>OY728156.1:919902581-920527581 GCA_963277665.1 Viscum album
TTCCTTACCAACATTTAGGAATAAATTTGTAGAGGATGAATATCATATTGTATCCTTAATTAAAAAAATCTATATTTTTTCCATATCATTGATGAAAAAATCAAAGAAAATTTTAATAAATGTAATCATACATAAAATCTACCATAGTAACTTTCCCCTTTATTAAAATAAACATTATAATAATTTTCTTTAATATATAAATTTTTATGGGATCTATAGAAAGATAAATAACATTGTTATTATCACAAATAACATTAAATGATTTATAATCTCTCAATTTTAAATCATAAAGTTATACAATCATTGAAATCTTTTTTATTTAAGCATGGGTAGCATCAAAATATTCTATATCTTCTATACTTAATGTTACTAATCTCTGCTTTTTACTATTCTGGCATACATAACATTCTCCTATGAAAAATGTTCCCCCATAAGTTGATTTTATATAATTTAAACATCTCACCCAATTAGCATCAGTATCTCTTGAATATTAATATCAAGAACTATATTATAGAAACATCCCATGAAAATATATTCCTTTGATATATCTATGAATTATTTTTAATGGTAATATTTGTGATTTTTTTGGATCACTCTGATATCATGATCACAAAGTATCATAATTAATTTTATTAGGTCGTGAACTTATAAAATAGAGAAAACATTATATCAATATTCAAAAATCCTTCTGATTCACACTTTTCCTAGTTTCATCATTTCTCATCTTCATCCTAACTGAAATACAAGTGGAAACTTCTTTAAAATATTCCATGAGAAATATTTATAAAAATTATTTGGCATGGACTTCTTGTGGTAGAAAAATATATATTTCCCTTCATTGAACATGTAACCCTAGAAAGAAGATTAATTATCTAAGAATGGAAATTAAATAAAATTATTCATTTCTTCCAAAAAATAATTTCAATATTTTTCTATATTTCCTCAAAAAATTATTTCATCAAAATCAAGAAACAAAATAAGGGTTCATGAGTTCATATCTTTCACATATAAGTTATTTTTAACATTCCCCTGAGAAAAATTCAATTTTTTCAAGAAACTATAATATTTTTAGTACCATTCTCATCAATATTCTTTCAAACCATATAAATCTTTCATCAACTTAAAAAACATTGAATCAATTATTTCATGTAAGAAAGAAAAATAATTCTTAATGGAAAATTTCTTTTCAATATCTCTATTTTAGAAGGATGACTTTAAATTCATATGATAAACATTGTAAAAATGATGTAAAGACACTAAAAACAAAATTCTAATAATATAAAATCTCATAATGTGGGGAAATGATTCTTCAAAATCAACATTTCATATATGTGAATAGACTTTACAAAAATTTTCATATGTTTCTTAAAATTTATCCATGTTCATTAATATTTTTTAACAACCATTTTATCCCAATAATATTCTTCCCTTTTAGACATTAAATATGTTCTCTGGTTTAATTTTTCTCTATTTATTCTAACTCTTCATTCATATAATCTACTCATTCTTTATGATCAATGTTTTTTGAAAATAATTCTTGTTCAACCTATCAAATAAGTTTTGATTGATTTTATAATCAAACCAATTTTTCTAGGATGAAATGGATCCTTCACATTTACAATAATATTATTGGATTTAACCTATTACTATAGTGTATATAATTTCATATATTTTCTTCTTCTTTTAATTTCCTTACCACACTATTATTTAGAATCTTTTTAGCCTATTTTGGATCACTTTAATCTCCATGTTTTTCATTTTAATTGAAATCCTTTAACTAATATTCCCTAACATTCTTACTAAACATTATTAAATATGTTTTATTTTGAACATATATAACATCATAAGAATAAAAAAAACATTTGAACATTATTTACAAAAATTTTAACTTCTTCTATTGGATGAATAACCTAGGAAAATTTCATCCTCATTATTCTCATAAAATTTCTCTACATTATAATGTTTGATTTTTACTAAAGAGGTACATCCAAAAATCATGAAATATTTCACTCTAGAATTTTTTTATACCACATATCATTGAAATTCATGTTGTATTTTTTCAAACTAAATATTTTTTTTAAAATTTACAGTAGTACTGAAAGATTCTCTTCTAGAAATGGTTTGTAAATTTTACTCATCCATCATAATTCATCCAATTTCCTCTATAATTTTGTTTTTTTAGTAACACCATTTTTTTGAAGGGAGTCGGTAGTATTTTATTATTGTTTAATTTTGTATTTATTAAGATTTTATTCAATATAATTACATGTGTAATCCTTATAATTATCAATTCTTAGTTTCAGTATATAAAATACCAATTATCTTTCTTCATATATTCTAAACATTTAAATATTTCCACATCCTAAAATGTATGAATTTTAAGAATAATTTTGTTTATATAGTGAAATAATTAATTAAAGTGATATTGTAAAATTACCCTTTCATTTACTAATGTCTTATAATCCTACCCAAACCAGATTGCATAATATTAAGATATCTTATAGAGTAAATTTCAACTTTCTTAAATAATATTCCAATAATCTTCCATTTTATACACATTGTACACATATCATCTTCATTTTTTCATTGTTTTAATTTTTCATACATAATATATATTATAATATTTTTCAAACTTTTCTTGCCAAGAAGCTCAAGCTTGAGATGCCACAATTTTTCTAATCTTTAGCCCTCGAATAACATGAGTTACCAAGGCCTCTAATTTGAATGGGTTTTTTAAGTTATTACTCCCATTATAATAATTTTACTTTATTACACACTTATTATGATGTAAAAATATTTTATAAGAATCAATTCCTTTCTATCAATTTTTTTATCATAATAAGTATGTTATACTTGATCCCATCAACTTATAAAATTTCCTCATATTTCATTTTCTCATCTTTGATATAAATTGTCTAAATTCCGTTGATTATTATAGTAACTATAATTTTTGAAAGTTTCTACTCCTCAATACATATTTTCAATATCTTTCAATATTTTTATAGTTCTTTTCATGTGTTTCGAATACCCACTATCAAGAATTTGTGTTTTTTCCTTTTCTTTCTTTCAGATATATCTCAAAAAAAAGGATCTTTCTTAAACTTTCTTCTTTCCATATTTTTTTTATTTTCCTCACATAAGAATAATATCCTTAAATAATTGTCTTAAATTTAGTATAAAAGTGAACTAGTTGATCAAATATTCTACAAACAGCCTCTAGAAATCCAAAATAAATGGGTGTTGGAAATTTTTTTGGATCATGAGACTTTGGTTTTCAAATTTCCTACAGAATGTCAAATTTACATAATTTCATTCATTTGTGTCTCTCTATAATTTAGTACCTACATCTAGGAAGATACATTATTTCCAATAATTATTATCCTTGTGGAAAAATATAATACAAAACCAACATAATAAACTGAATCTGAGTCTTCTAAAGAAATATTATATTTCTCTCTAATCAAGTTTTTTAGGTTCATAGAATATTTCTGTTTTAGTTTTACCCTTATATGGGGAAACATTGTTATGTATTTTTTTTATCAAATTTTATATATACCACATATTTATCAAATCCTTTATCAATACAGTCTTTTCTATCATTTTTTCTAACACCTTAATTATTAGGAAAATCAAATTGACTTTAACATTTAGTGGATGGATATTTCTTCCAATACATAGAGTGAGTTTTATTAGTAGGATGACATGATTTAGATTTCATATATGAAATTTTTTTGAAATAGTAATTGATTTTTTATAAGTTTCATACAAACATCATAAGTTTTAATTGAGTTTAATAATCCTTATCTTCTTTAATAACAAAGTTTCTAACTATTATCTTCCAATATTATTCATTATTCAAAAAATATTCTTTTAGAGGTTTATGATCTTCTAAATATAATAATCTTCATGATTAAGATCATATTTCCCTTCTTTATTATTATTTCCAGATTAATTAATCATGATTTTGATTTGCTTCTTGATTTTACTATTCTACATAAGATATGATACAATTTATGATCTGAGTTGATATAATATGTGTGGTTTTTTACCTCCATCTTCTTCTTCACTATCTGTATAATCATCCCTTATAATAACATTTTTAAATAATTTACTGAATTTTTTTATACATTAATATTCTATTGATTTTTAGTTAATAGAGTAAAATTTTAATTTCCTACTCAACTTAATTCTTCTATTTTCTTCAAACATTTACTTACTAGAAATGTACATATTAACTTCCTTAAAGGTTTTGTTGAACATATTTCATCAATGCTTTCCTTTAGAATGATATTCTTATTCACCAAAAATTTATTTGTTCGAATCATAGAAAAATTACCAATTCATTCACACTCGAAATATTTGAGTGTACATTTGCATCATACATTCTTCAACTGCTCCAATAGTTTTTTGATATAACAGACATGATATTTTCTTTCATTCCATCATCTTACTTATATTATAATAATTTACATTAGAATTATTTTTAGCTTGTTTTTTCATATTTATTATATATTTAAAATTCATTTCAAAATTGATATTACTTTTAAATTTTTTTCTTACTTTATCACATAAGAAACATGTAATTTATCTAATTCATCTAGAGATAAATCGTCTATATCCTCCAATGTGAAGATTATAGAGTCAACCCTATCAGGGAAGCTTCTCATGATTTTCTTACAGATAGTATAATATCCTTAGATATATTTAAGACCTATAATATTGTATATGACTTCATTGAATCTAGTCAAGTACTCATCAATATTTTCTTCATCTCTAATTATTTTATCTATGAACTTAAATCACAAGATTTTTAAATTTTTCCCCCTTCACTTTGGTGTTTGTTTTAAAGATACTTTGGATATTTTCCTAAAAAAATAGCTAATTTGGGACCCATAACCTTTATGTAAATATTTTTTAATAGAGTCATAAGAATGTAATTTATAACATTCTCATAAATCCCAATGTATCTCATATTAACAAAATTAACATGAGCATTTTTATCAATGAATGGATACCCAATTGTTACTACATCAATTAACTCTAAGAAAAGTGAAAAAAGATAAGGTTTCATTTTAATTTTCAATCCATGAAAAAAATTACAGTAAATGTAAAAATACCATTTTTTCTGAATTGAAATTTTACATGATAATGATTCAACATAGGAACCTTTGATCTTATTCTAATTGAGGTTCCAAAGGATCGTTGAACCACTAAGAGGGTTTGTATAATTATTATTTTTATATTTAAAAATTTAAACCTTTATGAAATATAACATGTAACTCTTTAGGAATTTTAAAAAAAATCAACTAAATTATATTTCTTCGATAGCTTGAGTTATATACAACATTGAGATCAAACGAACCATGAGAGAAAATTAATAATATCACTTAAAAAAACCTATTATAAACCATCCATTAAACCTCATGATATTAATAGGAATAACCACATTATAATCATTATGTATAATTTTCTAGATAAAGAAAATATTTATTTAAAAATACTTATTTTTGGGTAAAGTCATTATATGCTTCAAAAAATCATTTTTCGATAAAAAAAATGTTTGTTATTTGTTTTTATGATATAATAATAAAATTAATTTTTAACAATTTTATAAAATTTATTTGAAAAATAAAACATATATTTTGTAATCAATGTGTCAAACTTATTTTAGGGTGATTTTTTAATTTTTTGAAAAGTTTTATTTTAAAATTAATAGTGATAAATACTTGTTTTTATTCAAAATGATTTTTATTTTAATGAATTTACAAGTCCCAGTTTGTTTTGTGAGGGATTTTAAAGTAAAAATAGTTTTATTATATTAGTATTAATCCAATTTATCTTATTGGAATCAATTTTATTTTTTATTTTTATATAAAGATATTTTACACTTACGAAGACATTTTCTTTGGAAAACAATTTTTTCATCGCATCTACAAGTTTAATTTTAAATTAAATTCCTCTATTTCTATGAATTTATTTTATAAAAATTGATAGAATATTATTAATCGGAATAATTAATATTATATTATATGTTTAACCAAAAAATCATATTGAATAGAAGAAATAAAAAAAATTGTTATGGTTATGGTTAAAATGGGTTTATTGGGGGAAAAACTAAAAAATATAAGTGAATTTTTGTTAAGAAAAACATGCCTCAATCCTATTTTATGCACATATTTCAACCTTATGCTATCCCAAATTCGAATCCATGGTCATTTGGAATCTTTTTGACATGGTACTATATTTATCAATTTGGATTCTTTAGGGAAATTTCCAAGTGGTTTCTAAATGGGTTCCTTTCCACACATATAAACAGATATCTCGTATACTCTAATCCTCACACTTACAAATCCTTTTTTCTACAAATAAAATAAGTACCAAGACATAAACATAATATAATATTGATTATTAAGTCAATAATTTATTCGATTACATTTCAATATCTGTCAAGGATTCGAGTTTTATTCAATTAGGTCACAGCTCATACATTACGAAACCATATAATAAAAATTTGACACTTTATATTAGCATCTATTTTTCAAAAAATATAAGAAATATATAATAAAACATGTTTGTTTTCATGTAAAATATTCATTACATTAATCTTTATCGATTTCTTTCCCTTAACTATCCTTGAAACCTATGAAAACATTAAAAACGTGGGATGGGAACAAAAATATTTTAATGAAATAAAAAATAATGTAAAATTTTTAGTCCAATTAAAACATGAAAAATATTATAATTTTTACCTTTATGTTAAAGGTTATTTGAGAATATGAAATAAATAATTCACATGAAAATTATACACACATTTTATATCAAATAAAATCATTAAAACCAAATGAAATTAATTAAAAACCCTTTTTGGTAACATAGATAATCATATTCATAATCTATTTTAAAATTGTGTTGAATGTAACTAGATATTAGTTAACTCCATGGGATAACCCTTTGGTAAATCCATCCTTCTAACAAGTTAAGACACTGAACTTTACCCAATGTGTTATTGAACTATATTGTCACACCCATCATTTAAGCTATGACGGGCTCACGCAACACTATATGGCATGCCCCATAATGTAATATGTAATGGGCTCACCCAGCGCTATATAGTCCACCCCATCATATAATATGTAATTGGATCACCTATTGTTTTTGGGGATACCCCATCGTATATTTCTCAGGTTACATATCTTGAATAAAACATTTTTATTCCTTCACTTTTCCATTATAAAATTTTTGAAACACTCCTTTAAACATTTATAAAATCGCATTTAGGTATAAAAATACCATTTTAATATCTCGGTAATTTTTTGGATCAGGTCACAAACCTGTCCCTTTTTTATTTTTCGGAATTAGTGGGTTTTACAATTTATTTCTTGATCATCAACTCTTAATTATGAGTTTCCGCTAACCCAATACCATTATTTTTTATGGGTTTAAATGTTTATCTGAACCCTTGGGTGTTCAGAAGGGTTTCGAGTGCATCAACGTCCCAAGGGCCTATTTTGGAAGTTATAGCTCGTGGTGCATGGTTTTTGGAAAACTCTGTGGCCTCTTCCAGCGATCTGTGGAGTCCCTTTTTTATTGAGCAATTTTTTAAGGAAATCATGCATTTGTGGTTAAAAGTCATGCATCTATGTAGGGAGTTCTTGAATAGGGATTCTACATAGTTTGTGCATGGTTATGTAAAACCATGAAGCAATCATCATGGGTAGTTCTACATAGGCAGTACCAATGTATTGTATCCCACACAATTACTACATGATTTAGAAAAAAAATGTGAGCTAAATATGTGGCCTATTAAATAGTGAATTTTTCCCTCTCTTTAGGTTACTTTTTTCATCTTATTTTCCCCTCCTTCCTTCATGGGTCACACAAAGTAGTGGAGAACCCTCCACCTCTCAACTAGGGATTTCTCTCCCTGCCTCCTATGATATCCAATTCATCTGTCTTCAGGTGTGTTGGGACTGTATCGGTAAGGATATCCTCACTTATACCTCTATTATTTCATGTTATCTCCTCACAAAGTATTAAATATGATTAATTAATTTTTCCTTATTTTCAGATCAATCATTGAAAACATTTATTTCATTAAAACTTATTGGAGTTATAGTCTAATACTATACATTCCTATAAAAATGACTCAAAGTTGGGTGGTTTATAACTTTCTTCATGTTTTCATGGTCGGTTTAGGGGCATGAATTTTTTCATTCCATAGGTTAGTTGATAGGACCAATTTTTAATTTTATTACTTGATGTTAAATTGATCGTGTCTCCTTATAGGATTCCTTTGTAAATTCCAAAAAAAATACATACATGGCAGGTCGGGTAAGGGGTAATAGACCACCATCGGTAGCTAATATGGGTGTGAATGTTTATTTAAATTTATTTATTTGTTTTTATTAAACTAATTTGTTCAATTCAATTAAATTAAATTTAATTTTTTATTTTAATTTCTTATTTATGTTTAATTGAATTAAATATGTGTGTGTGTTTGTGTGTGTGAAATTATTGAATTGCGTGTGATGTGATCCATCAGATCGTGACGGGCAAGGCCCAAGTGATTGAGGTGGCATGGCCATCTGTATTTAGGTGATTTGGTCATCCGGTTGGGCTTGGCTAAGATATTTTGAGGAATATTGAATCATTTTATTGGTCATCGAGTATGTGAGTATGAGGAATATTGTCCATCTGGTGATATAATGGCCCATGAAATTAGATTAAACGCATCATATTTGAGAAACACGGTCATAGGGGCATGAGGTGCCATAGTTTGATGTGGATTAAGTACTTTTTAGTGATTTTTTATCACTTGTGATGGCCAAAGTTCCTATTAGAGTCATGTTCACATAGGAGGACTCATTGATGAGGTAGTTTTGACCAATATTGTGGGTAGAGGCCCCGATTAGTGTATCCTAGGTTAATTTGATGGGGTTTTTTGTCATATAAATCCACAAGGGAGGTGAAGAGCCATAATTTGATAGTGTTGAGGATAACAATTTGGGGTTGAGGCTCATCGTATTGAGGCCATTGGGCTTGGAATATTTTTTGGGGATATAGATAGTCATTCCTTGAGACATTGTGCTATGTTCTGATGGTGATTTTTATTTGAAGATAGGTATCATTATTCCTCAGGAAGTCAGACATTGAGGGTAGATTATTTATAAAATTTTTCCAATAGATGCTAAGGATGGGGAGATATTAGGAGATCTTGAGCCTTTATCAAGGTGAAATTTCCATCATAGACTTTATAGTTATGTTCATCTAATTTTCATGCTTCATACCCGGTTTTGTGAGAGATGACACCTCGATGTCATGGTTCTTTGAGGATAGTTTATGACCTGCCATTCGGGTGAAGGTAATCATATATTGGTTAGCCTCATTCTCCAAGGAAGTCAACTATGAAATCATAGACAAGGGAAACCTGATGGATAGGTCGTACTCCCACTAAGCACTATCTTTAAGTGATTTTAGGGATGAAGCTTCATAGGGATGGAAAGAGGATCGTATGAGTTCTAGAATGGCATTCAGGCCAATTAATTAATTAAAATACCTCTTAGTGGGTATTTAATAGTTTACTTTCAGTGTAAGAATCCATGACATTTCGAGACTCAGTATGAGCGACCTCTAAAGGAGTGTTGGGAATCTTGAGAGATTCTCAAAGAATCCTTCTTAGACAGTTGGCACTCAAGTTATTGGATGGACTCAGGGTTCTAAGGTCAGATCAAGATCATTACTTGTTAATGTTATATAACGTTCAACTACACGTAGAGGATGTGGAAGAGATAATCAGACCAAGGAGAGGGGTATGTGGCTGATGGATTTTTTAGAACAAAAAAGAGGTTAGTATTCAAGCCAGAAGAATGTCATGGAGCGGTCAGGTTTTGAGTTGGTTGATGATCTAATGATTCTCATTGGTATGTCATGGGAGTAGTTGTACATTTATTTTTAGGCATAGCCTCTGGAGGTATGTCCATATTGAGAGAACGATGTGAAAAGTTTGTGTGTATGGACTCACCATATATTGGATAGTAGGTTGGAACTGACTCAGATGTGTGATTTAAATATATATATATATATATATATATATATATATATTGTGTGTGGAACCTGGTTTTACATTTGAGCATCATTGTATGTGTGTTTATTGATATGTGTTGGCATAATTGCATTGAGGATATTTGGGTTACATGAGTTGTGTAGGAATCTTTCCACCATTTATGTGTGGTATTTGATGAGGTATGAGTCCCTAGGGTTTAATTTGAGCATCTATTGAGATGTAGGGTCTCATGGGTTATATGTGAGACATGGTCACAAGGTAGGAATAGATGCAATGTTGAATCTTGAGGGGTGTTAGATATGATATGATATAACATGATAAGTTTAAGGAGTGAGGATGAATAATGAGAGGACCTATGAGTCCTAGGATGGTAAATGGACAATATTTTTGATTTGTGTGTTGGGTCGGGATGTAATTGTGGCTGGTAACTCTTACGGTGGGGAGCCCCACTGAGGCAGTTGACTTGTACCCTTAAGTTTGGGGTAGTTTAGGTTGTTTTCTCTAGGATGTCTATGTTTTGTATCATATACTAGTTTTTTCTTATATCTTAAGGATGACCTATGCTACAGTGGGGTTATTGTAATGTACTAGGTTTATTTATTGTGTCAAAAAAATCTATTATTTGATTTTTTGGAATTTGTGGGTATGCCAATTTCTTTTTTGATCATCAAATCTTAATTATGGGTTTTTTGTTAGGTACATAACCTTATTTTAGATTGGTTTAAAGTTTTATCTGAATAATTAAGTGTTCGAATGGGTTTTGGTTGCATCATAGGCCTGGGGCCCTGTTTTGGAAGTTGATGGTCAAGGTACACAATTTGAGGAAAATTGGGTAGTCGCTTCTAGCTAATTGTGCAACCCCTTCTTTCATTGAGAATCTTTTTTGGAAAACCATACATGTGGGGGTGCATTTCTATGCTTCCATGTTTATTGTTTCTTCAGAGGGATTTGGAATAGTTTGTGAATTGTTAGGGAAAACCGAGGGTAAGGCACATGGGTAGAGCCACTGATGCAGTACCTATGCACTATAGCCCACATGGTTGTGGCATGGTTTAGAAAACCATGTGAGATAACCATGTTGACTATTTAATATGTGAATTTTTGGTTTTCCCTCTCTTTATTTTCCTTTTTCCTTCTTATTTTCCTCTCCTTTTTCCTTCTTAGGTTATGCACAGTAGAGGAGAAACCTCCACCTACTCTCTACAAGGGATTTATATCCCTCCTTTATTCAATCTCTTATTTTTCTATCATCAGGTGTGTTAGAACTATAATGGTAAGTCTCCCCTCAACCATTCCTCTATTTTATTTCTCTTACCTGACATAGTGCTAATTTGTTTTGGGTAATTTTTCCCTATTTTAAGGGAAAATGTCAAAAACTATGATTTCAACCTAACCACTTTGAGTTAGAGGCTAATACCAGAAGTGACTACATCTAAGAGTCCAAGGTATATGGTTCATACCTTTCTTCATGTTTTCATGGTTGATTTATGGATGATGCTTTTACCATGCCCTTGGGTTGTTCAGTGAGACACTTTTTAATTTTATTTATTGATGATAAATTGATCGTGTGACTTTATAGGATACCTTTGAGAATGACCTACCCAAATTCATACATGCAGGGCTATGTTATAGGTTTTCAACCACCCAGGGTAGCTACGTCGAGTGAATTTTTAAATTCAAATTGATTTTTTTATTTTTTAATAAGTGAGTGGTCCATTTAAATTAAATTGAATTTAATGTTTCATTTTAATTACTCAATTTTGTTAAAAAAATTTATATATCTGTGAAATGATTGAATTTTATGTGATGTGATCCATGGGATCGTAACTGGCATGGCCCAATGGATTGAGGTGGAATGGCCATTATGATAGTGGTGAAGTGGTCATTTGGTTGGGCATGGCATAGATATCTTGGGTGATTTTGAATCCCAATATTTTGTGTTGTTGATGTCGGAATGAGGTGGCTAGTTTTTCAGGTGATGGAATGGGCCATGAAATTGGATGTAAAGGCCATCATATTTGACTAACATAGTCATAGTGACCTGAGGTACTGGAGTTGGATGTGTCCTAGGTACTTTTTTGTGATTTCAACTCACATGTGATGTCCAAAGCACTAATAGAAGTCATGTGAAAAAATGAGGAATCATTTATGAGGTTTCTTTATCACTCATGTGGGTGTAGGACCATGTTAGTGTAGCTTAGGTAACTATTCTTGGGGTTCTTGTCATATAAATACATCGAGGAATGTGAGGATCCTTTGTTTTATGGAATTTAGTATATAGTTTAGAGTCTTAGGATTACTATATTGTGGTCCTTTGGCCTAAAATATTTTTATAGGATGGAGATCTCTAATCCTCGTGACATCCTTCATTGAGACGGTGGTGAATTTTAATTTTTTATCGGTACTTCTATGCATCTGGATGTCAAGAATCAATCCAATGAGTGACTCAAGTTGGGATCTGAGGGGCCAGTTACATTTTCTTTGGTGTTCCTTTAGGATGTGAGATGTTTTTCTTGGACACAAGGTGTCTGGATGGCACAGGGTGATAATTACAATAACCTTGCTCTTTATTACACACATAAACATGATTCATTACATAAAAATGCACTTAAGAAACTCTGATGATTGATATGTCTACTACATTGGGAAATTAAGAAGATTACATTACAACTTAGAACACAAACAAAACATATTTATTGAAAAATTATTTTACATGATCACAACATTCTTTCGTACTTAGCATTGCAAGGGACAACCAGAGGAAATTCATAAAAAATGGGTGGGCTATAAATCCGATTAAGGGAGTAATCAAGGAATAAAATGGTGAATATAGTACATGTTAGGAAATAGGAATATCAGTGGATAGTAATAGAAGAATGAACATAAAGGTAGGATATAGCATTATAATCATAACATGGAAATGTGGAAACAACATTTAGCATGATATTGCCATGAGGCAAAGATCATTGCACAAAGAGAATGAGTAAAATCTCATTGCACTTGAATTAGAATGAGTAAACCCTCATTTTACTTGATGGATCATGATACTAATCTTTACCCAATGCATCGGAACACTATCATGGTGCACCCTTCTTAATCATTTCATTTCATGCATAAGTGTGCCACATGGATCATATAACATGGACTCAACAAACATAATCATTTATTCCATGATAATGGAATGTGGAATTCATATAGGAAACACTATAATCAATAATTAAATGTGCATAAAGGTGAATATCCTTGATATAGAAATGGGCTTGGTATTCACAACATAGTGACTTGGGCTTGGAAAATAATGATACAATTTTAGTGGCATAACGGCGTGACATAAGAACTCATAAAAATGGTTGATGAGAGGGAAAAGAGTGTATCATCATATGTATATGAAATGGAATGTAATGGATTTATATATATTCATTTCCCAACATATGTAATGGAATTTATATTTATAGTACAAAAATATTACTTGAATGTATTCATAATACAAAAATATTACTTGAATGTCAATGAGAAGAGATAAATTCATAATAGAATTTCATCATGGTAACGGGTGTACATGGGAAAACATAATGAGAGAGAAAGATTTATCATCATTCCAACATAAGTAGGGAATTATGGGGGAGGTTTTAAATCATACCCCAACAATTTTAATTGAAAAAAAGGGTATAACAACATAATGAAATTTGGAAAAAAATGAGAAAGGAAGATATATCTTACTTAGAAGTCAGATCCCAAAGGCTTGGGAGAGGCTTGAGATATGCTTCATGGGAGATTGGGGAGCCTGGAAAAGATTATTGAGAAAGGAGGGTAGATTTTGGACGTTATCCAAGGGTTTTTAGTGAAGCAAAGTGGGATATTGGGGTGGTTTATATAGGAAAAGAGAGGGAATTTTTTATTATTTTGGTTTTGGACACCATAGATTAAACTAATCAAAACAACAAACCAATAAATAGTTTTTTCCCATGGTTTTTTACAAAGGGGAGTTTAAAATATTATTTCATAAGGATAATGGCCAAAAGTTTTCAAATATTTGGCTTTCTTATGTGGAGGTGAGTCACACTCTCCAAGAAATCATTTTAAAATATTAAAATGTGTTATAAGTCTTGGAGCGTCCACTATGGTTTTTTTGAATAAATTAAACAAAATTAAAATATCATTATTTTAAAGTTAAAACATATATTGGCCAAACATATGATTTATAGTATTCTATTACATCCCTATCGGGTCATTATGATGTCATAAAACACATTTTAAATTTAACAATATTTAATTTCTACCCAAAAATTTTATTGTCTTGGAAAATTATGAAAAATTAACCGTTAAATACTTTTAACATCCAAAATCAAAAAACAATATTTATTTTATCTAAAAAAAATTCTAAATATGTGAATTTTTTCTTTTAAAGTAAAAACCAAAATTTATTGAAAATTTATGTGTTTTGAGAAAAACAATTTTCAAACCATAATAAAAATTGCAATTGTATTCATTAAAATTATACGATAATTTATATTTTATAAAAATTAATTTAGTAATAATAATTTATTAAAAAATTATTTAATTCAAAAATCTATTATTTCATCAAAATAGATTTCTTAATTAAATATTAACTAAAAATATTGTTTCTGTTTAAAAACTATTTGCAAAGTAATAATAAAAAAATGAATGTGTATTCTTTATTATATACAAAAAATAAAGCACAAAATCATGGTGATAGGGTCTTATTAAATATCCCCATATAACACCCGCATAAGATATAAGTGTAAGGTGTGCGATAGTGAAAAACTCTTGGGGTGGCTCGGATAAAATCCCTTGGGTGTTAATCTATATTAACTTCCACTTCTCTCATAAGTTGTTTTGTTCAAGCTTAATGTGTTGATGCTCGACTTGGGATTAGTCAAGAGTGTATACCAATGATGCCACCTCTTTTTTGACCTCTAACAAATGGGCTTCGTATGGATCAATTCTACTTAATGAGGCCATCTCTTCCATTTTCTGAGTAAATTGGATTTGTTAAAGCCCTATATTTATACTAATCATGTGGTCATTGTTCAATGTCTGTATTATAATTGATAATAATTATTATAAGTATTTTTGAAATAAAAAAAACATAAAACCAAGGATGATCATATTTTATATAACCATTTTACACTCAAAGACATTTAATTAGATCAAGAGTAATTTTCATTAATAAAATTTTGGGTCATTACAATCTTCCCCCATGAAGAAATTTCTCCCATGAAATTTACTTTTCCCACCCTGAAACAAATGTGGGTAACTCCACCTTGTCACTTCCTCTAGATCCCACGTTTCTTTTACAAACTTTTGGTTTCTCCACAACACTTTCAGGAGGGTCATTGTTTTTATTTTTGTAGAATTCTTTCACTATGATCTAAGATCTTCATCAGCTTCTCTTCATATGAGAGGTCTTTCACCATTGGTACAACCTATGGATTGAGTACATGATATGGGTCAGGTATATAATATTTCAAGACTGATACATGGAATACATATAAGGCCCCAGCCTTAAACCTTACTTAATATTGATATATTTCAAGAATACACCATGAGGATCTTTTCAGGTTTAGAGTTTTAGAAGAATTATATCATAAAACATGTATTACATTCCACATTTAAGAAAAGTGGTTACATAAAATTTAGTATTCATTTTTCCCATCAATAGAAACATATTTAAAATAAAACATGGATTCTTTATTGACACTTCTTTGACACTATCATCATATAATGTACCTTTCCCTTGACCTGTGAAAAACATTTCAAAAAAACTTGGGATGAGCATAAAAAGCTCAGTATTTGTTATAAAAATATGGAAAGGAAACATGAGTTCATATATACATAAGAATGAAATCACACTTTACCCATAAAACATAGACACTTTAACATACCGCATCAAATCATGAATAAATCATAGAAATCATAAGACATAAAGGTAACTTGAGGCATTCATAACATTCTTACGTAGGGAGTAACCCTCTTGGTTACCTTTGGAATACCCATCACAGTATATTCCCTAAATATCTTCGGAGAAACCTTATCGTTTCACTCCTTCATGTTACACAATGCATTGGAGAGCTATATCGGGCTCACCTGCCCTTAGTTTATCACAAAACCACCCGTCTTCATAAACAATGCCCAAGAACCATAACATAATAGTATCACATAAAACATGCATAAAGGAAACATAAAATTTCCACATTTCAATCACAAGATATCAATACAAAACATTGATATAATAAAAACATTATGAAAACCATTTTCAATTCCAAAATAAAAGAAAAGTAAAATAGGGTATTTATTTTTCTTTTAAAAAAATGTATGGCTTGTAGAGGAAGTCGAAACTCAAATAATGGTCACGACGGCGGAGAAGTCATTGTCGCCGCATATGTACGACAAAAACATTCCCTTTTTTAATTTATTAAATGCTTCGTATAAAAAAATTCCTTTTGAATAAACATAAAAGTCAAAGGGGTTTATACACCGTATAAAAGAAGGTTGTGTATAAAACAAAATATGCCTCAAAGAAAGGAGATTGAGACAAAGTCTCATACCTCGAGTCCGACTTGACTCGGTCATTCTTTAATCTACTGAATAATAAACTTGAGTTAATTTCTACTTTATTATGAACCTTTTTCATGTTCATTATTCCTTTTATATCACTTATTTCCATGTCATGAACACTATGTAATTATTTAAGTTAATAACAGTCGTTTTAACGATCATTGGTACTTGAGTCAAAAATAAACCATTTATAATTACAAGTTGTTCATGTATCCATTATATCCAGAATTGTATTCATGATTTAGATATCATATATATCATATATATCTAGTACATGCATGCATTTATAATATTACATAACATTTAGAGGAAATAAATGAAATGCACCATTCATGGAGACGGTAAGCCGTACGTACGCATGAACGCTACTTCCATTTCTATTTTGTATTTTATGAAATGGAATCATAATGATATAAAGGTATATTATAATTCCAGTGTAATATAATATATAATATCATAACTTCATCCTTTATACATCCCACATATGATATTAACGAATCAAATCACTTTGAGGGGGCGGTAGTCCGTACTTCCTTAAGTGAAGATATCACGTTTACCCATAATGGAAACTATAAAGGTATGCCCAAAATGAAAAATAAAGAAGATTAAGGAAAACATAAACATATTATATATCATATATAAATATAGTGTCATCCTAATGGCCACCTTTGAAGGTGTTAAAAGAATGTTGAACAATCATCGTTTCAGGAGGCAGAAATTCACCATCCACAGAAACAGTATGTTCTTTAACCATTAGATGTAGGTGTGTGTAAGTGTATCTCGAATAATTCTTATAAAAACATCCTAGTATATGTAAGATACTTTTTTTGTTAAAATAGAAATGAATAAAAATAGTTTAGGGGGTTGGATAAGAAAAATAAAACAAAAGAACACAAGTGAAGACATTACCTTAAAATAGGGTAACTCCCTTTGGTTTGAGATCAAAGGCTTCCTTGAGAAGACTTCTGCCCAAAGTGATGCCTCAAGGAGTAAGATAGGGAAGTGAGTGGAGAGACAAAATGGGTAGGGTTTGGATGATCCAAAGGCTTTGTAAGTGTGGGTAAGGAGGTAGAGGTGGAGGCCTTTTATAAGAGGAGAGGAGGGGCACTCTTGGAAAGTAAAGAAATGTTACTTTATTTTAAAACGCGTTTCGGATTCAAAAGGTCCCACATTTATATAATTAAAGGGTAAGGTTATAAGGGTTCCAAATCCACCCATCCAATAGGTTTTGGACATGTTTAGGTCATATATGTTACATTATCTTTTCATTTTATTTAAATCCTTTATTAATGAGGTAATCGCTGCATCATCATGATGTCATAAATAATTTAATTTATTTAATGTCTAAAAATTATAAAAAAATATCATGATGTATTAAATATTATTATATTTCTAATTAATATTTATAGTCAAAAATTTGACTTGTATAACCCCATTTAAAAATTTTTTTAGTAAAACAAATCATGTTTGTGTCATTTTAATTTTAACATTAAATAAAAAGATATTAATGTCATTTTCCTACCAAAGTGGCTCCATGGGGTCCCCAAGTTCACCCATGGCTTGTCTTGGTCGGCCATGACACATCCAATAAAGGTAGGAAATGTGTCTAGGTATTTTCATTTTATTATAATATCATTTTTTCTTCAAATTGCACTAATTACCTCTAATCGCGATTAAGAACATAAAAGTTACTATTCACCAAAAAATTATTTTAATCTCATTGAAGCACATTTTACTTCTTAATGACAACCATGTATGTCGCATTTTTGAAAATCAAATCACAGAAGTGGCAAAGTTTCATTTAAATGAAAAATCAGTTTCTTTAACTACCACTTAGTGGTTTCACTATTCATCAAAAATTGAAGTTTTTCAGAAAAATACCAAAACTTCACTCTAAGATATATTTGATATTCTGATTTCAAAAATGATGTATATTTTAAAAAATTTAAATCATATAAGTTAAATTGATTAATTTAATAATTAATTCCCGCGGTCATGACAAATAGCGTGTTTTTATGAAACAGTAAGTATCAAAAGATTGACACCTGTTTAAGTCCAATTTCAAAGTGAAATTGATTCCAATGACCACCATTGGATTAAATGGTAAAAATATATTATAATTTCACTTCAAACCCAATTCAAAAGATAATATAATCATATAAATAAATTAGATTAAAAATAGGTTTTGAATTAAAATACAACATTTTCACTATTCATTAAAAAATGAACTTTATCGGAAAAATACCAAAAATTCACACAAAGTAAATTTTGATGTCCCAATCATAATGAATATGTTTATTTTGACAAACATAGTTTATAAAATTTTCAAAAGATAGATTTAAAAATGGTTTTCCATCAAAAGGCAGTAAAACAATCTTTTAAAAATATTAGTGTATTCCATGCTTAAGATTGGATTTATTCTCATTTTAAGCCTCTAAAACACTGTCTAATTCACTAACAGACATGGATAAAAATATCTATTATTAATTACTTATTTGGGATGTTACATCCTTCCCCCCTTTAGAAAATTACATCCCCTCAATTTATTTACTTATCGAATAAATGGGGGTACTTATCCCTCATTGCATTTTCAGATTCCCATGTTTCCTCTTCTGTCATGTGGTTTTTCCACAAAACCTTTACATGATTAATCCCCTTATTCCGTAACACTTGCTCCCTGTGGTCAAGAATCTGGAATGGTTGTTCCTCATAAGATAGGTTCTCTTCCAGCTGAACTACCTCTGGACTCAAAACATGAGATGGATCTAGCATGTACTTTCTCAACGTCGAAACATGAAAAACATTGTGTACCTGAGATAAACTCGGAGGTAAAGCCACTCGGTATGCAACTGATCCAACTCTATCCAGAATTTCATATGGTCTAATGAACCTTGGACTCAGCTTTCCTTTCTTACCAAATCGCATCACACTTTTCCATGGTGAGACTTTGAGAAAAACATGATCACTTACCTCAAAAGATAGATCCTTCCTCCTGTTGTCCGCATAACTCTTCTGCCTACTCTAAGCTATTCTCATGTGTTTCTGTATCAGCTGAACTTTTTCTGCCAACTCTTCTACCAATTCTGGTCCCATCAGCTTTCTTTCACCCACTTCATCCTAGAAAGCTGGAGTTCAACACCGCTTCCCATATAACGCCTCAAATGGTGCCATCTGTATACTGGAATGAAAACTGTAATTATAAGAAAACTCAACCAAAGAAAGATGTTGGTCCCAACTTCCATGATAATCCATAGAGCAAGAACGTAGCATATCCTCAAATGTCTGAATTGTTCGTTCTGACTGCCCATCTAATTGAGGATGAAAAGCTATACTAAAATTTAATTCAGTACCCAACGACTTCTGAAGGCCTTTCCAAAAGTTAGAAGTGAACCTGGTACCACGGTCAGATACAATGGAGAGGGGAACTACATGTAACCTGACTATCTCTTTAAGATACAAACGGTAAAGTTGATCTAAGGAAAAAGTATCTCGTATAGCAAGGAAATGAGCAGATTTAGTCAAGCGATCAATAATAACCCAGATTGCATTATTACCTCGAGGGGTCTTCAGCAATCCCACAACGAAGTCCATGGATATATTCTCTCATTTCCACTCTGGCACTGGTAAAGGCTGAAGCATCCATTTTGGTAACTGCCGCTCTTCTTTAACCTGTTGACATGTCAAACACTTCACAGTAAAATCAGAAATATCTCTTTTCATTCCATCCCCCCAGTAATACTCTCGCAGATCTTGGTACATCTTAGTACTGCCAGGATGAACTGAAAACGGGGAACTATGAGCCTCACATAACAACTCATTCTTCAATTCTGAATCACTAGGCACAAATAATCTCCTTCCAAACCTCAAAACACAATCACAATCAATGTTTAATTCATGAAACATACCTTTCTGAACCAGCTCTACCTTTTTCAGCAACTCACTGTCTTGCTTCTGTGCTTGCTTGATTCTGTCTGATAGAGAAGATTTCACTGATACTTGAAACAAAATAGAAGAACACCCTGCACCAACAACTTCTATGCCAAAATTCATCAAATCCTTAACCAAAGGATCACGTTCCAAACACAACATTGCTAATGAAGCATTACTTTTTCGACTCAAAGCATCAGCCACTTTATTTTCTTTTCCCTGATGGTAATGAATTGTACAATCACAATCCTTGATTCATTCTAGCCATCTACTTTGTCTCATGTTCAATTCTTTCTGAGTGAATATATACTTTAAACTTTTGTGATCAATATATATTTCACACTTTACTCCATACAAATGATTCCTCCAAATTTTTAAATCAAAAACAACAACAGCTAATTCCAAATCATGTGTAGGGTAATTTACCTCATTAGTTTTCAACTGTCGTGAAGCATAATAAATTACTTGATCATTCTGCATTAGGACACAACCAAGTCCTTTCAATGAAACATCACTGTAGATAACAAACTCCTCATTCCTGGAAGGTAGTGCCAAAACTAGAGCATTCACCAATCTTCTTTTAAATTCCTGAAAACAATCATCACATTCTTTTGTCTAGATAAACATAACACCCTTCCGATTTAGCTTAGTCATTGGATTAGATAACTGTGAAAAATTTCAAACAAACCTTCGGTAATATCTTGCCAAACCAAGGAAACTACGAATATCTGTTACATTTGTGGGTCTTGTTCATTCTTCAACAACCTTTGTTTTTGCAGGATCAACGGTTATCCCATCTTTAGAAACAATGTGACCAAGGAAAGAGATGTGTTGCAACCAAAACTCACACTTGCTGAATTTATCATACAATTTCTTTTCTTTTAACGTTTGAAAAATAACCCTTAAATGTCTTTCATGCTCCTATTTACTTTTAGAAAACACCAAAATATCATCAATGAAAACCACCACAAAATTATCCAAGAACTCATGGAAAATTCTATTTATTAAGTCCACGAATACAGGAGGTGCATTGGTTAGCGCAAAAGGCATTACTACAAATTCATAATGGCTATATCTTGTACAAAACACAGTCTTCTGAACATCTTCTTCCTTTACCTTCAGCTGATGGTACCCAGATCTCATGTCAATCTTTGAAAAAAACTGAGCTCCCTGGAGCTGATCAAACAAATCATCGATATGAGGCAAAGGAAATTTTTTCTTAAAAGTGATGTTATTCAAGGCTCTATAACAAATGCAAAGTCTCATAGAACCATCTTTCTTTTTAACAAATAAAACAGGAGCACCCCATGGTGATGTGCTAGGTCGAATGAAACCTTTCTCTAATAAATCTTGTAGTTTCTCATTCAACTCTAAAAGTTCAATTTGAGCAATTCGATAAGGGGGTTTTGAAATTGGCTTAGAATCAGGAACTAAGTCAACAGTAAATTCAACTTCCTGATCTGGTATTATTCCAGGAAACTCATCAGGAAAAACATCAGGATACTCATTTACCACTGGCACATCATTAATATGAACAGTTCCCTTGTTTTCAACTATATGTGCAAGGTAACATTCATTTCCATCTTTTACAAGTTTCTCAACCTCTTGATATGTTATCAACAGTAAGGGTTCATTCTTGTAAACAAAATGAAATTCTTTCTAGAAAGAAACTTCTTTAGCTCTACATTCAATCTTAGAATGGTAAATAGAGAGCCAATCCATACCCAGGATAACATCAAACTCTACAAGAGGTAAAACAATAAGGTTCACAAGTAGGTTCTTTCCACAGATAAGGATAGGAAGATTATTATAAATTATTTTTTCCTCAACATTTCCCCCGGGTGTTTTTACCAAAAGTTCAGGAGTCATTTCATGAGATGGTATTCCCATTTTACTAGAAAAGGTTTCAGAGATGAAGGAATGTGTAGACCCCGAATCGAACAACACACTGGCATAATCTGAAAAAACAAACAAAGTACCTGATACAACTTCATTTGATGTCCCGACATCTGTTGAAGTAGTTGCAAAGGATTTCACCACCCCTTTCGGCTTGTAGTCTAACTACTTCCCATCACTTGAGCTCTTTATCGGACACTCATTTGCATAGTGACCCATCTCATTGCACTTAAAATATTTAACTAACTGTAAATCAAATTTGGAATTACCATCACCTTGATCTTTTTCAGTGTATTCATGAGCCTTATGTCCCATCTTACCACATCGGTAGCACTTTCCAGAATTCAGAAGACATTCCCCAACATGCCTTTTACCACATTTATCACAAACTAGAAACTTAGATTTCTTACCATTATAATTTTTTGAATAATTCTTTCCTTTCTCCTTCCACCTCGGTCTCTTCTTCTGCTGGTTGTTATAGAACACTTGATCATCAGCAAACTCCATTTCCACTTTCTCAGCACATCGAACAATATTTTCATAGCTTTTAAACTCACAAGAAGCTAATGCCCTTCGATATTCTGGTTTTAATCTTGAGTAAAAACGATTGATTTTACTATCAAGGTCTCAGATAAAATTTGGAGCATACCTTGCCAATCGAGTGAACCTCTCATAATAGGCAGCCACTGAGTCTTCCTCTTGCCTCAATTCCAAGAATTTTTTTTCCATCCTAAGTTGAATAGACTTAGGAAAATACTTCTCAAGAAACATACCTTTGAATTCATCCCAGTCAAGAGAATCAATCTCATCATCTTCCCTGATATTTTTAACCATCAGCCACCACTGATCTGCCTCACCCTCCAAACTGTAAATAGCAAGACTAACCTTTTGATTGTCTGAACACCTCATGACATCGAAAATCTTCTCCAGTGCTTCAATCCACCCTTCAGCTAACTCAGGGTCAGATGATCCTCTGAATGATGGGGGATATTGCCTCATGAAATGTTCCACCACTGACAAGTTCCTCTGCATTTGATCTGGCTGATCTCCTGCATGGATACCACCACCATTTATCGCTTGAGTCAACTGTGCCATTACTGCAACAAACTGTTCAGTTCCAATTCTGACCATCTCAGGATGCTGATTTAGAAGGTTATTTCCTTCTGTATGCCTTCCCAGCACTGCTTTCCTGTTTCCTCTGTAGAAAACCATTCTGAGCAAACATGTCTTTGATGAAGAAACATGGTAATCTTCAAATGCTATATCATTTCAAAAAAAAATGGATAATAATTTAATATAATTATAACACCAAAAGTTATCTAAACTAACATTTGATACCAACGATAAGGCCTCGGACTTAAACCTTACTTAATATTGAGATATTTCAAGAATTCACCTTGAGGATATTTTTAGGTTCAGAGTTTTAGAAGAATTAGATCATAAAACATGTATTACATTCCACATTTAAGCAAAGTGGTTATATAAAAGGTAGTATTCATTTTTTCCATCAACAGAAACATATTTAAAATAAAACATGTATTCTTTCTTGACACTTCCTTGACAATATCATCATATCATGTACCTTTCCCTTGACCTGTGAAAAACATTTCAAAAAAACATGGGATGAGCATAAAAAGCTCAGTATGGGTTATAAAAATATGGAAAGGAAACATGAGTTCATATATACATAAGAATGAAATCATACTTTACCCATAAAACATTGGCACATTAACATACCTCATCAAATCATGAATAAATCATAGAAATCATAAGACATAAAGGTAACTTGAGGCATTCATAACATTCTTACGTAGGGAGTAACCCTCTTGGTTACATTTGGAATACCCATCACAGTATATTCCCTAAATATCTTCGTAGAAACCTTAACGTTTCACTCCTTCACATTACCCAATGCATTGGAGAGCTATATCGGGCTCACCTGCCCTTAGTTTATCACGGAACCACCCGTCTTAATAAACAATGCCCAAGAACCATAACATAATCATATCACATAAAACATGCATAAAGGAAACAAAAAATTTCCACATTTCAATCACAAGATATCAATACAACACATTGATATAATAAAAACATTATGAAAAACATTTTCAATACCAAAATAAAAGAAAATTAAAATAGGGTATTTATTTGTCTTTTAAAAAAATGAATGGCTTGTAGAGGAAGCCGAAACTCAAATAATGGTCACGGCGGCGGAGAAGTCGTTGTCACCGCATATGTACGGAAAAAACATTCCCTTTTGTCGTTTAGTAAACGCTTCGTTTAAAAAATATTCCTTTTGAATAAACGTAAAATTCAAAGGTGTTTATACACCATATTAAAGAAGGTTGTGTATAAAACAAAATATGCCTCAATGAAAGGAGATTGAGACGAAGTCCCATACCTTGGGTCTGATTTGACTTGGTCATTCATTAATCTCATGAATAATAAACATGTGTTAATTTCTACTTGTTTAAGAACCTTTTCAAGTTCATTATTCCTTTTATATCACTTATTTCCATTTCATGAACACTATGTAATTATTTAAGTTATTAACGGTCACTTTAACGATCATTGGTACTTGAGTAAAAAATAAACCCTTTATAATTACAAGTTGTTCATGTATCAATTATATCAAAAATGGTATTCATGATGTAGATATCATATATATCATATATATCTAGTACATGTATGCATTTATAATATTACACAACATTTAGAGGTAAGAAATGAAATTCACCGTTCATGGAGACGGTAAGTCGTACGTACGCATGAACGCTGCTTCCATTTCTATTTTGTATTTTATGAAATGGAATCATAATGATATAAAGGTATAATATAATTCCAGTGTAATTTCATATATAATATCATAACTCCATCCTTTATATGTCCAACATTTGGTATTAACGAATCAAATCACTTTGAGGGGGCGGTAGTCCGTACTTCCTTAAATAAAGATATCGCGTTTACCCATAATGGAAACCATAAAGGTATGCCCAAAATGAAAAATACAGAAGATTAAGGAAAACATAAACATATTATATATCATATATAAATATAGTGTCATATTAATGTCCACCTTTGAAGGTGTTAAAATAATTTTGAATAATCATCATTTTGTGAGGCAAAAATTCGTCATCCACAGAAACAGTATGTTCTTTAACCATTAGATGTAGGTGTGTGTAAGTGTATCTCGAATCCTTCTTATAAAAAAATCCTATTATATGTAAGATACTTGTGTTGTGACAAAATAAATGAATAAAAATAGGTTAGGGGGTTGGAGAAGAAAAATAAAACAAAAGAACACAATTGAAGACATTACCTTAAAATTGGGTAACTCCCTTTGGTTTGAGCTCAAAGCCTTCCTTGGGAAGACTTATGCCCAATGTGAGGCTTCAAGGAGTAATATAGGGAAGTGTAGAGACAAAATGGGCAGGTTTTGGCCGAGAAAAAGGCTTTTGAAGTGTCGGTAAGAGGTAGAGGTGGGGGCGTTTTATAAGAGGAGAGGAGGGGAACTCTTGGAAAGTAAAGAAATGTTACTTTATTTTAAAATATGTTTCGTATTAAAAAGGTCCCACATTGATATAATTAGAGTTTAAGGTGATAAGGGTTCTAAATCCACACATAAAATGGGTTTTGGACATGTTTAGGTCATAGATTTTACATTAACTTTTCATTTTATTTAAATCCTTTATTAATGAGGTAATCGCTACATCATCATGATGTCATAAATAATTTTATTTATTTAATGTCTAAAAATTATAAAAAAAATATCATGATGTAGGAAATCGTTTTATCTTTCTAATGAATATTTATAGTCAAAACTAGGACTTGTATATCCCCATTTAAAAATTGTTTTAGTAAAACAACTCATGTTTGTGTCATTTTAATTTTAACATTAAATAAAAATATATTAATGTCATTTTCCTACCAACGTGGCTCCATGGGGTCCCCAAGTTGACCCATGGATTGTCTGGGTCGTCCATGACACATCCAATAAGGGTAGGACATGTGTCTAGGTATTTTCTTATTATTATAATATCATTTTTTCCTTAAATTGCACTAATTACCTCCAATCACAAATAAGAACATAAAAGTTACTATTCACCAAAAAATTATTTAAATCTCATTGAACCACATTTTACTTCTTAATGACAACCATGTATGTCGGATTTTTGAAAATCAAATCACAGAAGTGGCAAAGTTTCATTTAAACGAAAAATCAGTTTCTTTAACTACCACTTAGTAGTTTCACTATTCATCAAAAATTGATGTTCTTCTGAAAAATATCAAAACTTCACCCTAAGCTATATTTGATATTCTGATTTCAAAAATGATTTCTATTTTACAAAATTCAAATCATATAATTTACATTAATTAATTTAATAATTAATTCCCGCTGTCATGACAAATAGCATGTTTTTATGAAACAGTAAGTATCAAAAGATTGATACCAGTTTAAGTCCAATTTCAAAGTGAAATTGATTACAATGACCACCATTGGATTAAATGGTAAAAATATATTCTAAATTCACTTCAATACCAATTCAAAAGATAATCTAATCATATAAATAAATTAGATTAAAAAGATGTTTTGAATTAAAATACAACATTTTCACTATTCATAAAAAATGAACTTTATCAGAAAAATACCAAAAATTCACACAAAGTAAATTTTGATGTCCCAATAATAAAGAATAAGTTTATTTTGACAAACATAGCTTATAAAATTGTCAAAATATAGATTTAAAAATGGTTTTCCATCAAAAGGAAATAAAATAATCTTTTAAAAATATTATTGTATTCCATGCTTAAGATTGGATTTATTCTCATTTTAAGCCTCCAAAACACTATCTAATTCACTAATAGACATAAATAAAAATATCTATTATTCATTACTAACTTCGGATGTTACAATACATCTTGTAATTGAGACAATTTTGGGGTGAATTCTAGTCAATATGCCACTTCTCTAATGCGATCAAGGATCTCAAAAGAGACGATGTACCTTTGAAAAAGATTTCCCTTCTTCCCGAATCTCATAACTCTCTTATATAGTGTTATGTGGAGGAATTACATGTCTCTAACATCAAACTCTAGGTCTTGTGGATGATTATCACCCTAGCTCTTTTATCTACGCTGAGTAGATTTAATGTGTTGATAGATGGTCTTAACCTTCTTCACTATTACTTCGACCATTTTTGAACCTAATAGTTTTTTCTCCCCAACATCATCCCAACATATTGGTGTTTAACACCTATTCCCATATAGAGCAATATAAATATCTGTTTGGATGCTTGAGTGGAAACTATTATTGTAAGAGAACTCAACTAGAGGGAGATTTTGATCTCTACCACCTTTGAAGTCTATTGAGCATGCATTCAACATTTACTTGAGTGTTTGGTTAGTTGACTTAGATTGTACATTAGTTTGAGGATGATAAGTTGTACTCAAGTTCAGATCAGTATTCAAAACATGTTAGAGACTCTTCCAAAACTTAGAGGTGAATCTTGGATCTTGTTTATATATAATAGAAAGGATTAATCCATTTAGCCTTACCACATCTCTGATATATATCTGTTCCAGTTGATCTAATGTGAAATCCTATTGAATTGCAATAAAGTGTGAATTCTTTGTAAGACAATCCACAACAACCCAGATAGCATTGTTTCCATTAGATGTCTTCAGAATTCTGATGAAAAAGTACATGGTTAAGTTCTCACATTTCCATGCTGGTATGGGTAATGGTTTCATAATTCCCTTAGAATTCTTCCTCTTAGGCTTCACTTGCTGAAATGCTATGCAATTTTGTCTATAATCAATGATCTCATTTTTCATGTTATCCCAACAATAATGCTCTCGAATATCTCAACACATAGTTGTGTTTCCTTGGTGAATGGAGAAATTTGAATAATGTGCATCATTAAAAAGTTCATTATTTAACTCCCGATTTAATGGAACACATAATATTGTTCCAAAATCTCACAATTCCTTCTTCATTAAGATTTAACTCTAAGGATTTCCCTTTTTTATTATTTCCACTTTCTTCTGAATTCCCACATCATACTTTTGACCATCCATTATCCTTTCCAAAAGATAAATTTGAGAAGTCATTTTTTAAAATATTAAGGATGTTACCTTCTTTATGATTCCCATTTTCATCTTCTTCAAATCTAAGAATATTGGATCCTTTTCAATTCTCATCAATGATAGAATCGTTGGGTCCTTTCTACTTAGAGCATCTGCCACCTTGTTCACTTTATCAAGTTAGTAATTGATTGGGAAGTCATAGTATTTTAGAATATTTATCCATCTTTATTGACACATCTTCATCTTTTTTATGTGAATATATACTTTAAGATTTTGTGATCCGTATATATTTCACACTTCTCCCAAAAGAGGTAATGTTTCCAAATTTTCAAAGCGAAGATTACAACAACCAACTCCAAATAATGTGTTGTATAGTTTTTATCATGAAATTTCAATTTCCATGAATCATAGGTAATGAGTTTTTCATTTTTTATCAACACACATCCCAATCCCTTCTTCAAAGCATCACTGAATACCACAAAATGTTCTCTACTTTTGGGTAGTGTGAGCATAGGTGCAGTGATAAGACTCATTTTCAGCTTCTAAAATATATCTTCGCATTCATCACTCTAAGAAAACTTTAACCCCTTCTGAGTTATCTTGGTAAGAGGGTTGGAAAATCATCAGAAATTTTCATAATTCGACCATAGTATCTATCTATCCACAAGAATATATGGATATTTGTAACTGATGTTGGCCTCGACCATCCCTCAATTGCATCTATCAGGGAGGTATCCACATATATCCCATTTCTTGTGATGATATGACCCAGGAATGAGACATCATTCAACCAGAACACACACTTGTTGTAATTTTCCTAGAGCTTCTCCTTTTGCAAGGACTCTACTATAGTACTTAGATATTCCTACTTGGTTTTCGAGTATATTAGAATATAGTCTATAAAAACTACCAAATATTTGTCGTAGTAATATATAAAGACTCTATTCATCATTTCCATGCTGATTATTAGATAATTAGTGAGTCAAAAAGGTATTACTATAAATTCATGGTGCCCATACCTTGTACGAAATGCAGTCTTGGGGATATCCTCCTTCTCCACGTAGCTGATCGAAGATGTCATCAATTTGGGGCAGAGGATACATGTTATTTATCATGATTTTAGGAGCTCACTATAATCAATAGAAAGGCACATTGACCCATCCTTTTTCTTAATAAACAAGACTGGTCTACCCCATGGTGAAGCACTTGGGCATATAAACCCTTGATCCAGATTCTCTTGTAGTTGTTTCCTCATCTCCATAAGCTATTCAATATCCATTCTATATAGAGTCTTGGATATTGGAAACACCCTAGGTATAAGATCAATTAAGAATTTAACATCTCTTCTTGGAGGAGGAAATGGGAATTCATTAGGAAACACTTCAGAAAATTCCCTCATAACAGGAATTTCATCAAGGATGGTTGCTTCCTTGGAGTCAATCATCTGAGAAAGATACACATGCTCATAGAGCAGTAATATCCTTTCTTGAGATAACGGGGCTAATGAAGATTCATCCTCCTCTTTGCACTTGTACATTATCGGGGATCGATTCTCCATATGAAGAGTTATTTCCCCCTAACGACAATTTATGTTGACTCTATATAGGTAAATACAATCCATTCAAAGAATTTTATCAAATTCCACTAGAGGGAGTTTGATGAGGTTCTTCAGAAAGTTCAATCCACAAATTATGATAGAGGAGTAGTTATATTCCTATGATGCAATGATTGCCCTATTTTCAATTCTCACTAACATCTTTACATCCATGATTTGTTGTAGTGTTGAGATTGTTCTACTAATATTTCTGGAGATAAAATAATTCATAAAACCAAAATGAAAAATTATGTTTAATACTGTTGAATGAATAACGGGTGTACCTGTCACCACTTTGTTTCCAAGGTTCACTTTGGCAGTACTAATGGAAAAATATTTCCCTTGATTCCTTGGAGGTTTTTGGTTTCCTCTGAAAACCCTTGGCTTTGGGAACTGGTTTTAAAAGTTCCCAGGATAATTTTAGTTGAAGTAATGAACAATGAATTGAGGGTCGAATAGACCATTCCTCTCCTTTGTCATAGTAGCAGGTTTTCCTTGTTAGAAGTTAATAGTCTGGTTCCCTTCTCTTCCACACCTGAAGAATTTCCTCATCTCCATCAGTAAATTTCTAGGGTGCTTCTTTCTGTACCATTGGAATGTGGGGAGTTGGAATTTCATACCACCATTGGATTAATCCATTGGAATTCTAGAAAAAAATTTCATCTTATGCTTCTTATCCCCATGGTACCCCTAAGATTCATTAATCTCCATTTTGAATTTGAGGTCACATCAGACAATTTCCTCATAGCTCTTGAAGTCACAAATTTCTAGTGCTTTCCATAAGATAGGTTTTAGACCACCAACGAAGCGGTCAACCTTACATTCAGGAATAATGAAAAATCCAAAGGCATATCAAGCACGAATAATAAAGTTTTATTCGTACACTCTTATGGATTCTTCATCTTCTTTCATGAGGGAAAGGAAGTATCATTCCATCATAAGTCGGAGGGTGCGAGGAAAATATTTATCAAAAAATATTTTACAGAAATCCTTATATTCTGACACCTCAGGTTTTTTATTTTTTGATCAATGTCCACCATTTATCAGCTTCACCCTTCATACTATAAGCATCCAGAATAATCTTCTCTTGTTTGGAACATTGATGGTTGGGGAAGAACATTTCAATGGAGTTGATCCATTGTTCAGAAATTGAGGAATCAGATGATCCATAAAAAGTAAGAGGCATTTGTATCAATAATCTTTGGGTGGCAACTTGTTATTTCTTAGAGGGGGTTTGAATGTTCCTCTTTATCCATACTTATATTCAAAACATGAGTAAACATTGACAGTATCATGATAGATTTTGTGATTCTTTCTCCCATCAGATTGTGATCTCATTAGAACAGTAATCACATTGATCTTTGAATTGATTGTTACCCCAAGTACTCTTATTACCCGCCATTATCTAGAATAAAATTAAATTTAGGGGTAACACATAAAGGGGGAAACCAAAGAAAAAAAGTAATAACTTATAAATTAATTTTATTTCCTTATCTTTTGAATTTATAAGCTTAAATCTATGTTATCCATGATCCACTTCCAAGCATATATTCTTAGGGGAATTGTTTTATTCCATTAAAAACAGTTCATACTAGTCTTATTAACTTACCAAATCATATCCCCTAGGAGTGTCGTAACCAAGACTACAGCAAGGACTTTTGTCGTGCACTAGTTCTCATTCGAGTCTACCTCAAAGAGGTGTTTTCATGTTTTACCCCAAAATACATATGTACGAGAGCTGCCTCTACCTTCTCATATCTATACAGTGATTTATTTTCTTTGTAACCCACTTACTCAATACTCACCAAAATTAGGGATGTTTGTATTATACTTTTTATTGTCCCTAAGGCTTTCACAAGGGTTTTCTAATCCTAATCTCTAGAAAAACTAAACCTATCCTCGGATACCAACTATAAAAACCTTTCTCTTTATTACACATATAAACATGATCCATTACATAAACTTTCACTAAAAACAAGTATAATGATCGATAGGTATTGTGTCTTGGAAAATTAAGAACATTACATGACAACTAATGACATAAAACACAATATCTTTATTGAAAAATTATATTACATGATCACAACATTCCTTCGTACTTAGCATTGCATGGGATAACATAAGAAATGAATAAGAAAAGGGTGATCCATAAAGCCTAGTAAGGGGGTAAGAAAGGAATAACATGAAGAATATATTTCATGTTAGGAATTAGACATATCAATGGATCATAAGATAAATATGAACATAAAGGTATAATATATCATGATTATCATAATATAAAAATGTGGAAACAACATTTAAAATTATATTATCATGATCCAAGTATCATTGCACATGGATCATTTGTAAACCCTCATTTAACTTTTATTAGTATGAGTAAACCCTAATATCACTTGACGTATCATGATACTAATATTTACCCAATGCATTGGAGCACTATTAGGGAACACCCTTCTTAATCATGTCATTTAATTCATAAGTGTGCCACATGGATCATATAACATGGATTCATTACAATTACAATTTATTACAAGATAAAGGAATCTGAAATTCATACATGAATCTCAATAATAAATAAGTAAATGTGTACAAGTTGAATACCCTTGATAGAGAAATTGTCCTGGTATTCAATACACAATGACTTTGGCTTGGATAATCGCGGTGCAATTTCGGCATCATAACAGCGTGATAAAAGAATTAAAAAAATGGTTGATGAAAGAGAAAGGGATGTCTCATCAAATTTATATGAAATGGACAGTAATGGGGTCATATAGATACATGTACCAAATATTTAATGTCATTTAGATTCATAATACCAAATAATTTCTTGAATGTAAATGACAAGAGAAAAATTCCTTGCAGAATTTTGGCATGAAAATAGTAGTACATGGGAGGAATTAATGAGAGATAAAGAGGTATCTCGTCATTAAAACATATTTAGGGAAATATGGTGGAGTTTTGAAATATTACCCCAACATTTTTAATTGAAAAACATGTATAACAACATAATGAAATTTGGAAAAAAAATGAGAATGGAAGAAATCCCTTACTAGGAAGTGTGACACCAAAGGCTTGGTATAGGCTTGACAGTTGCTTATTGGGAGCTTGGGGATCCTTGGGAAGATTATAGAGAGAGTAGGGTTGATTAGGGACGTTATCCAAGGGTTTTTAGTAAAGAGAAGTGGGAGGTTGGGTGGGTTTATATAGGAAAAAAGAGGGAATTATTTATTATTTAGGTTCTAGTGACCACTCATTAAACTAATCCGAACCAAAATCCAAACCATGGTATTTTCCCATGGTTTTTTCAAATGGGGAGTGGAAGATATTATTTTATATGTCTAATTTCCTATCATCTTAAAATATTAGGATTTCTAATGTGGTGGTAAGTCACATTCTCAAGGAAATCATTTTAATACATTAAAAAGTTGTATAAGTCTTGGAGGGTACACTAAGGCTTTGAAAAATAAATCAAAAAACGTAAAATAATATTATTTTAAATTTAAAACATATATTTTATGAAAATACAATTTATATTATTTTATTACATCACCAATGGGTCATTATGATGTCATAAAACATGTTATATATTTAACGGTATTTAATTTTTACCCAAAAATTTGACTGTCTCATAAAATTCTGAAACATTCATCCTTAGATTACTTTGAGATCATAAATATAAAAAAAATATTCATTTTATCTAAATAATGTTCTAAATTTATGAATTATTACTTTTAAAATAAAAACCGACATTTATCAAAAATTCAAGGGTTTTGACAAAAACATCATTCAAACCTTAAAAATAATTACAATTGTATTTATTAAAATTATATGATGATTTGTATTTAATATAATTTTATTTAGTAATAATATCTCATTAAAATATTATTTTATTCAAAAATCCATTAATTCATCACAATAGATTTTTAAATTGAATATTAAATAAAAATATTACTTGTGCTTTGAAAACTATTTACAAATTAATAATAATAAAATGAATTTAAATTCATTATTCTATAAAAAAAATAAAGAACACAATCATGGTTCTAGGGTCTTATTACATAACCCCTTATAACACCCATATAAGACCTAAGGGTAAGGTGGGCGATGGTGACAGACTCCTGGGTGGCTCGGATAACATCCCTCGGGGGGTAATCTCTATTAACTTCCACTTCTCCCATAGGTGATTCCTTTCAAGCATAGAATGTTGAATCTTATCTTGGGCTTGGTCAAGAGTTAATACTACTGATGCCACCTCCTCTCTGAGCACTGACAAATGAGCCTCGTATGGAGCAATTCTACTAGATGAGGTCATCACATCATTTGTCTAAATAAATTTGATTTGTTAAATCCCTATATTTATATTAATCAAGTGATCATTGATCAATGACTATATTTGAAATGATAACAATTCTTAATGGTATTTTTAACTAAAAAACTTAAAACCAAGGAAGTAAATATTTTATATAACCATTTCACATACTAATATATTTAATTAGATCAAGAGAAATTATAATTAATAAAAGTTTTGGTCTTTAAAATAATGAATTTTAAATTGGATCCTAAGCATTCACTAATTACTTTTTTACATTAGGGTATACATTGGGCTATGATCCAAGGATTTTCTCCACTTTCATGATTTTAGTGTTGGTTGAGGCAGGTAATGTCTTCCTAGTGGTTTTTCATCATCAGAGAAGTGTGTGTTTACTTTACTCAAGCGTTGTTTTGTTTATCTTATTAACAATCACTTAAAAACTTTTATATGGTATTCAAACATGGGTAGAATACTTCTAAGGTGAGATCCCACGCCCTATTTGGGCCTTTACAAACATCTATAGGCATTATACTGTGACATTCGGGTATGTTTTTGGGCTCCAGAACTAGACCATTATAGTTGTTGGCATGGGATTTGGGCATGGGACTTCGAGGTATTCCATTATCAAGACTTTTCTGTTTAGATTAAATTTTATTTACAACATACTTATGATATATGTATAAGTATACCATGGACATCTAGTGGTGACCCCTTCTGTTTATAGATATGTGGATCCTGATATGTATGCATTATCTAATTTAAATTTCTAAAATTGGTATGTTTGGTTTCTTTATTTATTTAAACTTATTTATTGTGTATGATTCCACTATTTATTTATATTGATTGTGTATCCACTTGTGGTGCGTATTGTTTGAATATGATAAGTAATTATTTCTCTATTTCTTGTTATATATATATACTCATACCATTTCTATATCATTCCTTGAGGATATAGCCTCCCCACATTCCCTCATCACACCTTCACTTCTATTTGGAGTCCTTTTATATTTGGGGATGTGCACCTAAGGCCAGCTTCACCCTAACCAAAATCATTGTTCTTCTGGTGAATTGGGTTGGGGATGCTGCAACCATTTCCTTCTAAAAACCTATTTTCAATATATAAATACACTTTTCTTTTGAAAATCAATTTTATTTGTCAAAATTACCAAATATAAGGGAAAAGGTTTTTATTTCAATGAAAAAATGAATGTTTTCAAAGGATGTAAGGAATAAAATAATTTTCATAATGGTGGAATATTAATTTTCACCATGTCTGTTAAGAATTTATTTTGTTGTTTGTCAAAACATTCGATATAAAACTTGTAAAAAGATTACTTTTTAAAATCTTTTAAAATAAATTATAATATTTAATATATAAATATTTTATTTCCATAATAAAACTCTCATAAAATACATTTTTAAGAGAATATAAACTTGTAATATAAAGATATTTTAACGAAAAAAAATTAAAATATAGATTTTTAAAGGAAAAGTCCCTTATCACTTAAAAAACATTAATTATAAGCCCCGTGAAATATTAACATTAAAATAATTAAAAACATGATGATAAATAAATTAATTGTATAAAATTTAAAATATTCTATATATACTCCTCTTAAAATAATATAGGTTAACCTAAAAATAATATGCCTCAATGAATGGAAATTGTGACGAAGTCCCTTACCTTGAGTCAGATTCTTCACCTATGTATTTGTATTCCTAAAATATAAACTTTTGATAATTATTTACAATATTTATAACCATTATCTAGATTATTATTACTTTTAATTCACTTATTAACAAGTTATATAAAATTACTTAATAGATTAAGTTTATGTGAGATGTTTTCATCACATTCAGTCTACGTGTCAAAAAAGACTTTGGTAGGTTCTCTATGGTCAAATAGGTAATTATTTAAAAATATAAAAACTAATAATAAATTCATAAATATGATATATATACATTAATTAAAATTTTATGATTAAGCTATGGTTATGAAAAATAATCTGATTGTATGAACATGGAGATGGTAGTTCATATGTACGCATAAGTGATGCTTCTATTATTCATTGATCATTATAGAAATATGGTAAGTAACAATTTATCTTTAAATAATGATTATTATATAATAAATACCATATAATTTAATCATATATCATTATATATATCATTATTTTTATGTGTTTGTGAAAAAGGGAATCACATCTCTTCTTGGAGGTGGTAGCCACATATCCACGAACAACATTATCACTTTTTTAGTGAGTAGAAAGGTAAAAAATAAAATAATATATTATAATTACATAATGATAAATATTTAGTTAATATTATAATTATATCATTCATATCACATATATTTTTTATCATTAACCATGTTTTGTACCATGTAACATGTTATTGAAAATAAATCCCATCACTTCAGGAGGCGATAGTCTACAGTTGACATGACTGATGTTATCAAATACCTTAATGAATGTAAGATAAACTTTTATATTTGATATAATTATTCCATAGGTATAATGATGTAATAAATTTTATATATAAATTTTATATCTGTCATTATACTCAACCATTTTAGGGGGTGATGGAAAAAACAACAACATCATTTGGAGGTTTGGTAGTTTGTCGTGCACACAAATGATGAATTCATAACCCATTTGATAGATGTTTTTTTCGGTGTAGGTTGTAAATTTACCATAAAAATATTATTATTTTTAATATAATTAATTTATTATATCATAGTGGTATATTTATAATTTAATGGGTGGATGAAAAAATGAAACAATAATGCTCATGGATTGATGTTGCGTCTTCTTTGGGTGTCTCCATTTGGTTCGCACCAAAAGCCATCAGGGGATAGATTAATGACCAAATTGAGTATTCTAGAATTATTATATGGAAATTAATAATTTATTTGGATAGGTATTGGAATAAAAAAATTCTTGGAATGTGTGAAGAGAGTAGGAGAGTTGGTGTCCTTTTATAAGTGCAGTGAGTGGTACACTTGTAATTTTTTTAAATAGTGAATTACACCAACATTTTATAAATTTTACCTGCCAAAAATAATACATTTAAATTGATCCTAAATGCTATAAGGTATAAATATTTCCATAAAATGGTTGTTGGAAAATTATATAGTCTTTTTTCCCTAACGTTTAAAGTTGAACTATTCAGCAAACTCATTTTTACCCTAATTGTGGCAATTAATTTTAATTATTTTCACTAAAAAATTTGGTCAAGAAATAAGTTGTATTAATAAAAGTTTATAAATTATTATGATTACAAATATTTATTCATTTTTTGAAAATTCTAATCATATAATATGAAAATATAATTTAATATTAATCTCGTATATTCGATGAGAAAGAGGGTTTTTAAGAAAAGTATTTTTTATAAATATATTATTCTATGTTAACTATATGACTAATAATAATCATTCTATGAAAGTAAATTAATATTTAAGGATATATATTCTATAAATTTAAATTAAAAAATCAGAATTAGCTATTGTTTTAATTAATTAAAAATTAGAAACATTATGCATTTTAAATCCTTTTTTAGAATAACACATCTTTAAACACAAAAACAAACATATAATGAAAACCAATATTAAGTTGATTAAAAAGTAATAAATTGGATTAAATATAACATAAATAATACATATATTACTTTAAATAATATTGAAAACTTATTAGGATTATTAAAATAATTATTTTAATAAAAATAAAAGACTTTATAAAAATCAGTATTTTTAATTATTCACTAAAAATTGATATTTTCAAAAAATCTTAATATTTCACCCAAAGTAAATTTTGATATGATGATTTCAAAAATAATATTAATTTTATAAAATTAACATTCTAGAATTTATAAATTATTCTTTTAAATAAAACTATATATTAAAAGTATTTAATTAAAATAATTTCTGTTTTTATTTGAAAAATTACTTAATATTTTTATAAATAATATAACCATATAATTAAAATTTAAAAATAAGAAAATGATATATTCTATAATTATGAATGTTTTACATTATTACCTATATAATAAATTTAATCCTTACAATTTTATTAACTAATTAATCAAGTAGGGATTTCATTCCCCCAATGCATTTTAAGACTTCCATGTTGCCTCTTCAATGATATGGTTTTTTCATAAAATCTTAACCAAGTGAATCACATTTTTCCGAAAAAACATATCTCTATGGTCAAGAATATGAATAATTTTTCCCTCTAAGAAAGTTTTTCTTCCAACTAAACATATTCTATGCTCAAAAAACGATTTGAATCTCACACAAATCTTCCTAATATTGAAACATGAAATACGTTGTGTACCTAAGATAAACATAGGATGTGAAGACACTCAGTAGGAAACTAAAAAAAATTTCCTCAGTATTTTATATGATCTAAAAATCTATGGAATTATCTTACCCTTTTTTCCAAAACATATAAAAATTTTCCATTAGATAAACTTTGAAAAATACCTAATCATCTACCACGAAAGAAATATCTTTCATTTGGTTATCCTTATAAAATTTCTGTCATATCTAAGTTATCCTCATGAATCATTGAATCAAATTGACATTACTAAACATTTAATATACCAAATATGGTCCTTGAAACTTTCATACTCATACTTCTTCCCAAAAAATCTAGTCTCTAACATCACCTTCCATATAGTGCCTCAAATGGTTCCATCTGTATACTGGAATGAAAATGATTATTATAAAAAAAAACTCAATAAAATAAAGGTGATTATCCGAATTTCAATGTTAATTAATTGAACAAGAACAAAGAATATATTCCAAGGTAAGAATCTTCAACTCACACCTTCTATCATATTGGGGTGGAAAGGTTTTACTAAAAATTAATCTTGTACCAAACGACTTCTCAAGTCTTTTCCAAAAAATTTATGTGAATCTTGGATCACTGTCTAGTAAAATAGAGATAGGAACTCCATATAACATGACTATATCCATTATATAAATTATATAATGATGATAGAAATACATTTTATATCAACTGGGAAGGAAATGTTTATATCTGTTTAATCGGTCGGCAATAATCCAAATCACATTGTTACCTCCTAATGTCCTTGGAAATCCCACCAAGAAATACATGGATATATTTTCACATTTCAACTATGGATCTGGAAAAGGTTAAATTATCCCCTTTGTTAAATTTTATTCTACATTAACCTATTTAAAATTCAAATAGTTATTGGTAAATTTTGCAATATCTCTTTTTATTCCATCTCTCTAGTAAAATTTATGGAGGTCTATATATATCTTAGTGTTTCTTGAATGAAAAGAAAATGAATAACTATGAGCATTAGTTAAAATCATTCATCAAATTGGAATAAAAAGGCACACATAACAATTTTCAAAATCATAAAAAACATTCTTCATCAATATTAAAATCACATAACATTACCTTCGTGATGGATTCTACCTTTTCCTACCAAGATTGATCTCCCTTCTGAGCTAGCATAATTTTTTGAAAAAATTGACTACACTAAAATGTGAAACAAAACAAAGGATATCCCTTCATCTAAAACTTCTTGGACGAAATTTATCAAATCATTAACCAAAGGGTCCCAATCTAAATGTATAATATTTAATGTAGTATTAATTGTTCGACTCAAATAATCTGCCACTTTGTTTTCTATTCCAGGATGAAAATTAATCATGATATCATAATCCTTAGTCAGTTCCATTCATCATATTTGTCTCACGATCAATTAATTCTAACTGAATATATACATATTTTTTTTATCATTATATATTTTACACATTACTCCAGAAAAATGATTCCTCCAAATTTTCTAATAAAAAACACTAATATGTAATTCCAAATCATGTGTAGTGTAATTTAACTCATGAGGCTTCAACTAAGGGGAATCATAATTAATTTCATGATCGTTATTCATTAGGATACAACCAAGTTCTTTAAATGAAGAATCACTATAGTAGAAAAAAAATCATTATTTCTGGATTTAAGAAAAAAACTAGAGTATCCACCAATCTTCTTTTCTATTTTTAAAAACAATCATCATATTCATAAACATAACACCTTTTCATATTAATTTAATCAATGGGCTAGACAACCGATAATTTTTTTTGACAAAACATTTGTAGTAACCCTCAATTATAAGAAAACTATTAATCCCTATGATATTTGTTGGTCTTATCCATTCAATACCAGCTTTTGTTTTAGTGTGGTCAGTAGTTCTTCCATGTTTATATAAAATATATTAAAGGAATGAATTTTTTTACAACAAAAAACCATACATTCTAAATTTCCAATACATTTTATTTTATTTTATGGTTTAAAAAATAATCCTTATGTGTCTCTCATAGTCTTATTGACTTTTATAATATACCAAAATGTTTCTAATAAACTCAACTAAAACATTGTCCATGAACTCATAAAAAATCTATTCATATGGTCCATAAATACTACAGGTGCATTAGATAACCGTAAAGTAACAACTATGAACACATAATTTCAATATCTAGTTAAAAGCATACTCTTCAAAATGTTTTATTCTTTCACTTTAATCTTATGGTAATCTAACCTTAGGTCATCCTTCAAAAAACATTGATCTCCCTGGAGCCAATAAAAAAAATCATTTATATGAGGAAAAGAATACTTGTTCTTAATAGTGATGTAGTTCAAGGATCTATAATCAATAAATAGTTTAATTTACCCATCTTTATATTTAAAAATAAAAATAAGATCGTAGCATGGTGAAGTTATAGGTCATATGAAACATTTATCTGAGAGCTCCTGCAAATTGTTTTTTAATTCTAAAATTTAAATATGATCCATTTCATAAGCAGGTCTAGAAATAGTCATAGAACAAATTATGAAGTAAATAGTAAAATTAACCTCATAAACATGAATAAAACTATGAAACTCCTCCATTAATACATCAATTCATTCATTTACTACCAGAACATCAAAAATTTGACCAATTTCATTATTTTCAATAATATGAATGAGATAACCTTAACTGCTATCTCTAATAAATTTATTTACTTTTTAATAAGTTATCGAGGGAAGGAAATCATTGAACACGACATTATTATCACTTCAATTGGTATTATCAATATAAACTATAATAAAATCTATACCAAGAATGAAATCAAAATATACTATGGTCGGTTGAACAAGATTTTCCAGAAATACCATCCCACTAATAATAATATAAAGATTCTTATAAATCATAGATTCATTAATACTTTCACCTTTTAGTTTTTATGAAATTTTATATCTTAATTTCAAAATTTTATATTCTAAATTTACTTTAAAATTTATCAGAAAAAAAGCATGAAAATATCCATAGATAAGCAACATACATATCACCACTTCATTTGATGAACTAACATCGACTATAGTAGTATAAAATGACTTGTATACATTATTCTATTTCCAATCTTGATGAGTTCAATCTTGTGTAACAAATTTTGGACATGCATTATCATAATGATCCAAATCATTGAAACTAAAATACCTTACCATTAGATGGCTATTGGTTACCGCATTTTTTGGTTGTTTATGACTATTTTCCTTACACTGATGATCCCAATGGCCAAAATCCATTAATTTTAGTTGGTTGATTCTTCATTACCTACAACCTTCACATTTAATTAATATTTCTATCTCGAGGAACATATCTGTAATAAAATGTAATCTCAACATTCTTATCATAATGAACCACTTTCACATAATATTAAAATTATCATAAGGACAACTTTCTTTATAAACATTGTTTTAACCCTGAGTAAAATTGATTAATTTTACAAGCTGGGTCAAAACAAAATATAACATGTTCTAAGATAGTATTTTTAAGTTTTCTTCATATGTAGCTATAGAATCATCATTTTTCTACCTCAATTCAAAAAAAAATCTATCTGAATCTGAACAAACATTATGAAATATTTCTCTAGGAAAGTATCCTTTAATGGTTCCTATTCCATGAAACGATGATCATATTTTTCTCTAGTATTATTAAACAAAGGCCATCAAGAAAAAGCTTCACCTTCAAAATGATAACCAAAAGAAGTTTCCTTTTGATTTCCTCAATGTCTCATGATATAAAATATATATTTCAGATCATTCATCCATCCTTCTACTACCACACAGTAAGATGATCCACTAAATGATGGGGGATATCTCCTCATGAAATTATATACAAAAGATATGTTCTTTCCTAGAAGATAAGGTTCCTCTAAATCATGGAAAATAACACAATTTAGATCTTTTATCAAATGATCCATCATTATAAATAAATGTTCTATTCTAGTTCCAACCATCTTGGGATGCTGATTTAAAAGGATATTTTCCACTCAGTAACTTCCCAATGTAGATTTATTATTTTCTTGATGGAAAAATATTCTAAATAGAAAACATTTAGCTAACAAAACATATTAATCTTCAAATAAAATATCATTTTATCTTGGACATGAGGGAAAATAATTCCATGGTAAATTTATTAACATTATCCTAACCTCTAAAGTTATCTAAACCTTTCATTTAATACAAAGTATAAGAAACCATCCTCAAACCATATATAATCATGAATTTGAAGTCATGAATTCATTCCCTTAAATTTTAGGATCTTTTTAGGTATATATTTTTAAAGAACTAGGTTATAACTAAAATTTTAAAAAACCATATAATAAAAAATGGCCACTTTCAAATAATATCCATCTTTCCTTTAATATAATTTTTTTTAAAAAAAATGATTCCTTTTCATGGAAAATATTAATAAATTTCAACTTGGCATCTTCAATTCCCTTACCCATCATTAAAACCAATGAAAAAAATTTAAAATGTGGGATGATCACAAAAATCTCAATAAGGGATACACAAATATGGAAAACCATTAGTTCGGTGAAAACATGAAACCCATGTAATGTTTACCATTATCATTCAGGTTAATTGATCATATGAAATAAAAAATTTCACATGAAAATACATTCACTTTTTTAAAAAATAAAATCATTAAAACCCATTGTGGGAAATTAAAAAAAATCCATTAACTTAGATAATAACATTCATAATCCATTTTAAAAGCATGTCAGTTGTAGATAAATCTCAGTTAAAACAATAGGAGAACCCTTTTGAAACCCCATACTTCTCTCCAATTATGATAGGGAACAATACCCAATGCATTGGACTAATATCTGGGCACACCTATAATTTAATGTATAATTTACTCACTCGATGATATATGGACTACCCTATCATAAAATCAATAATGGGATCACATTGTTCTATCTAGACCACCTCATCAAATAAGTAGTAATGGGATTACCTAGTGCTATCAACATCTCCCCATCATATAATGCTCAATTTCCATATCTTAAATAAAAAAATTATTCCTTAACTTTTCCATCATAAAAAAGTTAAAAACTAATTTAAACTCATAGACAAACCCCTTTTGGATATCAATGTACCCTTCTGTTTTAAAAACCTATTTTTAATATTAAAATACCCTTTTCTTTTAAAAATCCATTTTCAATAAAAAGATACCCAATAAAAGGAAAAGATGTTTTTATTTATGGAAAACATGAAATATTGCAATTGAATTCATGAATCATATGATTTTTATGGAGGTGGAATATTCTTTTCCATGGTGTATGTCAAGAATTTCTTTTTTCATTTTTCAAAAAATTCTCTATAAAACATGAAAAAGAAATCCTTATGAAAACCATTTTGAATAAAGTATAAATATTAATTTATAAATATTTTACATCTATATAAAAACTTTCATTAAATATTTTTGTTAATTATAGACATAGAAGATAAATAGATCATTGAGTAAAAACATTAAAAGTGTATTTTTTAGGAAAAATCCCTTATCACTTGGGAAAATTTTAGATAATAATCCCTATGAATGAATAAAATTATAATAAAAACTATAAACACTATGAGAATAATTAAATTCATTATATAAAATGTAAAATATTCTATATACACACCTCTTAAAATAATATAGGTGTATAACATCAAAAAAATGCCTCAATGAAAAGAAATTGAGATGATGTCTCTTATCATGTGTCAAATTCCTTATTTGTGTCTTTATCTTCCTGAATAAATAAATTATGTTAATTTTTTAATTTCATGTGACCATTTTTATAGTTTATTATTACTTTTAGATCAATTATTAAAAATTTATATATATATAATTAATTAATTAATTTTAGGTTGAATGTTTTGACCGTATTCGATCTCTGTGTCAAAAATGTCTTTAGTAGGTTAAATATTGTAAAACAAGTCATTATATAAACATATAAATAAATATAATAAATATATAATTATCATAATGATACATAAGTTATAATTTCAAAATCAATCATGAAATATGGTCATGAAAAAATGAACTAATGTTAAGATTATGGAGACATTACCTCATTTGTGTGTATGAGTAATGTTTTCACTTTTCAATGACCATTATAGAAAGATATTAAGTCACATTTTATATTTCAATAATTATAATTATATCATTAATAACATATTATTTTTTCATATATATATATATATATATCGTTCTTTTGATTTGGTGGTGAAAAAATGAATCACATCACATTGAGGAAGTGGTAGTCTACACATCCACAAACGGCATTGTCACTTTTTCAGTGAGTGTAGAGGTAATAAATAAAATGATATATTATACTTATATTATAAAATATGTTTCATTAATATCATAATTATTTAATTTATATCACATATATACATTATCATTACCCTTATTTCCTTCCATGTAACGCATTAGTGAAAATGAATAACATCGCATCGTAAAGTAGTAGTTTGTCATACACTTGAGTGACGTTTTCATATCCCATACAGAATAGAAATATTAAATATATATATGTGATATGATAAATAAAAATGTATATTTGTTTTATAAATATCATATATGAACTTTTTATCCATTATTATACCCATCAATTATAGGGTATAATAAAAAAACAAATGACAATATTTCGCAAAGTGGTAGTCCTCCACAAACACGAATAATGATTTTGTAACCCATTAGATGGAAGTTTGTGTGGATTTATTCTATAATATTATCATTAAAATATATCAATATATGTAAAATAATTATTTTAATATATCATAATGTTATTAGAATAATTTTTCAGGATGTAGAAATAAATAAAGGAAAAACTGTTTTTGATGAACGCTAACTCTTCTTCAATTATCTTCTTTTGGTTTACACCAAAGACTCTACTAGGTTGAGTTTATAGACCAATTAAGTCTTCTAGGATACTAATTTGTATGTTTATAATTTAATTAGTCATTTATTTTCAAAACAAATTAGTCTTGAAGGTGAGGATAGAGGAAGAAAAGTGGTCACCATTTATAAGTGCGGTCAGTGGCATGCTTGAATTGTTTTTTAAAGAGTCAATTCCACCATGTTTTTTTCTTCTCATGAAGAACAAATAATGAAACCAAACTCAATAATAGAATATATAATTTCTAAATATGACTATAAAATTGGTTTTATACAATTTTTTAGTTTATTTGGAACCTTAAGTTTAATGTTTAACCACTAAGTAAACTCATTTTTACCCTAATTGATGTAATTAATTTTTATTTTTTTCACTAATCACTTTGGTAAAAGAGATTTTTTCCTTGTTAGAAATTATAAATTATTTTTATTCCATTTATTTAATACATTTATAATAATTTAATTCTAATAAATTTATAATTATAATTTAATATTAATCTCACATATTCAATGAGATTGTGTGTTTTTAGGAAAAGTATTTTTTGGAAAAAGATGATTTTATCTTAACTTTATGACTAATAATAACCGATTTATTAAAGAAATTAAAATATAATAATATATTTTATATAAAATTCATTAAAAACATTTCTCATTTGGTATTATTTTAATTAATTAAAATGTAGAAACATTTCTTATTTTAAAATGGTTTTAAGAAAAACTTGTCTTTAAACCCAAAAACAAACTTATACTAAAAACCAATATAACATTAATTAAAAAATATTTAAGTGGGTTAAATATAACGTGAATAAAAGTATTATTAATTTAAATAATATTAAAAATACCTCTCGACTTTTAATTTAAATAATTTATTAAAAATAAAATTACTTTTATAAAAATTTCGTAATTTTCATTTTTCACTAAAAACGTCTTTATTTTTGCAAAAAATCCCAAAATTTCACCCAAACTATATTTTCATATGTTTATTTCAAAAATAAATTTAATTTTATAAAATTTATATTATAAAATTTATAAATTATTCTTTTAAATAATAACATATAAGAAAACTGTTTAATAAAAATAATTTTCTTTTTGATTAAAAAATTACTTAACATTTTTCTAACTAATATAACTATATAATTCATATTTAAATAAATGAAATTTTTTTATTCTATAATTACCTATTTTTTTAAAACTTTATACCCAAATATCTTACTTCTTTACCTCACAATTTCTAAGAGTTATTATTTTGATTAATAATCCCTCTGAATAAGGATTTTGGTGTAAACCCATGGAGGTTGTCCAAAGAAGATATATAGTTCTAAACAATACATTTTTTGTTTATTTAATCTTAAATATACATAAAATAATATTAATATATGTTTATATACCAACATAATTCTCTAAAATATATTTATATAATATTATTTTAGTTTCATACCCTATATTTATCTCCTCTTCCATTGAATGGGAAACGAAACTGTTGATTGAGTGTGAGGTGGACTAATGCCTCATAAGCTTAAGTAATTCACTTTCCATCACTGCCTATCAAAGTTGAATATAATTTTGGATTTATTATTTTTATATTATAATTTTTTATCTAATTATACTACTATAATTATAACCTCAAATATACCTTTTTACTTTCCAATCTATTGGAAAATGATAACATCATACATGCGTACGTGTACAATACTAACTCCATAAAGCAATGTGATATGTTTTTAATTTTATTTTAACATAGATAGTAATAATTATTGATTTAATGAATATATATTATATCTATGAAATATCAATTATTTTTTAATGTCGATATATTATTTACCTTTATTTCACTCTATTCATTGAGAAAATTGAAATAGTGTCCATGTGTACTTACAACCTTGCATCTCCATGAACAATGTAATTAATTTTATATCTCTAAATTTAGTGGATTAATATATATAAATATATAATGAATATATGTGTTATTTATATAATATATAATATTATGCATATTCTAGTACCACAATCAAATAAAAAGGATTGAAACTACCAAACAAAAACAAACTTTAAAAATGAAGTAGTTATTACCCGAACCAATATTTTAATAAGTTATTGTCAATAAATGTGTGAAAAATGATTATAATTAAATTATATATTGTATGATATATTTGTTTATGTTTTGTTAATATTTTTATAATAAAAAACTATTTATTATATAGTAGGTTCGAATGTGTACAAAGTAATTAAATACTTGAGGTGAGGGGTTTTTCATCTCACTTTTATTTTTTAAAAATACATGACTTATACACCACATATTGTTTTTTGTGTATTGTAAATATATACTTCCTAAAACTATATTTTATGATTATGATAATGAAAATTAAAGGATATACATATCCATATAAGGCTCTTTCTCTCATGGGGATTACTATTTAATAGTCACCAAAGTGGTATTATTTTTATGTTATAATCTCTTTATGTTTTTTATTAAGTTTTAAGTGATGAAATATTCTGATAAACCTATAAAAAACAAGTTTTATTTCCATATAATCGTTTTATTTCATGTTAATAATTTGTTCCCTTTAATTTTCCCCTAAATAATAACTAACTATACCAAATGAAGGGTTTTAAAAGAAAAATTTACTTTATTTCTCCCTTTAGTTGAAAATATTTTTTTCATGTCTATGTTTTCTAAAAATGTTTTAAATAGTGTTTTTAGGCTTATATAAATATTTTTAAACACATTTTTACCATGTTTTACTTTTACAAAAATTAAAATTAATCTTCATTCATTTTATGAATAATGTAGTTTTGACTATATACTGAAAATGTGTAAGGAATATTTATTTTAGTTTGTATGGAATTAATGGAATTTTAAACAATATTAACCATTAAATTAACTCAAATTTAATTTATAATTTTTCAATGTTCTTTTCAAAGAAATTGTTTCATTAAAATTGGTGAAATTTATTGATTTTAGAGAAATGATTTCAAAATGGAAGGGATATTTTCCACATGAAATGTTCCAAGTGATATTTTGAAAATAATTTTCCATCTAAGATGACATAATTTGATGTTAAATAAGATTTTATTGGGATATAATATAATTATTTAATACTTATTATTTCACAATATTATTTATGATTATGATGAAAGTTTTTTATGGGACTCATTTATTTTCCATGGTTTATGTTTGTGAAACCTGCCTCTTTCAACGGGTTATTATATTATGAAATGATTATAAACCCATTTTTCATTTCATGGGTTTTGAATTGAGGGATATTTTATGATATTATGGAACAAAAATGACTAGATTATGTGATATTTTGGACTAATATCTACCTCCAATGAATTTTCTAATGATTAATGTTCTATGATATTAAAGGGTACACTGAAGGTTATCTCAATCCCAAAATAAGATGGTACATCATAGGTTATCCCACGCCAAAAAAAAGAGGGTACATGGGAGGTTATCCTAAGACCAAAATAATATTGTGCATGGAAGGATATATTAATCTTAAAATAACAGGGTACATAAGAGGTTATACTAAGCCCAAAAGTGAGTACATGAGATGTTATCCCAGTCCTAAAGCAAATAAATAGCTTATTATCCTAATCATAACATATTATAAATTTATTGGTGGGTATCCTTGTCATAAGATATTTTATGATTATTTATATGCCACAAATATTTGTATTGATAAATTTTAATTCTCTTATAAATTTTTTCCAATGATTCCTTAATGATTCAAGTCATATGAACTGATTATATTTATGTCATTAATCAAGTTTGAGATATATGATATCTAGGATATGATTTTAAAATTTCGTTCTCATATTCTTAAAACCTTATGCTTAGGTTTTGTTGATATCTCTATTTTTTTCCCAGACTAAGAATATGAGTTCACCATTTATTATGATTTATTTCCTCAAGTAATTTGGAATGGTGTTATTTATGATATGCCTAATAAGGTAGATAGTTATGAGTACTTAGTGTAATATGATATAGTTTACTTATGAACTTGTTATCTATAAATCTACATTTACAAAGTTACTATACTTAAACGATTCTAGAATGAATCTTAATTTTATGTAATGAATATTTATATTTTAATATTTAAAAACTAGTTAGGATAAATTTGAGTCATCAGAAAACCCCTAAAAATTAAATTTATTTCCTTATCAAATTTTAAAACAAACTCCCAATAAAGAAATGAAAATAAAGTAAACAATTTATGAAATATTTAGATTGTTTTCCCATAGAGTGAGAACCTAAATCCTATCCATGGATACTCCCATGGGGTTATATAATTTCATTATTATAATTTTTTGAATACAAATATTCATCTAACTCCATTGAGACACCTTCTATCTTCGCATAGGTATGATTATACTAATACCTATCAGTTTTCAAAAAAAAATACAAATTTATTCTCTAAAATATGTATGAAACTTTGTAACTTTCTCTCCTTAATGTTTTTATGGAATGTTCTTTTTGTTTCCTCTAACTATAAGTGCTCATCTGGTGTCCCTTTATTTGACTAGAAAAGTCAATCGGTTGTGTCATACTAAAACTGCTCAATATTTCTCACCTGATTTCTATCTCAATAAAATCATTGTGCCATAATTATGCATGGAAACTATATCTAATGAAATATTTCCATTTATCTATATCTATAATATCTATACTGAAATATCGATCTATTTCTCAAATCGAAAACTATACCCATAACACTTTTTAACATGAAGAAAAACATTGGTTGGAAACACACTACTAGAATATAATTTTTAGTGTTTCAAATTTTGTATATATATAAATCATGAAAAAGTAAATTTTACTATTCAACCCTTTATATGGATTTTATTGAATTAGAAAAGGAAGGAAACCCATTTGACTTTTCCACTCACTTAAACATTAATTTCATGTCTCTTGTTAATTTGAAATATTTTAGACACTTCTTAACACATCTAGAATATATATGATGCTTCTTTGATTTGTCAAGAAATTCCAACTGTTCTCATACTTCCATAATTCAAAATAGTTTATAACCTTTATAATTTATATTATCCTGGTATGAAATCAAAATAAATTGAAATTAAAAATTCATCACAGTATCCATTGGGAAATTACAAATATTTTGAATAAAAACATTGACTAGGGAATTTTTTCTGGTGGATTTATAACTAGTTCTCCATCCAGATTTATTTCTCCAATTAAACATAGAAAAATTTATAAAACCAATTCATTTTAAAAAAATTATATGATAGTTTGATTCAATAAAATTATGCCTTATTGATCAACATTTCCCTATATGATCACTTTTCATCACCTTATGTATAATACCCCACATGGATCAATCTCTTTAGAAACAATCATCTAGTTTCATCAACAAAGTACTTTAAATGCTCATATGTACAATGAATCATCATCTGATGATTTTTCCTTTAGAAACAATTATTAATTTAATAACATCAAACACTAATCAATCTATAGAAAAACTATTCTCTACAAATATTTTGTAAACATTTTTTCATAAACTAATCTTCCATTTTCTATTACTCTTGACACACTAAAGACAGTTTGCTACATTTAAACAACATCTAAAGTATTTCACAAAAACAAACATTATTCTTTTAATGCATATCTTGGTTTTCTTATTTTTATTTCTAACACATATTTATCATTCCCATAAAAATTTGGTTTCTTAAAACACTTTTGATTTATTTCTTAATTTTATGATACTACAAAAACTCAGAAATAAATGTTTTTTCCTTCAACTCAATGAGATTTATCTGTGGATAGAAATTTTTTGTGAATTTTTTTAAAATGTCCCCTTTTGAAAAAATATGTAAATATTATTTTCAAAAAATAGTTTTTCATTAAAAAAATACTCCACGTTACTAAGTTTTTTTTGAACTTCATGTACCATATCTATTTAGAGATAATTATTCAAACACACCGCATATATTTTTTTAGAATGTTTTTCAGTTAAAATGAATTTGTTTTTAAATTTCACACAAAACATTTATCTAGAAACTCGTCTCTAAATACTTTTAAAATTTTTATCCAATGAATAGTTGTACTACATTTCCTTTTCACAAACATCCGCATGTTTTAATTCTATATTCTTGCTACGAAAAACTTTTAATGATAACCTACATTATGTATGTCTAGTAAAGTACATCCATAATTTTGATTTACTTGTATTCCCATCTATATATATCATCTGGTATTGTGGGAATATTCATGATGTTGGAATCTTTTAATGAAGAGTATAATATCATATAACTTAGTATGGGATTTTTTTTTAACAAAGTTATTGAAACGTCCCAACTTACTCACATACTATAGAATCTATGTAACACAAATTTCATTGAAAAATTAGCGACAAAGTTCCTTTACAATGTTATAGAAACTTTCTCACCCAATAAAAAAATTCTTTATCTTAGTGAGTTCAAAAATATAATTTTTTTAATAGAAACATAAAAAGGATCTTTATAAACAAATGTATCAAGAATCACAGGAACCTACCACATAAGAGGACAAGGGGAGAAAACCGTGATTATCCAATTAATATAGATAAGGTTGATATTAATAAATATGTGGTGGCTTGTACATTGATCATAACCTAAAATATAGAAAATTATTTATTTGATTCTAGATCACTTAAATATTTTAAATCTTACATGTTTGGAAAGAAATATAGATATTTCCTAGGAACCATAACAAAGAATATGTCAATTTAGACACCTGGTGGAAATATTGTTAAAATAATGATCTTTCAGTCAGTATCCATTATGAAACATAGACATACTCTATTTGATAACATTATTTTAATTCCTATGGATGAATTTTTTATAATCATTTGTATGCATTTTATTTCAAATTATAATGAAAAATATTTATTTCAAATCTAAATATATTAAGATTCATGGTAGAGATGTAAAATCCATTATCTGTATAGAAGAGACTACGTTATATAAAAAATTTAAGGATCCACCTCTAATAACACTCCCTAAAAATGTTCATGGATAATAAAACCTAACCCAAACTATAAATTGTATATGTTTACTTAGAATATAGGATTAACATTTTGTGAAGGAATATATTGATGTGTTCATTAAAAAACTACATGGACATCCTCCTAAGTGTAAATTTTGGTTTTCTATTGATCACACCCCATATGAGAAGCCTAAATCTAAGAGAATTTAAAAGATGTAAAATTAAAATTAGTGGAACTATATAAACCCAAATAGGATTTGTCTGATAAGAAATTTATATTACCTAGTTCTTCCCCATGGATATCCCTTATCCTTTTTATTAAGAATAAATATGGGTGCATGATGTTTTTTATTGATTATTGGGAAATAAATTCATTGACCATAAAGAAAAATTACCCTCTACCCCCGTATAGTTGACTTATTCAATTAAATAAATGGATCTAAATATTTTTATAATATTGGTCCTTAATTTGTGTATCATAAAATATGAGTAAATAAATAAAATATTCCAAAGATAAAATTTTGAATGATGTGTGAAAATTATGAATTTATAGTAATTCCCATTTTCATTTATAATACCCCCATTATTTTTTTTACCTAATTAATATATTATTATATTATTATATTAATAATTTATATGTATTTTTTATTAATGACAACATAATATAATCTAAAATTTATAATGATTGTAAGATTCATTTGAAAATTATTCTTGAAACCCTTTTAGAAAAGATTTGTGTGAAAATCATAGATAATGAGAATTCAAACATTTCGAAGTTTCTTTTCTTGTCCATATTGTTTCTAATGATGAAACATCATTTAATCTTTTAAATGTAATGATAGTGATGGAATATCTAACACCCAAATTTAATAACGATTTGATTGTTTCCTTAAATTAATAGCTTATTATAAAATATTTATTTAAATTTTTTATGAACTTTATAACATATTAAACAAGTTGAAATGTTAAGGGGTTGTGTTCATACATTCAAAATAATGTAAAATTTTTTGATGAATTAAACAAGAGATTGATTTAATGCACTGTTTTTAAAATTTAACTTCATGAAGGGATGTATTTGTGATATAAATGAATACATAGAAGACGGGACTTAGATGTCTTCTTATGTAGAACTATAGAGTCATTGACTATGAATCAAAGAATTTAAATATCTAGGAATGTAATTACCCAACCAACAATTTATATTTGGTAGTCATAATATTTTCATTGATGATATCGACACATTACATTTATATTGAAAATTTTAGAATATATACAAATTATAAAATATTGAAATTAAAATTCTCATAAAAAGATATTAATTTGAGGAAAAGGTGTTGAATATAATTACTCAACGATTATGATTTCAAAATACACTACCACACAATGAAGTAAAATAAGGTGGCTGACACATCAAACAGAAAATATCATTGGATTTTCACAATAATAAGGATGTAGAAAGATCTTATATTAATGAATTTTATAAAGTGGGATCTGGGAGCCATTAATTATTGGTAAAATCAACCATTTTACAAGTCATTTACAATCTATACTTATTGTAGAAAATAATAAGTTCCTAACTAATGATAAGAATATTTAAAATAAAACTAATGGCATTAAAGATAAGGTATTGGTAGAATTAATCCACAAAGATGGGATTTTAACATTTGGAAACAGATTATGTGTTTAGTCCATACCTAATCTGGATAATGATTTATTATATTAATCTCACTACTCAAATTTCTCTATACACCCTAGTAACACCAAAATGTATTTTAATTTTAAGGATAATTTTTTCTAATATAGTATTATATAGAAAATTTTAATTTATTTATCGAGATGATTTAATTTTAAAGAGATAAATGTGGAATGACAACATCATAAAGGAGTCAGGTTACCTTACCTATTCCTTTGTTGAAATTAGAAGGTATTATTATGAAATTTGTCCCCAGATTTCCAAATACTTTGTGAATGAATGATTCCATATGGGTTATTTGTGTTCAACATAAAACATTCTAAAACTTTTATCTCTATAATGAATATATTACTCTTGAGAGACTTATGTGGATCTTTATTAGTGAATTTTTGAGACTTCATGTTACGCATATTTTGATTTTATCTGATCATGACCCATGTTTTCATCTATATTATTTAAAATTATTCATATGTATATTGACACCAACCAACATTAGAGAGTTTATTATCATAATTAAATATAAATATAGTTTTATTTGACCATTAATACATTATAAGTCATATTGAGGTCATAGTCATGTGACTTTCTATGTACATGGGAATATAATTTACCTTTGGTGGAATATTCATATAATAAGGGAATCTTTTAGAGCATTAAAAAGTTATTATGAGTATTTTTGTGGGAAAATATTTTGTACACAAACTTGTTGGGATGTTTTTTGTGGAAGGAATATTTTAGGATATGAATATATTGGGCATGTAATAGTGAATGTATGAACTATTCAGAGTTATATTAAGGAATCTGAATGTAAAAAAAACATTAATATCAGTAACTAAAGGAAGGATTCAAAATTTTAGGTGGGATCTCTTGTTTTTTAAAGTTATATCCCTGAAAAGTTGTCATAATGTTTAGTAATAATCGTAAAATAGGTATTAATCACATTAAGCCTTTATAAATCATATAATGAATTGGAGTGGTGAATTACCATTTTTTTAATGCAATATACACTCTCTAAAGTATCTGATATTTTCCATATATATCTTTCATGTAAGTTCATGCCAAACCCAAAACATGTTCTCGCCTATGATGATATATAATTAGTACTTGATTTTTTTAACTGTGATGTTCTTCACTATATTCTTAACACTATAGTAAGTGTGTTGTGGAATCGGACGACTCAGCTGGTAAATTTAATTTATAAAAATCATAAGATAGAATAGGTGATTTGGGAACCATAAGTTGTTATTATAAATAAGTAAAAAAATATACATAAGAGGTTACATTCTATAAATTTCTAGGATGATATATCTTTTCGTAGAGGATAATATAACACCCAAGATTCAATTATAGTAAGTAATATTTTTTATAATGAAATAATAATACAATGAACTTAACATTAAAGAACTTGATTGAAACCAAAATTTAAAAACTTTATAAAATTAATTTTAAAGAATTATTTTTATTTTTTAATTCTTAATATCAAAATTATCCCAAGATGAATGTTTCTAATTTTTCAAAAATAGTTGATTTCTAGGTGAATAGTGATGATATCAATTTTATGAAACTTTCATTTCATGACATTATAATTATATAATAATAACATGATAAATAACTAAATTTATTTATATTTTAGATAAATAATAAATAAGTAATATAATTTATATAAAAATATAATGTTCAACTCAAAAATATATTCTTAATTATTTTGAAATCTATGAAAATTTTTTATTCAAAAAAACGGTTTTCGGTTCTTTTTTTTAATCAAGTATTTACAATGTACCAATCTATTTTTTTATTAAAAAAATATGTCTCCATTTATTTAGTATATTAAAATTTATTTAATTTTTATCAAAATTATGTTTTTTTATAAAGTTGTTTTTAAAAAAAACATTTTTCCAAATAGTGTTTTGGTTGTATTTTTCAAAGTTAAATTAAAATTAATTTATTCACCTCTAATTTTTGAATCATGTAAAATGTATTCTATATTTGGACTAAAAATAATAACTATTTGCTATTATTTTTAACAAAATGTTTTGTAATATTGAATAGTAACTATGGAAAATATTTATCACCTTCATTAAGGGTAAAATGGGTTACAGGGTTTAAAAAAAATATATGTATTGAAGATATCAAAAACCACAATATTAATCCCAATTGGTAAGTTTTATTTAGAACATATCTGTATCATATTCTCATATATAAAATTTTGGATCCACTTTTACAAGAAAATAATTTTAAATTTTTAAAATCATTTATGTAATTCCATGTGTGTACTTCCCCACACATATAAAAGGAAACCTATTTTCCTCCCCTATTTAAAAAAATTGAGCGCTCTATATCAAAAAAATACCAACCCAAAAACCCTTCATAGATTCATTACCTTAATTAATGATATTTTTTTCTTCTCCTAATACCATCATTTGAAAGCATATGTTATATGAAAAATGAGGTCTCTCAAAGAAGAGGTAATCGTCTTTATCAATTATTTCAATGTTTATTTATTATTCAAATTCATATAATTTTTTTGAACACAAAAAAATAATGATTAAAATATCATAAATATACTAATATTTCATTATAATTTTTGTTATGGTTTCCTCATTTTCCACTTACTTTCCATCCAAAAGAATATAAAAACATCGCTAGTGTGTATGTGCAGCCTTCCGTCTCCACATAGCGGTGTAATGTTTTTTCATCACTAATTTACTTGTATATTCATAAATTTGGAACTAATAATTATATATTATATTTATAAAATAATTATTATTATATAATTATAAGGTATCATTTGTATTCTTACCACTGCACTCATTAAAAAATGATAGTGACGCTTGTGCATATGAGTGGACTACCTCATCCACAAAGCAATGTGATTCATTTTTTCATTTCCAGCTATCATAAAATATTATAAATATTTATATAATGAATATATGTTATATTTATATACTTATTATAATTATTTATATTATTAAATAATAGTCAAAATTCAAGTTCCATAACATAAAAATTGAATGTTACATGAAAAATAAAATAGTTAACACTCCAAAACGATAATTCAAATAAATAATTATTAATAAATTGGTGTTATAATTATATAAGTGGATAATATATGATATTATAAATATTTATATAGATAAATATAGAATTATAATAAAAATAAATTTATTATATAGTAGGATAAAATCAATTATAAGGCATTACGAACTTGAGGTAAGGTATTTCTTTTACAATATCATATTATTCTGAGATTGTTTATATTCTAATTTCCTTTGGAAAAATTATTGGATCCTAATATCATTAACCCAATATATTTTATTATATTATAGATATTTCTATTTCTCATATTTATATTCCTTTTTTTTCTTTTTAAATTAATAATAAACAAGTATGTTGCATGTAAAGTTATTTCTTTTAAAAAAAATTGAGGTCCTTCATCCAACACTTTTTCTTCATTTTCAATCTTTTCAATAAAATATTTTTAAAAAATGTCTATAATATTCTCCAAATTTATATTAATTTCATTGTTTCGAATGTTTCACTTTCAATAAAAAAATTAATATAATTATTTATGTATTTTTCGAAGTGAGTAATTTTTTACAAAATCTGTGAACAGAATATTTGTTTTAACAAATACCACATGAACGACATTTTCCAACATCAGGACTATTATTTTATTTAACTAAGGATTTATAATTATATATGTTTATTTATAATTAATATATTTTTATAAATATTTTAGGTATTTTCATTTAAAATGATAAAAAAATAAAGGTTATTATCTTCTTAAATGAATGAAAATAATTTTGAAAATTGTTTTATAACATTTTTGTTGCATGAAGTCACATTGAGGTTATTTTTAATGTATTGATTCTATTTTTATTTTTTAAATATTGTTTTTACTTAAAAACATTAAAATTTGATAAACTCATGGTCACACATCATCCCTCGCTAACAATTTATTATAACTTATTTTGAGATCATTCACTTTCTTTTGATCAATTTATTCAATAGAAATAATTTCTCTCCTTTATTTCCATATATTAATATCATGGATTAATTTATAATCATTTCAATTAATTTTAGGATTTTTCAACAAAATACAATTTTTATATGTGGTATCAGTTGAAGTCTTTTTATTAAGTAATTTCTTTCGTTTATTATGTAAAATTTTGATTTTTCATATTCCTAATTCAATACTAATATTTTTTACATTGAATTTTGTACTTTTATTGATCATTAAATATATAAAGAAATTATATTATGTGAATGTGATGAGTGATGATCAGTTATAGATAGCTCCTCGGTGTATCGACTAGAATCAAGAGACAAAATAACAAAAATGCAATAATATATGGGTATTTGGTTCTCACCTATCCATTTATTAAGAATGATGTCTTGGTTGAGAGGATTTTACAATACATATCATGATATCTAGGTGGAGAGGCCCTGATCCTGATTATCTGTTATTATAAATTTCTGGTACTATTCCATTTTCCAAGTTATTCTTATGTAGATATTATCAGTGAATTTTAAATTAACTCATTTTGTATTTGGAATGGAGAGTGTTTTGGTAATCCAAACTTCTATATTGATTGTGTTATATTTAATATCGATGGATTTTTATTTAAACAAACGTTACATAGAATCTACGAAAACCCTTTATTTTTTCCCATTTCTAAGATATGAATAAGGATACTCTGAATGATTTCAAGAATAAAAGAATGGTCCTTATTCTATGTTTTAATATTTACAATGTAATAAGGAAATCATATATGTTTATAGATCTCCAATATTACACAATATAACTATCCTTCATGGTGATATAACTTTATTCATCTATAAATGTAACAGAGTAAACACCGGCTATAAGATTCTGGAATCTGGGTGTTACAATAAAAATCACATAGACAATTAAAATTGAATTATTGATAAAGGAAATGAATAAATATATACTTTAATGATCTTATCATCATTGTCCCAACCATGTTTTCATGAGTCTTTCACTAAGTCCTCTGAAAAATTTCTACATTATTAATAAATGGGAAACTGTAAACCAAATTCACATCTAATTTGTCAACCTATTTTGTCTTATGATACTATTTGATGCATTGATGGGATATTTATAATTATTCCCCACCCATAATTTTCACAGCCTTTTAATTCATCCTATATTGAATAATCAATACAATATATTTTTAAAATTTCTCATTAATCATAATTTATTCAAATCGAATAAATAATATAGAATATTTTCCTAGTCAATGAAAAAACGTTTTTTCTACAACTGATACCATATATAAAATTACATATGTTTGAAACATCATCAAACTATTATAAATGATATTAATTTCATCCATGTGTATAATATATAGACATGAAGAATAAAAATAATATCCCGTGAATAATTGATAATTATAGAAACCATGATAATAACATAGGTAATGATCTAAAAATATGGTATAATAATTTATTAGTAAATGATGATAGAAGATAATGGATTCATAAGAAATAATGTTTTATTAGTAAGACCAATCCTTTTAGAAATAAATTATAAGTAAAAAATAAAAATAACATCCTTGTAACTTTTTATAAGAATGGAGTTAAAAATCACATTCAAAATTAATTTCAATCCCTTATGAAATTTATAAACTTTTCTTTTGATAAATTTTAAATAAACAATTATTTTTACAAGAAAATTACTTTTAAATAAAATGGAAACTTTTACAGAAATATTCAAAGAAAAGAGAGGTCATTATGGGAACAAATTTAGTTTGTATGTTAAACATTAAAAACAAAGATTCCTTTCACACTTTTGATAAAAAAAATTAAAGGTTCATCATTTGGAAAAATATAATAATATTTCCTTTAAAATAATGTAAGTAAATTAAAATATGGTTAAAAACATAAAATAGTCATTTTGGTGTAAATAAGAATTTTCTTGAAACCAAAAATTACTTATGAGAGAAACAAATTTAAAATTAAAACTAGAAAACATTTTAAGTAAGGTTTTAAAAAGAAACTACATACATGTTACATACTTATTGGTTCATGATCCAAGAGTAGAGGAAATGGAAAATAAACATATAAGTAAAAAATATAACCAAAGGAGAATAAAATATATGGGGTGTAAGATATTAGTATCATAAAAAAATCGAAGTCAATATAAAAATAAACAATCAAAAAATAAAATGGGATTATAACACAAATACCTTACAACTTTATTTACTTTTAATAAAAAAAATTTAAAAGAGCAGACATGAATTGAAAATATAAATAAATAAAATAACGAAAGATTCATACATGATATAACATGACAAATTGGTTGTATATACATCATATAAATGAAATTAGGTTCATAGTATAAACATGTCTCATTAAAGTGGAAATGAAACAAAATTACCCTTACCTTGGATCTCTTCTTAGTCAAACATGTTTGATCCTCAAATATAATGAATTTCAATTTTTTTAAATACATTATAATGTCCATTTTTCAACTATATTCAAATTTTTATAGTCTTTTTATAATCACATTAAATTCTTTATAATGAATAGATATTTTATAAGTAAACCACATATGGTTGTTTGGTCAATTTCCATAAAATTACTTGAGTATATTTTATGTGATTAGAGGATTTAAGAAACAACAACACAATTTTTATAATGAAAATAATATCCTAAAAATAATTTTTATCTATTAAATAAAATTTTATAATCATTCATGCATGTTAGTGATTTAAAAATGACTCTTATTGCTTCATGGATGTGGTAGTCAACATGGTTGCATCAGTGAAATTATCATTTTCCCACAGCTAGAAGAGCAAGAATGTAGATTATATAATAAATTTTCAGAATAATAAATTCTTAATAAATATCATATATATTTATTAATTCTACATTTATAACCATCCAAGTAAAATAGTGACGAAAAATAAATTGCACTACTATGTGGATATGGTGGGTCGTTCTTACACATGGGTGATATTTTCATTTTCAGTTGTCTATGAAATGAGGTGAATAAGAATTATGACTACTGTCTATAAAAATTTTGTTATATGTAATATTCCTATGTTATTATATGATCATAGTTAAAAAATATTTAAACGGGTTAAAAGAGGAAATAAAATGAAAACCTTTTATAAAGAGTTATAAGTCTTCTTCAAAAAAAATGTTTTTCTTTCAACATGACCCTTATAGGCCAGTCCTTTTATGACACAGGAGACTATAAGAAAAGTTTTTTAAGGTTTTTAATGGGTCAGGGTTGGTATTAATTGATTCAATAGGATCAAAAGCTTCGAATGATTTAGGATAAGTGGTTCCCATTTATAAGTGAGGAAAAGGACACCCATAGAATGACATAAAGAGTTAAATATAATATATATCACAATCAATTTTACAAGAAAAAATTTCCCATAATTTTTATTATAATTCATTATTATATCTCATTTTTTTAAACCCATAGAATTGAAGCATCTTCCTATTTTATTTTAAATGTTATCTTTTGGTTTAACCCGTGTTAACTCTTTTTATCTTTAAATATGGTAAAACATTATTTTGGATTTAAAGAACATAAATTTACTTATACTGTGAAAATTGACTCACAAATGGTCCAAAAATGAAAATTTATACCATTTAACATCCAATGTCTACTCTCTAAAAAATATTTTTAAATAATTTAATAAAAAAAAATTATCATAATATATCATTAAGGTTATTTTAGGACTATTCGTTTAATATGAATTTAAAGACATAAATATAAAAATATTTTTATAAATATAAATATTTTTTTCATTAATAATACTTTATTATTAACTATTATACTCATGTAACACCATAAATAATTAAAATCATATTTCATATATATTTTTTAAATAATTTAATAGATTTTTTCTATTATTTGAACTAGCACTGAGGAAGTGTTGCATAAGCATTTAAGGTAATTATACCATCACCAAAAATTAAAAATAAATTACCATCATAAATATAATTTTTTTTCGGAATACATTTTTATAATTTTTCATAACTTATATTTATCCCTATAAAAATATATAACATTAACTAAAATAGAGAGAAATTTTGTATTTATCCTTTTCTTAGAATAATATAAATCTTAAAATCAATGGAATATGGAAATAAATTGACCTATATTTATACCTATGACGTATTTAGTGAAATATATCTAATAAAAAGGATAAAATCATGTTTGGGGATGATTTTGAGACCTTATAGCATTGTTTTAACATTAATTAACCAGTTTTACACATTATCATCGTAATTAAATATTACCTCGAATACTATTAATTTTGGACAAAAATAAAAGTTTATTTTTTTAACAAATTTAACTTCTTAATTATAAATTTTAAATCAATTTCTCAATATTTAATCCCTGTAATTTTCATAATTTTATTTTATTATAAGTATGCAAAATGAATCAAAAACAGTTTCTAGATATATGAGTGTTTTATAATTCAAATATACTTATACCAAAATAAAATGTAATGATAATTCCTATGTAATTAATTATATTATTTTTATTAAAATATATTTTAAATTAATTTCAATACAAATAATAAATATAATGGTAATTTTAATTTTCATTATTTAAATAAAATAAATGATAGTTGTGCGAAAATTAGAATTTTTCACTCTTCACTAAAAAGTCAATATTTTTAGAAAAAATATCATATATTCATTCTAATACTCTTACGAAATGATGATTTTGAATATTATATCCTTTTAATTAAAAAATTATAAAATTAGTATTAATTAATTTTGATTACCCATGTATAAAATTCTTAGAAACTATTCTTTGAACAAATATAGTTTTTAATCATCAAATGATGTCATTCTTATTCTTATTAAAGAAAAATTAATTTGATGAATAATACATTTATTTATTGAATTTATTATTTTTATTAAGTAAAATTTATATTACATATAATTGAAAATGTGGTTATTCTTATTCATTCACACCAATACAAGAACTAAGTTATAATAGACTTGTTTAAAAATTATAACATTGCATTTCATTTAAACTCGGTGTTTCATATATAAAACACTATAGGATTAAGTGTTCTTTTTATAATAAAATATAATCTAAAATATAGGGTTATTTCACCCAAACACACTAAAACTTTTTGTTCTGGTATGGTGATATTGTATTGGAAATGTAATATTTAAATTGTGGGAAAAGGATGTAAAGTATTTGATTATTCATCTTGGGTCACCTGAATTAGTGTCAAAGTAGATTTTAGTTTTTTATAGGGATTAGTTAAATAATTATAATAAAAAACTTAAATAAACCAATTTTGTACAAAAATATAACTAAACATATCCTTCCCTAAATGTAATGTTTCTTAGAGTTAGACATTTATAATATAGACTATTCAAAATTATATAATTTTCAAATCTAACTCTCTCAATAAATTATTATTTATTTATCACATAAACCTTTTTTTTCTAAATGGATGGAAATATATGGAATTGAATTCATAGCAGGTTCAAAGAATGATGTGGTAATTTTTGATGACAGTAATATGAGAGGTGGTGTACAAAACATCTATTTAATTTTCACTCAAATATCTCAAAAAATAAAAAAATATCCTAAAATATATTGATATATTAAATTTAAAAAAGGAAGAAGAAACCTATTATAGAGTCGTTCATATGGAAACTTCTGTATTCCATTAGTATATCTTCTAACAAAATAGTTTTCAATTAATATATTTAATTAAATAGAGAATATATATTATATGTTTTAGTTCTCAATACATGATAAGGTTGTTTTAGTCGTCTATCACTTGGAAGGTGAGGCTAATAAATTGTATAACTTCATTAGGTATATGAAAAAATAAAAATATTTGAATCTATGGAATAGATTTTGTTGGAGAAATTATAATTCACTAAATATTTTCTATGAACATTTCGAATTAAAAATGGTGTGATATTTCTTATAAATGAAATAAAAAGGACGATAAATCCATTATAACATAGGATGAAAACTTATGGATACTCACAATATACACCTTTAGTTTTATTATGGACTTTAGAAGAAATATTTATTGATTAACTATTTTTCAAAACCCATGTCTTCAAAATAAATTATGTTTAACAAAATTTTGTAACTATAAATAAATTGTATGATGTATGCTTAAGGTAGAAGTGTAAACTATAGACTCATCATTTCCTTAGATTTTGATATAGGAAAAAACATGTAGCATTATTATAAATAAAATGATAAATCATGTAGAGGAAAGAATATTTAACCACATGTATAAGAGAAATTTGGTGTCATGATCCTAGGATATTGTCTTATAGGATTTTTGAGATGATTAAAAAATAGTACAGTAGACCAACGAGAATTTAATTGGTTATGAAATATGAAGGGGATAATAAATACAATAGAGGATAAGAAAGTCACATATAATTCAATACCCACATATAAATTATTTAAATGAGAGGTTATTAAGAATTATGTATATTATTTAACTCAATTCAAGTACTAATAAGGATAATAAGCAATATTGACCTCCTAGACCAAGGAAAAAAAGAAGTGTTTATATAATCACTATTATGGAATTGAATTATGATAATTAAGTGTTGAAATAAAAAAATATTTTCCACTCTAAATATATGAATTAATTATTTTATTATGTTTTTATTCATTAATTCATATCATGAAAATTTTCTAATAATATTGATTCACAATATCAAATATTGGATGTATAATTATTGGTGAAAACACCTAGTGGTGTGTTTCTCACATCTAGGTTATACAACTCTTTTATGATATAGAGTTATGGGAATAAACGCCCAGAAAATAAATTTATTATTAACTTTGTCAAATTTTATATGATATTTTTCATGGATTACCTCTATATAAATATAACTTATAACACCGCAACATTTTTTAATATATTTCTCTTTAAAAAATTGATTTATATGAGAGCTTCTGTTACGCGCATCACCACGTTTTAAAGAACAACATTATACTATAAAAATATTAAACATAACAGTTATAATATAATACTTTAATTTGAATATATAAATTTGATTAAAATAATTATTAAAGGATTCCATTTTTGAAATCATAAAATAAAAATTAGATTATAGTGAAATTTCAAATGTTTCAAAAAATATTTGTTTTAAGTTAAAATACTGATCTTTGTCATATTATCATTTACATTCATTATATATTGTATTTTGAGGTCTGATTATATTCTAAATTATGTCTTCGAATTACATATGATAAATTTTATTTTTAATAATTTAGATATTTTTTTTTAATAATAAATTTTCATGATTTTAGTATAAATCTTTTTTTATTCTTAAAAATTTATTTTTCTGAAAACTATTTTTATTTGTAAAGTTTTATTCCATTTTTATTTATTAAAAGAACCCCCTATAATTAATTATTAAAATTTTATTTATTCATTATATATATACCTTTTTTACCTTAAATTCATATAATAAATATTATTAGACATTGAGTTAACATAAAATCATTTTTTCCTAGAAAATTTAATTTTCATAAAAATCATCTTTCTATGTGTTTTATGCAGTTATTTTAAAATTAATATTTACTGATTTAAGAAAAAAAATAACAAAATTATTTTAAATTTATAATTCACCATTTAGAAATTATCTTAGAGTATAATTTTTAGAATTTTATGAAAGGATAATTTGTTTAACGAATAGTCAAAAAATACTGATTTTTATTAAAACTTTATTTTTTCTTTTAAATATTTATAAAGATGAATCTTCTTTTAAATATTTTAAAAGTAAAAAATAAAGTTCAGTTATATTAATATTAATCCAATTTAGGTCACTAAAATCAATTTAAAATTAATTTTCATATAAATGTTTTTTATACGTATGAAAATTTTCTACTTGGAAAGCTGTTTTTTCATCGCATTTATGGGATTATTTTTAAATTAAATTATTCCACATCTATTAATTGAATTTTTAAAAAAGGATTTAAATTTTTTAATCCGAATATTTATTATTATAAAATAACTTCAACTTAGTTTTTTGTCAAAATTAATATTAAAAAAAATTATTATCGTGATTTATATTAAAAAAGGCTTACTGAGGGGTTAAACTAAAAGATAAGAATAAAAAATACCTAAAAACATATAAAAATAATTTTTTATGGAATTATATAGACATTATATCATTTGAGGTTTTATAATGATCCATTTTGGTTATTTGTGTCTTGTGTAAAATGTGGGATTACTATTTCTTTTTAAAAAAATTTATAAGTATCCACTACCCCACTTATAAAAGGGCACCCCCTTTTCTCCCCTCTTCACACTTCCGAATAATTTTGGTTCAGAGAATACTAATAAAAATATATTAATTAATTCTCTACCCATGTTCTAGAGGAATTATTTTGATTATAAATCCCTCCTATTAATGCTTTTGGTGAGAACCTAAGGAGGTTATCTGAAGAAGGTGTATCGTTGTTAACCGAGATTTCGGTTTTATTTATAAATACACCTCTATAAAATATTATTCCAATATACTTATATAATATCATTAGTATATAATATATTCTAAAATTTTTTATGTTAATTTAATAACCTATATTCATCACCTCTTCCACCAGAAGGGGAGTGAATCTGTCGATCTTATGTACGGAGGACTACTGCCGTACAGATCGACGTAACTCATTTTCCATCATCACCTCTCAAAAATTAATATAGTAATTAATTTAATTTTTATATCCTATATTGATGACATATTTATATTCCTGTAATTATAATATTAAATAAACCTTCTTACATTTTAATTTATTGGAAAATGATAATGATGCTTGTGTGTACGTGTGGACTACTTCCTCTACGAAGCGATGTGATTCATTTTTCATTTTATTTTGGAATGGATGGTAATTTGGATATATTAAATAAATATATATGATATCTATGAAATAAAATTAATTTTCAAAAGGGGATATATTTTTTACCTTTCTTTAATTCCATTCCTAAATAAATGGAAAAAACGTTCTTGCGTACATACAGCCTACTATCTCCATGATTGGTGTAATTTATTTTCTATCACTAAAATTTTGGGATTGATATAAATACATAATAATGAAAATATATGATATTTATATAATTTTTGAAATTATGGATTTTATGAAAACATTATTAAAGTAAAATATCCATAAATACCAAACCAAAACCTACTTGAAAAATGAATCAGTTATTACCTGAAAGATGATTTTAACAATGAATTGTAAACAAAATGGTAAAAACGTTCATAAGACATATATGGTATGATATATATAGTTATGTTTTTTTAATATATATATATATATATATATATATAATAAACCTATATGTATTATACATGATGTTTTAACATATACTTAGGAATTCAAGATTTAACGTAAGGGTTTATCATCTCAAACTGTCTTCTTTGGGACATATGTTATGTTGTACAACAATCATCATATAAAGGGTATATTTATAGACCTTTTTACATGTAATAAAATTAATAAATTTATTCTAAATATATTTATGGTTTCATTTAAATAATTTCTTTCATGAGTCGTATGATTCAAAAGCTACCAAAAATTTTAAGGGAGATCTGTCTCACTTTTTTTTCTATGGGACACATGTCATATTGAAAATTTATTTTTTGTGGTTTATATATACAGACCATAAATTTATTTTTTGATTATTCTCTTTAAAATTATTAGGTATACATATCCATATAAGTTTATTTATTTTATAAGGATTGTTATTCAAAAGATTCTAAAGTGGTAAGGGTTTTATGTTGCAATCCCATATTAGTCAATATTATTTTTGTTTAAGTTTAATATAAAGAATTATTATTATGTACTTCTAAATAAACACATTATATTTATTCTAATATGGTTATTTATATATAATACATGTTTTTAATTCATTTGTTTCTCTTTATTAACAAAAAAAACCAAAATAATGTTTTCAATAAAAATTAACTTTATTTCTATCTTCAATAGAAAACCATCTCTATTCCATGTCCATGTCTTCAAAAAATGTCTTAAACAATGTTTCTAATGTTACAAAAAATATTTTATAAATTTATTTTTTCTCTAGTTTTAATTTTTTAACATATTATTTTAAAATGATATTCTTTTAATTTTTTAGAATTATGTGCTTTTGACTTTTTTTATCAGAATGTGGAAAGAATAGTTTTTTAATGTGTATGGTATGAACGGTATTATATGATTTCATTTCTTATTAGAGATTTAATTATTCCATTACATGATTATAAAAAAACTAGACCAAAATTATTATATCATGGATTATTATGACATGTAGTTAATATTCATCTATTGAGATATAATATCTATGTATGAGATGTTTGTTTCTTTATTATTGATATCAATCCAAGTTTGGTTAACATTTGGAAACACAGATGAGAAAATTTTATTGAGAACCATAGGGATAAATATAAGTATAATTCAATGTATAAAAAAATGTCTTTGAATTTTGACAAGGGGTAGAGAGAGTGGATTCTAATCAATTGCATCCCTATCTAGATACTATAATTGGATGTGGATCTTACACAATTTTACCTTGGAGTAAAAAATATGAAAATGGAACATTGGGATTTCACTTAATCTTCACTTAGTGCATGAAAATTGGATTTATTGTATATCTATTTTTGAACTCTCAAGGTATATGTCTTGAAAATTCACAAACTCTTTAGGAAGCACCAAGATGGATTTGAATTGATGATGACCATGAATAAAAAAGGATAAACCTAAGTTGAAATTTAATTAAAATAATTTTTTGTGGTTTAGATACCATATATATTATTATGTATTTCTAAACTATGATTATTTTTTCCCATACTATTATTTTTTATTTCGGTCAATGGATAAAACAAAGGGGACTGATGTTAACAAAATATTTGATGGATAATGCGGTGATTACGAGCAACCAAATTGGATGATAGTTTGAGGGATATATATTTTGATTATGATTAATAAATTATCACGGAATAATATTAACAACATGGACATTGGTGAGATTTATAAAAAGTAAAATAAGAGGAAAATTTAAGATTTATGGAAGTTCAAGTGGAAATGATCTTGGAGGAAAAAATGTTCAATATCCTTCTTATTGAGAATATGGGAAGAAACATCTAAAAGGGTACATAAAATGGAGGGTAATAAGTTTTCTATGTTGAAAAAAAGGGAAAAGAGAAGCAAATACATATAGAATTTGATGTCGTATATTAGTGAAAATGGGAATTATCTGAGTCAATACCCTAAACTAAGGGTTATACCCAAGACCAAGTAATTACCTTTACTATTTTAACCATTAAAGTTAAAGGATTGAAGTTTGTACGTATCTGGATTCATGTATTATTTTCTTGAATCATTTTAGAAATTGTATTTTAGTTATAATAATTGGGGAACATAAAAGGATTTTTTTTAAATTTTGGAAGCATATATATATTCTTGTAAGACTAACTTAAGGGTTATGGATACCATAATGGATTTATGTGTTTGAGGTATATCATATTTTAATGTTATAAAAACCACTTCTGAGTTTCAAAGTGAGGGTATTTTAATGTAATTAAGAAAATTTTGGAATGTTTTTTATTTGGATAAGGAATATATAACCCCTTGGTTTAACATTATGTACTATTTGAGAATAATACGCACTTTATATGTTTAAAGTAATTAAAAACCTTCAAGGTTTAATCATTGAATATTAAGGTTATTTAAATATAATTTCATAATTTTTTTGGGATGTAATAAAAATTATACTAATATAATTTTATTAAAATGTACAACATGTCATATCCATCAAGGTTTTTGGGAATGAACCCACAACTAAAGGCCAGTAAGGGTGAAAACCCTACAACTAGACTACATGATTTCTTAGGTTGTCTTCCATTTTTTATGAAGTTATAGATGCTGATTAATTTTTTTAGTTTTATATATTTTATCAAAGAGATAACTATGGGATTAAAAAGGTATTTGTTAATTATTATTATTTTAAAAGTTCATTATTTTGAGATCCTTATATAACAATGGTAAAATAATATTATGGAATTTTATTTTAGTGATAAAGGTTTAATTATATTTTAAAATTATATATGTATTTAATGTTACTTTGTGGTGATTCAGATGATTTATGTAAATGATTTTCATATCATGGAGATTATATTATTAAGAAATATGTATATTTAGTATGTGACATTAAGAGTTACATTTAAATGTTTAGGGGATTAATTTTATGTTTTTTTCGTAAATTTAGTGACCTTTTACACAAATTAATTTAATTTTAAATCTATTCAAGAATTTGTTTTTAATTTTATTAAGGATAAATACTGTTGGAATGGATTAAGTTGAATTTTAGGTGTTATTTCTGAGGTTTCAGAGACTAATTTATTATATTTATATAAATTGGATAACTTGTGCAAACCATTTTGTGGTCAATGTATAAAGATATTAGAGAATATAATTTTATCCTTTTTTGGATTATGTAATCTATTATAAGTTAATTTTATTTATTTAGGCATTAAATATTCATCTTTGATACACATTTCTTGGAGATTGATCCAAACCCAACCGATAAATAAAATTATTCGTAAGAAAAAGAAATGTTTTAAGTATATATATTATTTGGTGTTCTCTATATAAGAGTAAATAAATATCACAACATTATGAAAAGTATCTTGAAATAAAAAATTATATATTTCCTATCATTTCTTATTAATAAATTATACTTTTTTCAATTTGTTAGTTTATATTTTGTGGTCGTTAGGTTTATCATGATCATTCGTTGACTTTTGATCAATGATATTTGAAAATTACTTTTCTTAAATATCCTTACTTTAATTCCCCACTAATTTTTTCTTACGTAGGAACATGGTTATTTGTTATAATAAATAACCACCATATTTTAATTCCTCTCTTATAAATATGATGTTTTACTAACCCTTTTTAAAATGAGGGATTCTAACAAAGTAATTTATATATGGAAAACCTATGGTTACTAAGATCATGTTTATATTTTTAGGATGAACATTATTAATTTAGTGAAAATTTAAAACCCCTATAATTTATAATATAATTCTCTTTAAATAACTTTTATTTCTTCAATGGCTTTTTTAACACACAACACTGAGTTTTAGTAAACCACATTACACAAGAAAAATATTGAACGTGACTTTATATATAATCCTTGAATTGGAAGGTATAAATTGGATTAACCACATTGTGAAACATATATATATATATAATTATCCAAAAATTCTTTATTAATTCTTATGAAATAAGCAAATAATTTTTATTGAAGTCATTTTATGCATTAAGAATACATTTTCTTCAAAACTGATTTTTATTGTTTTTTTTTAAATTTAATATAATTAATTTATAACAATTTTAGTAATGTTATTCTATAAAAAGGATAAATTTTTTTAAATCATCATATTAAAATATCTTATAATTGAATGTTCCTATTTTTCTGAAAAGATTGGGTTTAAGTGAAAATTTTGATTTTATAAAACTACCATTTTCTTTCATTAAATCAAGTGATTTAAAGTATTTTTACATTTTTAATTTGGTTTTAATGTTAGATATGATCCATTTTATTTATAATAATCTAAAAAATTCATTTTAATTAGTAATTTCATGATTTTGTTATAAATAAATTTTTGTACTGAAAACTCATTTTTATAAAAACTTTTTTTATGTGCATGAAGTATTTCCATTTTATTGAATTAAAATAAACCCTTGTGGTGAATTATTTAAATTATATTTATTGATTATATATATACCTATATTATTTTTTATTCATATAATAAATATTACTATTATATAGTTAACCTAAAATCATATTTTACTTAAAAATGTTTTTTTAAACACGTCATTCACCACATTTTGTGTAATTATTCTCAAATTTATTTTAGGAAATTATATAAATTTAATTTTAGAAAAATAATTAAATATTTTTTATCATCATTTAAAAATTATCTTAGTGTGAATTTTCTATAATTCTTTAAAATGATTAATTTGCTCATGAATAACAAAAAATGCTGATTTTTGTTGAAAATTTTATTTTTGTTTAAGGAATTTAGAAAGTTATATATTTTTTAAAACGTTTTAATTTTAAAACTGTTTAAATTTAACTATTAATAATCAAAATATTCCATTTTAATCATTTTCATATTGAATTTTGATATAAAAACTTTTTATAATTGTGAAAATGTTATCTTTGGAAAACCATTTTAACATCATGCCTGAGGATTAATTTTCAATTAAATTCATCCAATTATTTGAAATAAATTTTTAAAAATGAGTTAAACATTTTGAATCATCTTAATTAATTTTATATAATAATTTGAACACAATTTTTCATCAAATTAATAGAAAAAAAGAAAAAACTAATTTCTACGATTGATGTTAAAAAGGGTTTACCATGGGTAAAACTAATATATAATAGCTAAAATGTCCGAAAAAACATCTCTAACTCTAATTTAGCATCCATATTTTGACATTATCACCTATAAGGTTAAATAATTATCCATTTTACACCCCTTTTCATTTTAAAACATGTGAATAACTTTTTTTTAAAAAAAATCAAGTGTATCCTCTCCCCCACTTATAAATGGAAACTCACTCTCCTCTATTCTTTCCACATCAAAAGACATTCATTTTTACCAAAACCTAACCAAATATATTCTTTAATATCTATACATGTCTTTCATTCATTTTTTATTATTAAACTCTCCTTAGAAGTATTGTTTTCAAACCTAAGGAATATATCTGAAGTAGAGGTGTCATTCATAACCGAGTGTTTTTGTTTTATTTCTTCTTCGACGTCCTTTTAAATTTATTTCAATGTAATCATATAACATAAAAACTATATCCCATTTAATTATATGTTATTTATTTAATTTTATAACGTATATCCATATATTAATCTATCAAATGGGTAAAGAAACCGTCGATCGTGTGTAAGGTGGATTTCCACCTCACAGACCAATGTAATTTGTTTTCCATCAACGCATCTAAAAAAAGAGATAAGGATGTATTTTATTTTTATAGGTGATATTTATTAAATATTTATACTCTTTTAATTGTAATATCACATGTACCTTCTTACCTTCCAATCATTTGAAAATGATAACGTCTGTCATGCTTACATGTGGACTACCTCCCCTACGAAGTGATGTGATTCATTTTTAAAATTATTTGGTATGGATTGTAATAAGGATATATTCAATTAATAAATATGATATATATGACATAAAAAGTATTCTTTAAAAGTGATATATTATTTACATACATTTTTTCTTTCCTTTAAGAAAATAGAAACAAAATTTCTACGTATGTACGGCTCATTGTCTCCATAAACAGTGTAATCCATTTTATATATATAATGTATGGATTAATATAAATAAATATTTATTGAATATATATGATATTTATATCATAGTTAAAATTATTTAGATTATTGAACCCTAATTAAATTAAAATGTCCAAAAATAAAAAACCAAAACATATATGAAAAATGATGTGGTTATTATATGAAATGTGATTTAAACAAGGAATTGTTAATAAACATGTAATAAAGGATAATAAATTAATCACATATGGTAAGATATATATGATTGTGGCTCTATAATATATTTATAATAAACCTATATTTTTTATAAAGCAGGTTAAAAAATTTATGAAATAATTCAAGAATTTAGTTAAGGTTTTATCATCTCAAATTGTCTTTTTTGAGACATGTTATGTTATGAACTTATCTTCTTCTATAAGGTGTATTTATTGTCCCATTGACATTTTATATCATGAATTTCGTTTTTTTCAAGATATTTAATGTTTTATTTTGTATATAATCTCATTTTTATGGAATATACTTTAAATATTTCAATGTGTATATCAGGATTTATCTTCAGAGTCAATGTGGTGTCTTGGTGTCTCAAGACCCTATAATAAATATATTAAAAATACTAATATATTTTAATGAATGTATGAACATAGTTTTAGTGATTCTATATTTCCTATTTACTGGATACCTGAATCGGAAATCTGAGACCATAAATGATTTTGTAATGCAGGGATTACCATAGGCACAGTTAAAGCTTGGTCAGTGTCAAACATCTAGTAGAAGTAGTAATTTGTGATGAATTTAATTAAAATAAATAATAAAATTTATTTATTTATTTTAAATGACCAGGATCTACATTCCACTACTTATACCTCATTATAAAAAAATCCACAGTTTTTCAAATAATCCCTTGGGATATTTGAGAGGAACTATATTCATTATTTGTTGGCTAATTGAGATTGGATGATAACAGATGATCAGATTGAGGTGGATTGAGTTGCAGTGAATGCAGTGGGTCATCTTCATTGTGGGTGAATAAAATATTCCCCAATGATTTATCCTAAATATGTATTGGGACCATAAATTTTGGTTTTCATCCTTCAATTAAAATATTGATCATGTATTTTTATCTTCTTATCATGATTTATGATTTATTTGTTTTTCGCATGATACACACAAATTTATTGGTTATATTTTATCAAATATAATTCTTTCATTCCACCTTATATTAACTTCTATACCCCGGTCTTGGGATCATTTTCCAACAATTATTGAAAAATGATGGATTCACTTTTATTATGTTCTTTTCTCTCTTTTCTATTAACGTTATTCACTATTGTCCCATTGAGTTTCGGTTCAATGTTATCAAAGACAGTTCCATCACAATAGATCCCTATATTCATGGTGGTTTTGAAAAAAATTTGATTGGTGATTTTCATATGGAACAAGAAAGGTAATGAGTTTCATGTGATTTCTATAAATATTTAGGATTTAGAGTGGTAATGGTAATGTTTTAGTGATTATGGGATGAAACCATGCGAGGTTCAAGTGGCTGAAATTTATCCATCAAGGATAGATTAGGCATGGAAAATCCGAGATCTGAGACCCTTAACATGGTTTTCAGTGGAAACAATGGTGGTGGTGGCCTGGTGAAGTAAGTAAATATTCCCTATAATTCTATGAAAAACATGAATACATGGAATATAGATCAAAAACATGAACTTTTTATCCCCATGGTTACAACATAAGGGTTTCAAAGAAAATAAAAATACCACATGCATTATGGATCCCCAAAATTCCAAGTAAACCTATGTTGGAAACTAGGTGTGTACTCCTGGAGTACACAAGAATTGTAATGTCCTATAATTCAATCACAAATCGAATGTAAAGACCCTGAAATTTCAAGGAAATTTTTTTCTTAATTTCATTTGAATTTTACGAGTACGCGGTTTCTGACTTCACCTGATTTTGAGGCCCGGTGTGCCTGGAATCAATTTCTAAAGTTTATCTCGGGTACGTTCAGGGAACGAACGAGCGGGTTTTTCTATCTTTTGAACCGGTGCTCAGACTTTAAATCTGAGGGAACCAATGAACTCGCAGCACCGGTAATTGCTTAAGGGGATCTTAAGTGCAGTTGCGTTTTGTCGCATGAGATGGTTAATTTTTTGGGGTTTAGTTTAATAAAATAAAATATGTCGTACACAAATTTTATTCATGGTATGTGGTAATTTTCAACAATGGGAGAGTTAGATGTGGGGCCCATACCCACCCAACCTCCCATGGGAGAGTTTTGTGTTGTAGGGTCCACATGAGACCCTAACTCCTCACCTCCCCCTCAACTCCCAAAACCCCCCTTTTATCACTCTTCAAATTACTTTGTAAAATCCTCCTTAATTATGTAGTCTACACACATAATTAATGAAGTGACTCTTTGAATTATTTTGAATGCTTGGATTTCCTTTTAAAATGGGGGAAATATCATTCTAATATTTGGTTGGGAAAATATTGTGAGGGGAATTCTTGGGGAATTTAGAAGAGTTCCCTCCTTCTGACGAAGAATGTTCTTGATGAAGAAAAATGCCTCCAACGAAGAACGCCTCCGACGGAGAACACGAAGTCACTGACGATATGCCTTCTCTCCTTCTTTATCTGCATCAAGGGAGGAGACACCACCGTGAGGAATGTCTCCATCGATGACGACTCACCCTTCGACATCAACGGAATCGACACCAATCTTCTGTGAAGTCTGATCATCGCGACGCTTGCCTCTTTCCACGGCTCGGCGACGTGCGACGTCTTTGCAAGGTAGGGGTTAATTTCTTCTTCGTGAATACTTCGTCATCGTTCATCGTTTTCTAAATAGGCTGCCTGTTATCACAATAACAGGAGGAGGTCGGACCGTAGTAACATGGCCGACCCTCCTCCCCCTTGATGATTATGTTTGTAGTGGCTCAAAAGAAGGCGGCACGGTGCAACGGCACTGCGCGGTAACATGGGAAAATGTGGCGAAGATGCACGGCACAATCGCGCTGCGCCATTGAGGACAAATGAACCCGCGGCCAGAGTCGGGCCGCGGTGAAGGGGCGAGGTTTCGGCACGCCGCACTGGAGAACTCCGAAGACCCTGCGGCTGGAGCGAGGCCACGACGGAGGGGTGTGGCACCGTCGCACCGCTGCCTAATGTTGTGGCAGATTAGGGAGCGGCGGCCGGACTACCAGCCGCCGGCACGCCGGTGAAGGAGGGCGGCACCCAGACGGACCCGCGGCAGCAACACGGCCGGCCAGCTGGGCCGGCCGATCAAGGAGGATGGGGCTTCGTAAACCCCAGCTGGAAGGAGAGCGGCCCCCATATGGGGGGGCCGCGGTTCATCACTTAGGGGGGGCAGCGCCCCCCGCCCCCTGTTTCGCTCAGCTCGGCCAGTCGAGCAGGCCACGCGGGATGCACCAGCGCGGCAGGCCAACCGGCCGCCGGGCCGGGCCGCGCAGGCTGGGCCGGGCCTCGCCCAAATGGGCCGGACCTGGAACTGGGTCGGGTCGACTGTTTCGGGCCGACCCAGGGCGTCTCGGGCCGGGTCGGACCGGGCCCGAAACCCCTATTTTCAGACTGTGTTCAGTAATTTTCCAATAACGTGGGCTACGCACCTCCGATCGATGCACCATCAGTTGAAATGTGATCCTTGGATTGAGACGGTCGTTTCGGTATATTACACTCAGGGTTTCGAAGAACTATGGGTACATCCGGGTTGGTTTGATCACGAAACCAACCGAGCCCTCAGAGCGAAAACGCTTATATCTCGAGCTCCAGACATCTGATTGATATACCGTCAACTTTTTTGGATTTCTCTTGATGAGACGGAACTTTTGGCATACTTCACCTGAGTTTTGGACGCAGTCAGAGTATGGCGGAGTTGGATTGTACCTGAAATCCAATTGGGCCCCTAGAACGGAATAACTGATAACTTTCAGACCGGACGTCCGTTTGACGAACCGTCAGTGGCGTTGGTGATAACATTGAGAGAAGGTTCCTATGAGTATACCCTATGAGTGTTCGGGGTATAGTTGAGATATGGCCGGGTTGGTTTGCACACGAAACCAACTGGGCCCCTAGGACGAAGAAGCTAATAACTCACAGACTGGGCGCCCGATTGACCCGCTGTATGTTGTGTTGAGACCCCTATGACGAGGCAGTCCTTTGAGATACTTCTTCGTGGGACTTTGTGATACTTGGAGTATTGACCAGTAGCTCTTGGAGTGGACCCTCCCGGAGACAACCATACGGAGTACGGAGACCGTGTAGTCGGCTGAGACCTGGCGACTGCTTGACCGACTCGACTTGGAGTGAGTCGACTAGCCCAGTGGACCGAGCACTACTTATTTGGGTGAAGACCCATGGAGGACGGAGCACTACTGTGTTTGGGTGTAGACTCGCAGTACTCGACCGGAGAGTACCTCTGCAGCCTATTAGGGGGGATGCACTACTGTGTTTGGGTGACAGACCACAGCGAGAAGAACTACTGTGTTTTGGTTGCTGACCCACGGTACTCGATAGGAGGAGTACCTCAGTGGTCTTAGGTTAGTTATAAGTACCTCGGAGTCATGACAGGATCATTGTACTCTCCAAAGACGGGGCTCTTTAGCAGTTATGGTTTCGATAATGAAAATCCTGGTTTGAGCTGAGTCTATGACCTTTGTGTTTACCTCATGATTGAGATGGGTCACTTGATAACTTAGGTGTATGTATGGGCATATACCTAGGTGGTGGTTATCTGTTGATTTCATAACCTTTGTGTTTCCTCATGATTGAGATGGGTTACTTGATAACTTAGGTATAAGTATGGGCTTATACCTAAGTAAGGGTTATCTGTTTAGATCCTTCTTTGTGGTTATCCTTATTGGATTTAGTGAGACCTTGAGGGTTTAGGGGTACCTACTGAGTGTTGTATACTCACCCCTGTACGGGGTATGCCCACACCTCGTTGTGTTGGTTGCAGACGACGGGCAGCGCTGACAGAGGTCGAGTGTTCGAGGAATGGACAGTACCTGGAGGTGGACCTCACGATGAGTCAGTATCTGAAGGTGGACTTCACAACAAGACAACACTCGGAGGAGGTTGACAGGCGAGAGCGTTGTAGAGGCTATCTGTACCTACCCATTAGGTAGGATCAGTGGTGGATGATCCAGGAGCTGCACTATCTGTACCTACCCTTCGGGTAGGATCTGTGGTGGATGATCCAGGAGCTGCGCAATTTGTACCTACCCTTAAATTAGGATCCGAGGAGGACGGCTCAGGAGTTGAATCCATTCTTCCAACTGTTTGTATTTTTCTATTGTGCTTTTGTTCATTTGTAGCTGTACTTTTAGTTGGGTTTGTATTCTGGCCCACTTAATTTTCAGCACTTTCTTTTGTACTTAGTGTATTACATCTGCTTGTACTCTGGGATGTTTTTTTACTTTTATAAAGGCAATTCTTTCCCAGTTATCAGGATTTACGCCTTTGGTGCTAGTCGTCATCCCCTGTCCTATGGAAGGCGGGCTTGGGGTAGTCACGGCACGAGCCCCGAGGATGGGTCGTGACAAATTGGTATCAGAGGAGTTGGTTCTACCGCAGAACTTATAACTCTGATATTCCCTTTCTTTGAAGAAATAGTGTTAAGGGTATTTATTGTGGTCTTAAGTTCAGGGAGTCCAGTGTTGGTGCGGCGGCCGACGTATCCGTACACCAGGACCCTGACTAATGATTTCTGACTTTGTACACGAAAAACACTGATTGCATGTGTGTTTCCAAGAGTTTTAAGTCATCTCAATCCAGGTTAGCTCACCAGGTATAAATCGTTGACCTTGTCACATCTGTTTAGGTTGTCTCCACGCAGACAGTCAGTTGGAGTTTCAGGAGAGTACTCGATGAAGGCCCACCGAGCGACGAGGCTCCGGTGCAGGGCCCTTTTTACTATGTTGGCACCCTCGGGTGGTATACCAGTAGCACCACCACCTATTGGGAAGCATATTCCTCTAGCCATACTAGCGAACTGTGCACGCTGGCAGAGCGCGTTGCACGAGTTCCATCAGCAGCAGCCTCTGAGGTTACGAGGCGAGACAGATTCCCAGACAGCAGAGCACTGGCTGGAGGCGATTGCTAGAGTTTTCCTCCTAGATGAGAATCAGTAGAGTGGATGGTGGACTTGGATACTATTTTTTTCCAGTGAATGGCCATGAGGATGGTCTTCATAGTGATTAGGCTTCGGTATGTGGACCAATTCCTGAGATAGAGCCTTCGAGTAGTGTGTTAGCTATACATCACTACCTGTTGGTCAGTAGTTACAACCGGCGATACCGGTATGTGACACATGTAGACTTACTGCCTTACACGTGTTCCAACATCAGATACCCTCAAGTTCGGAGGTGATCCCGACTCACGGGCAGCTGAGGACTGGCTTGAGGAGGTGGCTGAGAGTTTTCTAGATCTTATACAGCTTCGGCAGGACGACATGTCGGTAGCTGAGAATTCATCGGGGCGTACCAAACCATTCCTGGTACTCGATGAATGTGATGTGATCGGTGCTTCAGGGCTCAAATATACAAGCCAACACCTTTTCTCTATTCATTCCTACTTATGCTAGGGTTCTAGAAAGAACCTTTGTGGTTGAGAACGCTTTTGCTGAATGGATACATCCAGTGAAGGTTAGTAGTGGGAAAGCTGGAAACTAGCGCCAGTCTCGGAGACTTGGGCGTGAAAAATGTTTCAATTAGAGGAAGTAAAAAAAGGACAGATGAATCTACAAGGCAGCAGACATGGAAACAGATCTATGAGAGCAGCATTGTGTGATGTACTTTTTGGCATGTTACAATCACCCGCCTTTGTAGTCCCCTCCAGGCTCAGGGTGCTGGAGGGTAGGGGAAGAGAGTAGCTGCATGTGGTCAAGGAGTGTGACCCAATGGCTCTAATAAAGATTCAAGGGACAGTATATGTCCACTAATAGCTTCCATAGTAATAAACATTGATATGAATCAGTCCTTCCTTCCACGAATCTTGTCCTAGACCTAGAGTTTCCAGTAAGCCGTAGACTTGATCCTCACGTATGGAGATACCTTGGGAGGAGACTCGATAATCACACTTATGCCGACAGTGTGGTCTGACCCTCGAGGTGAGAGTTTTGGTTGGAATCACTTGGTGGAAGCGTCGAGGCCTTACGACGTTGGTCTCGGTATGGATTGGATTCACTGTTCATGCTCAGATTGACTTTTTTAGGCAAAAAGGTTGTGGCCTATCTACAACGTCGAGATAGGTTTTCCTTGGTCAGTGAAAAGGAAACCCCAGGAAGCACAGGATAAACTAATGTTTAGGAGGGTGTAGCTGATCACTCTTGGGTTCTCCAACCTTACCCTCGTGGCTGTAGGTGTTTTGAGTTTCAGTTCTAATCAGGAAATGGAGGCCTCTAGAGTTCGAGGATGGAGACCACGTTCTTATACGGGTCTCACCTCCACGAGGTTTACAGATATGTAGTCGCGGCGGTGCAAAATATCCGAGGATCGACGGACCTTTCTAGGTCCTCAACAGGGTAGACGAGGTGTTTTACTGATTGACCTTTCCACCTCAGTTTCACCAGGTGCATGATGTCAACCTTGTATCTCAGCTGGGGAGATACGTGCATGATCCTTCACACATCATCGACCTCAGAAAGTAGGACGTCGATGGCAGGGCGACATTCACGTAGATTCTAGTGGGGAACGAGGATTGACAGGAGAGGATCCTACGTAGATAGTCGATTCCTCAGGTGCACTTCACTGGAAGTACAGGAACCTTCAGGTGAGCACATGGGAGCGGAAGGCTCAGATGCATGCTCAGTACCACTTTTGTTTCCCTAGTTTGTGTTATATCTTTACGAGGACGTAAAGCCCTGATATTGTAGTAATGTAAAGACCCGGAAATTTCAAGAAATTTTTTTTCTTAATTTCTTTGGAATTTTATGAGTATGCGGTTTCTGATGGCACATGATTCTGAGGCCCGGTGTGCCCGGAATCAATTTCCAAAGTTTAGCTTGGGTACGTTCAGTGAACAAATGAGCATGTTTTTCTATCTTTTGAACTGGTGCTCGGAATTGAAATTTGAGGGCACTGATAAACTCGCAGCGCCGGTAATTTCTTAAGGGGATCTTAAGCGCAGTTCCGTTCTGTTGCATGAGGTGGTTAATTTTTTGGGGTTTAGTTGAATTAAATAAAATTTGTCCTACACAAATTTTATTCATGGTAAGTGGTTATTTTCAACAAAGGGGGATTTAGATGTGGGGCCGACAACCACCCAACCTCCCATGGGAGAGTTTAGTGTTGTAGAGCCCACACGAGACCCTAACTCCTCACCTCCCCCTCAACTTCCAAAACCCCCCTTTTATCACTCTTCAAATTAATTTGTAAACTCCTCCTTAATTTTGTAGTCTACACACATAATTAATGAAGTGACTCTTTGAATTATTTGGAATGGTTGGATTTCCTTTTAAAATGGGGGAAATCTTATTTTAATATTTGGTTGGGAAAATATTGTGAGGGGAATTCTAGGAGAATTTAGAAGAGCTCTCTCCTTCTGGAAAATAACGTTCTTGACGAAGAACAACGCCTCTAATGAAGAACGCCTCCGATGGAGAACGCAAAGTCACCGAAGACATGCCTTCTCTTCTTCTTCCTCCACGTCAAGGGAGGAGACACCTCCATGGAGAACATCTCCATTGTCACATACAATACATAGTTTAAAGGTATTTTTCATTTAATTTACATCTTTACTTTGTTTTGGGGGTTTCCCTAGGTTTTTGGGAGGAATAGATGAGTATTCATGAATTGGGCCAAACCGTGAGCCCAATTTCAGATTAAAAAAATAAATGTTTTATTTTTTATAACTTTTTCATTTTTCAACATTATTTATCCATTCAAATTCCTACTTGACCTCCCCTAACCAATTAACACTACCAAGGTAATTTGGATCTTTTAGAAATACATAACCAGGGTTTATTTGGGTTTTTATCTAAGGGGTTGGGCCTGCCCGAAATCCCAATTCCTGTTTTAAAAATAAATTTTGATTATGTTATAACTTATTCAATATTTGGGATTTTTCGGTTATTCCAAGTGGATCCCAAGCCCACGGAACCCAACCGAGCGACCATTTTCTCTCCCCCCCATTTGGAGCTCTGGTTAATCGCGATTTGGTGCCTAACTTCATAGGATTCCTCAAATCAGCCAGATTTGAAGAGGTAATTTCATTCCTTCATAACTCTCTCAATTTTTACTCTTTTCCCCCATTAAAATTCCTAATTGATCTCATTATCCTTTTTCTAAAATCCCTTCATGGTTTGAGTATTTTTAAAATCAGATACTGGTATTTTTGGGGACGATTTATACAAGATATTTTAATTAAGTTGTTCTCCTTCTTTCTTCTTTCAATTTGTTTAGGGTTACATCGAATGTACTTAGGGTTTCTTCCCTTATCATTGAGGATCCTAATGTCCAGAAAGTAGGGTTTAAAAATTAGGGTTTTATCTAGTGTTTCATGGTCTTAAATTATGGTTTTAGGTCTGGTTTACCTTCCTTGAGGTGCGGTGGTGGTGCGTTTGAGTTTTCGCACAAAGGATTCAAGGGTTTCCTTGGTTTTGGTAGGTGATTCCATTGTGTATGTAATCTTTGTGAATTGGATATTGTTTTTATGGTATTTTCATGCTTATATAATTTTATTATTGCTGAAAAAATAGTTTTAGTGGTGTTTGTATTTAGAATTAATCCTAAATGCCAATTTCATGTGAAATTGGGGGTTTCATCATAGAAATGTTTTATTTGTTTAAATGGGGATACCCTATAAGTAATTAGTTGATTTTATTTAAATATAATAGGGATAAAAGTAATGTTTTTAATTATTATCCCTTATGTTTGTTGCTGAAAAATCTGGTTTTAATGGTGTTTGTGAACCACGTGAAATTATAAGAGTTGTGTTGTGGAAAAATGGAGATTTTGCAATGATGTCGTTTCTTGAACCATATGGGGCTGCTCTTAAAATGATTTTGTGTTTCCACTGAAATGTAGTAGGCTTCCCTTTCTGTTTGGAAACTTAAAAAATGTGCACATAGTATTCAAGTGATGTTTATAAGGAGTTTGGTGTCCGAAACACTACTGGATTTTGAGAATTGTTTTATTAAAAATCTAAGTGTTTTGTTGCATGTTTTAAGTGGTATAAAATGTGATAGCTACTGTTTAGGTTGTGTTTGACTAGTAATGGTGTTTTATATGAAAATTTATTTATGTTTCATGCTTAAATTGATTGATCACAAAAGGGGAAGCCCGGGTACCTAGGTGGGGCAGATTTGTACTAGTACGGCTAGTGGACCGGATGGGTTTTGTCCCTATTTCACTTAGCATTTAGATAACGACAACTCTAACTAAACTATGTGGATGATTATTGGGGACCAATAGGTTATGGGTATGTTTCCTACTAGTGGCTCGTTCACGAGAATGGATTTTTCTATGGTTGCTTTACACCGAGGTACGAGGTACATAGGGCCAAGACAACCTAGTGCCTAGGGGTGTTCCCAATGCTGTTGCTCATTGGATTTGTAGTATTTTCCCATGTATTAGGGTTTTTTTGGAAGTAAATTACAGAATCTTACATTTCTATTTTAATTTGTTAATATTATGAAAATTTTGGATTGAAAACTATTTTCAATTGGATGTTTCATTTCTTGAAATTTTAACACAACTTTTCCATGCGTTTGAAAACTGCTTGCTTTTTCACATTGTATTTCTTACTCCTTGGAATCATTGGGTGGTATCCTATTCGGATTAGGATCACACCCTACTTACACCCCTTGGGTGTAAGTAGACTTGGTTATGTTTGATTCAGGTAATGGAAATGCTAAGGGTGATGGCTGTTCAGGGTGTTAGTTCCCATCCTTGGTGCGGAGTTGTAGAGATAGCTTTGGGGCGATGACCCCTAGTCGTGTGGAGTCCTTGGGGCTGTCTTGATGATATAATTTTTTTTATTTGGACCACTTGTATTATCTTTAAACCAATGTACTCAGTTCAGGTTTTTACTTAAGTCTTGTTTGGCTCAAAAATTTCAGATTTATATTATCGATTGTATTAATGTTTTATGCTTTCATACTCGAGTAAATCATTCCCAAACCTAAATTAATGATACTCGGGAACTTATGCCATCCCGTTGGGATAGGGAACACCCTTAGGTTCATGTCACGGGCTGGGTTTGGTGCCGGTTTTGGCAGCGACCAGATTCGGTTCGTGAAAAATGGTATCAGAGCAGGTTCGCTCCTTGGGTCATGTTATTTGGGGAAGAGTCAGCATAGTGTGAAGCTAGGATTTTTGGGACTTGAAATTTCAGTCATGGGTAGTGTTCCTAGCCAGCACACCTCATAAAGAGATTCAATTCACCATGGTAAGTATGGATTTATCTGAGTCCTTTGGTTTTCTTGGTTTAATGATGACTATGGGAAATGAAAAAAAGGTTGGGCGAATAATCTCCGTGAGCTCACAGGGCCTGGCAAGCCATGTAGAGCCGTGGATATTTCCCTAGGATACTCTCTATCATGGCGAAGGATTGGAATATGGCTTCCCACCATATGTCCAAGTCACCCACAGAAACTAGTTTCCTCTCACATTTTCTTGTGTCTCTTTGTTTTGTAATCTTGGAAACTTGGTTTTTTTAAGCAAAAAAAAGACTTTACTTTAAGGAGTGTGAATTTTTGTGAAGTTATTTTCTAGTAAAGTGAATTTTTTTTTTGTTAATTCCTATAAATGAAATTTCAGAATTATTTCAAAAGGGTAAATTATGTGTTTAAACCTCTTTTGAAAGTATTAACTATGTTAATTGGGGTTTTGAAAATATGTTTCTAGTGGAATTTTTTTTTAAACGTGGAAAAGTGTTGTGGATTGATTTAAGTGTTCTAGAATTTTTGTGTGGGGGTTGAAGATGGATTTTGGGTTTAGTGACTACTGAACAAAAAAAATGAACATTTAGAACCTTTTCTTGAAATGAGAAGCGTGGATTTCTTAATTGAATGGAGATTTATGAAATGGTGTTTTTCATGAAATTAGATTTGTTTTGAAATGGGTTGAAATGGGTTGAAATGTTTTGAAACAATTGTGAAAGGCATGAATATGTTCTTTTATTGAATTATGTATTCTTTTCTAAATTGGTTTGGGAGATGAAAAAAATGGTTTTGATATTATGGTTATTGTTTTTGAGAAAGGGAAAGTGTGGTTAAAAGTTTTGATTTTAAAAAGAGGAAAGGTTTGATTTTTGGTGATTGGTGATCTCAAGGGTGACCACATGCATAGGTTTATTTGGGAATATGGATGGATATGAGGTGGGTTCCCAGTGTGGCATGTAAACATGCATGTGTGAGGCTCATGAGATACTATTGGTAAATGTGCAACCAGCAACACTGTTTTTTTAAATAATGTTTTTGAAGGAAAGTGTTGTGTTTTGATAATGTATGGTTGGGAGGTATGGATTATGTGTTTTCAGGATTATTATTATGGGATGTTTCAAGTTCAATAACCCTTCTTTTTTGAACGATGTTTTGGGTTTGTGTTTCATTGATAAGTTGGAATGAAGTTTTGGTCAGTGGTTTCTTTTGAGGAAAATTTTGGGAGGCCAATGTGGTGGCTTCCCTCATGTGTTCGGTTCAGTTTTGTGGTCTTTTGTGACAAAATAACCAGATTGGTTGGGTCCTTGTGTTTTCTTTTAGGCTAGGGTACGCCCCCATAAAGTGTTAATGTATGGTTGATGTTTGGCCTATGTTGATTCACCATTGGATGATCCTCCAGTTGATCAACATAAGGAATTTATTATTGAGGTTTGGAGATTATGTTTACCCCTCTTCTTTTACAATTATGTGGATCCCCCTATAGTGGGAGAGTGTTTGTAGGAGGTTGAAATAGACCTTAGTTTATTATGTTTCCTAAGTTGTCTAAGTTCAATGAAGTTCAGGGTTGTCTGTATAGAATGATGTCTTAAAGGGCCTCTGGGTCTTTCGTGATTCTCAATAAAGCAAGAGTTCATGTTAGGCCACCAGTTTGCAAGATCTGGCCAAGAGTGGCTATTATGGACACTTTCTGGAATCATGTGCTCTTTGGGACTCAGTACAAGGTCCCTCTCTTTGTGTTTTCTTTTATCCACAATGGTTATGTACGGTGATGCCTTGCAATTTCATGTGTTCATTTGACTATAAGGGTGAAGATTGTGCAATCTTATGAGAGTCACTATTTTTTTTTGGATGTGTGTCTCCCTATAAGAAATTATAAATAATATGTTCTAGAGGAATGTGTTTCTATATGTCCTTTCATTCCACTATTTAGCATCTGAAGAAAAAAAGGGGTTATGTGTGTGCATCCTCTAAGTGCTTGTTTTGGTAAAATGATGGGTTGGGGAAAAGTGGGTTTGAAGTGTGTCATGTATCAATGAGACTATCTGAGATTACAGTATATTTTTTTTGGAACTGGAAGAAGATGTTCAGTTTAGGGGTTTCCAAATCCTAATTGCGAGGCTGATGGTGCTTAAATCCATTGAGCTCCAGCCATAGGCCCCAGAGAGAAGCTGGCGAGTAGTAAGGGGAAATCCTAGAGTCGTTCAAACATTTGGTCAAGGTCATATCCTCAATATGACAGATAGGAATAGTTTAAACCTCTAGTGTAATCTTATTGTTCCAATTTCTCACATTTGGTGGAAATAGGTGTGAGCACCTTGTTCCCATGTCATACCCTAAGTTGATTTTTTACCCTTTGTGGTCCCTTGTGTTTTTGGAGAAAAGTTTAAAATTTGGGTTAGGCAGGTTGAAGTGCATAGTTTGTGCATGGTTAACAGTAACCATGTGCCAACCCAGGGGACCGTGTGATAAGACACAGTAGCTACCGCATGGTCTCCGCACGTCCATGATCCTTGTCCAAGGAAACTGTGTGAAGTTTCCTCTTTGGACAGAATAATCCGCACAGTTAACTCATGGTTTCCCAAACCGTGTGAACCAACCGTGCGACCATGCCAGCTCCTTAAAATTATGTTTTTTTGTTGTTGTTGTTATCCCATACTATTTAGTTAATATGGTTGGGTTTTGTTTTGGGTATACCCACAATGGGACTCATGTATGTTTCATTGGAAGACTTCTGATATTAATTTACCCCTAATGCTGGGAAGTCTGTTCAAGGCCCCCTGTTTGTGTCTTGATTTTGTCTTAAGGAAAGTTGTGTTTGTTATTATGGTGGGGAGACCCATCATGGGTATCATGTGTGTTATCTTGGAAAAGGAATAATGTTATTTTACCCATTATGATGGGGAGACCGTTCGTTCCTTCCCCAATTGTTATCTTTATTCTGTCTTATAAATTGAGTTGTCCCTGGTGGTGGGATGTCCGGATTGGGTCACCTCGTACTGGTGACTCAGTTTTCTCCTTGGTGTATTCTAGGTAAGAGGTAGTATCGTTCAAGTCTATCAATAAAAAAATTTGTTACTTGGGTAAATTTGGTGTTGGAGAACACCCAATGTTTTTGTTTACGGAATGTTGTGGTAGCGTTATTTGAGTTCGTTGTTCGTTTCAAGTGGATTGCTTGAGCGTCATCTTTTAGTGTTTGAGGAGTTTTGTTTTGGGATGTGTTTTTAATGTGTTTCATAATTTTAATTAAGTGGGTTTTTTTTTTGATTGGTGAGAGTATTATCTTCCTTTGTTTGATCAACTGGAGATGTTCGTCCTTTTTTAAGCGGGTGAAAACGTGGCAAGGAAGTCTGTCTTGGTCTATCAGTTGGGCTTTTCTTTTGTATCTGGTCTTGTTGTGGAATTCCAGGGGAGGAATTCATTATGGTGGGGAGAATTGTCACATAAAAGACATATTTTAAAGGTATTTTTCATTTAATTTACATCCTTTCTTTGTTTTGGGGGTTTCCCTAGGTTTTAGGGAGGAGTAAATGAGTATTCATGAATTGGGCCAAACCGTGAGCCCAATTTTAGATTAAAAAATAAATTTTGTATCTTTTATAACTTTTTTATTTTTCAACATTTTTCATCCCTTAAAATTCCATCTTGACCTCCCCTAACCTATTAACACCACCAAGGTAATTTGGAGCTTTTAGAAATCCATAACCAGGGTTTATTTGGGTTTTTATCTAAGGGGTTGGGCCTGCCAGAAAGCCCAATTCCTGTTTTTAAAATAAATTTTGATTATGTCATAACATATTCCTTTTTTGGGCTTTTTCAGTGATTACAGTGGATCCCAAGCCCACATAACCCAACCGCGTGACCATTCTCTCTCACCCCTCTTTGGAGCTCTGGTTAATCTAGAGATGGTGTCGAACGTCATAGGCTTCCTCAAATCGTCTATATTTGAAGAGGTAAGTTCATTCCTTCATAACTCTCTCAATTTTTTATCTTTTTCCCCGATTCAAATTCCTAAATGATCTCCTTATCCTTGTTCGAACCTCACTTGAAGGTTTGAGTATTTTTAAAATCAGATACTAGTATTTTGTGGGATATTTCTACAAGATATTCTAAGTAAGTTGTTCTCCTTCTTTCTTCTTTTAATTTTTTTAGGGTTACATCAAACGTACTTAGGGTTTCTTCCCTTATCATTGAGGTTCTTAATGTCCATAAATTAAGGTTTAAACATTATGGTTTTATCTTGTGTTTCATGGTCTGAAATTCTAGTTTTAGGTCTGATTTACCTTCCTTGAGGTGTGGCGGTGGTGCATTTGAGTTTTCGCACAAAGGATTCAAGGGTTTCCTTGGTTGTGGTAGGTTATTCCATTGTGTATGAAATCGTTGTGAATTGGATAATTTTTTTATGGTATTTTCATTCTTATTTAATTTTATTATTGCTGAAAAAACAGTTTTAGTGGTGTTTGTATTTAGAATGAATCCTAAATGCCAATTTCATGTGAAATTGGGGGTTTCTTCATAGAAATGTTTTATTAGTTTAATTGGGGATACCCTATAAGTAATTATTTGATTTTATTTAACTATAATAAAGATAAAATTACGATTTTTAATGATTATACCTTGTGTTTGTTGCTTCAAAATCTGGTTTTAATGGTGTTTGTGAACCACATGAAATTCTAAGAGTTGTGTAGTTTAAAAATAGAGATTTTGCAATGATGTCGTTTCTTGAACCATATGGGGCTGCCCTAAAAATGATTCTGTATTTTCACTGAAAAGTAGTAGGCTGCCCTTTTTTTGGAAACTTATAAAAACGTGCACATTGTATGAAAGTGATGTTTATAAGAGTTTTGTGTCCGAAACACTACGGGATTTTGAGAATTGTTTTTTGAAAAATCTAAGTGTTTTGTTGTGTGTTTTAAGAGGTATAAAATGTGATAGATACTGTTTCGGTTGTGTTTCACCAGTAATGGTGTTTTATATGAAAATTTATTTATGTTTCATGCTGAAATTGGTTGATCACAAAAGGGGAAGCCCGGGTACCTAGGTGGGGCGGATTTGTACTAGTATGGCTAGTAGACCGGATGGGTTTTGTCTCTATTTCACTTAGCATTTGGATAACGACAAATATAAATAAAATATGTGGATGATTATTGGGGACCACTAGGTTATGGGTATGTTCCCTACTAGTGGCTCGTGCACGATAACGGATTTTTCTATGGTTACTTTACACCGAGGTACGAGGTACATAGGGCCCAAGATAACCTAGTGCCTAGGGGTGTTCCCAATGTTGTTACTCATTGGATTTGTAGTATTTACCCATGTCATAGGGTGTGTTTGGAATTAAATTACAGTATCTAACATTTCTATTTTAATGTGTTAATATTATGAAAATTTTGGATTGAAAACTATTTTCAATTGGAGGTTTCATTTCTTGAAATTTTAACAATACTTTTCCATGCGTTTGAAAACTGCTTGCTTTTTCACATTGTATTTCTTACTCCTTGGAATCATTGGGTGGTATCCTATTGGACTTAGGCTCACACCCTACCTACACCCCTTGGGTGTAAGTAGACTTGTTTATGTTTGATTCAGGTAAAGTAAATGCTAAGGGTGATGGTGGTTCAGGGTGTTAGTTCCCATCCTTTGTGCGGAGTTGTGGAGATAGCTTGGGGGCGATGACCCCTAGTCGTGTGGAGTCCTTGGGGCTGTCTTGATGATATAATTATTTTTATTTGGATAACTGGTATTATATTTAAACCAATGTACTCAGTTCTGTTTTTTACTTAAGTCTTGTTTGGATCAAAAATTTCAGATTTATATTATGGATTGTTTTTAATGTTTCATGCTTTCATACTCGGGTAAATCATTCCCAAACATAAATTAATGATACATGGGCACTTGTGCCAGCCCGTGAGGATAGGGAACGCCCTTCGGGTCATTTCACGGGCTGGGTTTGGTGCCGGTTTTAGTGGAGACCATATTCGGTTTGTGATAGTCATCGACGACGACTCACCCTCCGACATCAACGGAATCGGCACCAATCTTCCGTGACGTCTGATCATCGCGACGCTTGCCTCTTTCTGCGGCTCGGCAACATGCGAAGTCTTTGCAAGGTAGGGGTTAATTTCTTCTTCGTGAATACTTTGTCTCCATTCATCGTTTTTTAAATAGGTCACTTGTTATCGCAATAACGAAAGGAGGTCGGACCGCACGAACACGGTCGACCCTCCTCCCCCTTGATGATTATGTTTGTGGCAGTTCGAAAGAAGGTGGGGCGGTGAAAAGGAACCGCGCGGTAATATGGGAAAATGTGGAAAAGATGCGCAGCACTGTCACGTCGCGCCGTTGAGGACAAACGAAACTGCGGCCGGAGTCGTGCAACGGAAAAGGGGCGCGGCGTCGTCGCGCTGCGCCGAAAAACTCCGAAGACACCGCAGCCGGAGCGGGGCCACGGCGGAGGGACGCAGCGCCGTCGCGCCGTGCCGGTCGAACCAAGGTCATGGCATTTGTCCGCGGCGGAGCAGGGAGTGGCGGCCGGAGTACCGGCCACCGGCGCGTAGGAGCAGGAGGGCGGGACCCCGGCGGTCCCGTGGCAGCAGCACGGCTGGCCAGTCGGGCCGACCGATCGAGGAGACTGGGGGTCGTAACCCCTGGCTGGAAGGAGAGCGGCCCCCATGTGGGGGGGTCGTGGTTTATCAATCAGGGCGGCATCGTACCCCCCCTGTTTCGCTCAGCCCGGCCAGTCGAGCAGGCCACGCGGGCCGCGCCAGCGCGGCAGGCCAACCAGCCGCTGGGCCGGGCCGCGCCCAAACTTTTCAACACTTTCTTTTTTACTTAGTGTATTAATTTTTCTTGTACTATGGGATGTTTTGTTTACTTTTATAAAGTCAATTCCTTCCCACTTATCTATATTTACGCATTTGGTGCTAGTCGCCAGCCCCTAGCCTATAGAAGGCAGGCTTGGGGTAGTCACAGCACGGGCCCCGAGGATGGGTCGTGACATAGAAGTATATAGGCATGTCCCTATGTGCATTATCATGACCAAATGTGCATGTGCACGGGATGATGTACATGGGAATGGGAATGACGAACATAGACAAGACATGGGTGGTGAGGAAATGTCGAGTACCCTCTGTACATGATCTATATAACTACATAGCCATCTAGTTCATATTCAAGTGATGACATGGCCATGAGACCAGGTGAGATCACATGTCATGTGACCCCTGGTACACACCGTATACTTTTCTTAATAGCTTACACCTTTCATATATCCTTCTTCTAGACATTTATTTTGTCCCTTCAGTGACCTATCCTTAGTAGTCTTCCTCATAGTATATGATGGTATCATTCATAGTATATAATGATATATGATGTTAGATGTTGGAAGAATTAAACTTATTCAAATTACAGTGGAATAGTAGTAATGATTTGGTAGGACCATCATTGAGAGACTAGGGTAAGAAACCCCCTATCAGAACAGGGTGAGGGTCCCCCATACTCCTTACACTAGCTGATTAGTAGCAGCCACTCCCCCCAACATAGTAGGGAATGGGTCTTATATCCATACATATTGAATGTAAATACCCATCATGATATTTAATGGGTCCTACTTTATCTGAGTATTAGCCACCCCCCCCCCCTCATCATGATATGGTGGTAATCTTCTATACTTAGATCATCACCCCCTAACCCACTAGGAATTGAGTCTTTTATCTATCTTCTAATTGGTACTCCCCTATCACACCAGGGTTGGGGACCTGTATATCTTAATTATAACCCCCCTTATCATACTAATGGATGGGTCCTCTATTGAATATTTCTCCCCCTTGGACTACAGACTAGTCCCAAGGTACGGGTCCTCTACATGGCTTTCTCAAAAAACACGTCATATACAGGGCATTGGTGATTGACCTATGGAGCTGCAAGAAGAATCATTATCCTAGGATAGGTAGTGAGATAGATATCCCCTTTCTCTCCCATCTTGGTTTCTTTATGAGAATATATCTATTATGGGTTTCATTTACCTCTTGGTGTGGGTTGATCTGACCTTTTCTCTATCTTTATATCACTGCTTTTGTAATTTTTAGGGTGTCATATTTGGTATGTGTATACTCATCCCTGCATTGGATTTTCCCCCACATTTCATGTATTTTGAAGAAAATTGATATTTCAACTGTGAAATCAATGGAAGATAGTGATACACTGGTTCATAGGACATATATGGTTATCGGGATTAATGATCTAGATCTAGGTCTCTCACCATTATTTGATTCTAGCGGTTTCTAGGTTGCGACTTTATTCCTGGTTGGGCATTTATTTTTCTCCTATACACTTTTTTTTACTCTAACATAATTAGTTGTATTCCCTAGATGTTAATTCATGAGATTTTTAATCTATATGTTACTATATTTTATTATTCATATACATTATTTTATGGAGTTTGTTGGGTATGTTCATTTACCAGTACATTAGGATAAGGCCTATCATTTTACTTATGTATTTGGGTTATTTTCCACCAGCCCATAGCTTATAGAATATGGGATTGAGGTTGTGGTGACCCATCCTACTACTGGGCAGGTGGCACTGGTGGGTTAGTACGATACACATTTAGTTATGTAATATCCTGGGGCTTATGATTCCAATGTTACCAAATCATGTTAGGGAATTACATCACACTTTTATTGCTATGGGACCCATGCCTTATACTGTACTAATTTATTTTATGTGGTGCATATATAATGCCCATGATTTTCTTTTATGATTATTCTCATGAAAGTTATGGGATATAAATATCCATATAAGGTTATTTATTTCATGGGGATTACGATTCAAAAGATACCAAGTTGTAAGGGTTTTATGTTACAATATTCTTGTTTATAAATATTGTTTATGATTAATCTTATGATGAAGAAATATTATGATCTATATCTCAAAAAAATATGAAATTTTCTATATTGTATTTATTTTTAAAGAATAGTTATTTCCCTTTTAATTTCCACCCTTTAAAAAACTAAATATACAAGAATATTATTTTTAAGAAGAAAAATTGGCATTATTTATTTCATTGGTCAGAAATAATCTTTCTTCCATTTTCATGTATTATAAATATGATTCAAAGATATTTCTTACTATTCTAAAAATATTTTCTAAAGTCATTTTTTTAATGTCCTGGACCTGGATTCCACTTAATAGGTAACCTGAGCCTAGTGGGCCACATGGACTCAAGTGCATCTCCCCAAATGCTAGAGGCTACCGAATTGCAGTGAGGGCCAAGAGTATGTCCACGAGGAAAATATTCCCTCATTTCCAAAGTGTAGCACAGGGGATAGATATAAACAGAGGTAAATAGTATAAGTAATATAAGTAAACAGCAGAAGTAGAAAAAGTAATAGATAAAAAAGGATAATAATAACTATATCAATTGGAATAATAGATGATGATATTTTATGTCACCCGAAAACAAGAAAACATGGTTACAAGATAGTAGGAATAATAGGTTCAAAAAAAGGATAACAAAAATAATATAACTATCCCAAGCATCCCATGCATCCCAAGATTCAACTCGGCCATCTTCTATCAAGATCCATCATAATAGAAAGAAATCTAGTGTTTGAAACTATATGTTTCCTCTTTTCAGCACCTTTATATATGTAATCTACCACAGGTACCAAATAGTGCATATAGAGGGTGTGATATCAATCTTTGTGGGCCACCACTAATAGTGTCTATTACATCTAGCCTATGTAATTGAAATGTAATAGTGTGAAGGTTTGCATATATAATGTAAAGCATTATAATGTAACTAAATACCAAAGTACTTTCTTCATCCCTTTAGTGGTGTTCGATAAAAAAATAAATTCATTATTTGACTTTACCGTTTTATAAATATGCCTCACATTATCAAGGATGAAGGTTCCAAGATATAATAAGGAAAAATTAATTGATAATTAATAAGAAGTGGTTCCAAGGTATTCAACAAGGAAACCAAGACCTTAGGGTTTTCTAAATCAGTAGTAACTGGGACTAGAAATGGTTAATAGTGTAATCTAAGGAGCATAGTCCAAGGCATTACACAATAAAAATCTTATTGAATCCAAGGTGATCATACAAGGTAAAAAGGGGCTAAGTTGTGGCTGGGCCCTATGGGATTTAACCATGGTACCTACATGTCAATGAAGGATCCAAGGATTGTATCCATGGAATATTTTAATACTATTTGAGGTATCCTATGGTGTCATATCAGGTATCCAATAATAGATAAGGATCAATATCTAGGTGGTTCCCATCCTAACAAGTCGTATCCTTGAATTAGAATGGGGTTCCCAATCGCACAAGGCATTCCCCAATAAGAATCCAAGGTGATCTTGAGTGATTACACTCCTATTTTATAATGAATTCACATATATTTTCAAATGGCTTAAGCCTTTCCTTTCATTAATATGAATAGGTCAGGTAGTAAGAAACCCTTTAATCAAGTGATAATTAATCAATATGTGAATTTGGTTCTAGTATTTCCTTTATCTAGTGTAACAAGGACAAGTATCCTGAAACATTTATTAAATCAATTTAAGTCATATTCAATAATTAATTTTCATTCTATTACCATTCATTAATGTAGTAAGGGGTGCTACGGACATGAAATTTGTTATTTATTTACATTTAATCTAAACAAGTCATATACTTAGTATACTTTCTAATTTTTATTTCATGTTTAATTATCAATTGAACAACTTACCTTAGGTGTGACAAGTGATGGGAATACATGGTACATTCCATTTTTGAATTCACAGTATATATCAATACATTTAATATATAAAAGATTTCCCTTGGAAGGTTCAAGACAAGTCACACCCAAATGACGGATCAAACATGTCAAATACTTAGAATCAATTTTTTTTCACAACATCATACATGGGAGGGATGGAGTTGTGGGTGTAAACACTAATGAATAATCACATATTTTAGAAGATCATTACCATACAGTTCTAAGGAGTATAAGCATGGAGTATAAATTCAATAATTGGAACTCGTTGAAATCGGTAAGCCCCACATGATAAATTCCAAAATCAGCCTACTTGAGGTATGAGTTATAGGCCACCCACCTTATTCTTTTACATCTATATACCTCTATTATTTTCAATTTATTTGTATCGAAATGGATTAGATCTAAGAAAAGAGGAAAAATTCTCACACCTTGATAACTAGGTCAAGAGAAAGAGAGAAGGGAAATAGCTTAAAATAACTCGAGTATTTACCATTGCACATCAAATATGATAAACAGAAGATTGAAAGGATTCAAGATGGGTGATATCTTTCAATCCCAATATTAGGCCATAAAAATGTCCAAAAGGTAAGAAACAGAGGATAAAACCAAAGTAATTTTAATTAGGGGTAAAGAGGAGGATTAATTATATCATTAAGGGAAAATGGACATTTTACCTCGAAATTTTCATGTGCATAGTTTGTCTACACAGTTTGAAAAACAGTGTGAAAACCATGTACAAATACCTTGGAAAATGAGGCACTAGCATGGTTAGGCCACACAGTTAGGGAAACTATGTGCCAACCATGTGAGAAGGCTCTTCCTAAAATGAATATCATCCTCATAGTTAGATATAACATATTTTTCTACCAACATGGTTTACTCTTATCATGTGATAGGCTTAGTTTTCCCAAAAATATGGGTTTAGGGCTCTGAACTATCCCATGACACCTTAGGACATTCTCTAACTCATTAGGCATCAATAAAAGCTCCAAAATTAAGAATTATACTAAAATTTAAAGGATTCATACATGAGTGAACTACTGGGTTCTTACAGTCTTCCCCCTTAGAAGAACCCATCCCTTAGTTCACTTTCCACGGGTGGAGAAACACTTTCTAAGAACAACTCTGGCCATTGGGAATGTACGTCAGCCTCTTTCTCCGAAGTCTTATCTGGTACACAATTGTGCTGCCATAGAACCTATAATAGAGGGACAGACTAGCCGTGAAGATCCTTTGTGCTCTGTTCAATTATCTGTACATGATACATCGCAATGGTAGAATCGACATATAGCACAACTTCCTTAGGATCAAATGTATCAGATGGATCTATAAGATATTAATGAAGCTAAAACATGGAAGACATCATGTATTGCACGATACCTATGAGGGAGTAGAAATTGATAGGATATCGGCCCTACTCTCTCTAGGATCTCCAATGCACCTGAATAACAATTTGATAGATTCCCTTGATTTTTTAACTATTTATAACCTATCTTGGGTGATACCCTAATGAAAAAATGTTACTATACCTCAAAATAGAAAACATAGTATTATACCTAAAACTCTATAGGTCTTTGATGGTGATAGACATAAGATTTCTTTCTAGACTGAGCAGAATTCATACACTTTTTGGTCAACCGAACATACTATGAAGTCTCCTAAAGGAGAAAAGGACCTAGTAGTTCTACCTCACCAGCCTCTAGCCATCATAGGGGTGGATAGAATGGCCTACCATATAAGGCCTCAAAAGGATCCATTTGAATTTTCCCCTAAAATAAATTATTATAGGCTAACTCAAATAGATGAATATGATTCTGACAATAACTACCAAAATCAAGGACACGTGATTAGAGCATATCTTATAGAACATGTATCATCCGTTTTGATTAACCATCTATCTAAGGGTGAAAATTTTTGCTTAAAAGCACCTTTGTTCCCATAGATTTCTTTAATATCTTTAGAAAATATAACATGAAAGGAGAATCCTTATCTGAAAAGATAATATGTGGGACCCCATTTAGTTATATGATCTCGTGAACATGTTTTCCTCCTATCTCATCAATTGAGAGATTCTACTGAACAATAATGAAGTGGGCTTCTTTCATCGGTCGGTTAAAGAAAACTCATACATCGTACCTACCTCTAAGAAACCTAGGAAAACTGACTACAAAGTCCATGGAAACATCTTACCATCTCCATTTCGAGACTGGGAGTGGATGTAATAATCATATAGTTATCTATTTCTCTTCCTTCAACTACTGACAGGTGGAACACTTAGTGATAAATCCTTCAATCTGGCATTTATTCTAAGCCACAAATATTTTCCTGGAATATCTCAATACATCATAGATATTACTAGATGAACTACCTAATGGAAAGCATGGGACTTGTGCATAAGCTCTTCTCTCACATCTGTAGTAACCAAAAAATGTCTATAAATATGAAGGATTCTATATTTTACCATAGAAGAAATATTAAGGTGGGTTATCTTCTGATATACTCTCATTGAAAACCAATCCTTCAGGATCTGCAAATTGTCTACTCATCACCTTCCTAATGTGGGAAGAGGTAAATAAAAAATATGAGAGATAAAATTTCTCATGACTATCATAAAACTCTAGATGTATCTCATAGAAAAGGTCCATTAGTTTCCATTCATCACTGGATTCTTATACGGCATGTGCTTGAGATTTCTGAATCAGCACATTTTCAAACACATTTCCCTTCCAAAGAATATAGTTAAGCTCAAAATCAAAGGTCTATAGATATTCAATCCATATCCTTTATCTGAGGTTCAATTCATGTTTTGAAAAGATATATTTCAGGCTCTTTTAGTTCATCTACAACAAAAAGCACTCACCCAATAGATAATTTCCCCTACAATGTATGTCATTGAAAACTATTGCTAGCTCAATGTCGTGTGTTGGGAAATTTCTCTCATGAGGCCTAAAATGCTGATATCCATATAAAATGACTCTATCCGCCTACATCAGCACTTCTCCCAGGCTAATTCCTGATGCATCACATAAGGTGCTATAATCAATTCCTAGCTTGGGAAGAGTAGGAATATGTATCAAGAAAATCCTCCCTTTCAGATCCTAAAAGGATTTATCTCACTCTTACTACCTCAAGAACATGACACCATTATTTTTAATCCTATTAAAAGGTGAAGAAATATGTGATAAGTCCAATATAAAATGCCTGTAATATCTATCAATCCCCAAGAAACTCTATTTTCAAACAAGTTCTTGGGATGCTCCTAGGAAACTATAGCCCTATCCTTTTTAGTGTCAATAGATACAACTAATTCTAGTATTATGTTACCCAATAATTAATAATTTTCAATATATAAGTGTAACGTATCAATATTGGTGTAAATATGATGCTCTCTTAGTGTACTAACAATGATATTAAGTTGATTGGAATGGTCGCTACGAGTGTGAGAATACAGCAAGATGTCATCCACAAAGACCAAGAGAAAAGAATCCAAATATGGTTATAACACCCTATTCATTAGATCCATGAAAATGGAGGGAGTATTAGTAAGAAAAAAATGGAAAAACAAGGTACTTGTATCGACTATACCTATTATGGAACGTTGTACATGGTATTTCTGGCGGCCTAACTCACACTTGATGATAACCCAATCTCAGTTTGATCTTAAAGATGACCCAAGATCCTCAGATCTGGTCGAAGATATCATCTATTTGAGGTAGTGTATATTGGTTATTGAATATAATCTAGTCCAACATTCTATAATCTATACATAGACATAAGGTTTCATCTTCCTTCATGGTGAAAATAATGGGTGAACCCAAGAGAATTAACTATGCCGAATGAAACCATTAGCTTTTAAATTATCTAACTACCGCTTGAGACCATAGAACTGAGTAGGTTCCATACTATATGAATGAATGGACACTAGTATTTCTCCTAGAACAATAATGAGAATAAACATTACCCCTCTCTGAGAAGGTTATTCAAAAAACTGTCCAGAAAGACATCCCTGAAATGATCCACTATTAGAGGGAAATCATATTTTCAAAAACCCTAATCTTAAATTATGATATTTTCAATCTGGGAGGTTTCTCCACCTATCCTATGATTCTTTGGTCTATCTCTACCATCCTGGACATCCCACTCACTTTTATATAGATAATTGTTTCCTTCTAGTGATGTAAAGGATACCCTATTATGATAGTATTAAACAAAATCATGATACTAGACCAATGAGTTCACCAAAAGAATGACATTAAATCCCATCATCTCGAGAATAAAGTGTTTCTATTAGAAAGGGTAACTACCTGCCTCCAGGGGACAATCTGTACATTGGCATTTTCCCTCTATCTGTGTCCCCAGTGGTGTATTTCAGTTCATTACACCACAGTAATATTGTATCATTAGTCTGAGACTTTCCATGATAGATAGAGGTATTTGATTTCAAATAACCTATATCAGAAAAAGTAGATAATATAGTATATTCCATTATAATAGTACCTCATACAATATATGGTTCTGTAGCATGATCCTTGGGTATCAGTTGTAGTGCATGCAACTGACCTGATCCACAACTCTGTGAAATAGATAGACTACCATGATCATAACATCGTTGTTGGGACTACTAGTAATTGGGGTCCTCGATACCAAATTCATAACCTCCTCCTCGTTCAGTCCTTCCGATGCTACTCCAACTCCCCAACTGACATGGCACAAAAGATCCTGCTCTTGAAGGTGGAGTTTTTGTGGATCCTTTTCTAATAAAAGTTGGTGGAAAGGTCCCGATGAACCTCTAAATATTCCCCTTATGGCCACAATATCATAACCCCATTGGGTCTCTGTCATAAGTAGGCATCAGGTTCCCCCTTTTTCCAAACTAATGACACACTATGGAGCTATCAAAATGAAAACTCTAGTTGTCACTAACCTGAAGAGAAACCTCTATGGAATGTTTCATACCACTAGAAGAACTACTATCCTGCCACAAAACTGATCCTCTATACCCGATACTATTTTTTCCCCTCAGGTTACACTTAGTGATATGATCCAGATTGATTATTCAAAATAAAATTGGTTGGAAAAATACATTCACCAATGTATGGATGGAATACTGGAGCCTATCCTTGAAGCGTCCAGAATTTTAAATCTCATCATTGCCTAGAGGCAGTGAAAAGCACTGAAACTCGCTAAAACATGTTGAATATTCTATAACTGACATAAAACCCAAGTCTAGATGCATGAAATTTCTAGCTTTGTCATCTCTCAGAATATGAGGAATGAACATATTATAGAAGGATGTCTGGAAATCAACCCATAACATGCCTTGATGACAACTAGCCTTGGTAATCAAATCCCATCATTGCTTGGCTAAATCCTAAAGCATATATATGGAAATATTGACCCTCTGGTCTAGAGTAATCTCTAAATGATCAATGATAGATATTTTTAATTATATCCAAAACTCAATAGCCTATGGACCACCATCCCATGAAAAAGTAGAAGGATGTTGATACTAGAACTCACTAGTATGATCATCCATCGTAAGTGCAACTCATGAAGCATCATGGTTAGACAGCATAAAATATATGAAACTATCACAAACTTGGGAATCAGTGCCTAGATTAGGTACAATAGGCTATGCCTTGAGTGACACTCCTAGTGGTAAGACGGGTGGTTTAGGGCCCACCGCATATGAAGCATTATCTTCCCCACCTTCCTGGAATACGATTTGGGGAAGTCGTGGCAGCATTAGTCTAAAAATTCAAAGAACACGACTCAAAATAAGAATTAAGAAGATAAATAGCATCAATAGTGGATGTTTAATGTTTCAAAACTCAGTACCAAAGGAATACTACCCCAACTACCCACTTAGATGGATAGGTATCAATATGTACTCAAATATAAGTTTTATTTATTTTTAAATTTAATTACCAGGTTCTTATAATGGATATCTATTCCCAAAAAATCATTTCCTATACACTTTATCAATGAAAATGGTACCCATTTATTTGTATCGTAATATATTGACTTGTAAAATTACTCATCCAAACCCATGAGGGACTGTACACCTCACGAATTGAAACAGAAAATCACTCAATCGCCACCAAGAGTAATCTAATCATAAGATAACTATCACAGCATCACTCGATAATCATAGGAATATAAAGTAATGAAATGTAGTGAAATGAAACTATACGGAATGACAATATGCATGACATGATAATTCTAGGTGCCTATAATGATGCATGTAACAATGATCCATTCCTTAATATCATCAGGACAAGGATGAAATGAAATCCTCAATTATAATAATAATCGACAACTCCACACAACATGTGCATCACCCAACGGTGAAATAATATCAACTGTAATAGGAAAATTTGTAACAAAAATTATAATTCAAGAAACTTGGTTTTTATCCTGAAAATGGGTTCACAATTCCCAAGCACAGCTTATGGCCATATCCTAAGAATTTTTTAATCTTCTAACTATTATCTCCAAATAGTAAAGCAAGAAAGGAAACCTCCCTCTAAAAGAACTTCGTGACATCCCAGACCCAGATCACACTTAATAATTTCCCAATTCCTGGTGGTCTACATGGCCTCAAGTGCATCTCTCAAAATTTCAAAGGCATTCAACTAGAAATTAGGTTGTAGGGTGTGTCTGTTGGGATACTTCTCCCTATTTACCAGAGTGTAGCATAGTAGATAAATATAAATAGAAGTAAATAGTGGAATCAATATAAGTAAATAGAAGAAGCAGAGAAATTAATAGTTAAACAAGGATAATAATAATTATATCAATTGTAATAACAAATGATGATATTTCATGTAACTATAAAACAAGAAAACATGGGTACAAGATAAACAGAATAACATGTTCCCAAAAAGTTTAATATAAATCAAATAACTATCCAAAGCATCCTGAGCTCTGGCACGATCTTCTGTTATCAAGATCCATCCAAACAAAAAGAAATCAAGTGTTCAAAGTTGAATTCTTTCCATTGTCAACACCGTTATATGTGTAATATTCCCCGAGTACCAAAATATGCCCAAAGAGGTTGTGAGATAAATCTCAGTGGGCTACCAACAACAGTTTCTATAACATCTAGTCCATGTAATAGAAATGTAACAGTGTACAGGAATCCATATATAATGTAAATTAGTACAATGTAACAAAATACCAAAGTACCTGCTTCAGCCCACAGTTGGGGTCTGAATATATAACCAAGTTATTATTTTATTGAACCAATTTATAAATATGTCCCACATTATCAATGATATAGGTCCCATGATGTATCAAGGAAACCATAATTGGGAGTTAATAAGAAGTGGTTCCATGGTATCCACCATGTAAACCTCTGCCTCATGGGACGATAACTCTGTAGTATCTGGGTCTAGATAAGGGTAACAGTGTAATCCAAGTATCATAGTCCAATTCATTCAATAATAAGATTCCTACTCAATCCAAGGTGATCATACATGGTAAATGGGGATAAAAAGTGATTGGGCCCTATGGGACATAACCATGGAATCTACTAATCAATGTTGGATACAAGGAATGTGTCCATGGAATCATTTAATAAAATGTGAGAGATCCTACGGTGTCATACTGAGCATACATGAATATATAAGGATCAGAATTTAGGTGGGTCTCAACCTATAAAAGTTACATCCTTGAATCAGAATGGGGTTCTCGAGTGCTCAAGGAATTCCCTGATAAGAATCTTAAGTGTGATCGAGCTAGGACACTCCTAATTGATAATGAAGTCATGTATAATTTAAATTGGGTGAATCCTTTCCTTTCAGTAGTGTTAATAGGATAAGTAGCATGCAACCCTTTAATCAAGTCATAATTAATCAATAATCCCATTTGGTTAAAACCTTAACACTCATAAGTGTGATAAGTCCAGGTAGCATGCATAATTTATTAAATCATTTTATGTCATATTCAATAATAAAGTTCCATTACACCACCTTCTATTAATTTGGTAAGGGGTGCTACAGACATGCAACCTGTTATTTATTTTCATTTAATCTAGTCAATCGATATACTTAGTATACTTTCCAATTTCTATTTCACATTTAATTATTAATTGAAGCACTTGCCTTAGGTGGGTCAAGTGGTCACCATGAAGGGTAAATTCTATTATGGAACTCACAATATAGATCAAACCATTTTATATAGAAAAAACAAACCCTTATAAGGTTCATGCCAAGCCACACAAAAATGGTGGCTCAAACGTGTAAAATACAAAAAACCCAATTATGGAATAACATCCTACATGGGATGGATAGAGTTATGGGTGAAAAAACTAAATTCTAATCACATTATTGGAAATAGAATAACCATAATGTTCTAATGAGTATAATCATGGAATATAAATTCAATAGATGGAACCTAATAAAATCGGTGGGCCCCACACAATAAATTCAAAAATCAACGAACTTGTGGGTTAAGTTATAGACCATCCAACTTAGTCTTATAAAACTATCCTCCTCTAGTATCGGCCCTTGGTTTGGTTCAAATTTAAGTAGAGAAAACAAAAGACGAAAAATTATCACACCTCAATAACTAGATCGAGAGCAGGAGAGAAGAGAAATGGCTCAAAAGAATTGAGTACTTACCTTTGTGCTTCCAACGTGATGAACAAATAATGAATGGATCCTGGAATAAGGGGATCTTTCTATCCCTATATTAGTCCGTAAAAAAGATCCAAAAGGGAATAAACTAAGGATAATCCCAAAAGAATTCATAATAGGAAGAAGGAGGATGCTTAATTAGATCATTAAGGGAAAAATAGTCATTTAACTCAGAAAATAGTTTGTTCACAGTTTTTCAAAATGGTTTGACAAACCATGTGCAAACCATGCATGAGTACCTAGGAAAAAGACACACTAGCATGGTTAGGCTACACAGATAGTGAAACTATGCGCCAACTATGTGAGATGGATCTACCCAAAGAGTAGACCATCCCGATGGTTAGATCTAATTGTGTGGCCTACGTACCCAGTTTACTATAACCATGTTATAAGACCATTTTTTTTCAAAAATATGGGTTCTCAGCTCTGAACAAGCCCTAGAAATCCTTAGGATCTTCTCTAACTCATTAAGAATCTATAAAATGTTAAAAATTTTGAATTATACCAAAATTTATAGGATCCATACCTAAGTGAAAAAATGGATTCTTTCAATTTTAAATGTTGTTTAACTTTTTGCAAAATGATTTAAAATAAATCATTAATATTTTTTTCTAAAATGATGTACTTTTTACTCTTTTTTAAATATTTTAAAGGAATATTAATTTTAATGTGCATGGTATGAATGGTATTTCCCATATTCATGACTATCCAATGATTTAAATATTACTTTACAAGTTTCCAAAGGCACTAAACTAATTAAATTATGTAATGGATCATTATATTAAGAAATGAATATTTAACTATTAATATTTAATATCTATGAATGAGAAGTTCTGGTCTTCACAGCACCAATATCAATTATTTAAATAACAAGTTATTATTTTATAATTTTAATCATACCATTCTCAAATATTGAGGCAAGGATGATTGTGAAATCCCTTTATAATTAAATTCTATAATATAGAAAATGATACCCTATAATGTGGGACTCTTAGATTAAATGGTTCAAAAAAACTCAACATTGAGTACAAGGCTATTGTTAGGTATTATATTAATGTATTCCAAAGATGAAATGTGTTGAGTTCCTCTAAAAATGAGGTTAAGTTTTTAATTGAACTCATAATAGGATCTATTCCTATATCAAAGAGTCTTTATCAAATAGTTCCCATAGAATTGGAATAATTGATGAAAAAACATTAGGAGAATCTAGATAAGGGGTTTATATTACCTAGTGCTTATGTATTGGGTTGACTGGTATTATTTTCTAGGAATAATGTTAGATAAATTAACATTTTCACTGATTATATTGAATTTAAAAAAATCAAAATAAATAAAATGTATCTTCTACCTTGTATTAGTTAAATGTTTGATCAACTCAGGGGGCTCAGTTTTAGGAACATGGATCAATATTGACGATAAATATTTGGAGGAATTTTAACTTTCAATTTATTGGATGATTTATTTAATAACTAGAGTCCAACATATATTTTTTGAGACATTGAACACAAAAAATAGTTGTCTTTATACATGTAATAAGGTTCAAAAGGTGGTTAGGGGAAGTGGGAGACTATTTGAGAAAGACTAAGTGGCTTGGACTATAGCCTATAGACACTAGCAAGATGATGTCTATTTTGGTGCCTCTATATCAGCTAGTTAGTTGGGTTTTTAGGGATAGAATTATTAATATTATAATCCATTATTTATAGGTGAATCCACTATTTTCCCATTGTTCATTTTCATATGGACTAGGGGTGGATCTCCCACTCTTTTTAGGGTTTCTACATTTTTTTGGGTGGTGTTGTAATTGTTTCTTGGTGGTTATGTGAAATTATCTCCCTACAGAGACCTCTATTCTAGTACTCCGCTTTTTTATCAAATTTTGGATTCTCTTGGTTAGGGATTTAGGTGATTATTCCAAAAAATAATGGAGGATTCACCTGGTTATTATGGGTCTACCATTCACTATTTCTATAGGGTTTACTAATATAATTAATTCATGTCATCACCCCTAATTCTAATATAGATATATTATTATACGAGATTTCTTGTTTTTTGGTTAAATTAATAGAAATTTCTTATTAAATTGGTTTTAATTTATAGGTCCTTTTATATAGTTAGCGTTGATATCGTGACACAAACCCTCTGAGTATGGTTAGCCTTAGTATTCATTTAATGGGATAAATTGATGAGCAATTGAGAATTTATGCCTAAATTAATTAAATTGATTAATTATTTGTATGTTTCTAATTACATAAAATATTATAATAATTAACTAAATTTATTTTTTAGATACATGTAAGGGTAGTTCGTGGTTTGGATGACGGTAATTGATCTTAAATTATCATGGGTATCAGGTTTTTAAGAAAATAATTGAAGGGAAATAGATTCAAATGAGGTAGATATTCCTAGTACTACCCCATGGAAATATGCATTATGTTTATATGTAATTGTATGTGTGGTCTCCCCATTAAGGTGATGAACCCCTTTTTTCATTAATTTTTATATTCTAATTCAAAATGTTTTATTTAAAAATAATAATCTTACATGATAACCTAAAAATAAAACAAAAAAGTGTTCTTATGTTACCATGGACCTAGTGCACTTGATTGATGCTTCAGTCACCAATTTCTGAGGCTTATTCTAATATTATTCTTTAAATTTTGAACCCATTGAGAGGCATACACAAGAAGTAAAAATTAAATTGAAATGGTTGAGACAAGGAGTCCCTGTTGTAGGATCCTACAGTTGCCGCTTGGTTTAGATTCATTTTGAATTAGAAGATCTTGTCCTTAAAGGTTTTGTTAGGTCTTTGAAGGATCCCTTCGATATCTCTTATGAGGTAAGGCATAATATATTTTTGGCAAGACCATTTGTGACTATTCATAAATATGATTATTCTTGTGGCCTACAGGATATGTGTGATGACTTTGAGGTGCCTCCAAATATTGTGACCTAATGAGGTGTTTAAATGGAAGTTTCATGCAGTTTCTAGGTTTGATGTGACATATGGGACCTCATTAGGTTCCCCAGTGATGTGGTGATCCTAGTTGGGGGTTAATGGTAATTTATGGGGTCATGTGTCACTCTATAACCTAAAATGAACCTAAAAGGATTATAGGATATACATTACTTGTGGGCAATTGAATTATAACTAAAATGGTAAATTGGAAATTGAATGGGAGGCATAGGGATGTGGAATTTGATGGGTTCTCATTTATTTATTATTTTAGTATACCAAAGGATGGGATAGAAATGGATTTCTATAAAGACAAAATCTTATCATACATATATATATTACACCTTAATAGATTAATATTCATTAAAATACATAACAATACACACCAAAATCATTTAGGTCTAGTGCCTTTGGAAACATAGATACAAAGAAATCAAGTTAGTTACTAAACTTCATCATCCCCCACTATGTTTTTCATAACTAGAACCCCTCTTGGATATATCATACTTAATACCTTTCTTCGTGACCTTTGAAAAGGAAACATAAGACAGGATGAGTTTAGATTCTTAGTTAGGGTAAATAAGTGAGATATCATCATTGCATGATAATAAGGTCATTATAATAAGATAATAACATATGAAGACAATTCCATGTATATTATATATCATAAACCTTATTCGTGTAATAAATCTTGGTAGTTCAAAAGAAATGAAACCTGAAGGAAACAAATTAAATAATCCAAAAAAGTATAACATTTTCATAAGACATATATTTTTCCTAAACACGTAATAATATTAGATCTTATGTCGAGGATACCCACCAAGACATTCATAACATGTAAGGATTTGGATAACTACCCTTGTACCTTCTTTGGGCTTGGGTTAACAGCCCATGTACCCTCTTTTAGTTTTGGGATAACCACATGTGTACCCTCTTGTTTTGAGATCCGGATAACCTCCCATGTACCCTCTTGTTTAAATCTTGGGATATCCTACCTTATTCGCTCTTATTTCTAGTTTTGAATAACCTCCCATGTTCCCTCTTATTTTGGGATTAGGATAACATCCAATGCACCTTATTGTTTAGGAATTGGGATAACCTACCACGCACCCCCTATGTTCATAAAACATTAATCATTACCCAATACATTGGAGAGAGATATAGGTCCCACCTGTCAGAAAATACAAACAATTTTGTGCCAAAATATCATAAAACATTCATTTTATAATAATACATAACAAGGTAAGGGGTTTTTTTTAACATTTATTCAATTAATAACCTATATAAATTGATGGGTTTCAAAAACATGGCACAAGGAAAAGAAATTGGTTCCATAAAAATCATTTCATAATAATCATATATCATCAAGAGAAAGAAAAAGGAGGGTATCATTGGATCATATCCCCACAAAATATTATGTAACATAAAATAATATCATCTTATATGGAAAATTATTTTGAAAAACATTTTTATTTTTAGCATCATGATCTAGGTAACATTCAATGCCATATATAATAATTTTCTTAACTTATTTATAGGTTATAAAAGGTATTAAATAGTTGAATAAAAAATTATTATCACTATAATATATATTATCTTGATAAACTGAAAACAAATCTATACCCAAAATAATATCAAACCATATTATGGGAAGTTTAATTAGATAAGCAGGAAATGAAATTCTATTAATAATAACAAGAAGACTCCTATAAATCTTTATTGTATTAATATTTCCACCCATAGTTATAATAAAATCTCTATCTGATTATCATGTGGTGATAATCCCATGTTACAAGAAAATTTCTCAAAAATTAAGGAATATAAGGATCTAGAGTCAAATAGCGCATTTGAATAAATAAAATAAATAAGTAATATACTTTTCCCCCACTTCATTAGATGGTCCAACATCAACTATAGTAATAGAAAATTATTTTTACATACCATTTTGTTTCTAAATTTTTTTATTTCCAGCTTATATAAAAAACTCTTGAAAAATATTATCATAGAAACACAACTCATTGCAACTAAAATATCTCACCATTATGTGGCTATATGTTACTCTATTCTTTGATTTTTCAGGACTACTTTTTATGCAGTCACGAGAATTGTGAACAGTTTTACCACACCAGTGCCAATTTCTAGATCATGTAATATATTCCTTGAAAATACATTAGTCTTACTAGGAACATGTTGTAGGCTTAAATCTAGACATCATTGCTAGCTACTTCTCTATTGTCTGTCACCTTGACCATTTACTACTATTATCATGTCAAGTTACATAAATTTCAGTAGACTCTGTTTCAAATTTCTCAACACAATGAACATAATTATCCTAGATTTTAAATTATCATGCATCCAAATCTCATCATAAACTTGGTTTTAATCCTAAGTAAAATCTATAAATTTTACTATAAATTTTCTGAATAAAATTCAATGCATACTTGTAAGATATTGTATGTTTTTCATCATTCATAGTTATTTAGTCTTCTACTTTTTACCTCAATTCCAATAATTTTTAACCCATAATGATTCAAAAAATTATATGAAAATGTTTTTATTTGAATGTATTCATAAATGTTTGTTATTCCATTGAATCAATCTCATATTTCTCTTTTGGATTATTAAACAAAGGAAAACATCAACCAACATCGATTTTAAAAGAAAAAATTTTAAATAATTACATGTTGATGTTATGAACATACCATGACTTCAAAAATATTTTCCAGTGAATTGATCCATCCTTCAAATACCACTAGATCTATTTTTCTATTGAAATATAGAGGGTATTGTTTTATGAAATGCTCAACTACAAACATGTACCTTTTTGGTAAATCTGGGTAATATTTAACATGGATGCAACCACCATTTATAGCATGTTACAACTAAGCCATAACTGCTAATAATTTTTTAGTTTTAATTACAACCATTTTAAGATGTTGACATGGAAGGATATTTTCCTATTATATATTTCTACTTTAACATCGTAATTTCCTCTTTGGAAAACAATTTTGAACAGAAAAAATTAGATGAAGAAACATGGTAATCATTAAATTATATATCATTTTATCTTAACCATATTTATGATCTCTCAATTATATTCTATTATCACTATCCAAAAATATAAATTTATCTAAACTTTTCCTTTGATACAAAATATAGGGTCCTTGCCTTAAAATTTTCATAATCATGAGTTTTTAGTCATGATTAATTTTTATTACATTACAGAGGATATTTCTTATAACTTTCCAAGACTTTAGGATATGTATTCCTTTATAAATAAATTTAATATCTTCCATAACTAGTGATACACACTATCCCGAGTCTAAAAGAACTATTATATATTATATCATTATAACCTAGCTGTTAAATATGTCGATATTAATATGACTAAATAAATTATGAAAATTATATGGTTTACACATAGATAAAATAAATTAATTGGTTATAATTTAATTATAAATTAAAATTAAAATCATTTGAAAGAAAAAATGTTTTTTTCAACTCTGTTTCTCTATAACATTATTTCACTGTGTTTCTTGCACTTATGTTAAAATTAATTTTTGACACTTTTAAAAAATTAAAATTACAAAATAGATATAATTTTATAAATAATTATTTTAAATTAATCTTATATTTATTTTTTAATAACATTCTATAAATATTTTATTTTTTTATGTGTCGCAAAATTTTTTGATTTTTATTGAAAGAAACCTTTTTGTTTGAAGAATTTACAAAGTTTGATTTTGTTTAAAAAAAATATTAAGAGTAAAATTAGTTAATTAGTATTATAATTAATATAATTTGTCTTATTTAAATAAATTATATGTTTAATTTTATTATAAAAACATTTTATTCCTATGAAAATGTTTCCTTTGGAAAACCATTTTTTCCTCTCCTCCGTGGGATTAAATTTAAATTAAATTCCATAAATTCAGTGAATTGAATTTTTAAAAATGGATTATATATTTTGAATCATCATAATTAATATTATATAATATGTTTTACTTAATTATTTTCTTAATTAGTAGTAAAAATAGTTAAAAAAAATTAATTGTAATGGTTAAGGTTAAAACATGTTTTTTGAGGGTTAAACAAAGATGATAATGGTTCAAATGACCTAAAAGCTTGTATAAATATTATTTTATGGCCGTATTTTAAAATTATATCATATAATATTTGATAATAATCCATTTTGGAACATTATATTATTTTAAAAACATGTTTATAATTTATTTTTTTCAAATATTGGTAATGTTCCATTCCCCTCTTATAAAAGGGAACCCTCTCTCCTCTCGTCTACAAGATTATAGATCCTTTTGGTTTGGAAATTACCTAACTAAAAATCATCCTAATATCTCTAACCATTACTTATAGTCTCAATATTTACCAAAAAACCATTCTAGGAAGGGTTTAGGTATAAACCTAAAGATATTCTCTCATGAAGAGTTATAGTTCTTAACTGTTAATCTTGTTCTATTTCATCCTATGCCTCTTTAAAATATTCTTACACTATGATAAAATAATAAATATATATATAATAATTTTTTATTATTTTAATTATATAATCTATATCCATATCTACTTCCATCAATAGGGAAACAAACCTGTTGATCGTCTGTCAAGCAGACCACTGCCTCACAAACTGATGTATTTCATTTTCCATCACTGTGTCTCATAGATTTATATAATTGTTGATTTAATATATATATATATATATGATATTTATTACATGATTATAATTAAGTAATAATAATATCACATATATCATCTTACCTTCTGATTCTTTAAAAAACCTTAATGTTGATTTTGCCTACGTGTGGACTACCGCCTCCACAGAGCGATATGAAATGTTTTTCAATTTATTTTGACATGGATGATAAAAAGTAAATATTTAAGGAATATATATGATATATATTAAATAAAAAATATTATATAAAGGTGAAATATTTTTTTACATTTTTTAGTTCTATTCTTCAAAAAATTAAAAACAAATCATGATTACGCATGGCATACCGTCCCCATGAACAGTGTAACTCATTTTTATACCATTGGATTTTATGGACTATTATGAATACTTATATAATGAATATATATTACATTTATATCATGTGTAAAATTATATATTTAAATGAAACATGATAAAATTACATGGATCGAATCTACCGAACCAAAACATAATTGAAAAATAGAGCAATTATCGCCTGAAATAGTGTTTTCAATAAATAGTTGTTATAAATAAGTGATAAAAAAGTTATAATAATCCCATATATGATATGATATATATGATTATGTTTATTTATAAAATTTAAAAATATATATATTTATTATAAACTAGTTTTGAACACATATGAAAGAAATCAAACGTGGGGTAGGGGTTTCTAATCTCGCATTTACTTCTACGAAACATAGACCATATTCACCAAAACATAAGTGAAAAATGAAGAAGTTATCATTTGATATAGTGTTTTTATTAAATAATTATTATAAATAGTTGAGAAAAAGTCATAATAAAGTAATATATGGTATGATATATATTATTATTTTTATTTATCATATTTAAAATAAATATATATATTTATTATACATGAGTTTCGAACACGTATGAAAGAAATAAAAATTGATTTAAGGGTTTCTCATATAGAAATTACTTATGTGATATATATACCCTATTTAACAATTATTTTTTATGTGGTGTACATAATATTCCTTTTATATGTTATAACATGAATATATTTATCTTCATGTTATTTAAAATATTCATTTTATGTTATTTCTTTCATGTATCTTACGTTTCAAAAGATTCCAAAGTGGTAAGGGTTTATTTTATAATATCATTATTATTCATGATTTTTTATGTTAATGTTTACACTATTGGAATTAATTGACATTTATATATTAAACTCAATATTTTTTCTTCCCCTCTATTCATTTAAGTAAATTACATGTTTTTTAAACTTTCTCTTTTTAATAACTCAAGATATAGAATGATTGTTTTTATGGAAAATCAGCTTAATTTTTATCTTTGGTTGAAAATATTTTCTCTACCATATCCATGATTTCTAAAAATGTTTTAAATTTTCTTAAAATTCTCATATTATTATTTTTTATAAATAATTATTCTTTACTTTTATAAAATGGTTTAAAATTAATCTTCCTATTATTTTCCTAATGAGGTACTTTTAACTTTTTATAGGAAATGTGAAAGTAATTTTTATTTTAACATACTCAACTTCAATGAAATTCACAATTGGTTTAGTAACTCATTTCATTAAATCTTTCATTACAAGTTTCAATGATTTTATTAAAGAAAATGCTTTTACTAATATTTTTAGTTTTTAAAATTTATTTTCAAATTGAAAAGGATGTTTTTCTCAAAAACATTTTAATAGATTTTTTATGTTATTTATAATCATTAACAACAATAAACCTCAATTTACCAATGTTATGTTGGGAATATGTTATGATAATTCTATCCTTATTATGTATTTGGGTGGTTTATGATCATTTTCATGGGTTATGTACTATATTTATACCATTTTATATATTACTTTATATGGATTATGACAGTTTTTATTGATTGATGAAATAATTATCTTTTGATATACTAGTTTCCAATATGAATGTTTGTGTTGGTTATGTTTTTTAATTTAAGAAATTATTAATATTTCATATTCTAGTTTTCAATATGAATTTTTACATGATTATGTTTCTTCCATGTCATATGAGGAATGCATTGGACTTTGTAAAAAAGGGGAGGGGCTACCATTGCACCTCAATGAACCGGTGGGTCTCATGAGACAAACTAGCTTGGTTATATTGCTGAGTTTATGCATATTAATGTAATATATATTGGCATGCGGCATTTATCCTATGGTTTTGATGTTCAGCATTTTCTATTCCCTTATTGTGTGATTAGTTATTGATAACTATATGTTTATTTGATATGTTATAATATATATGGATAATTTCTAAGATTATTTGACAATTTATAATACATTATTTCATTCATTAGTTATTCCTTCCCTATTATTCTTCATGTCCAGGTTATTGAATAATTGGCTTGTGTTTTAGTTATTTATCTTTCCATATTGATTATGTATTATTTCTTCATGATAATATCTGATGTATTCATACCCTTAATGATCATTATAGATCACCCCTTTCATATGTTTCCATTCCCTAGTATTCCAAAAATATTATTATAACTAATATAAAAGGATATGATAAAGGTGATAATGGTGTTCTCAAAGAAAATACTATATTGTATTTTATGCCATCAAATGTTATTTGAATTTTAAATATATAACTAGTTTTCCAAGACTACTAATCTATTTATTATATTACATTGTGATCTCTAATATATATAACCAATGTAATAAAGTAACAACTAACTCTAGGATAATATGGAAATGGTTATTAAGGATGGTATCCGATCAATTTTATTAGTAGCCTTGGGAATTAGATTTATGAAGACATCGATTAGGGAATATAATCATATGACTGAATTTTAGGATTAGTATAAGTATATGATAACACCCAAAAGCTTTTTTAAGTTAGATATTATTTGGTTTTTGAAGAAATACATCCCTACATAAATACTACAGATGGATTTGGCTCTAACACGGTTATAAATTCAGGTAATAACTCTAAAAAGGGACTATTGGTATTTTACTCAATCGTTACCTAGTGCATAATAATGGGACATGTTACATGCCTATTGTGACACTCCAAGGTATATTCTTGCATTAATTCATATTTTATTTAAAAACCATTATGAATTATTTGAAAATATTTTTATGATTACAGAATACTGAAAAATATTCCCAGTTTATTATTATGATATTAGTTAAGAATAAAATTTTCAATTTATGGGTAGTGTTTCACTGGTTTTTGAATTATTAACTATGAATCATAATGTTATAATCTAATATATTTTATTACATTATTTATAAATGGATCCTATTGGATGAAATGGAAATTGTATCAATGCATGTAATTCTTGTAGGGATTTTCATCCTAGGTAGAATAATAAAGCTTGAACTAGGTTTTCATCTAGAGATAAACAAATTAAAACAATATTGGGGTAGCCAGCTCAAGTTTTTTCCAACAACCTTACTCATATGAGTAATCCTACTCATCCAAAACATGGTGTAACAATTTTATAACACTTCATACATCATAAAACCTACATCATTTAATGAGACTACAAATATATTTGTAGTTGAGAAATTGATAAGTTCCTTACAGAATATATTTCTTACTTTTCCACATAATGATAGGGATAAGGCTATCATTGATGTTTTTCATCTCTCATGAGATACATATCAGTGGTATTCATTGATTAAAACTAATAAGTATAAAGAATAAATAAAAACAAGGAGTGGAACAATTTTAAGGAACTCTTCTTAGTGAAGTATTTTCCTTGACAACAAAAAATTTGTTATAGATATACAATTATTATATTTGAGAAAAGAAGAAGAAAAAAATGTTTTATAAAGTATGAGGCTAATATTAAAATTTTATCAAGGCATTATACAAACTACATAATTAATTTCAATATCTATTTTTATTATTTTATTTATGGGATTAAACCAATACATCTAAGTGAACTACTCTCCCAAATATTATCATCATATAAGTAATTGGTATCACGTGTTATCAAGATTCAAAAATACTTGACTAAGTATTATGGATTTGAAGGTAATAAATATAATAATAATTAAGTTTATCACTCTTGAAGATGAAATAAAAATGGAATAAGGCATGAAAGTAATTTTATACTTGTATTAAATGTCGAAATAAACATCATGGAATGTGCCTATTGGAATGGGATTTTTCTAAAATCTTAAAGAAAAATTCCACTATTATCTTGATTAAAATTTCAAGAATGTAGATTACAATTTCCAATCATTCAATTTTAAGGATAAGGGATACTATCTAAATAATTATCCAATATGTTAAGGTAATTTTCAGTAGAAAAGTCCATAAGAGAAAATCTAAGATTATGTAATCATAACAATTGATGATAAAGTCCTTAATGATGTGGTTGAAGGTAAATTACTCATATATTTAAATTTAGTTAATTATTTATTTTATTCTAGATCTTCTCACGCTTTTATATCATACTTGTTTTCCAAGATAATTAGATACTTACCTATAACAATAAAAAAATTGAGTTATCTGTAAGGTCACCTAGTGGAATTCTGACCACAACAAGGATGTGACAGTTAGTTCCCATTATTAAACATAAATGTTCCCAATTTTATAGTTTAATTATTATTCCTGTAGTCTATTTTTATATAATCCTTAGTATGAACTAACTATAAATGTGAATTGAAAAAAATAAAGGATAAGGAAGTTGTGATTCTTGGAAAAGATATAGAATTTCTTATCTTTAAATGGGAGACTTCATCATCTAAGTTGTATCCAGATCCACCCCCAGTTACTATTCTAGATGAGATACTTGGGGAATAAGAGAAACTAAAACATAAAAATTGAATGTTTAATCATTGAATTGAGTATATACCTATTGTGCATTAATACATTAATCTAAATCCTATGGAATTATTTGGACATCCACTGTAATATGAAGTTGAGTTTTTAAAAGATTTAATACATGATGCAAAACCAATATAAAATACTACCTATAGAATGTCCACTGTGGAGTTAGTTGAGATAAAGAAAAAACTATAGAAGTTTTCTGGTAAGGGATTTATATTCCCTAGTGTCTCACACTAGAGAGCCCCTATTATTTTTTTAGAATAAAGATAGATATATGAGTTTATACATTAAATATAGTGAAATCAATGCTATCATAATAAAGATAAAGTATCTTATACCTCACTATGAGGAATTATTCAATTAAATTCATAGAGTTCAATACTTTTCAAATATTGAACATCATTCTGGGTATCATAAATTTTTATTAAACTATGAAAATATTCTAAAGACATATTTTCTCAAGAGGTATGGACATTGTGAGTTAGTTATTTCATTATCATTGACTAGTATATGTTCTATATTCAAATATCTAATGAACATAGTATTCAAGGAATATATGGATAATTTTTTGATTTATTGATGATATATTGGTGTTATATAAGAGCTATTAAGACCATAACAATAACTTGATAATTATTCTTGAGACATATAAAATAAAATAGTTTTATGGTAAATTTAGAATGTGCGAATTTTGGTATCAAAATTTTTCTATTCTTGTCCATATTTTACCAATTTATGGAATCTTAGTTGATTCTTCTAATAAAAAGGCATCTCAATAATGAGCTACACCAATGAACATAGTTGGGGTACGTATTTTCATTGTTTTTGAAAGTTTTTATAGGTGATTTTTTTAATATATTTTCTTATTAAATAACCCATTAACCAATATTACTCGAAAAGTTATTATGTAATTATGGAAATAAGAATGTAATGAATGTTTTGAAGAATTAAAAAGTATTTTGGAGAATTATCCCACTTTTTATCTTCCATTAGGTAATAATGTTTTATTAATATATAGTGATGCAATGAAGAAGGGACTTGGTTATTTACTTATACAGATTGGTATATTTATTTGCAATGTATTAATGTAGTTAAAGATTCCTGAAAAAAATTTGTTTAAATCATGATTCTGAGTTGTTATGTGTAATCTTTTCATTGAAGATATGAAGAAAAAATATCTATATAGTGAAATATGTGAGATATTTACAGATTGTAAAAGTTTTAAATACATATTTTAATACAAAAAATATCAATATAAGGAAAATTTGATGAGTTTATTTACTCAAGTATTACGATTTGTTAATACACTACCACTCAGGGAAGGAAAATATGGTAGAAGATGCATTTCATTAGAAATGTAATGGAATCCTGAACAAAATAAGGATTGATAAGAATCATATTATAATATATTTAGTTAATATATAACTAATAATTATTAAGGGGGTACATCAATCCATTTTAAAATGATTTATAAACCATCTTTATTTTAAACGAAAAAAAATCAACCTGATGATGTGAATATTCAAAAGAAAATTTATGTTATGACTGATGGAAAAATGGAAGGCTTCATTTGTGAAGTTGAGTTCTAAAATTTGGGAATATAATATGTGTCCCATATATAACTAATATAAATAGGTAATTTTTGTATGATTCCCATATCATGAATTTATGTATACACCCTAGTAGCACCAAGATTTATAGATATTTAAAAGAACATTTTTTGTGGGATAATATGAAGTGATAAGATTCATATTTTATATCAAGATATTTGGTTTAAAAACATTTAAAGTATAAAATATGAAATCCAAGATGAATCAAGAAACATATTCCCCTATTATGTAGAAATGTAATTATATTAATATGAACTTTATCACTAGATTACCATACTCTTATAAATAATGATGTAATATGGGTTATTGTTGATCGACTCACCAAATATGCACATTTCCTCTAAATAAGATAAGATTTACCTCTTGATCACTTCACATGGATATATATTAATGATTTTATAATAAATTAATGGTGTACCTCTGTCAATTTTATCTAATCATGCTCCATGAATTTCATTGAAATTCTTGAAATATTTTCAGAAGTCTGTTGATAGTGAGCCTCGTTTAAGCACTGGTTATCTCCTATAAATTGTTGTAAAGTATTAATGGACTATTAAAACAAAATAATACATGTCTAGGTCATGATATATTTAATTTAATTTTATTTGAGATTATTATTTACCTTAATTATAGTTTTCATATTATAATATATTTTATCCAAGTATTCAAGTGGCACCGTATGAAGCATTATATAGAAAGATATGTCACACTCCTACTTATTAGGATGATGTTAGTGAATAAAATATTATAGGCCCATAACTATTGTATGTGGAAATATCCAATTTAATGACTATACAAACACATATAAAGTTATCTTAAAGAAGACAAAAGATCTATGCTGATAACTAGATAAAATATTTGGTAGTACAAGTGAGAGATCACATTTTCTTGAAATCATCTCTATAGAAGGGTGTTATAAGGTTAATAAAGAAATTTATACTAGTACATAGCATCATTAAACCTTTTTTAATACTTGAAATAATTATATTCATTACTTATGTTTTGTTAATGTCTCCAAGTCTCTCTAAAATACATGACATGATCCTTATAGAATTGTTAAAGAAGTACATGTCAGACCCAATGCATGTTTTCACCTATAAATAAACATTATTAGAACTAGATATATCTTACTTTAAGGATCCTATGTATATTTTTTACATATTATAACAAGTGTTTAGGAATTATAAAACTCAACTAGTGGAGGTACTTAGGATAACTCATAAGATAGAATAGGAGATGTGGGAACCTAAATAAGTTATGATAAAGAACTACCCAAATCCATTCATGAGTTTACATTCTTTAAATTTCAACGTGTAATTATTTTGTAGGGGTAAATAATTTAACACTTAGAGACTTTAAAATATATATTTATTTGAAAATAAATCCAATCTCTTTGGGAGCTTGGGATACACACAACCCCTAATCTAAAAGAACTACAAAATAATATATTTTTAAAACTTAGCTAGTAAATGGGGAGTTAAGAATCCGGCTGACTATAATATGTCAAATTTATTGTTTACACATATATAAAATAAATAACTGGTTTATAGATTAGGTATAAATGAAAATAAAAAAAACATTTGAAAAAAAATAAATCTTTTTCTTAAAAAACTGTATTTTTTCAGAAACAGTTTCATTATGTGTTTTGAACTTATGTTAAAATAAATTCTTTACACTTTTAGAAAAATTATTTGATAAAATTTCCATATTTTTTTAAATCATAATTTCAAAATTATCTTATATATATTTTTAAGAATTTTCTGAAATAGTTTATTTTTCAATGTATAGTAAAAAAATAACAGATTTTTTTTAAAACTGCATTTTCATTTAAATAATTTACAATGTTCCTTTTATAAATTATTTTAAAAGTAAAATTAGTTCAATTATAATATAAATAATATAATTTAATTAATTTTAATAAATTATAAGTTGAAATTTAATATAAAAACTTTTTATTGTTATGAAAAAAATTTATTTGTAAAACCGTTTCTTTTTCATCACGTATGCAGTATGGAAATTATATTATATTATTTTAATTATGTGAATTTAATTTGAAAAAATGGTGTAAATATTTGGAATAATAATAATTAATATCATATAATAATTTAAATCAAATTTTCTTATACTTAATTGTAAAAATAGTAAAAATTTAAATATCGAAGTTAAACTAAAAAAAGGTTTACCGAAAGATGACTATAATGATAAAGGTCAAAATGACCTAAAACATGAAAAATTAATATTTTATAGACATATTTCGAAATTAGAGCATATAATATTATATATTGATCCATTTTTATCCTTTTATAATGTGAATAACATGGGTAAAATTTATTCTTTTCAATAATTCCTAGAGTTTTATTCCCCGTACTTATTGAATAGAACGCCCTCTCAATTCCAATTAACACTTCCTATGATTTTTGGTTTATAAAATACCTATTAAAATAGATTCCTTACATCCTTTTCCATTATCTATAGTTATTTTTTTATTATAAAACCATTCTAGTAAGGCTTTAAGTATAGACCTAGAGAGGTTCTCCAAATAAGAGGTATAGTTCTTAACTATGCATCTTCGTTTTGTTTATTCCTATACCTCTATAATATATTATAAAAATATAATAAATTTGTAACATAATTATTTTATATATGATAACATTTTATTATTTTACTTAATAACCTATATATATATCCTCTTCCATTAATTAAAAAAAAGCAGTCGATCTTGTTGTTGGTGGACAACATCCTCTTGAACCGATGTATTTCATTTTTCATAACCACCTCTAAAAAATAGATATAATGATGGATTTAATGTATATATATGATAATTATTGAATAAATATACCAATATAATTAATTATCATATATACCCTCTTAACTTCCCATTTTTGGAAAATAATTACATCGTTTGTGCGTAAGTCTTGACTAATGCCTCCATGAAGCGATGTGAAACATTTTCCATTTCATTTTGACATGTATAGTAATAGGTATATAATTTATAAATATTTATTATATAATAATTATTTTTTAAATGTAAAATATTATTTACCTTTCTTTCATTCCATTCATCAAATTAATGAGAATTGTGTAAATGTGTATATACGGCCTACCGTCTCTATGAACCGTGTAACTCATTTTTTTACCTCTAACTTTTATTGAATAGTAATAATACTCATATAATGAATGTATATGATAATTTTATTATGATTAATAATATTTTTATTATATAACAATGATATAATTATAATTACCTAAACAGCATGACCAAAACATACGTGAAATATCATGTATTTATCACCCATAATAGTGTTTTTAATAAATTATTTTTAAAAAATGAGTGATAAAAATGTTATAAGGAAATAATATATGGTATGATATATATGATTATGGTTCTCTAATATATGTATAATAAATATATATTTATTATAGAATAGGTTCGAATGCATACAAAGTGATCGGATTTGAGATAAGGGTTTCTCGTCTTGATTTACTTCTATAAAACATATGTCGTATTCACCACTTATAAATTTTATGAGGCATAAATACAACACCTTTGATATTTTATGTAATTAATAACATCATATTAATGGTAATTAAAAGTTTTATTTGAACTTATTTCCTTTGTTTTCTTGTGATTAAAAATTTACCAAAGTGGTAAAGGCTATTTCACAATATCATTATTATTCAGGATTGTTTATGTTAAATTCTCTACTGGGGGAATTAATTTTAATTTCTATTATAAACCCACTATATATTATTATGATATTTTATTTTATGTAAATTATGATTTTTCATTTCAAATTATTCTTTTTTAGAACACAAGGAACTAAATGAATGTTTTCAAGGAAAATTGACTTCATTTCTATCTTCAGTCAAAAATCATTTCCCCTCCATGTTTTTGTTTTATAAATATATTATCAAAAAAATAACTATTATAATATTATTTTTAAAACAAATTTTTAACCATGTTTACTTTTAATATATTATTTAAAATTAATCTTTCTATTTTTTTTAAATGGTGTACTTTTTGACTCTTTACTAAAAATGTGAGTGGAATATTTTTTTAACATAATCAACATGAATGGTATTTCTCACCATCATGAACACTAATTTATTTAAAACATACATTACAAGACTCCATTATTCTTTCAAATGAAAATTTATTCCATATATTTTAAAATTTTAAAATTTTATTTTCAAAGTGAAAAATATATTTTTATTATAAAAAAATTCAATATAATTTTTATGGTATTTATATTTAGAAATGAAAAAAATACTAATTTTACTTATGCTTAATTGGGAATATGTTTTAATGATACCATACTTATTATTTACCCATATGGTTTATAATTAGTTTAATTTCTGATGTACGATTTTGTTACCATTATCCATGTTACCTTGGTGGTTTATCATTATTTTTGTTGATTGAGAAAATTATTAACATTTTGTATAGTAGTTTCCAATATGAATATTTATGCTGATTATTTTTATTGATTGGTGAAATTATTGTAATTTCATATTATATTTTTCAATATTACTTTTAAAATGATTATGTTCTACCCTTTCGTATGAGGAATGCATTAGACTTATTAGGTTATGGGTGGGACCCATTTTATCTCCTCAATGCATCGATAGTTTTCATGTTACAAACCCTCTTGGGTATTTGTCCTAGGACTTCACCATTTATGTAATATTTCTTGTAATTAGGCCTTAATTGTATGGTTATGATTTCCAAAACTATGAATTATCATATTATGAGATTATATATTAATATCCACGTGATTATTCCATTATCTAAAATATCCTTGGATAATTTTCAAGCTTATATGACTATTTATATGGAATTATTTTGATCCTCAATTATTCATCGCATATTATTTTTCATGTTTATGTTTTTTTATTGAATTTTTTATTTATTTTCTTGGAAAATTTTATTATTTAAAATTTATATATGATAGATTACACTACATGAATACCCTTACTATGAATTAGAGAACTCATATTTTTTATGTTTCCTTTCCATATGATTCTAAGAAGTGTATTATGAATGATAAATTGAGATATGATATATAGAATAATGGTGTTATCAAAGAAAATTCTATGATGTATTTTAGGTTTTCAAATGTAATGTTAATTTCAAGTATGTATCTAGTATTTGAAGACTACTAAATTATTTGGTCCTTTAGGATTTTATGGAGTGTATGTATCACTTATTTAATAAATAAAATACCAAATCTATCCTACTACCTTTGGGGTATTTAAATTTATGGTTACTAGTTTTAGATAATTGGTTTATAACTCATACATATTAAACCCACACATTATAGGGGGGAACTTTAGATAATTGTTGATGTTTCCCATAATATAAAACTTATAATATAAAAAATGTTTTATTTTCATGAAAAATATTCATGAAATTCAACCTGGGTTCTTATTTTCCCTTACCAATCCATAAATCATATAAAAAACATTTTAAAAATGTGTTATGAAAAAAAATAAGTAATGAGTTTAAAAATAATAAATATGTTTGTCCAATGAAAAAAAAAATCCCCCATTAAATTTATACCTTTAAATAAATTTTTTTAGAGAATAAATCATTTCTGGATGAAAACATGCACAATATTTTCTTAAATAAAAACATTAAAATGTATAAAAAGAAATTAAAAACTCATTCAGGAAATATAGAGCATTATATTCATAACCCATGTTAGAAATAACTGGATCCTAGTTAAATACATTTGATAAACCTATTATAAACTCCCTCCCTATTTTCTATTAAGACAAATAATATTACCTAATTCATTGGAGAGATATCTTGGTTCACCCATCATATATTCTATATAGGGAACACCTGTCACATAATTTATAACATACTCACTCATTCATCATGAGATATAATGGCTTCAACCAATCATATAAGTTATATCAGGGTCAAACATTTCTCATATATAATTCTCAAGTACCAAATAATTAATAAAACATTTTATTATTTTAACTTTTTAGTATAAACCCATTGAAAACACTTTTGAACTAGTACGCAAAACATTTTTTGATATAAAAATAACCTTTCCTTTTAAAATAATGTTTTAAATACCTAAATTCCCATAAAATAAAAATATGGTTTTTATTTAAAGAAAACATGAAATCATGTTAGGGAATCCAAAAATTATAAATATGTTTCAGAGGTTAGAAATTTTTCTTCATCATATATGTTAAAATAATACATTCCTTGTGAATTTTTTTTCCAAATGTTACATATAAAACACAAAAAAATATTCTATTTGAAAACCATTGAAATATAGTAAAAAGGAATATAAAATGACCTTTATAAATATTTTATATACAGATTAATGAAATCATAAAATAATATTATTTATATGAAAATTTAATATGTTTATTTTGAAAATAAATTATTAAAATATTTAAAACAATGTTTTATGTTAAATTGTACTTACCTCAAGTCTAAATCCTCATATATGTTCTTTATAATCCAGAATAAAAAAAATATGTGTTTATTATTAACTTAATTTACAACCTCTTTCAAGTTCATTTTTACATTAATTATATTAAATACAATGTTATATATAATTTCTTAATCATTTAAGTTTACATCGGAAGTTTTGATGGTATTCATATAATGTGTCAAAAATGACTTATATATATTGAAAATGGTAAAAATTGTCATTATTATAGCATAAAAAATAATTATCATTTAATAATTATCATTTTTATACATAAATTCTACTTTTAAACTAAAAATGAAAGATGGTTATGAAAAATTTGTTACACTACAATCGTGGATGTGGTAGGTCATACATATGCATGAATAATTTTTCCATTTGTTGAATGATCATTATCAAAAGAAACTAAGTATTGTATTATATTTTAAAAATAATAATTATATCATAAATACCATATTAAATCTTTAAATAACCTTATATATATCACTCATGTATTGTGGTGATGAAAAATGAGTCATATCATTGTGTGGAGGTGGCTGTCCACATATAGTCATGAACTACAATATATTTTTTCAATGAATGGAAATGTAAAAAAAATAAGTGTTATAATATCTTTATATAATTATAAATATGTCATTAATATAATTTATATACCTAAAAAATATCATTATAACCATATGAGAGAGGCGCTGAAGGAAAATGAAAGACATCGGTCTGCGAGGCAGTAGTCTGTCGTACTCACATATAATGGATTCTATTCAAATTTGATGGAGGTCGGTGATGGATATACATTTTGAAATTAACATAATAATATATAATTATATAATATATACTTATTTTATTATATCATCATTCCTAAGGAAAATTTTATTGAGTTGGAAGAAGAAAGAAAACAAAAAATGATTTATTAAGAATGATACCACTTTTTCAAACAATCTTTTAAAGTTTACACGACAATATCTTCTAGGTTGTTCTTATAATAAAAAACATCCTTTAGGATATATATAGGGATTTATGTAAGGATTTATGTAAGGTATTTTATGAAAAAAAATCTTTTAAATTGTGAATAAAATAAGATATGATGTTTCCTTTTATAAAAGAGGAGAGGTGCACTCTTGGAATTTCATAAAGTATTAAATTAATATAAATTAATTTTCATAATAAATGGGCCCAAATTTGATATTATTTGAATATAATATTTTTATTAGTTGAAATAATCTAAAATAATAAAATTTATAAAAGTTAATATTATTTTTATACCCTTATCTCTTTCTTTTAACCCACTTTAACCCTTTTTAACAATTAACGTGATAATGAACTTTTTACCCTATATGGGTCAACATAATAACTATAAAAATATAATTAGACCATAAATGGATATTGGATGATATTTTAAACAAAATAAAAATTACTTGGCTCAATATGTGATTTTAAATAATTTTAAATCATTTAATAAAATATTATTAATTATAAAATATCATTAAAGTCAATTTTGACACTATTCATTAAATTTAAATTGAAAAACATCAATAAAATATTAAATTAGAATATAATATTCTAAAACATTTATAATATGTTAATATTATATAATAATTCATGCAACATAGAAATTATTTCAAATTATATTACTTTTAATATTTTCAAAAAGATTTATTTTATTTTCCAATTAATTGAATAATTACTACATCAGTGTTGGGTAAGGTTTTAATGTAATTATTTATCACTAAAATTTAAAAACAAATTACCTTGATAAAAAATAATATTTATCTTATAAATAATATTTATAATGTAATATACAATATTTTTATCACCATGTAAAAAAATCTAGATAATAAGACAAAGAGAATGGCACTTCTTACTTTTCATTATATAAAATAATATAAGGGTCAAAATAATATAAAAAGGATACAAAATGGCATATATTTGATGTTTGGGTGATTATAGATGAAATATATTCATCAAATAAAATTCATTCATATGTTATTTTCATTTTTTGATCCTTATCAAATTATTTTTACCCATAATTAACCCATTTTACCTTAATCATGGTAACAAATATTTACAACGGTTACTATTCATATTGACAAAAAAATGGGGTCTATTTTAAAAATGTGGACCACCTAATTTAAAATATTTAATTACATTTTTATTATTCAAAAAATATATGTGGTATAATTTAATTTAAAATTAAACCATAAAAATGTAATGAAAATAGTTTTTCATAAAAATTTCTTTTTTAAGTATAAATTGTATTTATATTAAATTAAATTATGAAATTCATTTCAAAACCCATAATAAGATTATTTTAAATCAAAATAATCAAAATAAAATTTATTAATAATCCAAAATAAAATTTCACTTTATAAATACTTGTAAATATAATATAATTTTCAATAAAATTCAGTATGTTCACTATTCATTAAAAATCAATCTTTTTTGGAAAATTCTAAAAAATTCATCTTAAGATAATTTTGATGCTATGAATTAAAAAAAACGAAATTAATTTTGAAAAATTAAAATTCTATTATTTGAAAATCATACTTTTATTAAATCCTTATAATAAAATATTTTAATAAAACTATTAGATTTTTTATTTAAAAATTACTTAATACTTTTTGAATAAATATAACTGTCTAATTCATGAATAATAATAAATATTAAAATGATTTATTCTTTCATTATTTGGGTTGTTAAAGTGTTCTTATTCATATCCAGTGGAATGGTCAAAAATGGTTGGATCATATTCTTTATAAGGCTTATATACAATAGAATTCATCAAGTGAAAATATTGTATAATCAATATGGCATAGAGGAAAATCAAAAAACATGTCATTCAATCAAAAAATTTGGTTCAATAAACATCCAAGGACAATATCAACATATAAGTCACATGGATAATGGAAATTAAATTCTTATTAAAGAAAATATATCATTTTAGACATTCATGATCAAGGTATCTCAACTAATATATCATGAATTGTACCATTAAGGCATCTCAATCAAGTCATCATTATTAAAAAATGGTTAGATAAAAAAATACCTATCTAATTTGGAATACTTAATATCTTGTATTATTAGACTAATTGATACATTAAGGATTTATCTATTATCTAGCCCCACATGTCACTTTCACATTCTCTATGTTTACCTCGTATATTTAATGATCAATACAATTGATTCTCATGATTTCACATCAATAATAATCTATATTAAATCAAAAAAATAGAAAAACAAAATTTTCCCAAGTAAATAAAATAACTTTATCAATAAGATTATTTTAACTTTTTCTGTATATAAAAATTTAATTTCATTGATATGTCATCAAATTAATATAAATTATTTTGAATTCATCCATTTTATTGAAAAATGGATATGAAGAAGAGAAATAATGTCCAAGGAATAACATGGTTATAAGAATTGGAATGATCACAAAATAAAGTATCATATATTATAAGTAAATTATGATAGAATACCGTCAATTCATTACAATTGAAGAATTTATAGTAAAAATCCGTTATAAAATAAAATAGAATCAATTCATTAAAAATAACTTCCTAGTAAATTCATTTATGAAAAGTGTTATAAATATCTTTTTAAAATTCTTTTCATTCTTTTCAGAAAATAATACCATTTATTTTGATATTATTTTAAATTAAAATTAAAAAGTAGTGTTAAAATTAATTTCTTTTAAAATTAACATGGAAAATTATAAAGTAATCATCAAAGAAAAATTTAGTCCAACCAATGGGAAATTCATTGATACATTGTATGATAAAGAAATGATTTTGGTCACACGTTTACTAAAAACATCCTCATTTGGAAGAAAAAAAGAATATTATTTTTAATCATTTTTATATAAATTCAATCATGGTTAAATTTTAATGTAGTTAATTTTTATATAATATTAAAACAATTCTTGAAAATATTTAAAACAAAATATGTATATGGAAGAAACGTACTGGAAGGAAACATCAAAATAATATTTTTAAAATAATGTTCAATAGATGTAACATATTTATTGATTCATGATCCAAAAAAGATAATAAATGGAATACAAACATGTATAACCAAAAAATAACCAGTTTATAATAAAATATATGGATTTTAAGTTATTAGGGTCATATAATTTTCCCAAATTAAATTTGAACATGAACAATCTAGAAATAAAATGAGATTTTAAAATAAATCCCTTACCTAAAGTTTGAATTGAATCATAATTGATTTCAAACACTTGTATTAAAATATTATATTTATTATAATTCTATAACATATCAATATAAATACTTATAATATCATATATTATTCACTTTTAACATTCAAACACCCTTTAATTAATAATTCCTTTCTAAAATCATCATTTAAGTGTTAAAAGTTTCATTTTTCATTTATGTTTCAATTAAAAATTAATGGTACTTTCATCATGATCATGTTTAAATCATATAAATATTATTAATATTTATATAAATATCATATATTAATTATATATATATATATTTATAATCATCCTCAAATGTTTGACATGAAAAGTGAATCACCCTTCATGAAGGTAGTAGTCTACATGTAGACACAAGTGATATTATCAATTTTGACCATGTGTATGAGTAAAGGGGTAAATGACATATTTTATTTCAAGAATAATAATTATTTTATAATTATCATTTATATTCATTGTTTTTATGTATATAATCATACATGTAAATGGGTTATTAAAAACAAATTATATTGTTATGAGGAAATGGTGGGTCATACATAGGCACAAGTGATTTTTCATTTTCCATTTTATTTAAAGGGGATGGAAAATGGTTTTCCCTTAATCTTAAAAAAATATCACTATATTTATAATAATATATTAATTATTTTATTATGGGTAAAAAAATAATAGGAAGTATAAGAAGAAATAATCTTAGAAAGGGTCGATAAAAAAGATTACCTCTTTTTAAAGGACCTCCTTTGATTTAAGCATTAATCAATCTTATGATGTTCTTAGGAGAAGACCAAAATGAAAAAACATTAATTAAGAATAACATATTATTTTTTTGGGTTGGAATTTTTCCAAGGTATAGATCTCAAATTTTTTTAATAGGGTAGGATAAGAGGTACCATTTTATAAGTGAGATGAGGAAGACACATAGAATTAATAAATATATTTTAAAAATATAATGTTTTTTCCTATGAATATGGATATAAATCTTCATATAATCAAATATGATATGGATAATGTAGAAATAAACCCCACCAAAAATGGTTAATCAAGTGTTTTTTGTTATCTTTAAGCCTTATCCCTTTATTTTTGACACTTTAAACCCATTTTACCCTTAACCATGTTGAGAAATATTTATCATAGTCATTATTCATTATGAAGAGAAATTTAAGTTGAAAATATTTCATAATATTAATTATGGTGAATAAAAATATATAATCCATTTTATATAATTTAACACCTATGAGTTTTAGAAATTAATTGTATTATACATTCACAATACGCAAAGAAACCTTTTCTAGAAAAAAGTTTGTTTTAATCGTAAAATTGATTTTATAGAAAAATGAAGTATAACGTTTAATAAAATAGAATTAATTATATTATGGTAAATAAAATTAGACATATTTTTATTTAAAACAAAAACAAACTAAAAGGTATCTTGTAAATACATAATTATAATACAAAACAAAAAATAGTTTTTATTTCAACAAAAATATTACTTTGATTTCCATAATATTGAAAATATATTTTTGAGTTCAACATTATGTTTTTATATGAATTATATTACTTATTTAATATATATTTGTTCTATAATAAAGGTTTAATAAATATTCAAGTTATTCTATTGTCATAATAATGTCATAAAAGTGATAGTTTTCTAAAATTGTTATTTTTCACAATTCAATAAAAAATTAAATATTTCTAAAAAATATAATAATTCAACCTATTATAATTTTGATATAATGAATTAAAAATTGAAAATAATTTATTCAAATTAAATTTATAAAAAAATTTAATTTAGTTTTTAATCACATTCATGAATAATGTTATTTTTATTATTTTGTTCTTTCTTTAAAAATAAAAGCTTGCTTATTATGATAGAAAATCAAGCACTATGTTCTACCCTCCTTCAAAAAAATTCACCTTCAAAGCATACAAAATTCACTTCATGATTAAATTTTTATATTTCATCATCATATATTCTTCAGGTTTCACCATCACATCTTCTATCTTATGATTTCTCTAATGTAAATTTACCATTCGAGTCATCCCATTCCATAACAATTGTTCTCTAGTGCAGAAAATCTGGATAGTCTCTGCATAATAAAAGAAATAATTTTCTAATTATATTTTCTCATAGGTGATAACATGTGTTCGTTTTGGAATTTACTTCCTTAATAAGGTGATATAGAACACATCATGAACTTTACAAAGGCTAAGTGGCATTACAAAATGTTATGCCACAGTTCCAATTATTTCAAAAATTTCAAACGGCGTAATATACCTGAGTCATAGTGTCTTTTTATTTCTGAATATTATAAAAAACTTTATAGAGATACCTTTAAGAAAACATAATCTCCCACTTGGAATTATAAATCCTTCATTTAGTTATCAGTGTAACTCTTTTTTTTACTTTCAATTAGTTTGATATGACTGTAAATAATTATTGATTTTATCATCACCTCTTTAAAAATATTTTGCCTAAAATATTCCTTTCATGAACAGAATCCTAAATTTTTTATGTAAAACATATTTTCCCATAAAAAATTTCATAATGGAACTTTTCAATGACATAATATAATCTATTAATATAATAAAATTACACTAAAGGTAAATACTAGTAACACATACCATGAAAGTCTGGTGATAATGACCTCAATGTTTCTAATATTGTATGAATACTACTTTCAAACTATCCATTTTTTCTATGTATGATAAGTGTTTCTCACATCTATCTTGGTGTCTAGATCCTTATAAATTATTTTCTATTGTTTTGATGTAAAACATGGGTCTCAATCTGTTATAATTGAAATAGATGCACCATGAAGCCTCACAAATTAATTAATATAGAGACTCACTACAAAATCAAGAGTAATATCTTCCAATATGGATAGATTAAGTGAGGAATTCTTAATTAAATTAACAATTACCCATATTGTATCTTTATTTCTTATATTCTCTGAAAGTATAGTGAAAAAACCCATTGTAATATCATCCCATTTAAACATAGGAATAGGTAGAGGTTTCTTGACTATTTTAGTATGATGTTTTTTAGCCTTTACCTATTTCTAAACTAAGCATATTAATATATACTCTAAAATTCCCCCTTCCATATTATCCCACAAAAATGTTCCTTCAAATCCTGATAAATTTTTTTATTATCTTGATGTATAGTGAAATTCAGGTAACGGGCTTCATCTAATAATTCTTTCTTCACCTCACACATGGATGGAATATATAATATCATTAAAAATTTCAAAATACCTTCATATATGAAGTCTACAAACTTCCCATATTATTTTACTTCAATTTTTTTATTGAATATTCTTGTCATCAAACTATGACATTTTTATTTTCTCTAATAAGCATATTTTGGAAATCATTTGTAAAATGAGTGGTGTATCCCCTTCCTTAATGATTCCCACATCCAACATTAATAAATCAATTAATTTAATATCTTTTTCAATCCTAGTTTTATTCAAAACACTAGGATCTATCCTACTCAATGCATTAACCACTTTATTTTCCTTCTTAGGGTGTTAGTTTATTGAGAAATCATAATCAATGAGTAATTATAGCCATCTCATTTACCTCTTATTGAAGTCTTTCTATAATAATATATATTTAAAAAAATTGATCCATATATATTAAAAAAATTCACAAAGAAGTTTACTCCTCCAAATCTTAAATGTAAATATTATGGATACTAACTCAAGATAATGGTTAGGATAATTCCTTTTATGGTTCTTTAATAGCCTTGATGCATATAAAATGACTCTATAATTATGTATAAAGACACATACACTTCCCTTGTTTGATTCATTGCAATATATCATTAATCCATACATTTTTAATAGTAAATTTAATAATAGTGCATTGACTGATCTTCTATTTAATTATTAAAAAATTTCATTACATTCTTCTAAAAATATAAACTTAATCCCATTACATGTAAACTTATTTAATGAGTTAACTAATAGGAAAAATATTGAAGTAATTTTTTATATTAACCTTTTAGTCCAAGGAAAATACATACTTTAATAAAACTTTTTGGTGTTGTTCATTCTATTACTCCCCTTATCTTTGAAAGATCAACTAATATTCCATACTTACACAAAATATAATTAAGAAAATAAACTTCTTCAAGCCATAATTTTCATTCTATAAATTTTCCATATAGCTCATTTTTTCTAAAATTCATAAGAATGATTCGCATATGAATGTAATGTTATTCAGATCAATAAAAATATATCAAGAAATCATTAATAAAAACCACAATGAAATTAGAAATATTATACTTGAATAATATGTTCATTATATCCATAAAAATAGGGGGTTAATTAGTTAATCCATATGGAATTACTTTAAATTTGTAATGTCTATACCCCATTTCAAATATCATCTTTGAAATATCCCCCTTTTTTACTCATAGTTTAGGATACCCAAAATGATGATAAATCCTAAAAAAAATATTCACCTCATTATATTTGATTGAAAAATTCATCAATATGAGGAATTTCATAATTTTTATTTGTGGTAATGGAATTTATTTTCCTTCTAATAAATGTAAAACCTCATAGACTCATATTTCTTCTTAACAAAAAAATAGGGGATCCCTGTGGTGAAACACCAGTTCATATAGAACCATTATCTCCCAAATATTTTAGTTGTTTCTCATTTTCCAATAATTCCACTATGGGAATCCTATAAGGAGTCTTAGATATAGGGTTTTAATCAAGGATGAGATCAATGTAAAATGAAACTTCATTTTCAGATGGATGTCTAGGTAGTTCTCTAAGAAACACATCAATATATTCTTGAAAATTAGGCAAATATTATATTAGAAAAAATAAATTTTCCATTCATGGGTTGTATTATCACTTATTCTCAAATAATTTCATTAATTATGGATATTATAGGTTGATCTAGTCATGATTAAATTGATTTAGTCTCTACTATGAAGATAAGGCATTCCACATCGCCATCCCAAATCACAATCTCATTCATTTGGAAATAAATTTTTCCATTATAATTTGATATCCAATACATGCCAAGGATTCTATCAAAGTAAACCATAGAAATTATAATCAAGTTTTCAAATAGAGTATATCTATGCGTCATAATGGGAACTAACTTACACATCCTTGTTATAATAATATTTCTACTATGAGTCTTGATTAACAACTCCCTTCTTATAGTGATAGGGAAAAATATAATTTTATTAGAAAAAATTGAAGATATAAAATAATGATAAGATCTATATTCAAATAAATAATGAGATAAATTTGTGATTATGATCAAAGTACATTCCACCAAAACTTTAGGAACATCATTCTAAACTATAGTAATCACATAATCTTGGCCTTCTCTCATTGTCCTCTTCTCTGGGAGGTTCCCTTAATGCTTGGGGTATTTATTTGAATAATGTACCCTTTATTTCTAACTAAAGCACTATATAGTATTGGTTTCTTTATTTTCTTTTCATTCAATACCCTTAGGTCCCCATTATTATAACTTGAAAGAAAACCATTGTTCCCATTAAGAAAGTATAGAGGTGTATCTTTCAATAATTATCACATGTTATAAATACCATCCTACATCTATTCTTCTTTTAATAAATTATTCTTTCTTGTTCCCCCACCAAATGCATCTTTCCATGATTTATATTGAATATATAAGGCCTTGAAAATTCATTATCCTTCTTGAAGGAACTTGAAAGTATACCATAATATGATGAAAATGTTTGAAAAACCATTTCCCATAAAAAAATGTCTTAATATCATTAAAGAAATAATCAATCTTTCATTCGGGATTATATATGAAATCCAAGGGATACCTAGATAATCATGTAAAGTTATCTACATACACGTAAATATTTTATTATTCCTTTTTATTTAATGTTAGTAATATCCTCTCTATTTTATCTTACTTTTCTCAAGGAAATAATTTCTATAATAATTTCACTTTAATAGTTCTCTATTACATAATTTATATTTCATCCACCTATTTAGTGTTAGGGATCAATAAACACTACTGATCAGTACATATTTTCAAACAATACACTTCCAAAAAAAAAAATTTCATTTCATTACATACCAATGCATGAAATATCTTTTCAAGAGACCTAATATAATATTTAGCTACCAATGGATTAGTAGTTTCATTAAAATAGAGGATTATGTCACATGAAGTTATCCAACATAGGTGAATCATGTCGTGGAACAATATCTTTCTTCATATAGGTAATCTTATTCATCATTACTTGATTCATCTACCAAAATATTTCTATTATCTTCTCAATTTAAACACCAGTTTTATTTTCTTACTTAGCTGGACAATCCCTACATTTACTCTAGGTTTTGATTTCCCTTCTCCAACTAGGATTCATATAAATACATTTGAACACACTAAATTAGCACATAATCATTAGTAATATTTATCCATAAAATAAAAATCCATATAATAGAAAAATTTATCAAATACCACAAGGGATTAATATGATTATCAATTTTATCATGTCATTTAAAAGGGAGTTCCTAGGTTTTTTATTAAAAATTATATGATACCAACTATAACATCCTTACTCTAGAAACCCATTACCAATTTTTACTTTATTAAATTGGAATATGATTTATGTTATCTTACCTTATATGATTGAACAGTTTAGAAGCCTAGGAAAACTAGATACACACTTTATTCTCATATTACATTATAAATATAAAAAAATAGCAAAAGAATCATTCTTTAATCAATGAAGTCATTCATAGTATCCTTATTCATATCTTCGGGAAAGGAAAAAAATAAACAATGTGCTTAGATTCTCTATAAGGGTTACATATAGTAGAATATATCATGAGTAAAAAAGGCATAGTCAACATGGAAGAGTTGATAATCAAAGCACATTCCATTCAATCAACAACTTTAGTTCAATGAATATCCAAATGTAATATGAACATAATAATCACATGGATAATAGAAACTAAATTTTTAGTAAATGAAATGCATAATTATATACATTCATGATCAATTCCTATAAAATAATATATCATGAATCTTTTTATAATTGCCTCCCAACCATGATATCGTTATAAAAAAATGTGTAGGTTAAAACCAAATACCAATCTAATATATATTTTCTAAAGTTTAGCCTCATAATACATGTTGATAAATCAAGTGGATGTCTATAACTAGTCCCCACCCATCACATAAATTTCATATTCATTCCAGATATATTTAATTATCAATACAAATCATTCTCAAAATTCCTTATCAATAATTATCTGCATAGAATTTAAAAACAGAATGTAAAAATTATCCCTTGTTAATAAAACAACATTCTTAATAATATTTAATCACCTAATACGATATATATAAGTGGTATAAAGTTGTAAAATCAAAAATGTAAAATCAAGGATTCTAAATTCATTAATGATATTAAATTATAAACATAAATGAGTGAAATAATTTATAATTAATTACATGATCACAATAAAGTGAATGATATAAAAATAAGGTATAATTCATTACCAATAGAGGATAATAAAAGGCCATATATTTATTAAAATTAAAGGTATTTTAGTAAAGCCAATCCTTTAGAATAGATAATAGTATCAGTATATTAAAACTAACAAATGTGTAACTTCATGTATGAACAAATCTATAAATAAGTTTTTCTAATTATTTTCATTACGTGAAGAAAATAGTACCCTTCATTTGATATCATTTTAAATGAAAATTCCAAAAAAAATTGAGACCAATAATTTTTTTGAAAATATCCATGGAAATATATAAAATATGATTCAAAGTAAAAGGTATTCATGATGGTGAGAAAAACATTTCATGTGGCATTTGTTATAAAAAATATTCAATTCACACCTTTGGTAAAAAATATTCGAAAAATGAAGAGAAGATTCCTTTTAAAAAAAATTATAAAAATTAAAACATGGGTAAAAATTAATTTAGTAAATCTATACATAATGGTAAAAAAAATTATTCAAAATATTTTAAAGAAAATATGGACATGGAAGAAAATGAGTAAGAAGGAACGCATCAAAATATTATGTTTAAAATAAATTCCATTACATGTAACTTAATTATTGATTCTCAATCCAAAAATAGAAAGAAATGGAATATAAAAATTTAATCCTCAAAAATAACCAATGAAGAATAAAATAGATATGATTTAAGTGATTACATTCATCTAATGTTCCTAAAGTAAATATAAATATAAAAAATCTTGAAATAAAATGAGAGTGTAAAATAAATCCCTTACATCATGTATGACTTTCCTCCTAAGTGGTTTCAACCTATTTTTTATGAATATAGATTTATTTTAATTCTAGAAAAGAACCATATATATAATTTTAATGTAATATCTTGTATTTTATAGTTATGTCCCTATTTATCTTTTGGTTAACCTCTTATAGTCATGTTTTCCTTTTTTGAGACATTGTTGGTGAGTTAGGATGAACTGGGATTGTTTTGGGTAAGTGTTGCTGAAGTAAAATTATATGTAGGATACAAGTAGAATTCACAATGCAATTCATATATTTATGGTGTAAATTTATCTGGAAGACAGACCCTATAAAACTATATTATGCCATAAATTTATTGGGCTAATCCATGAATCCTAGATGTATGAAGTAAAACATGTTTTTTTGACATAAAATTAATTTTCATCAATTTTTTAGGCAAGGTGATGGAATTTTCATCATATATGGAAATCATGGGATATATGATGTAAATACCCTATTTTAATCATGAATTTTCCTTGGTTAGAAAAATATAACCTTCTAGCATCCTATGTAATACATTCTGAAAATGTGTTTCCCTTATCTCCTTATCAACCTTACACATGTGATCTCAATATATTACTCTTTGAAATAAAAGGTATTTTTGTTGGATCTTTATGTTTCAAATAAATATTTGAATTTAATCATATTTTCCTTTTTCTCATTCATATCTCACCTATTATTCTCACATAGAGAATCCTATATCGGGATAGACTAACTAGATAAAGAATATGTTAATAGTTTGACCTTATCATCAATTAATGAAAGGGAGTAGGAAACCATATTTTCCTCAGAAATTGAGACAAACCTATGTCTTCTCCATATTGAGGTGGGTGGTCTGGAATAACTATCTAATGTATGTTTCTTCTATTTACTATGTGTAACATGTGTGATCACATAGGCACCCATGTATCTGTCTAGCCAAAATGGATAATGAATTTTTTTAATGAAATAAACATGATTGTAACTCCCATGGATCCCTTTGGGTTATTAGAATTGAGACCATACTTGAACACCTGATAGGTGTTCTTAACCTTGAAGTCATGATGAATAATAAATCATGATAATTTTTTTGTCATAAAATGAAATTTATTATGAATTTTAAGATGGAAGGTTTTGATAGTGGTTATATATTCTATTGTTTGAGGATCTGCCAAAACATAAATATTTAATTTCTAATTGGATAACATAATTAATTTGAGAACATGGAATAATTTTGGAAAAATGATATTCTTTTTTAATAATGGCTATTGATATTTTTCACATGATATTTGGGGTCTTGATTACTAATTCTTGAGATATGGCACTAGTGAATCATTCTAACGTATTAGAATCTACCACTTGTATGATATATGGTGAGATTTTCCGCATATTAATTTCACATGGGGATATATAAGAGATTCAAACATGGGTAGTTTTATATAGCCCGAATAAGATGAGATGTTGTTTTCTCCTTGTGACATTCACATTAGAAGATATAATAGATAGTAGTATGGGGATCTTCATGGATCCTAGTGGGTTACTTGAGATATGATAACGGTGATTATTCCTAATACAAGAGGGCCATCTAGTGTCTTGGTTGATTCATCCAAACATAGAAGGATTTGCCACTTGATAGCGGTTTAGTCATGGAGTCGAAGTGATTTTGGATGAATTATGGTATCATTCTAGATCCCTAGTTTCAATGGGTTTATTTATGTGTAGTTTTAATTTTTAAATAAATACCCCAATTTTCACCTTATTTCATGAACTATTTATATTAGGGAAGGATTTTTTAGACATCATGGGTGTTGGTCTGCTCAGTTGTAATCACACCTGATACATGTTTTCTTCTAGTACACTAGAATATTTAATGGATTTAATTTTTGTTAAGGGAAAGGGGGCCGACATTGGATGATTTCTTATTGATTGAGTTAGACTTTGGAAATGGGCTCATGTGGACATTGGAACTAGGGATTTTGGAGAGTTTTAATTATTATGTTTAGTTTTTTTATTTTTATTATGTTATTAGTTTAATTAGATAAATTTTGATCCTGACATTACATGTTTTATTACTATTCTATTGTTCCATTTTTTTCCTTTATTTCAAATTTGGTTTCCTGTTTATTTATTTATATTATTTCCACTATTACTGTAACTTGGTTCTAGAGTGTATTATCTACCCAATATATTCCATACACACTGAAATATAGTAAGAAACCTTTGGAATATATGGAGTCATGCTTAAGGCCACATAACCCTCCTAACTTGGTCATGTGAGGGAACATTGGGTCAAGGATGTTACAAAGAGGTATCAAAGGTCAAGTTTCTTTTATGATGCTTTATTGTTTTTCTAGGTAATAGGGATGAAAGGATGTGTCAATTTCTGATAATGAGGTATTTAATGGGATTATTTTACTCATGTGGGAGGGGGGAACTATAGTTCCCTATGATGGGATTATTGTTCTTTTTGTTTCTTGTGATGGTTTCTGTTATTTTATCTTGAATGATTAACTTATTGTGTGATGTTTTTGTTTATTGAGATTTTACTTATGGGACTATGTGACAATAGATATGTATCCTTGAATCATGATATAAACATAAGGATATATGTTCACATTAATTTTTCATGATAGGTAAATATTTAATGCATTTTATATATCAACCCATGAATTGTGAAATGTAATCCCCTAATATACCTGATAAAAAAATAAATGAAACATTTTTTTATGCCAAATCACTTGTTAATATAATTTATAGTAACCTTGTGATAGTGGTTCTATATCCTTTTTATTCATAACTTTATAGGTTTTCATGTTATATCTTGTGTTTTAATAATCGTATTGGATCTCATAGACAAAATGACTCATCATCATCTTCGAATTGAGCACCAGGTGAGTGGTAATCATCATTCTCCTAACATAAATGATCTAGAACCTCTTGCAGCTCTAGCGATTTATATGGATGAGTAGATTAATGATAGTTTCTTGAGGGTCTTGTAATACATTGAGAGGGATACCATTAACAACATACATTAAATGTCTCATCTAAAAAAGATATTTTAGGTTACAACATCTTTATATGTTCACTGGGGAGGGAGGCCCCCAGCTAAATGAGTTCTGGATTGATTCAGTCCAGATGATCTCAAACTAACAAGACACACCCATAGATAGGAATGTTAATCATGTTTATTATATGTTATGAAGACTATAAATGTGTTGGTTGTAAAATTTGGAGTAATTTTATCAGCATGTGGAGATAACCTTTATGTATTTTGAAGAAAATCTCCTAGGACACTTTTTTACAGAGACATTTAGGGATGAATGGTCTTTCAAGGTCATGAAATTGACACAAGAGGGCATGTTAGTAATGTACCATTCTTTATTCATTATAAAAATAAATTATTTTTCTCTATCCTTGTAAGAAAATGAGTTTTCTTTAGCAAAACAATTATAATATAGGCTTTGTTACAATATAAGGTCATAGGTGAACATCTTTCACCTGAAATGATTTGTTAACATAACGAATCATCCCCTTAACATAGAATGAAATATTAGATATGACTAGAGTGGTGTCTGATAAATTTTAGTAGGGTTATATGGTAGCTCATATTCTGCAAGTAAGAAATGCTGCTATGATTGTTATTTTCATGGTAGTGGTGGGAATAGAATCTTGGGAAGTGGAAAACCATATCAGGACCACATCCAAGAATAGTTCTTTCAGTGTGGAAATCCGAGCCAAAAGTGATATTAGTTTACTTACCATTCTATAAAGTGTTATGATTATGTATTTAGAGGTTATATTCAGAGTGTGTATGGGTTTTCATAGTAGTAGAATAGTGGTATGTGATTAGAAAATGTACTGGAGACTAAAAAGGACGCATCTACCCCTCAAAACAATGGTAGATAGAGTTCCTTCATATGTTCAAGCTGAGTTATGGGATGTGGTACCTGAGAATACGAGTGAAATAACATCTATAAGGAGTATATTATGGGATTAAAACTGGAACTTAAGACATAAGGATGATTCATCTACCCAATATGCTATCTAATCTAGCCAATTCGATATAGCACCATATACCATACAATGTATGATTCATGTATCATATACCCTTGTTTGTGTTTTTTATGATATAGAATAATTTAATTCATTCTTATTTTATCTTTTTTAAAATGTATTGGGTTTGGGTATGGAGATATTGGATAGCATTATTACCAGTGACACAATATTGGGACTGTGGTTAGAGGATATCAATCATTTCAAGGAGTGTTCTCTTGAAAGTTGTGGCTATTATTTTCATTAGGAATTGTTTTTATTGGAAATGATAGGATTAAATTTGATTCTTGGAATGGATGGTATAGTTATATACCAGACTCGTATTTACTATTATTATAGGATACTTAACTTTATTTCACAAAAAGTGGGTTTCTATATCTACGAGGGTGAGTTGGATCTTTAGGCTGATCATGTGGGTCTAATTTAGTGTAGATTGGATTATCTTATAGAACAGATAGAAATCCTTTCTGTAGATAATTTAGGAATGAGTAGGGGTACTTTTCCTTCATTGTGGGACTTTTTATAGTACAAAATTTACAAACAGTTCTTCTACATACCACCCAAGTGAGAGATAGAGTTCATGATTGAGTTGGTGATGTGAGATAATCTAGTTTCTATCACACATTATAGAATGGAACAAAAAGAGATTCATGAGTTGAAATTTCATTTGGATGGTCTAGAAGAAAAAAATATTATTATAGTTGAGTACTTCTATGTGGGGTCCTCCCATGATTTTTTCCAAGAAGGCTTACTATAAATTGAACTTATGTGTTTATTATCATAGATTAAACCAAATTATGATCAAGAAATAGTATCCCCTTACATAAATTAATGATCTATTAAATATTATAATAGGTTTTAATATATTATATAATATTGAATTGAGGTAATAGTACCATCAGTTGAGGGTGAGAAAATCAAATATACCAAAGACTTATTTTTTGAGTATGTATGTCTTGTATGAGTTTGTGGTTATGTTGTTTGGTATAAAGAAAACACCGATGATATTCATGGACTTGAAGAATTAGATCTCCATCCCCTATAGGATCATTTTTTTGTAGTTTTCATTGATGATATATTGGTGTTATCCCAGTCTATAGATGGTCATTCCCAACATCTTGACATCATCTTGATTAAATTGAGAGAGAATTTTCTTTACACCAATATATCACAATAAAACTTCTGGAAATATAATGTTCACTTCTTAGGCCATGTTATCTCAGTGCATTGAGCGGTAGTGGGACGAGGGAAGGTATAATATGTAGTGTTATTGAGGGGACCCAAAATATCTTCAATATTTTGAGAGTTTTGGTTCTGATAGGTAACTATCAACATTTTATCTAAGATTTATATAATTTGGAAACATCGATGTTTAGGATGACCAAAAATATTGGGAAGTTTTATTTTCATATGATTATGAGATTTATTATCAATATTTATATCACATTTTTTCCTCCACACTGATCCTCACTTTACTTACGATGGGAAAATAATATATTATATTCTGTGATGTACCCAGAATCGAACATGCAATATTTCTGATATATGAGGACCAAGTGGATACTTAGGGATCCAGACAACTAAGACCTCATGATAGGAATTATCCTACCCATGATCTTGAGTTATCTATATTGGTGGATTCCTTGATATGTTGGTGGTAATGTCTTTTTGGTGAGAGTTTTTTGGTGTACATAGACTATAAGAGCCTCATGTACATCTTTTATCGGGGAGATATGAATCTTCATCAGAAGTGGTGGGTTAAGTATCTACACTATAATGATTTCAAGATAGCTTACACACTTGGTAAAGGAAACATAATTTTGGATTCTTTAATCTATAATAAATAGATAGAGGCATTTTGGTAGACTTACGATGAGCAGCGATGAATGGAACTATTTGTGTACATTCATCTAGATATTTAAGAGACCTAGGGATAAGTATCTCTGACTTCAAAATCTATTATACCCATTACCCTAGACCAAATTAAGATATATAAATTATATAATCTAGTGTGAATAGCAATGAGGGATAGATTATATGGTGGAGACACCATTAGTATGGTCTTTTGGTATTAGTCATGTTCTTCTTATCCATGGTTGTGAATGGTTTCCTATGGGATTGCACAAGGAGATGATGAGGGAGTTAAAAGCTTTTAGATGGGTGGTAAATCCATGATTGAAAAAGATATATAATGATATCTATGGAAAATACTATTTTTCAGGGATGAAAATATAGATTGTGGGATTTGGGGTGTGATTTTTCACATTTCTCTAGGTAGAGGTCGAGCATCAAAGGCATGTTAGACTGTTGAAGCCTCTACCCATTATAGAATGAATGTGGGATGATGTCACTATGGACTTCAGGACTAGATTAATTAAGAAACACATCAATAATGATATAGTATTAGTGAAAAAATATTTACTAATGATTGTTTCCCATTTCTTTCCTATTAGGGACACCTTCACCATTAATGATCTGGTTTGTCTCTACATTTAGAAAAAAAATTTGATGTATGTCATTCTAAAGAGTGTATTTTTTATAAAGAACCTAATTTCATGTCTCAATTATAGAATTTTCTTTGTAAGGATTTGGAATTTCAATTTATTCTGAGTATAGTTGATCATCCTCAAACAGATTCCCCATCTCGACAGATGATTAATATTTTGGAGGATATGTGGTGGGAATGGGTTCTAGATTTCAGTGGTTCTTGGGAGTAGCATCTAGATCCCATGGAGTTAAATTATAAAAATTCATTTAAATAATTTATCCCAATGGATCCATTTGATCATTTTTATGGAATTTCATATGGCTCACCACTTTTCAAGTTAATGGTAGGTGTGTAAGTGTTAATTGGACCAAATCTTGTATATGAGATGTCTGAGCATATTCAGCAGGTCAGGAAGTGGTCCGTGACCACACAGTGTTAGATGAAATGATATTTTGATCCTTAGATATAGACTGTACATTTTGATTTTGATATCTATGTTTTCCTTTAGGTGTTTCCTAGACTAATCTAATGACATATCAGAAAATAGGGAAAGTTGCACCCATGTTTTTTAAGAAATTAAAGATTATGGAAAGGGTTGGTCTAGTGGCATATTTTTTCTCTCTTCCATGGTGTTATAGAACAATTCATAATGTGTTTCATGTGTCTAATAATTGGATATATCATCCTAACCCTTATCACATTATTGGAATTGATGGAATCATGGTGGTTTTTGATGTTTCCTTTGAGAAACATCTAATTTATATCATGGTATACAGTTAGAAGAATATCTGGTAGAAGATCGAGCCTCTAGTACATGTATAGTGCTATCATATGCATGTGAAAGAGGAAACTTGAGAGAAGTAATCAAATATGGGGAAACAATTTCTAGACTTGTTCAATGATACCCCATAGTGATCATCGTTTTGATGATATTTTATATAGTATAGAGGTTTTAAGATCCCATATTTTCTAATTAATTCCCTCTTTATGTTTTGGTTAAACTCTTATATATTGGTTATACTTCGTTTGAGACATGGTTGGTGAGTTGGATATATACGGTTTAGTTTTGGGTAAGTGTTTCTGAAGTGTAGGGATCCAAGATTTGTATGATGAATTCATGATTTGAATTGGATATTTACGGTGTGAATTTCTTGGGTAGGCCAACCCCAAAAAACCATTAAAGATGTAAATATTCTGGGGAAATTCATGAATATGAGATAAATTATTTGAAATAAGTGGTTACAAAATAAAATAGGTTATCTTCATTTTTTAATTTAATGCCATGTATTTTTTGGTGTATTTTTAAATCATGTGATTTATGATCTGAATACCCTATTTACATTATAAACTATCCATGATCAATCGTATTTAACTCTTCAAAATAATGTATCATGCATTCTGAAAATACATAGCCCCTCTCCCATTAAATATCATTCACATGATATCTCAATGGAATCCTCCCCACACCTGAAGTTTTCTTGGTTAGATCTTTGCATTTAGGATAAAGGGTTGAAGGTAAGCCTTTTCTCCTTCTTCCACTTCTCATCTCTCCTATTATTCTTATGATGAGAATCTTATATTGGGACGTCCTAACCAAAACTAGTCAATATTAATAGTTTTTCCTTAATATCATTAGAAGAATGTAAGGATGAACTCGTCTTCACATCAAAATTTTATAATTTTCTACGTCTTCTCCACTTTGATGTGGGAGGTTCGAAATAACTCATTAATGTATATTTATTCTCTTTAATATGGGAAATATATGATATCAAACTAAAACCCCTGATCACAACCAAAAAAAATAGATAATTCCTTCTTATAATGAAATAAAAAAGCTTATACCCCCCCCCCATAGATCCCATTAGGTCCATAACATTTATATAAGACTTACAACCACCCAAGAGGTCTTCCTAGCCTTGCACATATGATGAACTAAAAGTCTTAATAACATGTTTTTTTATATGATGTAATTTATGATGAATGGTAACATGTAATTTTTTGATAGCGATGATTTTTTTACTATAAGAGGAAGTACAAATAGATAATTAAAGCCCTGTTAATTGATTAAATGGATTTAATTGGCCAACATGGAATAATTTGATAAATGTGATACTATTTTGTATGGTTGTCCTTAATTTGTATTTGTAACATGATGAATGAGAGATTTGTTACTAAATTGTGAGACATGGGACTGATTATTAATCCTGATTTAAGAGAATCCACCACTAGTAATGAGATAAGCTGATATTCACCCCATATGATGTGCACATGAAAAGATATAAGAGACTCTAGTATGGGAATTTTCATGAAGCTCGGTATGAGATAAGTTGAGATTTTACCCATATAACATGCACATGGGAAAATTTATGAGGCTCTATCATAAAAATACACATGCATCCCAATGGGTTACTTGGGACATGATACTAAATATTCGTCCAAATATAGGAGGATCGGTCAGCGGATTGGGTGATATTTCCTAACATAAGACGGTCCACCACTTGATAGAGATTCTAGAAAGAAGCTGAAGCATTTTTAGTTGACTCATGGTTTCATCTTATATCCCTAGGGTTAGAGGGTTTATTTCAGGTATAGTATTAATTTATTAAATCAATATAATTGTTTATCACCTTATTACACTCACTATTTATATTTTTTCATAATTTTTTAGACATTGTGGGTGTTGACCTACAAAGTTGTACTCAAACCCTATTCAGGTTTTTTTCTAGCACCAGATATGATTTCATGGATGCATTTTTGGATAAGGTAAATCATCCCAAATTGGGATGATTTCGTGTTTATTAGTTTGTAATTTGGAGATTGGACCGACTGGGGGATCTAGATTGGGGCTCTTTGCTCTTTTATCTTTTATTTTTAGTCTATTATTTGTATGACTTAAGTGTTTCATTTAGATACATTTAGGATTAACGTTAAATGGTTTATTATTTTTTTCATATTTATCTTTAAATTATGAAGTGGTTTAATGTTTTTTTATTAATATTATTTTTTCTCTAATCGAAACTTTGTACCATAGGGTACAGTCTCCCCCCTATATTGCTAACACCCTTACTGTTAGTTGGAAGTCTATGGTGTATGTTATGGTGCAACTAAGGTAACATAACCCACCTTACCCATTAATTTAAGGAAGTATCTGGTTAAGTATTTTACATTTAATATCAAATATGATCCACATATAACATTCTAACACTAATTTATGAATAATTCGTTATTAAAATTATCATTTCTGAGTGTTAACTATTTCATTTTTTATGAAGGTTTCGATTTGATGGTTATGGTTCATGGATATTGAACATGGTTCCATCATATAAATAATGATATTAATTACATAAATATCACATATATTCATTGTATACATATTTATAATCACTTATGAAAGATGGATATGAAACATCAATCACATCACTTTGTGGATGCGGTAGTCCACACATACGCATGAGCAACGTTGTCTTTTTTTAAAGGATAGAAATGTTGGAAGATAAATGATTTATTGTATTTATAGAACAATAATGTTTTATAAATATCATATATATTCATTACTTATGTCTTTATAACCATCCAAATAAAGTTCCTAGGAAACATGAATTACACCTATTTGTGTAGACGGTAGTTCATACGTGCGCACGAGCAATGTTTTTATCTTCCATGGGATGGAAAAGAAATGAAAAATGGTTATCCCATAATCATAATAATAACTAATTTTATTTATGATACTATATTTTTTTTTTTTTTGGTATAATATTTTTAGAGTAAGTAGAAGAAGAAAAAAACATTGAAACATTTTGTAATGATGATTACCTCTTATTTGAAAGTGCTCTATTTTCTTACACATTGTGCCTTTTAAGGATGGTCTTAGGAGAACACCTAAAGATAAATAATGAAGACAAGGAATATAGTGACTATTTTTATTGATTTTACTAGATATAGTTTTCAATTTTTGTGAATATGGGAGGGGAATATAATCCCTTTTATAAGTGACAGGAGGGACACACATGGAATTACTTAAAATATTTTAAAAATATAAATTCATTTTCATGTGAAATTGGATCTAAATTCCCATATATTAGAATTCTATAATGGTATAGTTGAAATAAAACCAACAAATGAGCTTTAAAAACGTTTTTTTGCATTATCTTGAAGCCTTACACCTTTATTTTTAATCCTTTTTACCCATTTTACCCTTAACTAAGGTGATAAATAAATACCATGGTAACTATTCATTATAATGAAAAAAATTGACCTTTTTAACTAATATTAATTTTTAATATTCTCAATATAGAATCTATTTAACATTATTCAACTTTTTAAGTGGTATAAAATATTTTTAACATGAGTTCACAAAATTCAATAAAAACCATTTTTAGAAAAATGTTTATTTTAAGAAAAAATTGATTTTATATAAAAATTATATATAATGTTGATTCCAATGAAATTTACTAGATTATTTTAAAAAAATTAGAGTTATCTTTTTAATTAAACCAAAACCTAAAGGTACCTTTTAAATACATGGTTAGAATAAAAGATGTGAAAAAGAGTTTTTATATAAACAAAAACATTACTTAAATTTCCAAAATGTTAAAAAAATATTTATGACTCTAACATTATATTTTTATATGAATTATATTAATTATTAAATGTATTTTTTCTATAAAAAGGTTTCATGAACCTTCATGTTATTATTATATCAGTATAATTTCATAAAAGTGATAGTTTTGTAAAATATGTATTTATCACTATTCACCTAAAAAACAACTATTTATGAAAAATAATAAAAATAAATTCTATGATATTATTAGTATTCTAAATTAAAAAAAATAAGATTTATTTCTTCAAATTCAATTAATAAAATTTGGTAATTGAGGTTTTAATCACTTTATTGAATAAATTATGTGTATTATTTTATATTGTATTTAGAAATGAAAGATTACATACTATAGTTGAATCTCAAGAATTACATTCATCATGAATAAATTTTATCTGAAGGGCCATAATATATTAGTAGTAAAAAAATAATTTCCACGGTTAAATTTTAATCAATATTAATAAGTGTTAAAATGGGTTGTCTGATACTGCTAAAAGTTTACTAAATCAGTTTGACACTTTGACCATCTAGAATACCTTTGTTTGGTGGGAAATTCAAACTTATATTTCCAACTAACATTTTAAGATATAAATCACCTAACTATCTTTGAATTCCATTATTATCCCTTACCTAACATTTATTAATAAATATTTTCCAATCATTTTCTGCTATAAAAGGAGCACACTTCCTCCATTTTCAAGTCATAGCCGAGTTTGAAATTCCCATTAAAATATTCCCAATTAAAATCTTATAGATCCACTATACACATTGGGAAACCTATAGCCTAAAAAAAATTCCTCATAACCTTCATTTCTAAAGGATACTTCAAGAGATGATCCAAATACTCAACATAAATATCACTTACCCTTTAACTTCTTTTCATTGTCCTCCACATCCACCCTCCTCCAAAAACAATTTAACCAAATGTATATAATAACATCAGTGTAAATAATATACTAAAATGTTATTATGTAGATTATAATGACCCATGCTTATAATACAAGGATATTTCATCTTTTTAGATTAATATTCTTACATTACACAAACACACACCTGAAGACTATAATATTTTAGTACATTTAGAAACATGGAACACAATCATATAATATAGTGAATGTTATTCATTATTTACAATAATGATCTTCCCAATTAGTAATATTCATATATATACCCTACATAAATCCTTTCTTTATAACCTTATGGAAGGAAATATAAGAAAGGGTGATCTCAGATTCTCAGTACTGGTAATCAAAAGAGATATCAACCTATGATCATATGAAATTATAATATAATAATAAGGGTATGTCATCATGAATTTTACTTAAAAATTTAAACAAAACATATCATAGATCATAAACATGATTCATGGAATAAATATTCATCATTTCCAAAAACATATCTCATAAGGGTGATAAATTGTCATAAATCAATCATGAACCATAATATCATGTCATAAAATTGTGGAACTATCAGAAATATAAAAAATTGTTTCATACATTAGGTTTAACTACCAATAATATCAATATAGTGGATCAGAGATTATCACCTATTTCAAATTGTCAATCAGGACACACCTATTTCCCCAAGTGGATCAAGAAAAACCTATTTACAGTAGTCAATTGGGACACATCTATTTCCCATATAGGATCAATCCCATTTACTTTTTTCCCATTTTTATCTCAATAGATATAAAGCTTTACCCAATGTATTAGAGTGAAATATGGGTCAAACCCATCACATAATGAAAACTGTTCTTCAATGTGCAAAAATATCAAAAAAAAATTAACATATCATCATATAATAAGTCATGTAAAAAACATGGGTTTAATAAAAATTTCATAAATTCACAATAGTGTAACCCATGAAAAATAAAAAGGTTTCATCAATATAAACATTAACCATACAGAGAAAGAATAAGGGTGGAATCATTCAATCTTATCCCCAATAGAGCAACAGAAACCTCATAGGGTGTTATCCTAAATAGAAAATAATTTTGAAAGGAAACATTGACCATTTATTAATGAAAATAAATTCTTTCTGAAAATTAAATTTTTAAACAAATAAAATTTCCAAAATATGTTTCATTTTAAATAACACAGAAAACATATCATGGATTTTTTTTTAAAATCATTTAAAACATTTCGTGAGGAAATTAATCTTTCCAATTTTAAAACCACTTTCTAAAACATAAAACATTTTGAAAAATATTTTTATCTAAAAAAGCATTAAAATTTTAAATTAATATTAAAATCAATAAATGGTCATGACTTTTATACATGTTAAAATATAGATTTATTTCACATTTTTAGTAAAATCCAAACCATCATTATTTGGAAAAAGACATGACGATTTATTTTTTAAAAAAAATTGTAAAAAGTAAAACATGGGTAAAAATTTATTTTAAAAATCAAATTATAATAATAAAATCTTTTTTAAATCTTTTTTTATAAAACGTGGTTTTGAAAGAGAATGTATTTCTGATAGAAGAGATATGGAAAGTAATATATTCATATAAACATTTTCTCAAGTATCTCAACTACCCAAGAGTAGAAAATTGTAATATTACTTGAAAATTTCACGAATGACTAGAGAATAATATAATTGATTTTATTATTTAGATATGTATCACAATATTTTATCATCAAAAAAATAATCATAAAAAATCTTGATAAAATATTAGAATGTAACTTAAAATATTTACCACATTAGGGAGGTAGAATCATAATCCCAATGAAGTAATAACATAAAGTAGAACATAAAATATCATGATGATAAATAAATTCATGATATTACATTTCAATTGGTTGTATATACACCTCATAAAGTAATATAGTTGTATAATATGACATATGTCTCAAAGAAGGAAAATTGAGACAAAAATCTCTTACCGTTATGGGAATGTTTTAACCATAAACACAATAAAAAAGATAACCAAAATTGATATGTAAATAGAAAAAATAATCAGTGTAATAATCATAAAATAAATTAATGGGTATTATATACACAACATAAAATAAATATTTTGTAATTATGGCATATGTCTCACGGAAGTAAAAAAAATGAGACAGAAATCATATACTATAAGTTTCAAATTCCATCGTACTTGTTCGAACCTCATATATAAGTAATATTATTTTATTATAAATATTTGAAAGTAACAAATTAATATATACCATACCTTATATGATTTTGGTATGACGTTTCATTACACTTTTATCAACAATTCCATATTAAAATTATGTTTCGGTAAATAACTACTTTATTTTTATTGTATATATTGACTTGTTATTATTGGTATTATTAATCAAATAATGATTTAATAATTTTAATAATTTTAACCAATATATAAATATAGTATATATTCATTATATATGTATTATTGTAATTCATAAAATTTAGAGATAGAAAATTAAGCACATCATTACAGGAGATGGTAGGTCATATGTACACATGAACATCGTTTCCATTTTCCTATCGGATTGAATGAAAAATAGTATATTATATATATATCATTAAATAATAATTTTTATTATATAAATATCAAATATTTTTATTAAACTCACCCTTAATAATTTCCATGTAAAGCAAGTATGAATCGCATCACTTTGCGAGGTGGTAGTCTATCGTACACACAAGCGATGTTATCATATTCTAACAAAATAAAGAGTATGAAGGTAAATTTGATATAATAATTACAAAATTATAATAAAATAATAAATATCAAATATAGATAATAAATTCATCATTATAACCAACCTTGATATCTGGTAATGGAAAAAATGAATGACATCAGTTCGTGAAGCGATATTCTGTCGTACATACAAACAATGATTTCATAACCCATTATATGGAAGTGTAGATGGTTATTGGTCATGAACCTAACATAAAAACATCACAACATATGTAATGTCTTGTGGTTATTATATGATAATGGTATGATAATAATTAAATGGGGTGGAGAAATAAATAAAATAAAATAATTCTTGTTGATGAATATTACCTCTTCTTCATGTATCCTCTGTAGGTTTGCATGAAAATCCTTCCTAGGATGGATTTCTACCAAAAATAAGGCTTATAGGGTTATCAAATGTAATTTATAATTTTATTTGGGAATTTAATGGCCAATAAAAATGGTTTTATGTTGTGAATAAGTGAGTAGAGGGGTGGCCTTTTATAATTGGGGGAGAGGATACACTTGGTATTTTTGAAAATAATTGAGTGATCCCACATTTTTCATTGTCATAAGGGAAAATGGTTCATTATCTAAATTTATAGGTTTAATGGTCAAAATAATTCCATAAAATTGTTTTTTGTAATTATTATATGTTATTTTTACACTTATCTTTTTAGTTTAACCCCCTAGTAAACCCATTTTTTCTTTAACCATGTTAATTAATTCTTACTACATTCACTATTCATTTTAGTGAAAATATAATTTGAACTTATTATATAATATAAATTTTTATAATTAAAAATTTCTAATTAATTTTTAAAAAATCAATTAATATAAGTGTAAAAGAAAAATTTAAAATTAATCTCATATATACAATGAGAAAGCTTGTTTTTTCAGAGAAAACATTCAAGAGTTTATACATTTTTTTTTGAAAAAATCGATATAAAATTGATTCAAATGAACTAAACTAGATTAATGGATTTATAATTTTACTAATTTGAATTTAAAATAAATTTAATTTTTAATTTAACTTTAAAATTTAATTTTTAGAAAAATAATTTTTCAATTAAAATTCGGTATTTTTCACTCTTCATCAAAAAATGAAACTTTTTAGAAAAATAAAAAAATTACCCAAATATAATCTTGATATTCCAATTGTAAAATAATGTTTATTTTTTAAAAATAAATTTTATAAAATTTTCAAAAATAAAATTTAAAATATGTTCTCCATAAAAATATGATAAAACTATTTTTCAGAATAATACAATTTTGTGTATAAAATTGGATTTATTCTTATCTATTATTTAAAAAACCCCTAATATGAATGTTAAATAATTTATTAAATATATACTATATAAATTTAATTTAAATAATTAACCAAAAAAATTTCCTTTTTAATTGAGGTATAATGCATTTTTTTGCATGAAATAGTTTTTCAAAATAAATTCCTTTATTTTAAAATAGTTTTTGTTTTCATTTCTAATTAATTAGTCAACAAATAATTATATATATATATATATATACGTGTAAAAATTATTTTCATAATTTCGTTAATCCTATTCATACCCACCATTCCAATAGCTATGTGATAACTATCATATTAAATAATAATATTTTAATTTCATGTCACATTTCATTTAAACTAGATGTTGCTCATAACACATGCTAAGAATAGTGTTGTGTGTAACAAAAAAATATTGAAAATGATATATTCATTTGAAAAAAAAATATTTCAAAAAATGAATGGGTTCTACATTTATGGAATAATAATTATCCATTATCCTCTTATTCAATCAAAAAATTGAAATTCTTATTCATTTATGTGTGCGGACTACCGCCTCCATGAACGACACATTTCGTTTTATCCCCACCACTTTTCATGGTTTGTTATAGAAATGGTTTTAGTTAATATAGAGGTTCTTTATTTCCTAATTTATATTTTTGAAATATAGATTATTCATTATATAAGTAATATTCCAAAATCCTATTCTTCACCTTTATAAAATAAAAAAATGTCATTATACTTCTATGATAATGATATTATAACCAAATAATCCATTCTATAGTCATACCCAAACATATATTATAGCATACTCTCGTTAGGTCGGTTTAACCACCAAAATAAAAATTTCTATAAATTTATATCTATAATTTAATGGGAAAGTAACTATTGAATATAAATAAGAAAATATTGGTTTATTTTTTCAGTTTCATAATATAAAAATTTAACTCATTAATTAAGTTACCAACTTTCATTTGTTAAAAATCATTGAAACATGCTTGTAACCAAAATCATATAGAAAAAACATAACTAAAAATATCATAGAATGAAATTATAAGTTTAGGAACTATCTTAAACCATCAATTCCAGAAGAATTTTTGATCTTATAATGATGAACTCTTGGAAAATATTAAATAATAACTCTAATATTAAGAAACCAGTTCAAAAATATCAATATTAATCACACCCAATATTGAAAACTAATAACAACTAACAGAGTTATTATTTAAACCATTTTATATCATGAGATTCAATTACATTTATAAATTTATACAATATAAATTTTAATCTTAAAAACACACTTTTTATAAAAATTATTTTTATGTGTTAGGTGTTATAATACTAGAATTAAATTTTTTATCCATTAAAAAATATACGATAAAATTATTTTCTTATTTTTGACCAATATTTACATATTAACAATAATTTTAGTTAATTTTTTTGGCATAAAATTATGTTTCCAAGATAAATATTAGTTACTAAGGCAAAAGAGTTATTTTTTCAAGGAATACTCATTTTCAAAATATTGTGATTTTAAATTAAATTTAAATATTTAAAATAAATATTATAATATTATGTTTAAACTTATAAAAAAAATTAATAGTCATTGATTTTTTAATCAATTTTAAATAATATTAAGAATAGAAAATGATTAAAATAGAATTTTCAATAAAAAAGTAATTCAACACATTATATATTTTAATTTAAAAGTTAAATTTATCATATTTATAATTTTAATTATATTAAATTGAGTCCATATTTTTATTAATATTGTATAAATTTGGTAATAAGGGTCATAATATGATTTTATTCATAAAATGATAATTATGGTTAAATTTTAATCATGATTAATAAGTGTTTTAATGGATAACCTGATGTGTCTCAGAATTTACTATATCAATTTGCAACATAAAACGTATATAATAACTTTTTTAGGATTTTAATTCATACCTAAATTTATCACAAACATTTACACTCCTGAATCACCTAACATTCATGCAAATACATTCTTACACCTTACCTAACAGTATTTTCCAAATATTTTTACCTCTTTTTCACCTATAAAAAGAGATAACTTCCAACCTTTTCAAGCAAAAACTCTAGTCAGAAATTACCGGGAATATATACCCATTGTACTTATTAAATATCCTATATACATGTTTCATATCCTATTTCCTCTTCAAAGTGCATCAAGTTCTATATTTATAAAGGATACATCAATAGAAGATCCAAATCCTCATTGTAAGTATTACTTACCATTTAACTTCATTTTCTAATTCCTATCATCCATCCTAATACATAACCATTTTAACCATATTTATATAATTAAATAAGTTTAAATAATATTATAAAACTTTATTACATGTATAGTATAACCACTATCTATTCCCCTCCCTTTCAATCAACCAATGAAAATGTTTCTCATCTGTGTGTGGACTACCGCCTCCATGAATTAGACATTTCGTTTTTCATTACCACCATTATGGGATGGTTAAATAAGTGATTTTAGTGAATATATATGTTATTTATGTAATAATTTATATTATAAAATATAAATTATTCATTATATAAGTAATATTACCAATAAGTGATCATTTTATAACTAACTGTATCAAACAAATATACTAAGAGTAAAAGTGATTTATTTATAAGTGAAAACATCTTTTTCATTTACCTTATCATTATAACTCTTAAAAAATATGATTAATATCATAAATATCATCTAAATAATTTCTTTATTATATTTTATAATGATACTATAACAAAAGTATCTCTTCCATATCCATATTCACTCATAGATTGCAGCATACCCTTATTGGGTCAGTTTTACCACTTAAATGAAAAATGATATAAATTATTATCCAATATTACATTATAAACATAATACTTGATATTAATAGTTAAATAATTATTTTCTTGTTTATTTTTTATATAAAAAATTAACTCATTAAATATGTTACCACCGCTTATTTGTTAAAAATCACTAAAACATGCTCGTCGCTAATTTCATCTACAGGAACCATAACTAACATTCTCATAGAAGGAAATTACAATTTTATAATATATCCTAATATATAAATTACCATTAATTTTATGTTATTTTGTTTATTAAATTTGATATAATGATGGAAAGAAACCCTAAAATTATGAAACTAGTTCAAAACGATCAAGATTACTCACATCTGATTCTAAAAATAGATAATAACTTACTAATATAGATGTATATAAAAATTATAATTTAAGTTTATAAAAGTTTATAAACATTAATATGGTCCTAAAATAGATTATTAAAAAATTTAGTTTTGTTATAAAGGAGTTTATAGTGTGATCAACTTAGTCAGAATTCAAGGTAAGTATTTAATGTATCAAATTTAATTTGATGAGACCTATTTCTTTTTATGCACCAAGATTTCATTGGAATATAATATATAATTCCCATTTAATATTTTGTATAATTATACTATAATTATTCATGTTATTTAATGTTTCATATTAAATAATATCATTTAAGGTGTTTTGAATTGAATTCTTCTAATATCATAAGGATTTCTTTGTCTCGTATTTAAATCAATGATCCAGGTTTGATATAACTCACCATAATTTATTTTATATGGTTTTATTAATACCAAATGAATTTATTTTTCCATATTATTGAAATTAAAGGGGTTGAAATATCCATATCATGTTCTTTATTTAAATTTCCTTTAATTTAAAATATAAAAAAATTGTACGGTTTTTTGTTAACTCCAATCACTTTTTTGAGTTATAATGCTTCTTCTTGAGATTATTTATTCTAATATTTTTCTTCATGGACCCAAATATATCATTTTATTGTAATTTATATCTATTTATTTGGAAAATAATATTTTTTATTCATGTATTTATTCTCAATAAATTTCTTCCCAATAAAAAATGTAAATCATTATTGAGAATAATTCACATCCTCTTTAACAATGGTATCCCCTCCTTGAACTTATTTTCATTTCATTCCAATGTTCTCATTTATATTTGGAAACAAAAATTATGTGTTATCTCATGTGAAATTCTTATTTTCCATTACCTCTTTTCAAAATGATATTCCACTTCCACTTTTTATGATGTGGGTTTTCAATAAAGGTATTTCAAAATATTTAAAAAACAGCCTTCAAAAATAAAATGATTTTTTCTTACAATATACATTTATTTTAAAAACATTTATATAATTTAAAAGATATATTATTGAAGTTTATTTCTTAAAATAATTTTTTTCCAATGCATTTCACTTAACCTTTTGTAAAACTTTATGTCCTTTTCAAATATCAATTGTTGAAGATTATTTTGGAAAGAAAATGTTTTCAAAATGTTTCTACTTCAAATTTTTCAAAAAATTATGTATTTTGTAATAACTAACTATTTATATTTGTTTTTGAATATTTATTTTTAAAATTAATTCATTTAAATAAATCAAAAGTGCCATTTTTAAAGATAGAATTTTAAAGTGTCCCATAACTTCATCACTTACGACAAAGTTAAAAGCATTTTATAAAAATCTTATGATTTTGCTACCATTTTCTTATTTGTCTATAAGGAAATTATTTACATGAAAATTATTTTTCATGAATCACTGAATAAGTTTTCTCATGAAATATTCTTTTTGGGTGATTGAATTTTGGGTATCTGCTATTTACATTATTGAAGTCAATTTTGGTGATACCATTTGAAAATTTTGTGAATCCCATTTTTATTTACAAGGGTTATTTATAATGTGTTTAATGACTTTATTTTCAAGTGGAACCATATGTATGGATGATTTATAGTTTGGGTTCTATATGGACCTTCAATGAATTTGAAATTTTTGTATTTAACGATCTATAAGGGGTGCATTATAGGATTAATCTCAGGTAAATGGTATATTTTAGGATTTATCCAAAGATAAATAGTATATATGAGGATCTATCCCAAGAAAAAGGTTATATGGGAGGATTTATCCCATGATAAAGGATAAACATGATGGTTTATATCAAGATAAAGGGGTATATTGGAGGTTTTATCACAAGCATAAGGCTACACGGAAGGATTATCCCAAGCTTAAGAAGGTACATGAGTTATTATCCCAAGACTATTATGTGATCAATGAATTGGTGGGTAGCCATGAAATAGGATTTCAATTCTTTTGTTTATGCCTCACAATTATGTTATAATATTTTTTCTATTACTATGTTCATTTTCATATATTTAATGTCTCATTATTTTATAAGCTATTTCTATGGTATATGTTTTTTCATTTGAGAAAAAATTTCTATTTATCCTGAATTATGGACAATGATTATTGTACCATGTTTTTTTTAATAAGAAATTTTCCCCTTCCCATGTTTTATAAAATTCATGTGATCTACCCCTTGAGGATATGTTGATATGTTTTACCTTATTAAGAATTTGAGCACACCCCATTATTATATTTTCCATTCCTCATGTTATGATGAGGATTATAACTTAGGAGAAGTCTATAGGGGAGTCTATTATGGCTCAATTATGGAGGAATATTCAAAATTGTTTTAGAATAAGTTTCTTATATAGCTATTCCTCAAAAAGATTAAACCTTTTAGTCCTTGGAATTTTAGGATGTTTGTGATATGTATTATCTAAAATAATAAATTAATGAATTATTTATGGTATGTTTAGACTTGGTTACTTTGTATAATACATATATTGTCCCACTAAGTGTTACTATATATCCCTATACCTATTGAAAGGTATAATTTCTTCTATGGAACATCCTTTACTAGGATCAACTTGACCTTTAATCAGAATAAATACCATGGTTCAACATAGTAGTATTCCACTTGTAATTGTTAAGTGAAATATCCATATAAGGTGTTGACATTTTAAAAAATTGAACCCCAATCATCAATAAAGTCAATCACACACAATGACGCATATATCAAGAGAATCGTATGTTTCTATTATGATTCATTAACTTATGACTCTTTCTAATGGTACAATATCCAAAACTATAAAATAACATCTCTAGTAAACACATTATATTCAATAAACATCTCAATGATAATAATAAAAACCAAGAATACCAAGCCTACATCCCTAGTAACAAATATTTTCCACTATAAATGTGTTCATGACTCACCGGTTCAATGTACAACACAATATATAACACATTCCTAAACCTAATGTATACTATATCCAAAAACAATTATTGTAAAACAAAGGCTTTGATACTATATTATAACACCTTAATCCATATGCTACTTGTAAGTTCCATGGGATGAGAAGAAACATGTCCTCAATCGTGGATCTTCATATTCCAAAGGTTGTTGACTAATAGTGAGGGCATAATCAATACTATGGGGATACTATTACCTTAAACCATAGAAAACACAAAGTAGAAAATAATTAAACAATCATCCACACAAACATCATAAAAGGCATAAATCCATAAACAATAATGTTGTAACAAATAAACTATGAGGAAGTATAAAGAATCACGGTCATACTAGAATTCATCAACTAATATTATAGTGGATTGAACACATTTTCAAAATAATAAAAAAAATGTATAAAATAAATTAGAGGATCAATTGAAATTCCTGATCCATATATCAATCTTATTCTCTGAACCATCTATGAGCTCATAAAGCCTAGTCATGTGATACTGGGCATTTAACCTATTCACTTCACTTAAATTCTTATCCTAAAAGAATATATATGTTATAAATGGGCACTAAAGTTCTTATAAAATAGGTGAAATATAAACCCCAATAGGTCACCCTCAATGGTGTAATTACTATCAGTTATTATAACAAGTATGTGCACACATTTTATGCCTATCCTAGAAGAATAATAACTTGAAATAAATAAATAATAAACAAAATATCCATCATAATGTCATGTACAGATTATGGAACCACAACTCCTAATAAAAAATATACACATATTTGGTAATATGGTACTAATTAGGACACCAAAACATTCAATGAAACCTGCTTCAATTCCAAGCCAAGATCCATCGTTCTACGTACCAGTGAATAGTACCCACCCCATACCTAAAGGCTCATAGTATGAAATGTCCAATACCTCAACCCGCTACCCAAATATGAAAGGTATGGTATCTCATTCTAATAATTACCCACTATATTTTCACTCATGGTAGGGTCTATCATCCATGTCCCACATAACAACACTACCTTCACCTCTCTCTATGGGTGGTTCGCTATCTCATCCTAAGCCTTCTCATTCAAGGAAAGTATGATTACATTCAAACTAGGACCACATATCTCACATAGAGATCATACCAAAGAGATCTCACTGAAGATGATTACATTCCTAGGATCCTATCCCACACTAGAGTAATTTTTTTATCATAAGACCATGCATTTTCTTTCCAACACCTTATCACTAAATGTGATGACACGCCTCCAAATCTGTTATTTCTTGGACATAATCTATTTCCCATATCAAGAACACATAATCACTCATAGAATGAAACCCATTTCTAAAATTTACCATATATTTACATTGTTTTCATCACATGGTACTTGGGACCTCACCTAAATTTACCTCCACACCGGCCCATCCTTGTATGCTCCTCTACTCAGGACCATCTTAGCCACACAAGCACACCATGTCTTATCCCCCAACGTGCTCAAAATTCCCATCATGGAATCTAGTAAGTACCCTTAAAACCATCTTGATCCATTCTCTTTGACACCAATCTATAATAAACCCATCATTCCATTTTTAAAACTTTCATTCTCTTTAGGACCAAAACCTTATGGGGTTAATATTTATTCACTTCTAATTCCCACATTTTATCGTCATTGCCTTTAATCTACATGAAATACTCTCAATTTCATTGTATGTGTAAAATTACTAATAATTGACACACCATATTTCTTATTATATATTGAGGACATTAAAACTTTCAAATCCTAACTAACAGGATAATACATAGTGCATTCCTTGAGTACATTGTGTGTACATCTGGTACATAGTTTATACTCTGAAAGATTTAATTATATAATATACATCATATAATTTTATTCTTCACTTCCCATGTATGTGACATAATCTGACCATATAATGAGTGTAACCCATGTGGGGTATCTAGTCATGTTCCTCAAATGGTATCTATCCAAATACTCCTAATTACCTTTTCTCATTTACCCAACATGGGATCTGGTCGAGCACTTGGCCACACTCTAAGTTAATTTATGTGGCATACCCTCACTGACTACACATCATGTAGTACCAATATTTAACCTCGCACCACAAAAATATCACATAGTGTGTGATCTGTAAGTACACACCATGTGATTGGGTTCCTCTAATAGAAACTACTAATGATTTACCCAAGACCCATGTTTCCCCAAAAATAAAGAAACTACAAGCAAAACAAATATCTGTGTATTATATATAAAACATTAAAAATATTAAATGATAATTTTATGTAAAATTTTAACAAATTTAAAACAACCAAGTTACCTCGTGGAATATTATTGAGGTTTAAAGCCTGAATCTACACTCTACAACAATAGTATTCCAATCTAGTCTTGATCAGATGAATCCCAAGTCATCCCTAGGTCTCCCTATCCCTCATCTCTCTCATTATATCCAAAATATGATTTGTGAGGGAAACCCCTCTCCCTGTATACAAGATAAGGATAATGGGGGAGATGAAAAATAAAATAATATTAATTAATTAATTAATTTAATACATATTTAAAGGCATATCCCCATACTAGAAACCCATGACAAGTTTATAAATAACCTAGAAAAAAGCCCCCATTCTAGACTCAACGTTAAATTCAAAATTCAAATTTGGGTCACTGTTTAATATATATAAACATTCTCTCAATCATAATAAAAAATTTTATTTAATAAATATTTATATATTTTTTAAAATACACCTCACTTGGAATTTTTCTAGATATCATACCAAGGGTAAAAAACCCATTCGAAGATCAATGGAATCATTATAATAATATTCTGAGGTCATTCACTATAGTAAATTATAATTTTTACCCTCATCAACACCTATGATAAAAAAATCAAATTCCATCCAAAAAGTAAATAACCTAGGAATTCATGTGTCATTACATAATTAAATGTGGAGGATATATAATTTTAGACCCCAATCAACTCTAATATTGTAAAATTTTATTAATCATAATTTAAAATGGGTAACAATACTTGTGATAATGATCAATAGATAAAAACATATCAATACATGACATAATAATCAGTAAGGATTGGCATATAAAAATTAACTGTTATTGAAAAAATATAAATATATATATTTTTGTTAATATTTTCTTAAATTTATATAATTATATGGATACCTAAATTAATACCATTTAATCAAATATTGAATTGGTTATTAATTGTTTTGTGTTATTGAAAAATGTAAACTCTATGAATTTGGGATTTTTTAAATGATATTACTGATAATATAAGGAATGAAATGATAATTGAAAATACTTATAAAAAAGGACTTTTTTTAACATGGTTTTTAATGGATTAATATCATGGAAGTGATTGATAAAACTCAGAGGGATCGATATCATGTAACTCATATCTCCTATTCACATTAGGGATACACATACTTCAAGAAATAACTCCCATGTATGTCATGGTTAATAAAAATATTTCACTTATGAAAATACAAGTATGAACCTGATGCGTATATGTATTAATAACTACTTATAACCATTCTCTTAAAAATTATATATCTATAACTAATGGGTTTTTTAAGAATATCACATTATCATAAAAGTATAAGAATCCTAGTAAATAGTTTGATTATTCTTTAAAGAATCATCATATAAATAAAGAAATGTAATATAAACTTGTGTACCTTAGGTCCACTATAATCCATAGGAATGGAGTTTTCTTGAGGAATATCAATAAGTAATATCTATTATAATCCTTCTTTAAAATTTAGTACATTGACCACCAAAATCCATATATGATAAATAAGGACCCCTCAGACCCAAAAAGTGTGGCAGAACCATATCATCGATGGAAAATAAATAATAAAGAGAAATATAGTTTCAACTTATCCTGAAAATTCACTACAATAACCTATGGGAAGGATCATTCCATTTATATAGACTCACTTTAATCAATGAATAAAGTTGATCATTGGATTATAATGGCTGGAATCCATAATAAATTACTCATAATGTATGCTCGTATGGTGTAGATGATTGTTGAATATTTAAGTATTCATAACTAAAACTATTATTCCATAAAAAATATATTCTATCAAAAATAACTTATAATAAATCATTTGGAAGATAAAAAAGTAACTCATGCCCCTAATATTATATATAATCTAAAATATATGTTTTATCGTATGAAATAGGCACCACATGTCTTTAATGATATATCCATCCCATTTCTGATTAAATTCATTGAATAAATATCATTGGTTGTGATATGGATGAATCATATAATGAAATTCAAAAAAATTCAATTTATACCCATTCATAATACCATATAAACATGATATACATGAGCAATTATATAAAAAATTAATGAATTTTTTTCCAAAATGATGATAGAATAATTCTTATGTTTTTAGGTATTCAATAAATGATCTTAAAGATATGGATTAAAAAAATTGGAATAGTACATAACAATAATAGTGTTTCCCCACTATCTCTCATTGTTTTTTCTTGATCACAAATAGTCATATTTTTGTCTAATGGTTTCATTTGAGTGAATTATGGTTAAATTTTTGAGTTTCCATATATTCATCTTAATAAATGAAAATCATGGAATCTAATTAAAATAAAAAAATCATGTTGAATACTTTTAAGTGTTATTTAAGATCATTCTTATATCATAATGGTTATATTTAAGCCTTATAAATAAGTACCAAAGTCTGTTTAAGGCTTTAAAAGAGTCTTGAAGGGCCATTTATTGAGTTGGTTTATAGTAGGAAGCACTGGCTAGCCGGTGGTGAGTATAATAGTTCCAAATTATTTAAGAGACAAATTGGAATCTAGTAGAGGAGGACCATAACACCTATAGAAGAAGACAATTCCCATTGATTCCCAAAAATTTCATATGGTAGCCGGGAGCATCAGGTGGATATTCGATGGGGATGATCCAACAAGTCAAAATTCGTAATTTTTGTGGTTCTTTCTTCTCTTAATTGGTTGTTAAAAATTATTAATGAAATTAGGTAATTTTATAAGTTTTATATCTTCATTAGAGGAAATAAGTAGAGGTATTTTTAGGCTCTATATTTAATGGGTTAATTTAAAATTTAATTGGATTATTCTAGTGATGAATCAAAATAGATCTTATCTTCCTTTCTCCAAGTTATCCTATGATGAAATTTCATTTCTCATCTCCATCTCTCTATCTCTATCATATATTATGTATCAATACTTATAGAGATATAAGAGTGTGGATTTGTAATTGACTTTTGAAAATAAAATCATTTTCTTCTCATTCAACCATCTATAGCTAGTTTCTTACTAAAACTGGTGAAAAGTAAGGGAGTCTTTGTTTCTTTTTACCATCATAAAAAAAGTAATTGATGACGTGGTTTCACAATATTTGTTAAAATCTATGGAATAATAATAAATAATTATAAATCCAAGGGGAGTAGATATAGGGACTCACACAAAGATATTATCAAACTCATTTTTCAAACTTTTTTTATCACTCTTTTAATTTATATATTGAATCATCAATTCCTAATACACATTCCATACATAAATATGGTACATTAGTTTTGGATATTCTTTCTCAATTAATTACCTATTATATTTAATTTATAATATGGATCAAATATTTTCTTATCTCTTTTCCATTTCAAAATAATATTGTTTTGAATTTTCTCATTAAATTTTTTGTTTTAATTTATAAAAATTAATTTAGCCACCCACCACCGCTTTCCATTCTACTCCTAAAAAACATGGTACAAAATAAGAAATTTGTGTATTTCTCAAGAATAATTATCTTTATAAATTATTTTTTATTTAAAAAATATTAAATTATTCCCAATATTTATATTTTTATAACGGATTATATCTCTTATACTCATGCATCTTTCATTGATGGAACAAATTAATCTTATTGGAAAAATAAAATATATATTATTTGTGGATGTATTATTCCTAGATTTTTGGGAGTTTCATCTAATGGTGTTAGTGGGTTTCAATAGATTTTGTCTAGAGTTTTTCGGTGTTGCTATGTCTTGGGGCTGGTGAATATTATCGTATTAGTGTGGTTTCTTAGGGAGATTGATTCTATGGTCAGATTTGTTCAAGTTTTTATTATAGTTATCGTGTTCCCTTATCTTAGGTCCCCCGGTCGAATATGGTCTTTCCACTATTTCATTCTGAAAATTCTTGTTTTTTCATTGCTATGGACCCAGGATTTCACCATTCTCTCTAAGGTAGAGTTGTGTGGTGGTATACATGGTTCTTTGAGAAGTGAGTTTGAGTGGGATGAATCAGAATGTTGATGGTGACAATGATCGATCAGCAATATAGAGGTAAATTTTGTCTCTGAAAATGGTGGTGATGGTTATTGAAAAAGACATATATGATGTTGTATGCATGACACGGGTGGGCTCTCACTCCATGATCTATTTTGAATTTTGAATTTTGGAAATGTAAGACCATTAAAAGTATTTTGAATTTTGAGTTTTTTAGTAAAAATGACTCTTGAAGTGGGTGGGTTATTGGGTTTATTTGGATGGAATTGTAACTAGTCGGATGTTTCTTGGGATCACACTTACCCTTAAGTGTAATTAGAAAATAAAAAAATCGATTGTGGATAATTTATTTCTTGTGTGTTTTCTTTCATTTCTAACATTTTTAGTGGTCAAAAGACTCTTGTGGATAAGTTATTAAAAGAAATTTTAGTGAATAATATTCTTTAGGTATTTCCAAACTCCTTGAAACCAAATGTGATGGATATATAATAAGTGAAAGACATTAAATATATTCCATAGGAATAACTAATTAGATATATCATGAAATATTAAATCAATATGAAGAGACATGATAATAAAAAAGAAAAAAAATTATGGAAAAAAATAATCCAAAAGAAAAATTTCTTTAAATTAAATTGTTAATGATGATTCATCTGATAATAAATCTAAAATTGAAAGCATGACCAAGAAATTTAACAAATCATAAACCAAAAAATAAATCCTTCCATCACACTAAAATAAAAAATCCAATTTAAATACCAAAAGTAACGTGTTATGAATGAAACAATAAATTTCATATTAGACTACATTTCCGCTTAAAAAATATGTTAATATAAATGAAGAAATGTAATAAATCATTAAAAAAATTACTTAGAGGTATACTGAATAGTCAACTAAATGCCACATAGAATGTAGAGACCCAACCCTAGAAGCATGGAGCCAGTGTCAACTTCTATTATATTGGAATTATTACAGTGAATCATGTCCCAAATGATCAAAGAGTTTAATAGTATTTTTAAACCATATATATATATATGAGTCATGTATTACAAATGAATACACTAATTACAATATAATTTTTTTCCCTTTTGTGGATAACCTTATTCCATATATTATATCCTTGCATATCCTTATTAGTACACTTCATGGAATCCTAGGGAAGTAAAAAATATAAGTTTGAGAAAAAATTATTAATAAGGGTCAAGTATAGAGGAATCAATAATGAATCAATTATAATATCCAATATGGAAAGGTAATAACTGAAACAACCTTCCATGTAATCAATAAATTGAGAAGGAAGTAAATAAAAAGTATGGAAAGGTAAATAATAGGAAAAACATGCCCTGTAAATAACTGGAAAAGGCATAATCAATATGTGAATGTATGAGACTAAAAATACATTCTATTTAATCAAAAAAAAATATAATAAAATGAATCCATATATTTTATCATGTGAAAATATCATTTATAATAATAATAACTGAAATATCAATAATGGAAATGCTTTATTGTTGGACGTTAGATCTCTAGAACATGAAAACATCTACTTTCAAGATCTATCCTCTATATAGTATAAAACTATAGGTAGAAACCTATCCAATTTGTACAATAAATTTTTCTCATGAGAACTTGTTTATTTATCAAGGGGCTATAAAAATTTTACGCCCCACTCGTCTCTACATGTCCAAGGCATTCTTCATATCGAGTAATCAAATTAATTAATAAACAATATGCCTTATCAAATATCTGTATTGAATAAAGAATAAATATTTTTCAATATTTCAATAGTTATTCAAAGAACTATCAAAGTAAACAATGTATGTAAAAATGATATATAGTTTATTAAATAAACATATACATGGAAATTATATTGATAACATTGGAAAATTCAATGTCTGATGATGATATGAAATTGGATATTCCAATGGGACTTACAAAGGAATCTCGTAGTGAATGTAAATACTATCATGGGTCAAATAAATCATAAACCATCCAAATAAATAATAATAATTGTATCAATACAACATATACCAAGTGGTTTAAAAATAAAGAGTTGTTCTCGTCGATGAATGAAAATAATATAAAAATATCTTTTTTAAAAACATTCTTAAAGAAAATATTTTTTTTGTATAACATTTGGAAAATAACTTTCATGGAAAATCACTTTTCAAAACAGTTTGTTTAAAAATTAACCCTTTAAACTTCTAAATTAGGCTTTGATGAAATTATGGTGGGAAAATCCATAAATTTCGTACAAGGAAAAAAGAACATTCCTTTTATATAGTAAAAATGTTAGAATAGTGACTTATTTGGAAAGTGAAAAGAAGATTACATTGAAAATATTTGTAAAAGAAAAAGGTGGTAAAAATTTATTTAATAAATCAATTTTAAAAGGTTAAAAACATTTTTGACAAACTTTTTAGAAAATAGGGTTTTTAAAATAAAACCAGTTCTCCGAGTAAAGAGAGAAATGAAGTCTAGATTTCATAAAAATCATTTTTTAAAATATCTTCGGTGCAAAATAGTTTAAAAATTGTATTATTAAACGGAAAAGGTCATTAATAAGTTAAGTATAAAAAAATAATTGGTTTTTTAAACAATGATCATAAAAATTCCTCTAATGGAATTTTAATAATGAGAAATCTCGATTAGAATGAGATTGAAAAATAAACCCTTAAAAGAACAAAAAGTTGATCTGAGAATAAATAAATGAATATATTATGTGTGTAAAATTGAAATTCCAAAAAAACAAGTGTAAATGAAATAATATATAGTAAAAATCTATTACACACATAATTATAGAATATTAACAACAACGAGAAAGTAATATAACCCAAAGATACAAAATTTGGTTATGAAATTATCTTCTACTCGGTAATGCTTAATTTAAATATAATTAGATTAAATAAATCAAATTGAAACTGTAGATATAATTAATAATGAATTAATCATGGTATTACATATAAAATTGGTTGTACTTACACCATATATAAGAAGTTAGGTGCAAAACAATAATGTATGTCTCAAAGAATGGAAATTGAGATAAAGTCCCTTACTACTTGGAAACTTTTGAATTATAGGCCTCATGAATAAAATAATCAAAAATTAAACTATAAATACTATCAATATAAAATTATTCATGATATAAAGTACAATAGGGTTATCATATACACTACAAAATATAAATAAGTTGTAAAACAGTGAATGCCTCACAAAAGAAAAGGTGAGAAAATTATCCCTTACCTTGTGTTTCATTTTAGGTGAACATACTTTATCATCATGTATAATGGTTTTAAGAATGTAAATAAATTATACCAAAACCATAATCATATATATACTATTATATATTAACTTTTTATAATATCTTAGTACCCATTTGTTAATAATCTTTCATTATTTCAACTATTTTGGATGTTAATTGTCTAATTTGTTTAGTATGTTTTGACTTGTTACTTGTTGTTCCTATTAATTAGATCATTATTTAATAATGTAAGTAATTTAAACCATGATTTAAATGTTATATATATTCATTATATATGTATTTATATAAATAAATAATAGTTGGAAATAAAAAATGAAATGTATAGTTCATGGATATGGTAGTTTGTACGTACGCATAAACGCTACTTTTATTTCTTTTCTGTATTTAAAAGAATGAAAATTAAATGATATATATGAATATTATAATTCCAGTTTATTTTATATGTCATATATTTAATATATATTTATTAAAATCATCCTTTATACATTCCATGTAAAGCATGAATGAATCACATCGATTTAAAAGGCAGAAGTCCAAAAGTCCCCAAATGATGTTTTCGTATTTAGGTAAAATTGAAACCATTTATATTTGTTTTATATAAAAAATAAAAAAGTATTAATATAAAATAAATATCATCTATATCAAATAAAAATATTATTTGAATCATAATTCCCAACAATGACAGTTGGTAAAAGAAAAATCGAACGACATCATTATGTGAAGCGGTAGTTTATTGTACGTGAATGGTAGGACTATTACCCATTTGGTTTAAGTGTGTGTATTTATAGGTAAAAACATTAACATAAAAACATTTAGGTATATTGAGGATAGTTTTTTTTATATAATAATCTAATAATGAGAATTTAAGGAGTGGAGGAAAAAGTAAAATAAAAGATCTTGAGGGTGGATGTTACCTCTTCGTTGGGAGAATCCTTCTGGTTTTCACCAAATTGATTCATTGGATGGATTTAATAACTGTCACGACCCATCCTTGGGGCCTGTGCCATGACTACCCCAAGCAATCCTTCTATAGGCCAAGGGCTGGTGACTAGCACCAAAGGCGTAAATCCTGACAAGGGAAGGAATTTCCTTTATGAAATGTAAACACACACAACCAGAGTACAAGCGGAATCAAACACTAAGTAAACACTATAAAACAAAAGATGTGCTGGAAATTAAAGGGGCCAGAAATACAAGCCCGACAGTAAAGTACACTGTACAGACAAAATAGCAGGATGGTGTCAACCTGCTCCCGGATCGTCCTCTGGAGTTCCTACCTGAAGGGTAGGTACAGATGGCCACCTCAGCTATCCACGTCCGTCTATCACCTCTAGGTACCGTCTCATCGTGAAGTCCACCTTCGGGTATCATCTCGTCGTAAATTCCACCTTCGGGTACCGTTCAGCTCTACAAGCCTGAACCACGGTCAGTGTTGTCCGTCGTCTGCATCCAACACAACGAGGTGCGGGCATAGCCCGTGCAGGGGTGAGTATAACGATACTCAGTAGGGTCCCTGAGACCCTCAGGGTCTCACTAAAACCAACAAATATAAAGCACAAAGAAAGATCTCAATAGATAACCTTTACTTAGCTATATGCCCGTACATATACCTAAGTTATCAAGTAACTCATCTCAATCATGAGGTAAACACAAAGGTCATTGACTCAGCTCAAACCAGTATTTTCATTATCGAAACCACAACTGCTGGAGAACTCCTCCTTCGTCGAGTATAGTGGCCATGTCATGACTCTGAGGTGCTACTCACTAACCTTAGACTGCTGAGGTACTCCTCCTGTCGAGTACCACGGGTCTGCGGCCAAATATCGGGCGCTCCGTCCGCTGAGGGTCTGCCGCCAAATACCAGGCGCTCTCCCTAATAGCCTACAAAGGTACTCCTCCTGTTGAGTACCGCAAGTCTGCTTCTAACTACCCGGCACTTCGTCTGTTGTTTTTATGCCCCCAAATATCGTTCGCTCCGTCCACTGGGCTAACTGAATCACTACGAGTTGAATCGGTCAAGCAGTCGTCAGGTCTATAGATACTCGGTCTCCGCATTCCGTACGCTTGACTTTGGGAGGGTCCGCTCCACGATCTACTGGTCATTACTTACAAGTATCACAATGTCCCATGAAGAAGTATCTCAATGGACCTCCTCGTCAAAGGGGTCTCGACACAACAGACGGCACGTCATTCGGACGCCCGGTCTGTGAGTTATTAGCCTTTTAGTCCCGGGGGCCCGGTTGGTTTCGTGTATGAACCAACCCAGCCTTATCTCAACAGTACCCCGAACTCCCATGGGGAATACTCAAAGTAACTGTTTCTCAACGTGATTACCAATGTCGTTGATGTTTCGTCAAACAGACGTCAGGTCTGAGATTTATTGGATTTTCTGTTCTAGGGACCCGGTTGGATTTCGGATACAATCCAACTCGGACCTACTCCAACTGCGTCCAAACCTTTGGTGAAGTATTCCAAAAGAACTATCTCATCTAGAGGAATCTAAAAAAGTCGACTGCACGTCAATCGGACGTCCATAGCTCAAGTTATAAGTGTTTCCGCTTTGAGGGCTTGGTTGGTTTAGGGTTCGAACCAACCCATCCATACTCAAAATTTTCCAAAACCTTAATTTTAATATACCAAAACGACCGTATTGATTTGAGGAATCCTACGCAACTGACGGTGCATCGATTGGAGCTCCATAACTCAAGTTATATCCGTTTAACCGAAAATAGGGGGCCTGGGCCCAGTCCGACCCGGCCCCACACCCCCTGGGTCGGCCCGAACTGGGTCGACCAGACCCGAGTCCGGTTCCGGCCTGGTTGGGCATAGCCCGGCCCAGCTGGCGCGGCCTGGCACGCGTGGCCCACGCGGTTGGCCGCGTGGCTGGCCGACCAGGCAGGGTGGCGGTGCCCAGTGGGGCCCGCCCTAGCCACTGGTCTGGGGGGGTGGGGGGGCGGGGTACACCCCCCCCCCCCCAGTTTCTTAGAAATGGTTAGCTGTGTTGGTCGGGCCTTGGGTAATCGTGGGACCCCTCGGGTCCCGCCTCTTTATGGAACCGGCGGTCGGCACAGTCGGCCGCCCTTCCAGATCCGTCGTGGCATTAGGCCCCAATTTTGTTCAACCGGTGGGGCGCGACGACGCCCCCCCCCATTGCGGCCCACCCCAGCAGCATCCCCTTGAAGCTCGAGCATGGCGCGACAGTGTCACGCCCCTCCGCCGCAGCCTGCCACGGTTCGTCTATACTCCGCGCGGCATGACGGTGTTGCGCCTTTGCGGCGACCCGGCAACCATGCGCTAACGACCCGCTCATGGTCGGCCCGACGCTAGCTGGTTCTTCGTAGTCCGCCTCCATCGTCCACAAAGAACAAACAAGAGGGGAAGGGTTGGATCATGTTCGTGCGGTCTGAGCCCTTCCTCGTCATGATGGTATCAAGCGGCCAAACGAAACTCAATAATTGAAGAACGATGAAGAACGGTATTAAAACATGAACAAAACAACCCCTACCTAGATTATGACATTGCTCTGCGTCGAGCCACGGAAAGAGAATGAAGTTTATGTCGATCATTGCGTCTGCCTCACACTTCATATCAGAGTTTGAGCATCGGAGACTCGTCGTAATCCGACCTCTGTTGAAGGATTGTTCTTCATCGAAGATCTTGGAAGGCTCGTCGTTAGAGAACTGTTCTTCATCGGAGTTTTAAATTTCTCTCTAAATTGCTCCAGAGGTTTCCCACAAGGTTCTTCAAAATATTTTCCATCCCATATTAAAAAGAGGCTTCCCCTATTAATAAACATGTCATGTCATTTTAAATTCAAAACTCTTAATGTCATATTAATTAGGGAGAAAGGGAGGTGAATGGTTGCTCAATTAAAGGGGGAGTTGAAGAGAGTTAAGAATTAAAAACAAGGGGAGTTAAAAATTAAAGAAGGGTGTTTAAAAGGAGTTTAGGGAATGTGAAAGGTTGGGGCTCATGTGGGCCCCACCTCACATATATCCTCACATGGGTAGTTAGGTGCTTTTGGGTCCCAACCCAACCCCCCCATGTAGGATATAACCACCTTAGATATAAAATAAAATTGTTCCACAATTTTATTCACTTCTTATTTAATCCAAAAATTTTAACTTCTCCTCCTGCACAAACGCAACTGTAGTAAAGGTCCCCTTAAGAAATTATTGGCATTGTGAGTTCATCGGTGCCCTCAGATTTCAATTACAAGCACCGGTTCAAAAGATAGAAAAACCCGCTCGTTCGTTCACTGAACATACCCGAGCTAAACTTCGGAAATTGATTCCGGGCACACCGGGCCTCAGAATCAGGTGTCGTCAGAAACCACAGACTCGTAAAATTCCAAATAAATTAAGAAAAAAATTCCTTGAAATTTCTGTGTCTTTACATTACTCCCACCTCAGGTCTTTACATCCTCATAAAGCTACATCACACACTAGGGAAACAAAAGAAGGTACTGAGAATGCATCTAAGACTTTTGCTCCCATGTTCTCTTCTGGAGGTTCCTATGCTGCCAGTGAATGGGCACCAGAGGAATCGATCGTCCTTGTAGAACATGCTCTTTTCGATCCTCAATCTCCACTAAAACCTCTATGAAGGTCGCCCCGTCATCGATGTCCATCTCCCTGTGGTCGATGATGATGGATAGGTCGTGCACACATCTCCTCAACTGAGATATGTGGATGATGTCATGCACCTAGTGCATCTAACGTGGAAAGGCCAGATGAAACGTAGAGATAACTTTCCACCCCGTCCAAAATTCCTTAGACCTTATCGAGATGAGACACGTAAAAAACCGTGATCTCCATCCTTGAACTCCAGTGGTCTCCGTATCCTATTAGCATAGGATTTCTTCCTGCTCTGTGTAGTCTTCATCCGATGCTGGATGATCTGCACCATCTCTGGTAGCCTCAAGATGAGCACACTAGTCAACCTCTGTCTCAGCTCCTGAAAAGCTATACTGGCATCTCTCTGACCTCATGAAGGGTTTCCCCTTCTTCTTCAATGTTAAAAGGGGTGTAGCAACCCAGGAGAAGTCTACCACAAATCTAAATTTGGCCGACTCATGAGTGTTTGACTGTACCCACTTATGCATGATTCTATCCTGTGTTTCCGGGGGTTTCCTTTTCGTCAACCAAGGAAAACTCATCCCAACATTGTAGGTAAACCACAACCTGTTTCCTAATATAGTTAAACTATGTATGAACCGTAGTTGCCCAGTCCATACCCAAACTAAGGTCATAATGCCTCGCCGCTGCCACCAAGAGGATCCAACCGAAACTCTCACCTCAAGGATCATATCACACCGTCGGCGCGAGCATGATTATCGAGTCTCTTCCCAAAGGTATCTCTAGACGTGAGGGTCTATTCAACGGTTTTAACTAGAAACTCTAGGTCTGGGAAAAGATTTGTGGAAGGAAGGATTGACTCGTATCAATGTTTGTTGATATGGAATCTAGTAGTATACACAGATCGTTCCTCGAATCATCCCTAGAGCCTTTCGGTTTCACTCCTTGACCACATGCAGCTACTCTCTTCCCCTGTCCTCCTACTCCCTGAGCCAAGCGGGAACTACAATGGCGGTGGTTGTAACATGTCTAAATGTTCACCACCTCATGCTGCTCTACTAGCTCTGCTTCCATGTCAGCTGCTCTGCAGATTCATCTGTCCTTAAAACTTTTTCTTCTTTAAACATTTTACACACCCAAGTCTCTGAGACTTGTGCCAGTTTCCTACTTTCCTACTGCTAACACTCTTTTTCTATATCCACTCATCCAAAGAATTCTCAACCACAAAGGTTCTCTCTAGCACCCTAACAAAAGTAAGAATGTATAGAGGAAAGGTGATGGCTCGGATGTCCTTAAAAACACCTTTCTTGGAAGTCTGAGCCCTGAATCACTGATCGTATCATAGTCATCGAGTACCAGGAAAGATCGGTATGCCTCGATGACTACTCAGCTACCGACATGTCATCCTGCCGAAGCTGTATAGCTCTAGAAAACTCTCAACCACCTCCTCAAGACAGTCCTCCACCTTATGTAAGTCGGGATCGCCTCAGAACCTGAGGGGTATCTGATCCTGAAACACGTTTAAGGCGCTAAGACTACATATGTAATATACCGATACTGCCGGTTGTAACTGTTGTCCAACAGGTAGTGATATAGCTGGCACACTACCCAAAGGTACTAACTCAGGCATCGGTCCACGTACCGAACCCTTATCACTGTGCGGACCAACGTCATGGTCACTCACTAGGAAACACTAGTAGCTAAGATCACCATCTACTCTACTAGTGTCTAAACTGGGTGTAGAACTCTAGAAATCGCCTCCAGCCAGTCCATTGCTGCCTGGGAATATGTCTCGCCTCGTAACCTCAGAGGCCTCTACTGCTGGAACTCATGCAATACGCTCCATCAGCATGTAATGTCCACTAGCATGGCTGGTGGCATCTACTACCCAACGGGTGGTGGTGTTGCTGGTACACCACCCGAGGGTGCCAACAAAGAAAGAGGGCCTGGCATCGGAGTCTCATCAATCGATGAGCCATCATCGAGTACTCTCTCGAAACTCTAATAGACTATCTGTGTGGAGACATCCTGAACAGATGCGACGCGATCAAACAATTTAAACTTGGTGAGATGACCTGGTTTGAGATGAATTAAAGAAAACTTTTAGAAACACACACGCAATCAGTGTTTTCATGAACTAGGTCGGAAATCAGTAGTCTGGGTCCTAGTGTATGGATACGTCGGCCGCTGCACCAACACTGGACTCCCTGAACTGAAAACCACACTTGGTTTGCTTTACACTATTGCTTCATAGAAAGGAAAATATCAGAGTCATAAGTTTTGTGGTAGAACCAACATCCTCTAATACCAATTTGTCATGACCCTTCCTCGGGGCCCGTGTCGTGACTACCCCAATCCGTCCTTCCATATGCCAGGGGCTGGCAACTAGCACCAAAGGCGTAAATCTCAACAAGGGAAGGCATTGCCTTTATGAAACGTAAACACACACAACCAGAGTACATGCGGAAGAAAACACTAAGTAAACACTATATAACAAAAGATGTGCTGGAAAGTAAAGGGGCCAGAAATACAATCCCAATAGTAAAGTACATGGTACAGAAAAAACAGCAGGATCATGTCAAGCTGCTCCTAGATCATCCTCCGGAGTTCCTACCTGAAGGGTAGGTACAGATGGCCACCTCAGCTCTCTACGTCTGTCTGTCACCTCCAGGTACCGTCTTGTCATGAATTCTACCTCTGGGTACCGTCTCGTCGTAAGGTCCACCTTCAGGTAATTTCCATCTCTACAAGCCTCAGCCACGATCTGTGCTGTCCGTCGTCTGCATCCAACACAATGAGATACGGGCTTAGCCCGTGCAGGGGTGAGTATAACGATACTCAGTAGGGACCCCGAGACCCTCAAGGTCTCACTAAAACCAATAAGGATAAACCACAAAGAAAGATATCAATAGATAACCTTCACTTAGGTATATTACCGAACATATACCTAAGTTATCAAATAACCCATCTCAATCATGAGGTAAACACAAAGGTCATTGACTCAGATCAAACCAGTATTTTCATTTTCGAAACCACAACTACTGGAGAACTCCTCCTCTGTCGAGTACAACAGCCCTTTCACGACTCTGAGGCGCTACTTACTAACCTTATACTGCTGAGGTACTCCTCCTTTCGATTACCGTGGGTCTGCTGCCAAATACCGGGCACTCCATCTGCTGAGGGTCTGCCGCCAAATATTGGGTGCTCTCCCTAATAGCCTATAGAGGTACTTATCCTGTCGAGTACAGCGGGTCTGCTTCCAACTACCAGGCACTCCATCCACCGTGGTTCTGCCTCTAAATATCTGGCGCTCTTTCCATTGGGCTAACCGAATCACTACAAGTTGAATCGGTCAAGCAGTCATCAGGTCTACAGCTACTCGGTCTCCGCACTCTGTACGCTTGTCTCCAGGAGGGTCTACTCCCTGAGCTACTAGTCATTACTTCAATGTATCACAATGTCCCATGAAGAATTATCTCGAACGACTGCCTCATCAAAGGGGTCTCAATGCAACAGACGGTGTGTCAATCGGACGCACGGTCTGTGAGTTATTAGCCTTTTAGTCCCGGGGGCCCAATTGGTTTCGTGTACGAACCAACCCGGCTGTATCTCAACTATACCCCAAACTCCCATGGGATATACTCAAAGGAACTGTTTCTCAACGTGATTACCAATGCCTGACGGTTCGTCAAACGGACGTCTGGTCTGACAGGCTTTTCCGTTCCAGGGGCCCGGTTGGATTTTGGGTACAATCCAACCCGGCCATACATCAACTGCGTCCAAAACTCAGGTAAAGTATTTCAAAAGAACCGTCGCATCAAGAGGAATCCGACAAATTTAACGGCATGTCAATCGGACTTTCGAAGCTCAAGTTATAATTGTTTTCGCTCCAAGGGCCCAGTTGGTTTCGGGTTCGAACCAACCCGGTCATACTCAAACTTCACTGAAACCTTGAGTGTAATATACTGAAATGACTGTCTCGATCCGAGGAATCCTACACAACTGGTGGTGCATTGAACAGAGGTCCACAACTCAAGTTTTGTTCGTTTAAATGAAAATAGTGCTAAAATAGGCGGTCTGGGCCCGGTTTTACCCAGCCCAACACCCCCTGGGTCGGCCCGAACAGGGTCGACCCGACCCGATTCCGGGTCCGGCCCGGTTGTCCACGGCCCGGCCCAGCTGGTACGGCCCGGCCCGGTGCTTGCATCCCGGCCCGCGTGGCCCACGCGGTGGGCAGCGTGGCTGGCCGACCGGGTAGGATGGCGGCGCCCAGTGGGGTCCCCCCTAGCAGCTGGTCTGGGGGGGTTACACCCTCCGGTCTCTTCGAAACGGTCGGTCGTGTTGTCCAGCCCTTGGGTAACCGTGGGACCCCTCAGGTCCCGCCTCTTGATGGCGCTGGCGGCCGGCACAACCGGCCGCCCTTCCAGATCTTCTGCGGCCTTAAGTCGCGGCTTTGTTCAACCGGCATCGCGCGACGGTGCCGCGCCCCACCTCCATGGCCCGCCCCGGCCGAGGCCCCTTCAAGCTCTAGAGTCATGCGTCAGAGTCGCGCCCCTCCTCCGCAGACCGCCCCGACTGCGGTCCAGCTCTAATCTGCACGGCACGATGGTGTTGTGCCTTTGTGGAGACCCGGCAACCATGCGCTAACGACCCGCTCGTGGTCGGCCCGATGCTAGTCGGTTCTTCGCAGTCCGCCTCCATCATCCAGAAAAAACAAACAAGAGGGGAAGGGTCAGACCATGTTCATGCAGTCTAATCCCTTCCTCATCATGATGGTATCAAGCGGCCAAACGAAACTCAAGAATTGAAGAATGATGAAGAACGGTATTAAAACATGAACATAACAACCCCTACCTTGATTATGACATTGCTCATCGTTGAGCCGTGGAAAGTGAGTGCAGTTGAAGTTGATCATTGCATCCGCCTCGCACTTCATATCAGAGTTTAAGCATCGGAGACTCGTCCGAATCCTTCCTATGTTTAAGGATTGTTCTTCGTCGAAGATCTTGGAAGGACCGTCATTTGAGAACCGTTCTTCATCGGAGTTTTAAAGTTCTCTCTAAATTTTTCCAGAGGTTTCTCACAAGGTTGTCCAAAATATTTGACAACCCATTTTAAAAAGAGGCTTCCCATATTAATATACATGTCATGCCATTTCAAATTCAATACTCTTAATGGCATATTAATTAGGGAGAAAGAGAGGTGAAAGGTTGCTCAATTAAAGGGGGAGTTGAAGAGAGTTAAGAATTAAAAACAAGGGGAGTTAAAAATTAACGAAGGGGGTTTAAAAGGAGTTTAGGGAATGTGAAAGGTTGGGGCTCATGTGGGCCCCACCTCACATATATCCTCACATGGGTAGTTAGGTGCTTGTGGGTCCTACTCCAACTCCCCCATGTAGGATATAACCACCTTAGATATAAAATAAAATTGTTCCACAATTTTATTCACTTCTTATTTAATCCACAAATTTTAACTTTTCCTCCCACAAAAACGCAACTGCGGTAAACGGACCCTTAGGAAATTACCGGCGTTGTGAATTCATTGGTGCCCTCAGATTTGAATTCCGAGCACCAGTTCAAATGATTGAAAAACCTGCTCATTTTTTCAATAAATGTACTCGATCTAAACTTTGTAAATTGATTCCGGACACATCGGGCCTCGGAATCAGGTGCCTTCAGAAACCACAGACTCGTAAAATTCCAAAGAAATTAAGAAAAAACTTTACTTGAAATTTTCAGGTCTTTACATTAACAAAGTGAGTATCCTAGATTAATGGTAGGCATGTTGGGAGCTTATTTGATCAGATGTTTTTCAATACAAAGTGTCTTCAAAGTTATGAGGAAGTGGGAGGGGTGAGTACCTTTTTATAGTGGAGGAGTGGCTTTCTTGAAAATCATTGAAAAGGGAATTTAACCCACATTTTTTCCTTGTAAAGTGGATATAATAATGAAAAAAAATATTAAAGGGAGTATATGGTCTAAATATGAACATTAAATGAATATTGGAAAAATTTATAGGATATTTTGGCTCTTAAGTTTAAAGTTCAGTCCCTTGTTAAACTAATTTACCTCTTAATCGTTGTAATTAATTTTATTCACTTTTACTAATAATTTTATTAAAAAAATATGTTAAAACTATTAAAAAATTATAAATTATTATTATTCCAAATATGGAATACATTTTCCAAATTTTAATCACATATGTGGCAGAAATTAATTTAAAATTAATCCCATATATGGGATGATAATGCGGGATTTTAAAGTAAAAATGTTCACAAGTTTGCTATGTTTTTAATCCCATTTTAAAGTGAAAATGATTAAATTTAACTAAATTGGATTAATATATTTATTACAGATCTATTTTTAAGTTAAAACCAATTAAAAATATAATTTAACACTAAAAATAAATTAGATGAAAACAAAGTTTTTTAATTAAAATTTTTTATTTTTCACTATTCATCAAATATGAAACTTCAGAGAAAATTCCAAAAAATAACCCTAACCCAATGTTTGTGTTTATATTTGAAAATTAAATTTTATATTGACATATGAATTTATTAAATTTCAAAAAAAAATATTTAAAATACATAAACCATTAAAAGGAATCAACAGTGCATTTTCAAAAATATTAATTTTTTATGCGGAATATTAGTTTTGTTCATATCTTATACATAAGAAATATATTGGATGAATGGAGAAAATATTTGATTGAATATAATATATATATATATATATATATAATATCACTCACTAATTTTAATTAATTTAATCTATTATGATAAAACACTTATAAAAAAATATTACCTTAATATTCAATTGGTTTACATTTTTGTTTCAAATTAATCGGTAACCAATGAATTCATCTTAAATTTTTGAAGTACATGTATTTTCTTAATTTAGTTAATATTATTCATAATCTCTAATTTATCATCTTGTTTATAGTTTATTATATAAAATAATAATAATTTAATAATATATTGTTTCTTGGTAAATCTTGGTCTTGCATGTAATTCTAGCTATCGAAGAAATTCGTTGTTCCATACAACATAAGCTAAATAATTATTTCATGATTGAAAGATATATTATATATTGAATTTATTTACAATATTTAATATATTATAAAGTCATAGGATATTGCATTCCCTTATACTCTTATTGTTACATGTCAAACATGTTATTGAATACAATGTTCTTACTTTAGAATTTTTTGGCATTACATTCCCCCACATAAATTAAATTGCATCCTTGTAATTTAAACTCATCATTTTTAATAAAGTTTGTCATATTTCCTATGTTTAAATCCCACATTGTGATAAGGTTCCATAAAAAAATCCTCTAGAAAATATGGAATGGGGGGTAAAAAGTCTCCATGGACTAAAATATAACTAGGTATCTAATATGGAGAACATTAGTGGAAAGTGGAAATGCGTACATGGAGAAAAAAAATAAATATTTAAAGGGAGTAATTGAGTTCATGAGTCACAAACAAGTAAATGATAAATGGAAATTTGAGGGCCTCAAATCCAAAAATATTCAATGATTTAAAAGACCATCTATTCAACAAAAATTAAGGTATTAGGAAAATATTTTTGTTTTAAGATACTCTTCCTAATTTGGAGTAATTGTTTTATTAACCAGGATTATAAGGAAATATATTTAATTGATAGGTTTAAATTCCATATAAACAATTCCATATTTTTTTTGTGCTTCAATAAAATTCTAATTTAACCCTTACTCCATGAAATTTATATACTATAATAAACTTTTTTTTATTTATAGAGGACTAAAATACACTTTTAACGGATCATAAAGACCATAAAAAATTAACATGTCTTCCCAATTGACTCTAACTATCCTCCAAATCAAATATACTTAATATATTAATATCTAAATATTAAAATTAAAACAAATGTTTCATCATGAATATTTAATTGTAAAATTTATTGGATAAAAACAATGAAAAATTAACCAGTATATCATGTAGGATAGTATTAGGCATGAAACCCTTATCATCCTTTGGTCATGGGTTCAAGTATCATGGATTTATCAGAAATGATGGGTTGTCACCCAGTATACAGTTTTTCCATTACTAAAACCATATTAATTTAACTCCTATAACTTTTCAAAAAATATGAGGGGAATACTTTAAATTTAATCATTAAATATCCTTTTAACTAAGGTTTTAAAAAAAACACAATACATAATTACTTTTCCATTTTAGTTCCAAAAACGTCCTTCCTTGATCTAAGATTTTTCCTAGGTCATTTATTTTCATTATCTATTGAAATCCTTCATAATGGCTTGCTAATAAAATGGAAATTATCCTAATAATATCCTCTAGAAGTGTCAAACTATGTGCATAATGAGGATAGTTTTCATGTACCATGTTATGCTTGAGTCAAGCCCGATGCACCTTGTCGGAGATTTTACCCATAGATACATCTATTTCAAAACCACATCCACTTGTAGTATCTAGATAGGAAAGTATTTATAGGAATACCAAATAATATCTACCATAAAAAATTATAGTATATTCTTATATACTTATCCTCAATGTTTACCTAAGGGACATGTTCCCTAATTTATTTTTTCAAAAATCTAGTTCCCAAGTTTTCTATTAAACATCTTTTTATACCAATTGTAGTAACCTAAACCCAAAATCTTGGAACCAGAGTCTACTACCATCACATTAGAATGATTACAATGAATCGAATCCTAAAGGATTGAATATTTTAGTAGACTTAATAAACAAGATACATACATGATCCTTGTATTACAAATGAATACACTGATTAAAACATTTTTTTTCTTTCAAGGATAACTTTATACCATATATGATATCCTTTAATATATTTTTTAGTAAACTTCCCTAAATCTTGGGGAAGGAAACAAAATAAAGGTGAGATCAAATACTCAGTAAGGATCAAGTATAGTGGAATCAATAATGAATTAATGATAATAGTCAATATGGAAAGGTAATAACTGAACACACATTGCATTTAATAAATAAACTAAGAAAGAAGTATGTAAAAATAAGAAAAGGTAAATAATGTGAAACACATTTCATTAAAATAACTAAATAATGAATAATCCATATAGAAAGGTTTTAAACTAAAAACAAATTCCATTTAATAAATAAACTAATAACTAAATGCATCAATATATTTTATAATGTAAAAATCTTATGAATAATAATAATAACTGGGTTACCTATAAAGATAATGCTTAATTATTTGATATAATGTTTTAGGAACATGAAAACCTATACTATCAGGATCTATCATCCAGATAGTTTAATAATGTAGGTGGAAACCTATTTAATTTTTTCAACAAATTTTTTTCAGGAGTACCTGTCGATGCATCTAGTGGATATATAAAGTTCAGGCCCCACCCAATACTACATGTCCAAATCATTCCTCATATTATGTTATTGATTAAATTAATAAACAATATGATTTATCAAATATTTTTATTGAATAAAAAATATGGTTTTATCGATATTTACCTAGATAATCCAATAACTAAGTAAACACCATATGTAAAACTGAAATATAGTTTAGGTAGTGAATATATCCATGATAAATGATATGGATAATTAGAGGAAATTTGATATTTAATGATCATATGAAATTTAATATATCAAGGGTACTAGCAAAGGAATAAATTCATTGAATGTAAATATTATCCATGGTGAAATAAATCATAAACCATCGAATGAAATAATAAGGATAGTATCAATCCAACATATCCCAAGTTGCATAAAAATAAAAGGTTGTTGTCATTGATGAATGGATATACTATAAAAAGATATTTTTTAAAAACATTATTGAATAACAAATCCTTTTAATTTTGAAAAACATTTTGAAAATACTTTTCATAAAAAATAACTTTTAAAAAAAATTTAAGTAACCTTTTAAACTTACAAAGTAATCTTCCAAGAAATGATGGCAGATAAATCTTTATATGCCATACATGGTAAAAATAACATTCATTTTCCATGGTGTAAAGGTTAATAAAGTTCCTTGTTCAAAAATCAATAAGAATATTTCTTTAAAAAACTATAAAATAAAAAATATGTTAAAATATCTTCATTAAATAATTTTGTAAAGGTTAAAAAAAATTATAACCTTTTTAGGAAACAGGGTTTTTAAAAGAAGATAGGTTCTCTAACTAAAGAGAAAAATAAAGACTGGTTTTCATTAAAACAATTATAAACATATTTAACACCAAAGAGTGGGAAAATTATACTATTACTTTTAAAATTTCATGAATAATTATAGGAGAATAAAATTAAAAAAAATTGAACAAAAATCATATAAATTATCTAATGGATTTCCAAGAATGAGAAATCTTGATTAGAATAAGATTGCGAAAAAAACCATTATAATAAAGATATATTTGATTTAAGAATATATTAATTAATATATTATGTGTCTAAAAATTAAATCAAAATAAAAAAATAGAAATAAATAAATATATATTAAAATTTATTACATATATAACCTTATAATATTAACAACTGCAAGTAATATAACCCAAAGAAATGATGTTGGCTTATGAAATTAATTTCCACTTGGTAACACTTAATTAAATTACACTTTTATGAAATAATTAAAATTTAAAATAAAAATATCATTAAGAATGAATTAATCATGATATTATATGTCAAAGTGGAAGTATATAAAACATATATAAGAAATTAGGTGCATAATAATAAATTATGTATCATTGAATAGAAATTGAGACGAAGTCCCTTACTACTTTGTAACTTTTGAATTGTAATCCCCATGAAATAAATAATCCAAAATTTTTATCTAAAAACCATTAAGATAAAAATATTCATGATTTAAAGTAAAATATGGGAATTATATACACCACAAAAAATAAGTGGTGGAAATGGTGTATTCTTCATAGAAGAAAAAGTTAGACGAGAATCCCTTAACTTGCATTTACTTTCAAGTGAACATCATTTATCCTCCTATATATTGGTTTTAATAATTTCAAGAACTTTAATCATATTTATAATATCACATATTCACTTATTATAATATCTTAGTACCCATTTTTTAAGAATATTTCATTTTTCAATTATTTTGTGTGTTAATTCCCTAGTTTTTCGAGTATGTTTTAACTTGTTAACTATAATTCATTTTAATTAGATCATGATTTCATCATATAAATAATTTAAACCATGATTAAGATTTTATATATATTCATTATATATGTATTTAGAGTAATAAATAATATTATTAGATAGAAAATGAAATGCACCATTCATGGATATTGTTGGTCATACGTACGCACGAACCCTACTTTAATTTCTTTTCCATATTTTAAACATTGAAAACTAAATGATTTATATTTATATTATAATTATATTATAATTTATATTTAATATATTTAATATTTTTTATTAAAACCATCCTTTATATGTTCCATGTATAGAGTGAATGATTCACATCCCTTTGAGGAAGTGGTTGTCCAAATGTCCACAAATGACGTTATCATATTTACAAAAAATGGAAATCCTTAAGTTGCATTTTATATGTGAATTATTGAAGTATTAATAAAATAAAATATCATAAATATCATATAAAAATAGTGTTTCCATCATAATTCACAACCATGATAGGTGCTAAAGGAATAAACGAACATCATCGTTTTGTGAGGCGGTGTTCCGTTGCACGCGAATGGTAAGTTTGTTACCCATTTGATAGAAGTGTGTGTAGGTGAAAGTAGAAGAATTAATATAAAAAAATATTTATATATTTATGATAATTTTTTTATTATATAATCTTTTAATAATTATAATTTAAGGATTATAGAAAGAAAATAAAATAAAAGATCTTGAGGAAGGATGTAACCTCTTCTTTGTGTAACTCCATTAAGTTTACACAAAAGGTATTCCTTGGATTGATCTATACACAAATTTAGGATTATATGTTTTGGTTAGAGATATTGGGAGATTATTTTATTATATTTTGGTCAATCCAAAGTGGCTTGTGATTTGTGAGGAAGTGGGAGGGGTGAGTTTTTTATAGTGGACGAGGACTGGAATTTTTATTAATCATTAAAAAGGGGATTCCACCAATGTTTTTTTCTAGTAAAGTGGGTAAAATAATGAGAATATTAAATCCAAGTGATTATAGGGTCCAAATATGAACATCAAATGTATTTTTTTCAAGTTTATATGTCTTGTTTTCTCTTAAGTTTATGTGTTAATCCTTTAATAAGCTAATTTTCTTCTTAATCGTTATAATTAATTTTAATCGATTTTATTAATAGTGTTGGTAAAAAACTAATTTCACCTAATTATAAATATTAAATTATTCTTATTACAAATACGGAATATATTTTTAATAATTATAATCATATAATTAGAATAAATTAATTTAAAATTAATCCCCTAAATGGTGTGATAATGCAAATTTTTAATGTACAAAGGTTCAATAGTTTTCTTTGCTTTTAAATCAAATTTCAATGTGAAATTAATTACAATGACCTAAATTGGATTATTATACATATAATTGATCTGATTTTACTTTAAAACTAATTAAAAATATAAATTAACAATATAAATAAGTTAGATGAAAAATAAATTTTGAATTAAAATTCAGTATTCTTTATTATTCATAAAAAATGAACTTTAATATAAAGATACCAAAAAATCACCCTAACCTATTTTTTTTTTGTTTTTATTTAAGAAAATAATATTTATTTTTAAATATTAAATTAATAAAATTTTCAAAATTTGGATTTAAAATAGGTTCACTGATAAATGGTGTTAAACGTTCCTTTATGAAAATAATGATTTTTATGCGAAATATTGGGTTTGTTTTTATCTTATACTTATCAAATATATTAAATGGACGTAAAAATTATTTTATTAAATATAATATATATATATATATATTTCATTATTAACACTCACTAATTAAATTAAATATAATTTAATAGGATAAAACTACTATACAAATAAAATATTTCATTTATATTCAATTAGTTTATATTTTCATTTCTATTTAATTGGTAACAAATTAATTCATCTTATATTTTTGTAAACCATACAATTTCATAATTTATATAATAATATTCATATCCTCTAATTTAACATCTAGGTTTTATTTTATCGTATTAAATAATAGTATTTTAATAAAATATTATTGCTTGATAAAACTCAGTCTTGCGTGTAGCATAAGCAATCAAAGAAAGTTGTTGTTACGTGTGATGGAATTTATCTTAGTATTGTGTGAATTAAAAGCTATATCATATAATTAATTAATTTAAAATATTGAATATATTATAAATTTTTTGTATATTATATTCCCTTATGTGCTTGGTGTTGCGTTTCACACACGCTATTGAATACAACTAGTACCAAACCCGTGTATTTTCACAGCATGATCATTTAATTACACATTCACCCATGCATAATTTAAATTTTTTTCAATTTTAATTCCTATAAAATATGTACATAAAATAATGCACTTATATTATATATAAATTCACACTGATAATGCAGTGTAAACTAGTGCATATAGAAATGCATACAGAAGTCATGACATACTTATATTCTATATAAGTGAAAATTGGAAATGCATACCTAAAAATAAGCACATATATGAATATATATACTAGAAAATAAATGAAAATATAAATATATATAAATAATAAATTATGATTACATGTATAAGGAGAAATCACATCCTTCAGTAATATAACTAAAAAATTCACTAAGACAAACTACAGAAAGACTCACCAACTATTTTCACATGGGACCCCCAACTACGAAAATTATGCTCTTGGTCTCATTCTAGAATACATGTACTAGATGTGAAATAAAAATGTGCATCATTAGGAAAGAATAACCAATTTGGAAACACCAGATGTGAATCACCAAATCTAGATACATAAAAGAAAAAATCCAAAGTCATTAGAGAAGACTATCCCAAATATCCATGAAATAGATCATGATTCATTGTCAAATATGTCATATACGAACCAAAAAATGCATATAATAAATGAATAAATAACAAAGAAGATTCTTCAAAAGATAAACTAAACTAGTAAAAGCCAACTCTCATGAAAGCCAATTGAAAACTGGCCCACCAATGATAGAAAGACCATGAAAAACCCCAAAGATACAAAATATTATAATGGAGACCAAAATGGGGGTGGAGGTGGAAACCAAGGTAGAGGAGGAGGCAGATTCAGAGGATGAGATGATGTAGAGACATAGGCAGAGGTGTAGTCGAAGGTAGAGGCAGAGGATGAAACCAAATAACCTCATAGTATCATATTATATAACAGAAACTATTTTAACTATCAAGCCTTAAAATATGAGTGCCACTTCAAATTTCATAGTTTTTTATATCGTCGGTGTTCATCCACCTATGATACAACAATGTGGATATGAAAAATATGAACATTGACACTAAGGGAGTACACTAACCTTCAAAACAACCCAATATAAAAAGTATTCCCTTTTATCATTTTTGTTGGCGGTCCTAGAAAGAGCATAATAAATCACCATTTTCATATTGAAGTGGCTTCTTTGGGTGGTTTTTTTAACATCCACATCACCCACGCCCTTGCTTTTTGTATCCAGTTCACCCTTCATGAACACTTTCAGCTTCCATAATGTTGATTGACTCTGAGAATTCAAGTCAAGGTCCACTTCTTCTACCACAACTTTAAATCAAGGGTTCTTATCCAAAACAATATTCACTCCCTTGCTCAAATATTCATAAACAAATGTAGGGAGGTTTTTTTCAAAACAATTTTCTCAGTCTTGATTTACTTACCTTTTCAAGATAATGATGTTATATGTGAGATATCATATAAATGCGAAGGGACTATACGAAAACTCAAACTATTGTTTTTCAAGACACTATCATCTTAAAATTTAAAAAGTTCAAGTAAAAAAAATTTCATAAGGAAATGGTAATTAAGTAAAATCGATATACAGTTGTGAATATATCGATGAGATAGGGTCATTAATTTTAATGGTAACATGAAATTAATTTTATAATGCTAGATAATATAGATAACAATAAATTTACATATCGTAAGAGGTGGTGGGGAAGATTCCTGGACACTGAACTTAGTTACAAGTGAATCTTCATGATTTAAAACATCCCGGAAAAAGAGAGTATTGAAAACTTAATGATAAATAATAGGTTTTTTGATGAGAATATAGAATAGTTGAAAAGTAATGAAATTACAATTGTAATAAAAAAAATAGAGATATGATAGATTTCATTACCTCTAAATGTTGAATAGTATTCTGAAATTATGGCATTTTTTGTTAGTTTTCAATAATGAATAGGACTTTAAAGCTATTTTGATCACATGATTGATAAGGGTTTCAAATTTAAAATTAATATATTTCCAAAGGAACACTTGTTTGGATTTCAAAATATTTAAATATAGAGGGAAACTAAAGGGATCATTGTTTTTTAAGTAAGAAAGACATATCAATTTAATCATGTCCGTCATATCAAAATGTATAAAATAGAATGAATTTGAATAATTACCTAAATGGTTTTTCTATAAATCAAATAAATAGGTTTTTATACAAACTGTATAACTTGTTTTTCAAATAGAAAAACAAAGATAGTCTTGTATGATTGTTGAGAATCACTTGAGTTCTATATCTGCAATATTACAAAAATGAAAATTTGATTCGTAGAATGTAATGTAACTACAAATTTAATCTAACATTTCAACTGGTCACCAAAATCATCCCACAATGTGCAATGGTAACACCATAAAAATTGTTTTGTATCATAAAAATTAAAATTATAAAAAGTAACATACACACCAGTTTACTATATTTTGTAAGAGTTATTACCTTTAATCAATTACAATAATATGAATATCTGAGAATTTGACTATCAGTATCATCTTTGACAAAAATTGATCTGGGAATGAGCTTCCTATGAGAAGTCAATCCATATTCATACTACCTGAGTGCACCCCGATCCACCACCAAGGAAACCACCCACACTTGTAATTCTACATAGGAATACAATTTTTCTTCTCCTTATTCCTTGACTCCCATAGAATCCAACAAGTTACAAAAATACATATACCATGCTTTTTGGCCACCTCCAAATAGAGCTCCATCCCTAGAACCAGAAAAAAATCAGCTCCACCCAGGTATCACTCTGCACCGAATCTCCCATTCAACCTTCAAAAACCCTTCAAACATCACTCCTTCTATCGCTATAGAAAAATATGTTCCATGTAGTTTCCTGACATGTAAATGCACAAAATTAGCACAAAGAAGCAAAGTAAATACCTTTCTTCTGAATAATGTCATCCATTGAAAGAGAAAAATGCATCATCATCCATACTAGAAAATTCATTTTAACTGGAATTAATTTTCACCACAACATCCTATCCAAATCATCATACCCATTAATAACATGAATCAACTCTCAAAAATAACCCCCGTTAAAACTTCTAAATGTATAGAAAATGAAGGAACATTCATCTGACTCATCAGTTATATTGATTCTATTAAAAATAGGCCAAATACTAAGAGTCCAACATAGCATTAATGAAGCCGAGGAAATATGATGATTCACATAATATTATTTCTTGAACTGGACAGTTATAAAGTAGTATGGGCACACCAACCATGTTATCCTACCAATAAGTAATATCCTCATACCCTACCTCCCAGTGAACTTCCTCAGACAGAACTGCCAGGAGCTTGATCATTTTACTAGTAAGGCTCAATGGACTTCTAACGGTATTAGCCCACCCTATCTAGTTGTTCTCCTATATTTTTAGCATGAACCATTCCCACTACATGTTCCCATTAATAATATCTCATGCTATATTTTCTTTTCTTGTATGTCCTGTATGGTTTTCAAGATATCACGGATTCCAATATGTATACTATGGTTTCTATTTCCCCATATTTTCACGAGTTTGTGGTGATAAATATAATTGATTGCATCTATGTAATAGATGAAGTTGGTGAAGTAATACATAATGAGATTAAATTACCTATACTATAATTATTATCCCAAATAGATAATACATAGTATTGAAGCTAGAATATGATTTGAAAACACTAATTCCATGTTATCATACATATAAAATATCCATATGCTTTGAGAACTATGTAATATAAAAAAGTGATACAATTCATAATTTAGACAACAATGTACATCGAGGTTCACTATTACACAATATTAAACTGTATCGATGGTTGTGTCAGTGACAGTGAGAAAACTGATCATTTTTAGTCATAATAATAAAATGAGAAACATGAATTGGGAAACTTTTTGAATTTAATGTAACTCGATAGTGGATATAAAAATAAAATACTCTTTATCTTGGAACAATGCGAGGTAATCCGGTTCCAATTTTATATAAGGAAATATTAATATAAAAATGTAAAAATTAAAGAATAGGGTTTCAAAGCTTCATGGGAAGTGCAATCAAAAAAGGGTGAATCCAATATGTAATAAACAACCCCATAAATCAATTATAATTACACAACAGTGTAGTATAATAATCATTCACATTTATAATTTCATACTTAAAAACCTAATTTCAATATTTAAAAAGTAATGAGGATTAATTATTAGCATATTTGGAAAATTTTACAAATCTCACAGTAGTTATTGGAACTCAAATCTAATAGGAAGATGAAGTTCAACTAAGAAACATAAAAATTTGAAAACTATACATAGTAGCTGAGTTAATGAAGTGGGGTTAATAATTCACTTAGTAAATGGTGGGTTTAAAGATCTCTATAAGTTTGCAATAATAATACTAAGATATATGAATCTGTTGTGGGATTTGTTTGACTAGAATAATAGTTATGAAGAAAAAGAATAATGTAATTGGAAATTGATATAAAAATATTTTAACTAAATATGGGGAATGTGAAAATATGATAATCATAATTGAAATAAATTTTTTTATTAAAAAATATGCACGCATTTTTTGAACAATTCATCTCAAAATTAGAAACATCAATACAAATTTACCTATGGTTATTCCTCATGAACCATTATGTATTTGATTTTATGAAAGATGGTCTGAGATTTAGTAGAGATACTGAAGTAAAATGTGGGGAATAACCCCTAAAAATAATGTTAAATATTTATATAGATGTTTCTAAATCAATTGTGTCAAAGAAAAATAATAAAGTATAAATTTTTAATGGTTACCAAAAAAAGAGATAATCAACAAGACAGTAGGACATAATTTAGAACCATTTCATAGAGTTATTATCAGACATAATGATATGTTTAATGAATTCCATACCATATAAGTTAGAAAAGGCTATTTTATTAAGGATTTAAATTGAATGAAAATATCCCAAAAAATGGAAATATTAAAAAAATACGAAAAAAGCGTGTATATTATGTTTTCATGCATGCATGTATTGTTGGAACCGGGCGTGCAGCAGAAGCCCCAAATAGGTGGGTTTTTAAAAAATTTCCACTGACGTTCGCCATAAACTTGCCGACGTCGGTGAAGGGCAGCCCGGTCAAAGCCGAGGACCACGCGTGGAGGATTTTAAGCACAAAATTAAACCGTAAAATACCTGGTTTGAATCCAAAACCGCGCACGACGTATGCTCATCGTTGGTGATCGCTGCTCAAAGAATCCGAAGCCGAATTCCTCTAGATCGTCCACACACGCTTCAAGGAATCCGCGGGAGCGCCGTTCGTCGTAATCCGGGTGCTAGTGCGGATTCGCGATGATGCCTTCGACGCTCCAACGACCACCGCATCGCTTCGCTAGCGATGCCTGAGAGAGTGCTCCATCCGAGCTCCATGGATCCAGAGCATCTCTCTCTAGAATGTGGGAGAGAGGAGAGGAGAGATAAACTCCATGAATAGTATTTGGCAAATTCCCCTCCCCTTCTATTTATAGTGCATAATTAAAATACCCGGTATCGCCTCGCCAGCCCCGAATACTTAACGCACTATTAACGACGTTTTTATGACTTCTAAACTGAGCCATAAATATTATTATCATTTACTTGTAATATATTAAAATATATTACATGATAATAATTAAGTCATTAACCCGACTCGTCGCTCCCATAAATATTAATTGAACCTTGAATAATTTAATATTCGTCAATTAATATTTTTCATGTATTTACTTAAAACTCGTAAATACATTTAATAAATAAATTCAATACTCATTATTCAAAACTCGAATAATATGAATTTATTTATCGCATTGGTGATCGTTTAACTTTGGACAATTCCCGGACCCCTAGGGCGGGGCCCACTATGTCCAATACTCCTATTCAACTGAATAGGGCAGATTCTTGAATACGCTATTGTGTGTGACCCTCTAGGCCCTTATTTCGACAGCCGTGAATAATATTCACAGACCAAGAGCGGGATCTAGCAACCCATCATGGCCCCTGAAAAAATAAGGATTGTCACAGCAGCGACAACCAACCTACGAACATGCACTGTGTAATATAATCTCTTTGTCTATAATATCTCATAAAGCAGGACGCACTCTCGTGTCATCGCCCTTTTCTTACTTTATTGTTTGTTGATGTAACTGGATGGATTTACCCTCGACTGCCATGGCCATGGTCTTATTAAGGTACTTCCATCCATATCAACATGGCCAGAGATATATTACTTCCATAACCCAGAAGTGACAAATCCTTTCTTGACCATTCAACCAATGACATGCCACTAATGACGCACCCGACACAAACTACCTCACCACGACTTTATTGCCATGGTTTTCGTCTTGCATCAAAGTACGTGATCAAATGACATACATTGCTAATGATCTCAAGTCAGGAGACCATTACACATGATCGTAGATAGGAACATCCAATGACACCTGAAACTTGTGGTGTTCCTATTGGCGGGTCAGTCCTCATGATCTCACTACTAGAGATCACCAAGTGCGAACTTCATGAGAAGAAGTCTCAATGCTTATGAGCCCCCAGCACCTGATGGTCAGACATCTACTATGTCCAATTAGTAAGATGTATCTAGACCATAGAACATATATTTAATATTAATGTCATAGTATCTAGAGGTTCTCATTATAGCCTGGGAACTGCTATAACCTTTCGATACGACAATTAATCTTTGGACATTACCATTTCAATAGTGGACGCAGAAAAGTCTACACTATAATGGTAAGATGAAATCATGCATAGTTAACTCTATACACGATATGGTAATCAAAAGCACATAATAGTTGGGTCTAGGGCACCCACTATTTCAACACTCCCACTTGCACTAGAGCCAACTTGCTAACTAAACTTGTTATCTACTCACATGATAAGCATCATGTTTCTGCTGAGTAAAGGCCTTAGATACTGGGTCTGCCGCGGTTCCGCTGCGTGGCTATTCTGCTATAGCGACCTCATCTCGTTGATTAAAACTTCTCAAGAGATGGTATCCCGAGTATATACCCTTTTTGTCCACTGTCATAACTTGACATCTTGGCTAGTAAGAATATCATAATCTACATTATGATAATACTTTTCTCACCAGGTGCGATTCCAAGAACTGGAACAAATCATTGCATTTAACTGCTTCTTAGATATCTTAGAAGCTGAAATGTACTCGGTCTTATAGATATGGCCACCACAGGCTGATATGAGCTTGACTCGCTCATCGCCTTTATCCTAACTCCAGTACTAGATCACATTGATCTATAGAAGACTAGTTTGTATCCCCGAAAACTAGTATCCTTTCTTCTCCACTTACCAGGTACAAATATTTTGTACTTGCTAAAGTACAATTAGATTGTTCTGACTGCATCCCTTGCAGTGCTCCTAGAAATAACTGATATTTGCCTATTGTAAAATATACCTTGGCAATATCGGTTCTTTTACATATCATGGCATACGTGATTGATCCATCGCTCCGACGTATGGAATTCAACTCACCACATTTATCTCTTCCCATGTCACGGACAGGTCAACATGGAGAGATTATGCCCTGTGACATAGGCAACAATTCATCTCTTGAATTGTTCCAACATTTTTTTTCAATATAATGTCACAATATGTACGATTGAATAGAACCAAGCAACCTATAGATCTACCTTAATAGATCTTTTTCCCTAGAACATAGGTCGCTACTTTAAGTCAATCATTGGAGAGTAAATTTCATTTTGGTCTTAACTAACTGTCAGACCAATGTGTGTTTTCCATATGTTACCAAACATATTTATTATTGGAAAACCTTAGCACTCCCACTAACCTCTGGTAGACACATGGAAAACATTTGTTTTAAATGTATATACTATGATCATTTTTCTTACTTTAATCCTAAACCGGATTTTAGTAACTTGAAACCTTTATTAGCATTTTGTGACATGACCATCCCTTTCTGGTTGTGTCATATAGACACCATCCAAGATTGGTGGTCATGACATCTAATGCCAAATAAATTGATCGTAGATATTAGCTATGGTAAGTAAAATTCTAACGGATTTAGGCATAACAGCTTGGTGAAACCAATTGAGCCTTATTGGTACTAAGATCGTACCATCCATGTATCAACTCACTTGAATACCCACCGCAGTATTCAAAATAATAGCCCCTTTCATACTTTGATACATGGAATCCATTAATTGAATTTTAGTTGATCTTATCAATTTTAGCTAATTTCCATATACTGCTTACTTGTAGGAAATACTATTCACTTTGAGTAATAGATCACGGTCGTAGTGAATATAAAATCATCACCATGGTTTTATCCTTCCTACGCAGTATGTGTCTCTGGAAAATACTTTGTTCCACATGTGCTTGTGGAACAAGTTCCTATGCCATCTATTTTGTGCATCTTGAGCATTGAATAAACACAAGTCAATATAGCTCCCACTATCTCTAATAGAGATGTGCACCCTTGTATAGAAGTGTAGTCTATTGCTTGACTACCTATTCTTCTATCTTGTAACATCCTAAACAATTGTTAGGATTATTACACTAAATGCACAATGTGTTTGTCTTGACGCTAGTTTGTTTATGTCCTAACAAACTCTTTGCATCCAAACACATGTTCTTTTGACATAATGGGTTTACATCATACTATGGCTCGTATGATATCCATTTGTCATTATAGTTGGCATATGGTTGTGGGATATTGCTGTTATTTGCAAAGCATTTCATGAAATATAGTGGAAGTTTCTGCTAGTTCCAACATTGATATTACTTACATCAATACTTTGATGTATAAAATGTGTGTTTAGGAATTACTCCACGCTACATTTTTTTGATCAATGTTGATATGTAAGACTTCATCATCAATCCTCCCCATTAACATCAATGTCGTGATGTTGATAAGGTAATGTGCGTTTAGGAATTGCTCCACGCTACATTATCATGATTGATGAATACTTGGTCGAGATATTATTCGGTATACCAGCCTGAAGCAACTCATATCTCCTAACCATGCCAATACTTCACTTTGATATTCCTTAATTACTTAAAAGAATCTTATGAAGTATATATACCTCTAGCTTATACTTGGAATAGTTCATACTATCATGTTGAACTATTTCAAAAAGCTTTGTGACGTACCTTTATTTCTAAAGGCTCATTTGTCTAAACTAAAGACATCGATAATACCATAAGTATTTAGCTATGCCGAGCCTAAATACAAAACTTGGTAGATAAATTATGTCCATTTTTAGTATTACTTGACAAAGAATTATCCTGTCACAACTGGGTATAAGTCTTACATTTATATTCATCACTAATTGCCTATGATCCATGTATCACTGAACTAGTGATTGAGTTTACCAAAAACAACATTCATTTCAGAAACTAAAAGAATGCCTCCTTGCGTCCAAGGACACATGAGATTAATGTTTGTGGTTATACTCAACAATAGTTCAACACGAATCTTTCACTTGGGAATTAAAGAAGTCGTGTACTTCTCACCACTGGCCTAGGTATCACCCTTTCACAGCCACTTGGAGAATACACCTGACTTCTAGTAAGTTTTCTATACTAACTTGTTTATCGTATTAAAATACACATATGTTTCCAACATATTGTATTTAATACCCAAGTAGTAAAAGAGAAACATTATAATGATGAATATACCTGATGTAGAAGCGGAAACATGCTTCTTTAAATCAGTTTATTGCTTTTAAACTTCCATAGTATTATTTTTATAATATGAAATGAAAATAACCTCTGTCAATACCTCATTAATTGAAGGACATCACGAATATGTCATTGGTATGAAATGCCTTTGACCTTTTCACATTGTCTTTCAATTTATCCTCCATAAGAATTAAAGCTTAATTGTCTTTCATTCTTATTCACTTGGAGTACCTTACCTAGATAGGTAATGAAGCGTTTACTCAATACTTGTTCGTTTTGTATCTTAAAACGAGACTTGAGTAATGTGGTGAAAATGATATTTAAAGATCATGATCAATCTTTAAATTTACACATGTCGGTGTAAACTTCACTTTATTCATATCATTGCTTCACTTTCTCCTTACAAACATCTCGGATATGAGACTTTATGTTATATCATCTATGTCCTGGTGTAGCGACCGCAACTAACACCGGACGTTGATGAAAGCATACTGATATAACTATCATATGCTTTGTATATTAGTCTCTTGTAATCAATTTTCACCCTCGCTTCTTGAGGTAGTTTAACAGTGTTGGGACACTAACACCTTGAGTTTCCTATATCATAGTACTATGCGCACGCGCCTGTACTATTCATGGATACTCGTGTCACTGTGGACATTTACTTTGTCCATTATAATATTGCAGTTTTAATCTTGTGGTATAACTTTCCATTTTTCAACAAAAATAAATTTTAGCAGATAAGTTCCTTTTATCTGGATTACCGGTTTAGATATTTTGATCATTTTATGTCTCCCACTATTTTATCGGATTCTAGGAACCCTCTGTGCTAGAATCGGAATACTCTGTCGCTTGAGTATTCTAGTGGCAAGGATCCCGAAACCACCCCTCATAGTCTACAAGCTAAGGCTACGCCACTACTTGGAGGGTTCTAGGTAGGCTTTTGGCTGACCGACCGCTTTAACTTGCGGTTCCTTGATCTGTTGAGTGAAGTCCCAGCTTCTTAAAATCAAAATTTGATTTACTCAACACTTGCCTCTAAAATGATAGCAAGTTAGCTAGGGCTAATCCTTACTAGAACTTTAGTTAAGTCGACCCATCATTCTTATAAGGACTCCCCAGTAGTAAGAGGCACCCTCAGCTAAGGCATGAACTGGCACCTCAAACAGCTGGTTTTGTCCAAATTTGAAAGACGGAGGGCTGTTTAGACTTAATATATCATTGAGGGTTTTATTATTTTTAGTGTGACGAAAGAAATAATTTTTCTAATTTTATAAGCACGAACTATGTGATCGCACTCACAACTGGCCGTGCAAGAAATAGAAATCTCATCGCGTCACATGTTCATTTTATCTTGCATGTTTCTTTATTATTATACTATGTCATCGCGCAATAAATTACACATGCACAAAAATAATAAACCATGCAGAAATAAAACGAACACCTGATCATGAGTCGGTACTATTGGTTGATCCGTTGAGTGAATAACGGACCAACCGAAACCCTAGGGGTAAATACCTTTAGTCGCGTGTCTTGCAACTTGAATAGCAATATCTGCTCATCAATGCATCCAACTCCTGTCTGGTGCGTCGCCGTTACTTGGCACGAAATGCGTCATCGGTCGTCTCGTCATTATATAATTGTACTCGCACGCAGGCGAGGGGGTCTCGGGGTATAAATATACAACTATGAGAATGGGCGCGCATGCCCTTATACATATAATGACTCTGAGATGACACACAGGTCGCCTTTTTATTTAAAATAATAATTATTACAAAACCACATGTAATAGATAATTAAATAAATAAACATACACTAGACATGCATTGGTCGGTCTCAGCTCATGATCAGTTATATACGCATTAAACTTGCGTATATTAAATAAGTGCAGAATAAAAAATTAAACTTGCATTAAAATTAAACTTGAGGGAATTTTAATTTAATTAAAAATTTCACTCTAATTTTTAATCCAATATTTACGTCGTTCGGTCCCATTTAATTAATTTAATTTTTAAAACTAAAAATTAAATTAATTAATTAATTTAATTAATGTCCCAATTAATTACGCCGCTACAACCAAAAATTAATACCTAATTAATTTAATTATCAACTGTAATTAAATTAATTGTTTTAATTAATTTTTGATTAAAATAAAATACCTGAGCCCCTTCAACCACGGGCAGGGTCTGCGCCGGTCGGCGCGAACCTGCGAGGCGCATCCCAGGTAGTGCCGACCCCGGGTAGGGGATTTCTGGGTCTGGAAGGTCCGCCTAAGCCCGTTCGGTGGTGAGAAGACCTTCCTAGAGAAGTTTCGGAGCAGTGAATATTACCTTCCCGCTATGGGGACTGGGCGACGGCCGTAACGAGGCTGGTCTGGGACGGTGCAGGCTGGGCGGTAGCGGAATAGCGCGCCGCTCTGCCTAAGGGAGGAGGCCGATCCATAGCATCGTACAGACGCAGTGGACGGGTGGATGAAAACAGCCGGACGGGGCTGTCCGTGACTGTGGGGAGTCGTACCGAGGCGAGAAAACCTGTGCAACGAGGCTGAGTTGTGCGTTGGTGGAGGGAGCCAGCCGGACAGCACTGTCCTCGGCCAGTAGGAGTGCCAAAAGGAGCTGAGGCACGTTGGCGGCGGCCTGGGATTGCCCGCTGGTCCAGCGGGGTGCTATTTGCAGAGGGGAACGTCGGGGAGGCCGGTTTGCATGGCTGCGGGACTGGCCTGCTATAGCTCTGCGGAAGGAAGGAGGAAGCCTGTCCACCACCTGCTGCTATAGCGTAGTGAATGGGAGGAGCCGGGACGGGGTGGTCGGGTGTCGGCTGGGCGAGATGCAACGCCTGGATGGGCACCTGCTGCTCCCTACATGCAGCGCGTCCGGGGAGCCGCGAGATGCGGGAAGGAGGACTTGCACCTATTGCCCGGGGTGGGGCGTCTGGACCTGCTGCAGCTGCGTGGTGAAGGGGAGAGGCGAGCGCGGGAGGGTTCGGGCGGTGAGGCGTCGGGGTGCGGGACGCACTGGCTCCGCGCGGGACGCCGACCTTGTGCTGGGAGTAGAGGACGCCGACCTTACATTTAAGTCTTCCCTCCTTTAAATATTTTTCCAAAGCCTATATTAAGCTTTGGAAAAATAACAATAATATTATAATAATAATATTATTATAACAATATCAATATTATTATTATAATAAAATCAAATAATTTTATTATTATAATAATAATATAATTTAATTTTAATAAATTAATATCAAAACCAAATTGATTTTCCGGTGAGTATTTCGTACCGAAAAACAATATCGAATCCGAATTCGAAACTTCGGATGGCTGCAAACTGACCATCCGATATCCAATTCGGGTTCCGTCTGCGGCGTTGGGACCGTTTTGACACCCTCTTAACATTTTAATGCAAATTTAAATTTTTCTTGGCTTAAAATCGACACGCTCTCCCTCTGATACCACTTGTTGGAACCGGGCGTGCAGCAGAAGCCCCAAATAGGTGGGTTTTTAAAAATTTTCCACCGACGTTCGCCATAAACTTGCCAACGTCGGTGAAGGGCAGCCCGGTAAAAGCCGAGGACCACGCGTGGAGGATTTTAAGCACAAAATTAAACCGTAAAATACCTGGTTTGAATCCAAAACCGTGCACGACGTATGCTCGTCGTTGGCGATCGCTGCTCGAAGAATCTGAAGCCGAATTCCTCTAGATCGTCCACACACGCTTCAAGGAATCCGTGGGAGCGCCGTTCGTCGTAATCCGGGTGCTAGTGCGGATTCGCGATGATGCCTTCGACGCTCCAACGACCACCGCATCGCTTCGCTAGCGATGCCTGAGAGAGTGCTCCATCCGAGCTCCATGGATCCAGAGCATCTCTCTCTAGAATGTGGGAGAGAGGAGAGGAGAGATAAACTCCATGAATAGTATTTGGCAAATTCCCCTCCTCTTCTATTTATAGTGCATAATTAAAATACCCGGTATCGCCTCGCCAGCCCCGAATACTTAACGCACTATTAACGACGTTTTTATGACTTCTAAACTGAGCCATAAATATTATTATCATTTACTTGTAATATATTAAAATATATTACATGATAATAATTAAGTCATTAACCCGAGTCGTCGCTCCCATAAATATTAATTGAACCTTGAATAATTTAATATTCGTCAATTAATATTTTTCATGTATTTACTTAAAACTCGTAAATACATTTAATAAATAAATTCAATACTCATTATTCAAAACTCGAATAATATGAATTTATTTATCGCATTGGTGATCGTTTAACTTTGGACAATTCCCGGACCCCTAGGGCGGGGCCCACTATGTCCAATACTCCTATTCAACTGAATAGTGCAGATTCTTGAATACGCTATTGTGTGTGACCCTCTAGGCCCTTATTTCGACACCCGTGAATAATATTCACAGACCAAGAGCGGGATCTAGCAACCCATCATGGCCCCTGAAAAAATAAGGATTGTCACAGCAGCGACAACCAACCTACGAACATGCACTGTGTAATATAATCTCTTTGTCTATAATATCTCATAAAGCAGGACGCACTCTCGTGTCATCGCCCTTTTCTTGCTTTATTGTTTGTTGATGTAACTGGATGGATTTACCCTCGACTGCCATGGCCATGGTCTTATTAAGGTACTGCCATCCATATCAACATGGCCAGAGATATATTACTTCCATAACCCAGAAGCGACAAATCCTTTCTTGACCATTCAACCAATGACATGCCACTAATGACGCACCCGACACAAACTACCTCACCACGACTTTATTGCCATGGTTTTCATCTTGCATCAAAGTACGTGATCAAATGACATACATTGCTAATGATCTCAAGTCAGTAGACCATTACACATGATCGTAGATAGGAACATCCAATGACACCTGAAACATGTGGTGTTCCTATTGGCGGGTCAGTCCTCATGATCTCACTACTAGAGATCACCAAGTGCGAACTTCATGAGAAGAAGTCTCAATGCTTATGATCCCCCAGCACCTGATGGTCAGACATCTACTATGTCCAATTAGTAAGATGTATCTAGACCATAGAACATATATTTAAGATTAATGTCATAGTATCTAGAGGTTCTCATTATAGGCTGGGAACTGCTATAACCTTTCGATACGACAATTAATCTTTGGACATTACCATTTTAATAGTGGACGCAGAAAAGTCTACACTATAATGGTAAGATGAAATCATGCATAGTTAACTCTATACATGATATGGTAATCAAAGGCACATAATAGTTGGGTCTAGGGCACCCACTATTTCAACATGTATAAGGGGTAAACATACATGTACCTTCTACTTGTAACCATATTCATTATACATATAACATATCTTCTAAAATAAACTTCCATATTTCATTCTATACATTATGAGGATGATAAATCAAATTTGACAGCAACATATGAGAAAACATCTTGTGCAAACAATCTCATGTTTCCCAAATAGATTCTTATTTTGTAGCTTCAATAAACTGAATTTCATCATGAAGTAATCCTAAGGAATGATAGGATTCTCTAAATTTTTCATCAAAAGTATCATTTAAATTCATCAATTCGCAATAATATTTTTTCCCTCTCTTACATTAAAGTTATCCAATTATAGGTGGTACATAGTGAAACCTTCTTACTGCAAATCTGTGTTTTTAGGGTAACATTTTAGAACACCTACATTGAAGAAAACTTTTAATGGATGTTTTACAAATTTGAGATTACATTTTTCATGAAATCTTTCATTCACTTCTAACCAATATACGAACATGGTTTTAGAGATTGTGGTTTTTGTTAAGATATCTTCACTAACATCATCATAAGTATAAGTAACACTTTGGTGGTTTGGTAAATGGAAATGTAATATTTCAATAGGAGGAGACCAATAGTTTTAGGAGCTTGAAACCAAATAGAAATGGATTTAGCTCTTGAGATCCCATGACAAAAAAAATTAACTCCCTTGTGAATTGTCTGGATGTAATATAAGAAACCAATAATGGAAAATTATTTACGGAAGAAATATGTGTTTCTCTACCTTGGAATAAATAATGGGAAACTAAAAATGATGAACCTAAAATATTTGAACAGAATAATTTAAAACAATTAGGGTTAAAAATCATATTCTATGGACATATATATATATATATATATGCATGTGTGAAGAAAAAATATATCCAAATGAATTAGTTCATGTAGGATAAAAAAATTAAAGAATGAATAAATGATTCGAAAACAAAAAAAGGTAAAAATATAATAAATCAGAATATAGTGAGAACATAAAAAAATATTAAAACCAACAATGAAAAAAATATTAACTTAAATTTTAGAAGGAAATATAGTTAAACTGATATCTAACCTCAAATTTTGTCATAAAACACTAGCAAAGCATTATAAAATTGAGAAACATGTAATCTACAAAAATGAATAAAAATGTTAAATGAAAATAACAAAAAACCATTACACCAAAAAATTGTACAAAAAAAATATTATATTATATGATCTTTTCATTTTAATGAAATAGATTTCATGTTTCTAATATAAAAATTGAAAATTATTAAAAATCATATCATGAGAAGATTTTTTTACTTACCTGAAACCAAATAGAAGAACATTCAATTATTTAGATCACATGACTAAAAAAAATGTTATTCCCTATGAAATTTCTAGATTATAAATAATAAATATATAATGGAAAAGAATTTATGGAAAAAAAATATGTTTTTCTCTTCTATGGAACAGATAATGGGAAAACAACAACAATGAAGCTGAAATCTTTTTCAATTGAAACATAAAAAGAAAATTTTTAATAAAATCTCTACTACAAAATAATATTGTTATTTTATGTTGTTTAAGGGGAGATAGGCACAATAATGACCACATATATCACTATGTAGGTCACTGGTCATGAATGGGAAAACATTTTTCAGTGGCTAAGAAATGGTATGATGAAAGGGATATGGTCGCTCTATAGAGTTGACAATTTAGGAAAATTTTACTGGCAATTGATCTTATAGTTAATGGTGATTATAGTTGTTACCTTTTGTGAGTCTGTTTAAAGCCGGAAGATATAGATTGTTATATAATCTATAACGAAATGGAATATCACAGATCATATAAAATAAGAAAAAGTATATAAAGTGATATAAAATATAAAATCCTGTCAAATTACAGATATATAAATAGCTTGATATTAATGTGTTCATACCAATTAACGGTCAAAAATATTTAGGAAAACAATTAAATTATATAAATTGTAATGTAATAACATCCAATAATATACCTAATTCCTACATCTTTATAATGATAGACACATAAAAGTTTATTATGCATGCATCAAAACTAAAAGAAAATTAAAATAAAATTTCATTAAATTGGATAATGATAAAAACATAAAAGTTTATTTATCTATAGAGAATATGTTTAATGGGAAATCATTTTATTATTGTAAACCATTCATATAAATGTGGTAAATATATTTAAAATTATATCCTAACAAACTACACACTCATATATATAAGAACATGTTTTCATTCTATTTTTTAATCCCACTACAATAATCTTTTATTGAATCTACTTCTGTATAAATTCTCATTATAAGAGATTCCATGTGAGATATAAATCAAATAACTAAGAAATAGCTACTTATAATAAGACATCCAAGGATTTTTAGTGTAATTAAAGTGAATTTTTAAAGATAATGTAAAAAATGAAACAAAACCAACTATAATAAATAACTACTACTTTAAAACATCTATAACAAATGGAACATAAGAAAATAAATTTCATAGAAAAAATGATTGAAAAAAATATTAAACTCCTTTGATGAAGCACTAGTAACTAAATTTAGCCATGATTGTATCATACTTACATAATCTTGTCGAGTATTTCAATGGTAGTTCTCAACTTGCTTAAAATTAGTTTACTGGGATTCTCATGTTATTTAAAAAATATTTATCAATGAATTATTACAAAGAAACTAAACATGATATATTAATTAATCTATAGATAAATATAAGAATTTTTTTTAATAGTTTTAAAGAAGGTTGTTTTTTTATAATTTGTCCTATATTATATTCTATCAACTAACATTATTCCTAAAAATTTAAATAGAATTATATTAATTAAAAAAAAATTCTCCATGATGAATATAAGTATATGAGTATGTGTATGTGCTTATATACTCTTAAAATCATCATTGTTGTTTAAAAGATAAAAGAAAATTAACAAGTGTTTTGGAATGATGGTCAAATATGTATATAGAATCACATTCAAAATGGCATAACTATTTCAGGGAAATCCTCAATTCACTCCCTTTAATGGAGGACCTAAAACAATGATGAAAACACAGGAATATATAAAATAATTTTGAAATATTTGACACATACAATCGTGCTTTCATAAATATAATGTTCTCCACTAAAACTACAAGCCATTCATCCTTATAAAATATACCAAGAAGAAATTAAACACCAAGAAAATAATTTTTTATATGTTTTTCCATTTATTTAACAACCAAACATACTTCATTTGAGTATAGGTATCTCTTGGAAACAAAAATTAAAATTATTTGGTACCAGAGTTTCTAGGCATGAACAATCAAATGAGAAATAATATGCAAAATGACATCTGGAAGATATAGTAGTATGAAAAGTAACAAAAACTGATTTACTACAATATCTCAATGATAAAATGTAAGACAAGAATTGTGTGGAACCTGAGGTGGTGGTAAATAAATTTCAAGAGAAAGTGAAGAAATCAATACCAATCTCAACAAGAGATCTGATACATAAATAAATAACCAATAAAGAGGAGAATAGGGAAACATATTTAATATGGTTTATAGAATGTGAATAAACATTAACATTAGATAACTCATAACTTTTTCCTAAAAAACTAAGGCATGTGGGGAAAACAATGATGTCAATTGATAATATTCAACAATAGCTTGGTAAATGTACAAGTGAGATGAATGAAATCAATGGAACTCATAAGAAGTTGTTGGAACACCACCGAATATTTTATTCACCTATAAGGGTAATTATTCCGTAAGAGTGGTTTATCTTATTCAGCAACCAATGATGAAGGTAGTCAAATAATACCTACTCAGTGAATAGGGTGAGGAGGAGGTGTAGACTAAGAAGGATGTATATTTTCAGGTGGAGAAGGTGAACATGGAGGATATGTAGGCATAGTTAGAGGGGGAGTCTTAGTATGAGGGTGATATTGAGGTGGAGGGAGAGACATTGGTGAAGGGTTACTATGAGTTTTATATTCTTAGGTGGAGTCCAAGGCGGAGGTGTAGACAAAGGCCAAGGAGGAGGTGTAGACTAAGTCAGAGGTGGAGGCGGAGGCGGAGCTGATGTTGGAGGTGGATCCAATGTCGGAGGTGGTGGAGGATAAGTGGATTCAGGGAGGTAGAGAGGGGAATTGGGGAGGTCTAGGGGAATTAGGAGGGGAGATGATAGTTGAATCTTGTGGGTGGATTCGGAAGGGGATGCATAGAGGTTGAGTGGAATTTAAGGAGAGAAAGACATCTACGGGTGAATTATTGTTGAGTTAACATGTGTAAGAAAATTTACAATATTTAGTATAGATAATGGATATGTAAATAAAGATATAAAAATTAAAATAAATTGATATCGGTAGTTCAAAGATAGGTGAATTGATAATTTTTTCAAATAAATAAAAAAATTAAGCTTGTCAAAATTACAATATATATGAATATGAATCATAGAATAATGTAAACCAGAAAACAAATCAATGTAAAATAAAAAATTAATGGTTTTAATAAAATTTAAATAAATAAAAAGATATAAAACAAAAATAAGAAAGAACTGAACATAAAAATAAGAATTAAATAGAAAATCATTGCATACCCGTGTAATTCTTGTGAGTCTTATATTTCTTCAATTATTAAAGCATGAATCCCTCTATGTCGATGACTCAATTATTACTCTTACGATTGTTGTAGTGGTATTACTTATTTGAAATAATGTCACTGGGTTACATGGGTAAAATGGAATCATATTCAGGGTAATCTATATGCCCCGGAAGCTATAGAACCTCCTGAATCTGATCATCCTACAACACTTCAAGGTCCCCAAGATGTGATTCCTACTTAGCTGACTCCAATCCATTAAAAACGGATTCTGATAAAACTAATTTCAGATCCTTCTTGACAATTCGAATTATAGACTCACTAGAATCAGTTAAATTGAGAAAAATCATCACCATCTTCTTAAGATTTAGCTTCAATACTCCAAGCATTTCACCCCATATCCACTACAACAACTTATTTCTCTCCAGGAATATGCTCTTCCACTTTAGCATTAGCATAAATATTTCCTGACCTAATAAATTGATTATAATTTACCAAAAATTAAACCTAGGATGACCCTAATGTCGAGACTCCTTTTAGAGTTTTTTGCATCAAAATAAATGGCCTTAATCCTTTATCATTACCCAAAACAAGCATAAAATTATCAGATTTCAACTCTTCTTTCTGGAAAAATCTTACTGCAATAGGTTTGTTCTTACCTGGTTCAAAAATCATTGATTTTTCTTCCTCTATATCATCCTTAAGCACATGATTGTAGGTTGGTGGTGTCTATTATAATAAATCTGAGAGATATTCAAACATGGAATTCTGAAATACACATCTTTTCAATTGTTTCATGGATGATCTATTATTTGGATTCTGTAACACCTAATATTTGAAACAATCATAATCGAATTGGATATGTAGAAAACATAACACACATCAGGGGTTAATTCATTCAAAGTAAACTCATTTATAGAATCACTATGTTCCATTTATGTTATGTACTCCAGAATGAAGTTACAAAGACACATCAAGTTTAATACATACCCGATAAACTGAAGGTCATGAAAAATTGAGATTAGAAGATTCTAACCTAATTGGATTTCTCAAAAGCCAAGAAATATCCAAGAGATATTCTCTTATAAAGAGATGATTGGGAAGATAGAAAAATCAAACCTAGATCAGCACAAATATAAATTAATATTCCTTGAGAACAAATGCCCACTAGAAGAGGCAGAGGTAGCGAGTTGGGGATGAGTGGAGGAGGCAGATGCGGGGAGGCAATGAGGTGGTGAGGAGAGGATTCATGATGTTGGATGCGATGTGTGGTTGCAAAACTATGAGGCTATGTAGAGGAGGTGAAGGTGGTGATGGTGAGTTGGTGATGAGGGGATGCATCATGGAGGCTGGGATGCATAGCAGAGGTGGGGATGTGTGGTATTGGGGCATCGAGGTGGAGGGGAAGGCGGTGATGGTGAGGCGGATAAGGGGCGTGATGGAGGATAGGATAGAGGAAAGAGGTGAGAGGAATGGGGAGGAAGTAGAGGTGGGGAGAGGATACGGTTTGGGGAGGAGAGTCAGGGATGGGTAGAGGAATTAGGGAGTGATTTTTATCATCTACAGTATCCCATTTTATAGGATGCTCTGACCATATGGAAGGATCATAACACATGTTCTTTTTTAAAGGTGGAACCATCCTCTCAGGTTGAGACGATGGAGCACATTTTCATCTCAAAGAAAAATGGGGCATGATTGAAATGGCCGAAGCATGCAATGGATTTTTTGAATGTGCCTTTTTATCCAGGAAAGGTGACATAGATTTCAGAGTAGGGAGAGTCGTTAGAGTCACAGAAATCAGGTCGAGGTCAGGGTCTAAGGGATCAGTGGTTCGAGGTTGATGTCTGAGGTCGAGGTCGAGGTTTGAAGGATCAGTAGGCTTTGGAGTAGGGTGAATTATTAGATTTTCAGCCTAGTTTTATGTTTGTGTTTTGGTTCTCCCAATAATGGATAACGATTAAGGTATTGTGGATTTTATTTTAATCACTTTTACAGTTTTGTGGTAAATCTAGGGTAAGTTTTTATCCATGATTCTAAACTGAATTATGTGAAGGTATTGGAGATTATATTTGATGTTTTTTATTTTAGTTTTGTTATAAATCTTTCCAAAAAAATTCTAAAGTTTTTAGTGGTTCTTTTACTAGTAGTGATATATATTATTATTTCATTCAAGAACATCCATTGGTTTTTGTAGTGGATCTTCCACTTGATGTAAAAGTTTTATTCGATTTCCACCTGAAGTTCCACTGATTTTTATTGTGAAATTTCCACTTGATATCCAAGTTTTTTTTAATGTCCACTAGAAGTTCCAATGTATTTTCCCCTAGAATTTTCAGTGGATGTTTCATTGCATGTTCCAGTGGAAAAAGTTCAAGTGCAAGTTCCAGTGTAACATGAACTGGAACTTCCACTAGAACATCCATTAAAACTTCCACTGGATCTTTTTCTACAGGAACATTCACTAGAACTTGCACTAAAACTTCCACTATAACTTCCACTAGAACTTCTACTGGAACTTCGGTTGGATGTTCCACTGGAACTTACAGGGGAACATCCACTGTAACCTCAACTTGAACTTCCACTGGAAAATATATATAATATGTCTTATAAATGGTTTTATTTATAATTTCAGGAAAACAATATTATATATATATATATTCCTAATTATATATTATTTAGTTATATTTCTATTCATGTAGATTATACATTTTCAAACAGAACATCCAGTGGAACTTACAGGTTTTTGCGATGTTGTTGATGGTGATGTTGATGTTATAGAATCTTTTATTAAAACAGTTGTAGGGATGGAATTCAAGTCAATTGATGAAGCATAATGTTTTTATGTCATGTATGGGAGAGTAAATGGGTTCATTATACACCAAAAATACTCTAATAAAAGGATAAAGGATAAATCAATTTTCACATATCATTTATGATTATAGAAAATAAGGTCATAAGAAGGTTGAAAATGTGATAGCATGGTGAAATTTCCTTGGGCTGAGACACTAACAGGTAACCTTGCTAGAATGGGGGTTAGTTTATTGTCTTCTAGCCAATATTAATGTACTATATTTTTTTTAAGAGCATAATCATCCCTCGCACATGCCTAAATCAATTCATATGATGTGGTCACAAATAAAAATAATAGAAGCACAAGCAGCTGAGTTAGATGTGAATTCTTATGCAAGTATTAAACCAAATGAATATCTCTTGTTCGCGACAGCTATTGTAGGGGGTGAGATTTCATTAAATACACGTGTGTTGTTCATTTGAATTTTTTAAGGACTAAATGGGAAAGATATTTTCTTCATGGTGATGCATGTTTCATATTTGAGTACCTTGAAAGACAAAGTCAGGACAATCCAACATTTCTCTATACAATGTAGACTTACATGAATGGGAAAATTAATAATATTTTATGAGTTGATCCAGAAATGATAATAGAGTATGAGTTATTTATATATATTGTTGTTTTGGACACCACATTCATCACTAATAAAAAGTATAGGACATTAGGTTTTTTTTGGGGTTCAATCATCATCATAAGATTGTTGTTTTTGGGGTACCTTTGTTATATGATGAAATTGGGACTTCATTTTTCTGGTTGTTTCAAAACTAATTACAGGTGCATCACATGAAGATACCTCAAACTATTATTACTAATTAGGATGTGGTAATGTGAAAATATATTTCTGCAATTTCAGTGGGAACTTGCCATTGCTTTTATTCAAGGCATTTGATGAAAAATTTCCTTAATCATTTGGGTAAATGGATGAAAGTTGGATCCATTTTTATAACTATATTTAATAAATGTGTGTTCAAATACCATGAATAAAATTAGTTTGATCAGGAGTGGCCTTACCTTGGATAAGAATATTGTGATGGGAGATCACACTGGTTAGATGATGTATTTGTATTTCGAGAAAACTTGGGGCATTGATTTTTGAAAGATGATTTAACATTGGGTATTCAAAATACTCAATTAAGTGAAAGTTTTAATGGATTGCTTAAATTTTATGTTCATTGGAAGTTTTGTTTTGTTTATTTATTTAAGTAGTTTGAATTCTTATTGGAAAAAAATTGGTATCACAAAACAAAGTTAGAATTTGAGACGTGGGAGAAGTTGCCTCATAATATTTAGCATTACAATGAATTGATGTGATAGGTTTCAAATATATATAAACTGAAGTTATTTGATTTATTTCAACATGAATATCAATTGATTGGTTCTTATTTTTTGATATATTGTTTTGAAATTGGAGTTCAATTTAGTTATGTTATTGGAATGGTTCATTGTGAAAATCAATTTTCTTTATCATATGAAGCTTCGAATGAAGTTTTTGAGTGTTCTTGTTGAAATTCGGAGTCTATTGGGTATCTTTATTGTTAGGTTTTAAAAAAATTCATTGGCTTGATGTGAGAGAAATACATGTATAATGTATTTTAGGGAGATAGACCCAATTGGCTAGAAATATTATGATGTTCAATGGATCTTTTTTTGAGTTAATTTCTAATAGAAAATCAGTTGTACCAAAACATTACAAAGATTTAGTATGAATGTGAAAGATGTTAATTACTATATCTTTTGTGATAGATGCAGGTTATGACATTACCTTCTTGAATTTCAGAAATTTTGCAAAAGAATTGTATATCATAAATACATTAGAGGATAAAGTTAATGGTCGTTCTATTTCAGAAAAAAAAATAAGAAAGGTTTATTTTACAAAGAAACCAAATAGGAAAGGGTGAGATAGATTGAAAATCTTTTTAGACAATTCCTACTAAAAGGGAAATAGTTGAATAAAAAATTAATCCTACTGCTATAATGATGGTATGGTTTCATTTTATAAAGAATTTAATTTATAAGATCAGTTTTCATTGTTAATATGTTATCTGATATCATTATTATTTGCATGCAGGGAGTTATGAAGCAAGCAATATCAGTTTTTTGTGTTGGATTGACAAAAACAGTTTCACATGTAATTTTCTTATGAGCATTATTTTCTATAACCGATGTAATTGTGTACTTTTTCTATTGTAGGAATAATTTTCCAAAAAATTGGATCTTTATCTTGGGAGAAAGATTTTCGGTATAACATTGGAAGAGGTCGAGCAGTGTAGACAACATTGGATGGTAGTTTTTTTAAATTTTAATGACTGAATTAAAGAATTTATAGGTTGTAGTATTTAGTAGTCCATTTTCAATTGTAATGGTTTGGATGTGGTATTGGGATAATTCAAGAAATTATAAATGTGTTTTATAAATTTTTTTGTATGAAACTATAAATATGGGATAAATCCAGGTTCTATAATTATATATGAATTTGTTCTTTAAGGATATGGTAGTGTTTGATAGTCCATTTTCGGTTGTAATGGATTGGGATTGAGATACTTAAATAAATTGTAAATGTTTTTTATGAATTTTTTGTATTAAACTATGGAGATAGGATAAATATAGGTTTTATAATTCTATATTCATTTTTTCTATGAGGATGGGATAAATATAGTTTCTTGAATTTTGATGAAGAAATCCAAAAGACTGAGTAATAGTTGTTGGATCTTTGGGCCAAGTCTTTCCATATAGAGACTCTCCATATTCTTATGAAATCCAGAAGATCTCCAAACTTAAAAGTCTTATAAAAACTAAAGATAATATCCATAAAGTGTGAACATTACTATTCACCCACTAACTAATTGAAATTAGCAACATAAACTCTAACAGAAAAACTAAATTAATCCCCTCAGAAGAACATTTTACCCCACATAAGGACATAATATTCCCACTGTATTTTCCAAAACCAAATATGACCATATTGAAATTACCAATTGGTATTACCAACACCATGTTTAACCCATATCATTTTACAAAACCAAATATAAACAATTGAATTTACGAGATCCAAATAGAAACCATTGCAATTATCAATATAAAATATAAACAATTGCAATTACCAACACCAATTTCAATGACCAAAACCAAATATAAACCTCTGCAATTACCACCACCAATTGAAATAACTTACAATAATTATAAATCATTGAAATTACCAACATCAATTATCATAGGAAAACCAAAAAAAATCCCTCAAAATAAAATATTTCCCCTCATAAGGACATATTATTCTTACTACAGATCATGTTTGTTGTCTTGAAAATATGAATATAACTCTTCATCCACTTACCAAATCCAAAGAAATACCATTGCAATTAATAATATCAAAGATAAACCATTGTAATTACTAACACCAATTGAAATTACCAGTAGAAAATATAAAGCAATGGCCAACACTAAATATAAACCATTGGAACTATGAACAACAAATATAAACCATTGAAATTGTTGACACCAATTTTAAACCACTGTAATTACCAACAGCAATTACAATAGAAAAACCCCAATTACCAACAGAAAATATAAAGGACTGAAATAACCAACACCAAATATAAACCATTGCAACTAGAGACACCACTTTTAAACCATTTTAATTACCAACAAAAAATATAACTACAAAATCATAATTACAAACAACAAATATAACCCATTTAAATAATCAACACCAAATATAAAATAATTTCAATTTCCAACACCACTTTTAAACCACTATAATTACCAACAGAAATTATAATAGTAAAGCCTCAATCACCAACAACAAACATAAACCATTAAAAAAATCAACACCAAATAGAAAACTTTTGAAATTACCAACACCACTATTAAACCACTACATTTACCAACATAAAATATAATAGAAAAAACAAAATTACCAACATAAAATATAAACCATTGAAAGAACCAACACCATAATATAAATCATTACAATTGCTGACACCACTTTTAAACCACTACAATTACAAACATAAATTATAACAGCAAAACCCTAATTACCGAAAAAAATATAAACCAATGAAACAACAAACACCAGATATAAAATATTGCAATTTTAGATACCACTTTTAATCTACTTCAATTACCAATAAAAATATAATAGATAAACCAAAATTACTATTAGAAAATATAAACCATTTAAATAACCAACACCAAAATATAAAACATTGAAATTGCTAACACCACTTTTAAACCACTATAATTACCAATAGCAATTATAATAGAAAAATCACAATTACCAAAACCAAATATAAACCAATTAAATATCCAACACCAAATATAAAACCATTACAATTAGTAACACCACATTAAAACCACTGCAATTACCAACAGAAAATATAACAGCAAAACCACAATTAACAATAGAAAATATAAAACATTGAAATAACCAACACTATAATATAAACCACTGAAATTACCCATACCAATTTTAAACCACTAAAATTACTGATAGAAATTATAATAGTAAAACCCCAATCACCAACAGAAAATATAAACCATTGAAATAACCAACACTAAATATAAAACCATTCTAATTATAATAGAAAACCCAAATAAAGAAATATTCATAGGAATAAAAACAAACTTCCATTAAAGTGGGGAGTATAATAGATTAAAAACCAATGAACTATCAAATATAGTGTCCAATAACAGCCATTAAAGTGGGATATATAAATGTTTGAAACCTTCTAAACCATTTTAATTGTTCTCTAATGTGAGATCCATTGGACTCAACTGTTTAATTTGTTATCACCATTCTGGCCGCATTGTTTCCACAAGGGAACTTCTTATTCTATAGGAGGTTTCCTTCCAACAATATCTGGGGTCTATAATGAAATAGTTCACCATATATAGGTGCATGTCATCAATTTTATCTTGTGATAGGTTCTTGTTAAAATCTTGATCTGTTTCCATCTTCTCAATGAGATAGAAAACAATTATCCCATAGTCTAATGTTTCATACCCCTATTGAGGACTGTCATCCACTATAAATGGAAGAACTGGATCAATATTCTCTATGTATTCAGGGTTTCATTGTTTGATGAATTCTTTAATAAATATTTTTTGCAAGTGTTTTTGAAATTGTATTTAGTGAGTTGGTGTATATGAAAAATCATTTGATATTGAATAGGACAGAGTTTACCATTTGTAAAGAATCTTGCTAGGAATAATCAATTTTAGTAGCACCCATCTAAGGCTTCATATATTTATAGTAGCTAAAATGATTTTTTCAATATCAAACACAAGCAAAGTCCAATACAGATTATATTTTTTGATGGAAATGAAGACTTTTCCATTCAATTGGATTGATTCTTTTATGGGATTCTCTACCAAACACTCTTTCAAATTGTTGTTTTTCCCAGATATAATTCTCATTAAAAATAAATAGAGTTAGAAAAAATATTATTTAATATATTTAAAACATCACGAACATAGAGAATATTACACTCACCAATGAAAAACTTGTAATCATAGTTGATTGATCATTGAAAATTGTGTCCTTTTTTCTTATTTCACACTTGTTTTTTATAAGATAATTATTGGCATCTATAACATGAAATCAATAACAAATTAATGGAGAATGTGAAAATATTTGAATATTAGTTTATATTAAGCTTTCTTAAATTAAACTCACCATGTTACTTGTTTTTATTTTGTTGAATAGTTGGAAAATGTCATCTAATCCAACTGAATACTTGTTTTTCTCAACTTCCCATACATATTGACTCCATTATAAAAACATAAATGTATAAGAAATCATATAAAGTTCAAGGGAATTGAATTGAAATCCTTTAAATGAAGGGAATACATGCCAGCCTAGTTCCATCTTAATAATCTTTTGCAGCTACTCATAGTATTTTTTCTGTAGGCGTCTACTATGCCTAACCCATTTAAGTATTCCAAGCATGCCTATAAGAGATTTTTTTGGGTTCTGTTTTCATTTAAATATTGCCTACCTCAATGGGTTTTTTCACCTGACTTGTTTGTTCAACTGATTTCTTTTGTCCGGATGTTCTTCTTCTTTTTGTGTATTAGGTTTGATACTGAAAATCATAATCCAATTTCTTATATTTTATAGATCTAGACTTCATATTTATAATCATTCATATCATTTGGAGACTCTCTTTTTTCTCCATTTTGGATACTTTTATGTACAGGTGTGGTTTGATCAGCATATTCTTACAATTTATATATAGGCTCCCCATTACCAATTTCCATGGATCGTATTTTCTAGTTTTCCTTCTACTATTCTACTTCAGGGGGAGATGCAGGTTTTTCAAGAGGATCATATTGCATCCCTATCTGAGATTTCTCCTTGATATAATGACTCTTTTCGGTGCTACCTTCTCTTATACTTTCCTCTATGCTGGCATTATCACTTACTAATATCTTGATTTTTTTATTTTTTTGGCATGTTTTCTAAAAATATCTTCCATTTTATGTAGTTTTGTTTTCAGGGCTGAATTTTCTTCTGAAACAAATGTTATTTTTTTTCCTCTAGTTCCCCCTTTTCCTTTTGTCCAATAGTAGCTTCCATAATTTTTGGTGGCTCTACAATTTCTGTAGCTTCTTTAATCATTGGTGGATCCTCCTCAATTTTTTCTCTTTTTTATTTATAATATTTTTTTACATATTCATGGTTTAGAAAACTATTATATTGATACATTAATTGGTACAGTTACCTATCTAGCTGGAACTTGATGAATGTTTAGTTTCTTTAAATCTTCATCAAAATCTAAGAGGTTCCACTTTGTGAATGGTGGATTAGACGCTAGTTCATTCCCTTTAACTATTCTAAAATTCTCAAAATACCAATAATACAATAAAAATAATCATATAAAGAGTATATTATACATTTAGTTGAAAATAAATATTAATCCTTACCAATAAATCAATAATTTCCCACGTAATCCTTATACAGTGCGTGTGAAATTCTTTAATTGATCTCATAAATTGTTGGTGTATTTCATGAGACCACATTAGTGTTCTCATGTCTTTTACAATATTCATATAATTGATAAAACCCCAACTCGGTTAAGAACCTATAATAAGGAAAAAAAATTGAACATGTGTATAAACATAGTAGTGCTACTGTGTCAAGATGATCATGTTATTCATCTCCCTTTATTGCTTCCAAAATGGTTGATTTAATTACCTTTTGTGTCAACAAATTCACACTAGTTTGAAATATCATTACATATAATGATTCCTTCATTGGTTTGAATGACTAGGATACCTCCATTTCTATTTGACCTTCGGTTATTTCAAAGATCCTTTGGGTATCAGGTTTAGAGAAATGTCTTTCCCCTCCACCGAATCAGAGATCACTTGTTGATGGATTCTAGTTATCCAATATGTACATAATAGTAGTATCATATTTTGTACAATCCAATGCAGATATTGAATTGTACATGAACTCTTCAAACATATTCCAAAAAGTATTCATGTGCAAAGCAGTTATATGACCTTCATTCAGTTGATCTTTGATTTCTTGTAAAATTCTTTGTAAAGATGTCAAATTTGACCAAAAATGCACACCTAAAAATTTGTAAGTAAGACCATTACTTGGAATAAAAAAACATATAGTAAGACTATAAAGAATAGAATAATTTTCCATTAAATCCTATACAAATTTCAATAAACTGTATAAATTTATGAATTATTGGGTTCATCAACAAAATTATAGCCTAGTAGGTAGAAAAAGTCTAAGTTCTTGTGGGACTTATAATTGAAGTTGCACTAAAACTTCAACTAGAACTTCCACTAGAAGTTCCAAAATACAAAAAAATTATATTTCTAAAACTAATATTATGGTTAAATATAACACAAATAAAGGGTGATTTTAATTATTACATATAATTAATTTAAAATTGATTTAATTTACCATTATAAATTGAATAAAACATGTTAAATTGAATTAATTTTTCACTACCCATTGGAAGTCCTAGTGGGACTTCATATAGAAGTTCTAGTGAGAAATCCAATGAAAGATCCAGTGGAAGTTCCACTAAAAGTCCCAGTGGATATTCTAGTTGTAGTTCTAATGGTAGTCCCTGTGGGATTTCCACTAGGAGTTCGAGTGGAGCTGTCACTGCAACTTCCACACTACAAAAAAATGTGTATTTCTAAAACTAATACTATAGTTAAATATAACTAAAATAAATACTCATTGCAATTATAATGCATATTTATTATAAAAATGATTGAATTTTTCATTCAAAAAGGTATAACCACTTTTATATTGAATTAACTTTCAAAAAAACCAACGGAAACTCATATGGGAGTTCCACTGGGAGTTCCACTGGGAGTTCCATTGGGAGTTCCACCGGGAGTTCCAATGCATGTTCCAGTGAAACTGCCACTGTAATTTCTTCTCAACAACAAAAAAATATATTTCTAAAACTGATATTATTGTTAAATATAATTAATAGAAATATTGATCATTATTGAGACATGAATTTATTATAAAATTGATTTAATTTAGCATTTGAAAAATTATAAGCACTTTTATATTGAATTAATTTTTTCAAACCCAATGGATGATTCAGTGGGAGTTCCACTAGTAATTCTAGTGGAACTTCCATTGGAACTTCCACACTATAATAAAAATATATATTTCTAAAACTGATATTATTTTTATATATAATTAAAATAAATACACATCAAAATTTTTACACATATTTATTATAAAAATGATTGAATTTAGCATTTGAAAAATTATAACCACTTTTATATTGATTTAATTTTCCAAAACCCAATGGATGTTCTTGTGGGAGTTCTACAGGGAGTTCCACTTGGAGTTTCAATGGAAGTTCTAAAGGAATTGACACTAGAACTTCCACACTACAACAAAAATGTATATTTATAAAACTGATATTAAAATAAATATAATTAAAATAGTTTTTCATTGTAATTGTTACACATATTTTTTATTAAATTGATTTAATTTATAATTTTAAAAAAAAATAATCACTTTTATATAGATTTAATTTTACAAAACCCAATGGAAGTTCCACTGGGAGTTCCACTAGGGGTTCTAGTCGATCTTCTACTTGAACTTCCAGTGAAACACACAGTGGAACTTCCAAACTACAAAATGATTTAATTTATCATTTAAAATTTTATAAATAATTGTAAATTGAATTAATCTTTCACTTAGTAGATGTTTCAATGGAGGTGCCACTAAATCTTATGTTAGAAGTTTCAGTGGAACTTCTGCACTATAGGTTTGGAAGAATGAATTACAATAGAATTTCTGGTGTAAGTTCCAGTGGAACACTGAATGGAACATCAACTGGTAAATTTTTCTTCGATTGAACAAAAAATACGAACCCACTAGGAGTTCCACTTAAGGTTACAATGGAAGTTCAAGGAAGTTCCACTCAAACTTCTAATGGAATTTCCAATGGAACATCCATTATAGTGGAATTTATAACACTAGTTCCAATGTATCTTCCACAAATCACCATTAAAAAGTGGAGGTGTCGGTGAATATGCCCTGGAAACCTCCATGGGAAGTTCCATTGGAACCTCCAATGAGGAACAATACACCAATAGAAATGGAATTAAAAATCGATATATAGAGAACAGTTATAGAAAATGACTCATAACCCAAAAGTTATAAATAAGAAACTGTAACAATAGATATGGAATACAAATTTTCGAGTATATATTTCAGAGAAAATAATAAGTTAGGCCACATTTATCAGACATTGCTAATGTTATTTACAAAAACAAATTTCATAGACTGAGATGAAACCCAAACAGATTCAAGCAGTTCTCAGAGAAAAATAATTGTTTCTTTGCTTTGGATGAAACCTTTAGATAATGTGTTAATGCCTTTCAGTGGATTCATCCCCGACACTATACATGTTGGATTCTCTATACTTTTTCCCAAAGTTACTTGATTCGTTTTTGTAGTTGAAGTGCCAGATTTCCTGGTTTTTTCACAGTCGCTGCAGTCGATCCAAAGTCGATCCATCTCACAAAACGTGAGGGAAAATCCATCTTCAAATTATAATCAAAGTAATGTCATGATTAGATGATCTGACGGCTGGAAATACAATAGGAAATGTGTTCTCATCTGATTGGTGTATAGGAAATTCCAGTTAAAATGAAAACTGGAGACAATTCTTGTCCATCAGGGAGAGGTTATAGTGGGAAAGGGAGGGTGGGAATGAAGGGTAGATAGGAACTTACAAGAGAAGTAACATGGAGGTGCCACATGTATAGTTTGGCACATTCTATAGTATAGATAACAGATTTTCTTGATTTAGAATTTTGGTGTGTTACATGGAACATCTCATGGAAGGTTATAAGGTTAGTTCTCTAATTTCTCACCCTTATTCTCATTCCTCTTTGTCATCTCATTCATACAATTCTTTATCCTCTTATACTAAATAAAATGACCAAGTAAAATTATATAGGTAACATATATCTAAAAAAATAACAAAAAGGAAACACATGTGATTTTTTAAAGAAAGTGATCAATTTTTTTGATGAAAGAGAACTCCTTTCCAATGAAAAAGATTCCTTTTTTGAAATTAAAAAAACAAAAAAAAACATTGATAATTCAGAATCCCAAATCAAAGAGCTTAAAAATTCTAGATTAATTTAATTATAGTGATCATTATATTTGATATGATTATCTATTCTCAACATCCTCTAAAAATTATCATGGTTTTAGTTTTAAAAATATTTTGAGTTATTTAAAAAATACTACTTTCATTAAATGGATTTCAGAAAATAAGTTTTATTACTCTTTTTTTAAAACTATACATTTTATTTATGAATGTGATTAAAAAATTCTATATATATAAAAACTAAATCTATTTATATATCATCACCTGTAACTCATAATAATAAAATTCGAAACAATTTTTGGTTCCAATATATTTATTTGACAATATTAGAGGATGAAAAAAATTAAACTTATAATTTGTTATTATATAATATTTTTAGACAAAACAAATGGGTACTAAATTGTTATTTTGTTTAATATCTTAGATGCATATACCACTAGACTTTATTTTCATATCATATGGTATCTTCTTAGTAAAATTAGACTATCAAAATCCTGAAATTATTGATTTATTAATTACCTATTGAAGTATTTTTTTTAAATTATCCAAATGAGGGGGAGCCCTATCCGATAATTTTTTGGTAATCTATAAGGTAAAAGGTATTTTAATATATTTAATGTTAATTTTATGTACTGAACTTAATTTATAGATAATTATTCTATATGTATCTCTCTATTTATCATCTATTATTTCATATTCTTAAAATATGAGGGGCTATATTTTAAAAAAATAAAAGAATTATCATTTTTTTTATTCCATTTTTTTATATTTTTTTCAAATATATTTTTCTTATCTATTTTTCCATATTTCTTTTTCTTATTCTTTTTAAAAATTATTTTTCTTATATTTTTCAAAATTATTTCTCAAAATATCTTAAATATATTTGAAATATTGGGAATCACTCTTATCACTTTCTATTGAATTTTTTAAATTATCATTAAAATATTTATTTTAAAATTATTCATTTCAGATAATGTATATTTTATCTTTAATTCATATCAGAAGATTTGCCTATTTATAAATTATTCATTATCCATGATTTATATTCCTTGTTACTTATCTTGGTTATTATGTTTGTGATAATTATTAATGGGGATAAATTATTTCATCTCGATAGTATTTTACATATTTATAATTAAATTATTAATATAATATCCCCCATATTCTCTTTTTGATGATAAAAATGGAAGAATATTTTGGATTAATAGAGAATATTTTTTTGGGGGAAATGTTATTTCAAAGGGGGATATTTTTTAAATATCTTGAATTGTTTTGAATACATGGTTCACTCATAATTTACAAATGATATATTATTTTATGTTAAGTGTTTTTTATTCTCAAAAGGGGGGGTATTTTTATACCTCTCTCTCACTAATTGTTCTTTAACGATCATAAACACTCATATTTGTTTCCAGATGTTTCATTTTAGTGGTTGATAGTTAAAATTTTTAGTTTCCAAAGGTTTTTCTAATGAATAAAAATGGAGGAATATAGTTAAATATGGATATTTATGTAGATTAATTTTATGTGTCTTTAAAGATCTTAATGAATTATTAATTGGAATGTTGAAGCCTTGTACAGAATGTTCAATGATCATTGAAGGATAAAGAGGAATATTAAAGGGACGCCTATTCAAATGATTTGGAATAGGTATCATATGTTATCCAATGGTGAGGAAAGTACTACCAAATAATCTAGGATTTTATTGTCCAGCTGGTGGAAGCAGGTAATTCCCATTGCGTCCTAAATAAGTACACTGAATAACCAATGGAATATGGTGTCTTGCTAGTGGGGCCAATATAAGAAGTCAACATTCTTATTTTTTGTATGTCCCAATCCTCATAAGTGTTCATTGATCATACTTAATGATCATAGAGAATTCTTGAAATTTTCTAGATTTTTAAGAGGTTATAAATAGAGGGATATAGAGGATTTATCTTTAGTCATTGAATTGAAAATTGAATTGAAACGTTCCAATAATGATTAAAAAGATATATTATCTTCCTCTCTCTAAGTTATCTCAAGATCCAATTTATTTTTTCATATCAATATATATGTCTCTATCCTATAAATTGTATCAATCCCTCTAGATAGATAAGAGAGAAAAAAATTAATATATTTTTTCAAATAAATTACTTCTCTTCTTATCTTACAATCAATAATGGTTTCTTGGTCAACTAGTGAAAAACATAGGAGGCTTTATTTCTCACTAATTCCATCAAAGAAACACAGTAGGATTTGGTTTATTTATATATATTAAAATCAAGGGAATAATAAGACAAACCTCTCAACCTAATGGTAGAAGATATAGGGGATCACGCCAAGATATTATTAAATTCCTTTATCAAATTATTTTTCATTATCTTTTAATTTACACATTGAAATATACAATATCGATATGCATAAAGTGAATATATATGATATGTAAATTTTCCATTGTTCTTAATCACTTAATTAAATTAAATATTAACATTATAATACAAATATAATTTACAACATTATCACTTCCTCATATCAAAATCATTTTATTTTGTAGTTTCTCGTTGCATTTAGTGTTATTGTAATCCTAATTTACCCCTCCCCCTATTACTATTTTAATCTTACCAAAAAATAGTAAATTATTTTTTATAATAGTATACATATATATGAAACCAAAATTAAATGGGATTATTATAAAACAGATACGATAATAAAGAGTGAGAGGGTGGAAGAAAACTTACTTTATATAAAACTTACAAAAAATTAGAAATAGCTCCTTAAATTCTTAGTATTTTGTTAAAGAGAGGAAATATAGAGATAATAATTGGATAAAAATTCCTATGATCTTTGAAGTTAATACAAATGTGTAACATAGTCACCCAAATATTTCATTGATACCCTGGTCTGATTACATATAAACATTAAATAATTCTCCAAAATCAATGGAGCCTAAAGAAAAATAATGTGGGTAAAATATATATCATTGGGGAATTATTTTACTTTTTTCAAATTTAATATCATCATTCCAAGGATATATCAAAAAAATTACATGAGGAATACATGAATTTGATAAACCATAACCTATAAGGAAAATAAAACATTTTTCCATATATTATTTGGGGTAAAAATTAACAATATAGAAAAACTAAATAAATTAATATCATCTTATTGAACCATTACCTAACTAATAATTGTGTGTGGATGGTATCCCACAATATGTATGGGTTCAAAAACATCTATAAACAAAATTATATCCCCTTTGTGAATTTTATTTCTTTCATAGTGAATATCTGTATAAGCAAACACCCGACTCCAGGTGCTCTTCACCATCCTATGTTATGGTTGTTGGTTCCCATTACCTCTACCTTATTTCTGTATTTTTGTATATAAAAATTATAAATTATAGTATTATAAACACCCACTTCTATATCTAACTACAACATACTATATATCCTCACATTATGATTTTTTTGTGCATTTGTATATACCTTTTCCCATATAACACCTTATCCAAACCAACTTTATGTTATTATCACTAGTGACTCCTTTAACCCAACCTCATTCAAATGTGTTTTTCAATGACTCATCCATCCCAACCCTAAGGATTAAATTATTAGTCACTATTCCACCCCTTCTTCTAACATGGTATCTTCCCTCAGAAAATATACTATATATTAAACTTTTATACAACCCAACTATATTTTTTGTTGAATATCAATTCATTCCACAACACATTTGTGATGATAGTGAGGTTTATAATCCTAAATTATTCATTAAAGATAATTTAAAAGTCATATAATTTGGGTGAATTTTAGGTTAATATTAGACTATCATTTAAAGTGGTCATTATATCATTAATTGTAATGTAAAAGCATGAGTATATTAGAGAGTTTTACTTTATTGATGGTCATAGGTCTAGGAATATTTTACTCAAAATCAAAGGGATGTTGAATAGGTATGGGGTGATCAATATATTCCATAACATAGGGGTAAAGTAGATTAATTCATAGACCACTAGGCTCCTCCATTATAAATTATTCTTGTATATAATGTTGACCACATCATTGGGGAACATTCACCACAAAGAAGTTATGCATAAGAATGTGAGTGGTAAGGTACTTAACTTCTTTTATTAAGAATACAAATTTGATTTTTTATTTTTAAAACTATATCATGGTATTAAATGTTTCATTAGTTATACTTTATTATAAAATTGAAATTAAATTTAATGTTTTATTTAATAAGAAAATGAAATCATGTCATATAACATTAAAACAATAAATTGTTTAAAAATAATGTTATAAAATACATAATCATACCAAGAATACTATATTTAATGAAATTAGATTAATAGTAAATAAAATCGACATAAACTAATCTTCATTATCAAATAACCATAGACCAAATCACAACCCAAGATCCCATTATTATTAAAATGATATACCAATATCTAAAAAATAATACACCTAAGCATGTTCAGCAAAGTTCACGTGTATTAGGTGAGTAAAATTCCTATAAGATTTTTTCAAACAGAATCTTAACAATTACCATGAAATAAAAATCGATAAAGATCATGTGTTTTAATATAATAAATTATATACTAATACAAAATATTAAATAATTATTATTGGAAAAAAATTAAGTAAATGAACCCACATAGACACACACAGACATACACAAACAAATGCAAATAAACATAAAAACACACACTAATCATTAATATATATGCTAACACATAAACATTAATTATATGTCAACTAACTATACCATGATTTAAAAAGTTAAAAAAATTGTATTCTATAAAATTTCAATGGAAAAAAAGGGTAAAGTCCTTTAAATTGAACTGAACACCCACAACCCATACCCAAGTCATCACCTGTTGGGAAACATGATTTGACCCCTACTACAAATAATGACATGTGTTCTGGTTGATATATTTAATATAGATTTTTTTTTAATTTGGTAAATTTGTTTGAAAGTACATGGGATTACATGAATTTTCATAATCTGGTTTGAGCTATCATTTTCTATTTTGGTTTGTATTCATTGAATTTCATGTTTGAGGAAAGATTTAAAATAATTTTTTGATGAGGTTTGTTTTTTAGAATGAGGTTTGAGAGTATTTTCCAAGGATTGTGTGTATTTTATGTTGGAAACCCCATGATTTGGTGGAAATATTAGGATACTATAGTAATATTTGATCCCCCAAGGTTTTTAGTGGACCATCTAGTGGCATACCGAACTATCACCAATGTTTTGGTGGATTCTTCCAAAGTTATAGTAGATACCACCATAGTTTTTATGGTTTCCATGTAGTGTTATATAAAAGGGTAAATGGTCATTCTAACCGAAAATATCTCAAACCCATTAAAGTGGACCCCTGACTATCATTTCTTCCCATTCATATATGTGACTAGGAGGGATCCTCTCAGCCATCTCCTTCTCCTCCATTGTATCCATGGATCAAGTGTTCTTCAAGGATATTTTGTATACTAGTCTATGTTATCACCCCTTCTCTTGTTCTTCTCTCTTATCTATTATATTTCTCCTCTATTTTCCCCTCCCTTTATTAGGGAATTTAATTTTTTATTTCATCATGGCATGAGGAATTCACATCTAAGATTAGGACTTCCTATTTTCTTATCTAAAGGAATTCTTAGGGAGTGGTTTTCCCTATATACATTGCTATATTCAAATTAAGGGATATATTAAATTTAATAGATGTATTTTATGATATTATCATAACTTTTGAGTATTTTTTGAGTGAGTTATTGGTGTTTTATAGTTATTATGGAATTAAGTGTATTTTAGAGGTGAAACACATAGGTTTCCAGGGGGTTTAGTATTATATAAAAAATATTAATGTTTATAATGGAAATATTTTCTTATGGATTTTTATATAATGTTTTTTAAGGGATTATTTACGTTAAATAATATTGAGAAAGGTCCTTAAGGATTTTGGTATGTGGTCTCACTACATCAGGTGAATGTTTTGGCTATTAATGAAACACGTATGTATCTTGTTTTCCAAAACAAATAATAAACTATGAACTTTAGTTTTAGATAGATGAATGGATGTTATTTTAATTGTATTTTATTATAAAAATTAACAATTCTCAATGAGTTCTTAACTGAACTACATCATATCACAGAATTAAACTTTTTCATATTGGTATACCTTTTTTACGGTTTTATGTATTCTATTTCTATATAATATTTTCTCATATATTTTAAAGATAAATTAGAATGATATTTTTAAGAATTTCAAATGATTTTTTATATTAGATTCCTTATTGGACCATGTTTTAACATGATACTTATGTAACTATATATTTGTTCATTTATAAAAATTTTAGAGTATACTTTTTGGCTTTTTTAAATATATTATATAAAATTAAGGATTCATCAATAATTCTATAATGTTATATTTTTTTCATCGATAATGTAACTTGAGGACTATTAGAAAACATAGAAATAATACTTTAACATAACTCGTATTGGATTTTTATAATGCATAAACCTATTTTTATGGGCCTTTATCATGTTTTATGAGGAAATATAATTATTTCCCAATATATCCTGAATGAATTTTAAGTCATGTCCCATACATAGCCTTTGGTTATGTAATTGTATCGATTAAAAGGTATTGGATAGGTTATAAATGTTGTAATAAATGGTTTCGGAATAAATCTTCCATGGTTTTTTTAAAACGTTAAAATATAGTTTGATATATTGTCTTATTTTGAATAATATAAGATGGTGTTGGGCATAGTTTAACACAAATACCTTTATTATGTAAAATTGATCTTCTATAATTTATTTCTGTGGAATATCCTCTTCTTATTAATTTTATATGATAAAAGTCATTATTTTCTATTCTATATTTGTATATAAGTTTTCCAAGAGACTTAATGTATTTTATTTATATTAGAAATGGATTAAAGTGTAAAACCATTATTTTTTAAAAAAACTATCTTTATTAAACTATTTACCCTTTCTTAAGAGTAAATTTTAGTGATATAGAGATAATTATATAAAAAATTACTCTTTAATTAGTATTTTCAAAAAATATATATGTATCAAGTTAAACTTTTAAAAGCTCTATAAGCATGAATTGGATATGAAAAACATTATCCCTAATAACCTACCTAGGTTACTACCTATTCATAAATGTTTACATCCTTGCCACATCTATTGCCTTATTTGGAAAAGAGTTAATTAAACTTTGAATATTTTCTATATTGTGTTTTATATTTAATATTAATTATTAATAGATCATCAATTAGATGATATTGTTTCTTGGTTTCTAACATTTTTGTTCTTTTTAGTTATTATTTCATGAATTTTAAAATTTAGTACATAGAGATTTCCCATGTAATATTTCATGGTTATGTGTAATAGTGAATCATGTTATAATGTTGTGTTATTTGAACTTTCTTATAGAATCATATCTATTATGGTCTATTTGAGTATAATATTCACAACGATTGATTTGTTACTTAAGTACAGACATAGCTTTAATATTTCAATATCTTTTTTATTATATCCACTATATTGATATTTATGGATGGTTTTATTATGATGAATTTTTTTTTATTATAAAATTTCGAAAGAAATCATGTCTCATGGAATTAGTTGTATTTCCTCGATTAAGTCTACCTCATTCGCATTTCCACGAGATCTATTAAGTAATAAATTCTAGTATAAACATTACCTTTTCCAGAACATAGGTTTTGGGATTTGACTTCCATGGGATATATTATATAGGATGGGTATCATGGTATCCATAACTAGTTCTTCTAAGGTCCTAGGTGATATTATCAAAACATGAATGATGGTAATAGAACCTCCTAGTATAATAAGTTATTTATTATAAATAATAATATAATAATTACTTCATCGGTTATAATTTATATGAATAGTTAATAAATGTGTGTATTTTTTAAAATATATTGATTTAAAATAGTATATATTTTCATGTATAAAACTAATTATTCACTATTATTTTGAGTAATAATTTGTGATTCCCCATTGAGTGTGTAAGATCACACGCTTCATGGAAACTTCAAAGGGGTTTAAACTTCATTTACATCATTTCAAGTATGAAAGGTACAATAGTGACTTAGATTCCTTACTTAAAATTGTGATGTGGGTATGAGGTTATGCATCTAGTATCCATGAGTTGTTGGAGTGGTAGTCCATGTTTTGGAGGAGAAGAGTAAGTTCATGACCTATCACTTTTAGTGGCATCAAGTCTATATGTGTTTACATGATTTTTTAGTATGGTTATATATTTTTTTGTTGTATACTATCACTACATTCATATAGATATATCTCTTTCTTGTTTATATTATTACATAGTTATGCAAGGTCATATTGTCTGTTTATCTTGGAGATGTCCAAAACATGGAAATATCATGTTTATTCCAAATGGTGAACTAATCGTGGTCTATCAATATAATGTTATCATTTAAATCATTCCCCATAGGTATGCATTTAACTTCAATGTTAATCCCCAACCTTTGGGGATTAAGTAATGCCCTTAAGATTAGTGGCATTACTAACTTAGGTAATGTTTGGGTATTTGATACCGGGTCATTATACTTCCTCCAATATCTTATTCATGGGGTTGCGACACCAAGATAATTCAATGGCCACTATTTCACAATTTCCCAACCAAACCCAATTTATTACTTTAATAATCCTATCAAAACCTATACAATCCATTTAAAATTATCCAAAAATTATTTTATAAAATTGAAAAACACCTAACCAGTTTATGTAATTGTGAATGGAAACATAGTATATATATTTTAAAACTAATTAGGAATTCATTTATAAAGGCATTCATCTAGGAGAGAATTATTTCAACAAAATATGAGAAAATATAGAAATAAAATAGATATAAAAAATTACAAACAATAAATCGTGATGAATATTGAACCCAAAATCCTTTAGAAATAGGTTTGGAATAAATAACACATAATATGATAACTTAAATAATTTTTATTTTAGGCATATATTTTTCTTGCATTTATATAATATCCATTGATAATTATATAATGAAATTTTAAGTTCTAATGGAATGTGTTAAACTACCATCATCATCCAATAATAACTCATTCTGAAATACATTTCAATATAAAGGTTTTCCCCTCACCTTAGTGAAACTCTTAAATCTATAAATCCAAAAAACAACATGTATAAGAGGTGGAGAGGAATAATAATAATAATGATAAATGGTTTCATGGGTAACAATTCAAATATCTATACCCCTGAATTTAATAAAGATAAAACCAAATATTACATAGGAGAGTTATAGAGATGGGTATAGAAACCCCCTCTAATATTTGAATTATGAAGGTTCAAAAATTCATTAAGAAAGTTAAAATACATTAAATATACATTATCCTCAACTATAACTTTTTTAAAATCATTGTTTAACATGTTTTATTCATATTAAATTTGAGTCACCATTATATTAATGTATTCAAATAACTTAAGATATTTAATCCATTCAATATAAATATTATAGGGGAAATTACATAGTGACTTATTATAAATATTGACCCCAACCACTAAATAAAATTAATTATAGAGTTTACTCTAACCAATTTTTTTATTTTAATTCACCACAATTATCCTGACCCTAATTCATGAATTAAAGATAAAAAAAATCCAATGTATTGGTACAAATAAACTTTCACAAATCCATAATAGGTTCTGAAATCACCACTACAACCATCTTGTTTAAGAGTCCCAAAAGTAGCACCATAAAAATTTAAAATGATCTAAGTTTTCAATTAGGAATTCATATAACATATTTTATGCACTAGTTTCTCCATGGAATAGTGAATACATTAAGAAATCTTGTAATAATGAGATCTTACTTCATGTTATTCATTGAAAATTTTTAATATGGAATCTTGTAAATTATCCTAAGTGATAAAAATAAATAGAGTTAGATTCAAGACTTTTACCATAAAACCAGATTTTGTTCTTATGTTTTCATAGAAGATGAAACTCCAAGTAAATGGAGGTAGTTAGGTGATTGAAATTTTGAACACTAACCATCAAACTGGTGATAAAAACTGTAATAACTAGGACCTTATCAAGGTATGAACATGGTTTAATATTTTCCAAATACATTTTAATTTTATAAAAAAAGCATTGTATTTTACTGTATTTGTGTTTTTATGACTTGCAAGGGTTCTCAATAAATGTGTTTTGGGTTTTATTTTTTATCATCCACGTATATCAGGAACTAGTATAGTTTTCACAAGTGTTGATGTATGCTAGATATTGTGTCCTCAGAATTAGGTTATTCTTAGGGGATAGATGATACAAGTTTTTATCTATGAGAATCTTGGATTGGTTCTCTATGTGATATAGGAATGGGAGGCATTTTAGGATAAAATTTATGCATATATTAATTTGTAGTGACTTCTAAAAGAAAAAATTAGCAATTTTTGGGATGAACCTTATATGTATAAAGATATTGTTTTTAAATATTTCTTTTCAAAAAAAAATATAATTGTATAATACCATTATGTATTATTTTGAATCACCCTTATATATAGAATTTTCCATTATTTGGAAATATGAAAACATTTATATATTGGGTTAAATAACCCTTATATATAGTATATATGAATCTTATGTAATCCCTTAACAATAATTTATCAAATAATTTAGCCTTACATATTCGGTGGTGACCCTTTTATATGGGGTGAATTAACCCTTACGTATAGTGTTTTCTAGACCTTGGAAATTTCTAAACCTAGTTAACCTAATGTATTGGGTGGTGGTAAATATGTATTAGTAATGTTTACCTTTATTTAGAGACTTTTATAAAATTTATAATAGTTCTAACCCATATATATGTAGTGTGAATCTTACATATTGGGTATGGTAACCCTAATATATTCATTATCCATAATTTCACAAAGTAATGGACACTTATATATTAGGTGTTTTGACATTTACATATTACGTATGGTCTAAAAATTATTATGTGATCAACCTTATTCATAAGTCTATTAATGTTACATCCCAACCCGAAACCCACTTAAAATGATGCCCCAATCAGGTTGGCCATTAGACCTCAAGTGTGCCTCCCCATAATCCGGAGGCTTCTGAGTAGTAGCGTGGGTCTAAATATAGTAATGTGGGGAGAGCATGACCTCTATATTAGAAATAAATATAGTTAAAACAGAACTAAATAAAGGTAGAATAATATAATAATAACAGAAAATAAAAATTAAAGAACAGATGTCCATGTATGAACGTTCTAAAATGTACAGAAATACGTATATATTGGTTATACACTACATGGAAAGACAAACAATAGAAATAAATAAATAAAGTACCTATCAGTAATCTCAAATATCATCATGATATCTATATCAGTCCTCTACTTATATACTCCATCTGATCCCAGAAGGATAGAAATAAGAAATCACAATCCAAGAACCTAATCCTACAACTAAGAAATATGTTTGGGTACTCCAGTGCAATGGAGGCCTGAACATGGTGTGAGATAAACTCATAGGGCCACCACCAATGGTGTATAATTCTTAAACTAGTCTTATTATATATACGATAAATTAGATTGAATGAAGAAGAATATTAAGATAGTGAAATAATAAATAAATGTAAATCATGTTGGGCTCAAGTTCCTTAAGGGCGCCTAGATAGACTATACCTATTTTAGTATAAGCTAGTATGTCTCTTCAAACCTACTATAATTCATATATATTCATACATACAACAGCCATATGTAGAGATATACATACACCAGCATGTACCCAGGACTTAGTGACTAGGATTCCACCTAATAATACCATATATATATATATATATATGAACAGAACTAGGAGGACCTGAGGTGTAAATCAAGCATCTATGTGTAATCATAAGAGTATCAAACTCTATAAGGGACATGATGCCCATATATAAAAATGTAAGGGATTGCATACCCAATGTCATAATCATAAAGTAATTCATGTCATGTATCATGAATAAATAATAAGAAACGGTATTACCCAAACTCCTATATGAGGGGGTGGGAATCTTTATATCTTATAACCTATGAGACTTGAATTGTCATGTCCAACATCCTACACAATGGGAGATTAAAACATAATGTCTACAACCCTAACTAAGGTCTCTCTATAATAATCTAGTTTAGGGTAATCCCACTTTCCCTATGATCCCTTATCCTAACATCCCATAAAGAAGAAACTGACATCACTCAAGGTGTAGTGGATCCTTTTTAATATAATTAATTTAAAAGTTAATACATCTCATGTGATCATCCATGACACAACATAATTTAATTACAATTATCAAAATTCAATTCATTACAAAATAAGCTATGAGATAGTCCATCTCATTTAATCAATAATAAGAGATTCTATGGAAAAAACCCGTTCCATAAAATACATCATTAATCAATCAACTTTTTTAATTCAATAAATATCACCTAAAAAGGTTGTTTTGTTATAAAACATGATATTTAATTTAGAAATTCATTTAATTAAATTGATTTAATTCCTCCACATGGAAGAAATATATACAAAATTAAAATGTTATTTATAGTATTCCATCATTTTGATCAAACATATTTAATTATAAAACACAAATATGTTCCTTCAAAAAAGGATAGACAATAAACATCGTGGGGAATTAACAAGATTCACTCTAAGGGGTGGTTTGGGTTCGGGTCCTCACCTCCAACATTACCATCATGTCTAAGGTAATCAAGGGAGAGGTATAACAATTTAATTAGGGTAATTTAAAATATTATGATTAATACATAAGAATCCCATCATTCAGAACAATGACAATATAACATAAATGACACAAAATTTATGGAAAATAATATGGACCACCTACCTCATTCTTAAGATGGTCCAGTCATCCAATATCGAGGTTTTAATTGATCTGGTCTGAGAAAAATCATAGAAATACAAAAAATACTAAAAAATAGAGAAAATTTGATCTCTTAATAATAGTGTCATGGATATAATGATAAATGGATAATGGAACTAAAGGTTTGAATCCCTTACTGATACACATACAATGAGAAAAATTTTGAAGAAAAAAGGATTCTATAAGGAAGAATGACTTCAAATAATATGAGAGGATAAGGATAGCTCATACACATGGGAGAGGATCTATGTAAGTCTAGGAAGGGAAAAGGTAGGATATACCCTTAAATAAAATAATATAAAATTGTCTTTTCCAGGTTTTTCAAAATCCACAATGTTTGGAAAACCATGTGCCAACTGTGATGACCTTACAACCCAGAGAACACCCCTTTGAAAAGGGGATGCACAGTTGGGATACATGGTTTGACAAACGGTGCTCCTAATTATGTATAGCTACTAGTTAAGTGGAACTAAGGGTGTGGTTAGGTGCACGGTTTTGTTAAACTACATGCATCCCATGTGAATTGCCTTGGTAACTGCACTACTCTTATTGCATGGTCATGTAGCCTAGTTCACATTGATAGAACAACCCATGTGACCCCCACATCCACTCTAGATAGGCTTCATGGTTTCTCCTAGAGGTCCATATGATTTTAAAAAAAATGTGTGGCCTTACCATCCTTTCCTGATCTTGAGTTTATTGATACCAATGGTATCAAAACGCATTTGAATTTTTGATAAACCTATTAGTCCTCAAAACACATCTAAAAATGTCACTTTTAAGAGATCTAATGCAGAGATTTACATTCCTAATCTAAAATAAATATTTATCTCACCCACTAAATTAAAAGTTTAAATTACATTACACTTTTAAACCCAGTAAAAAACACATGATATTACAACTATCTCTTACATATGGACTTTTATAAAATTTGGAAAAGTTTTGACTCTTACATAAAGTGTCCCTTACATATGGAGTATGATTGTTTTGTATTAACTTAGAAAAAAATTGAAAAATAAATAAAAATATAATACTAATAAGTTTGATAAATGGGGGATATTATGCTAAGAAATTTGGATTTCTCATTTATGATGGTGATGTTCTTTCCTTTCAATTTCACCCCCTTTAAATCTCACTTAATTTATGGTGGTATATCTTCCATTTTTATCCTAATTCAAGTACTATTTGTTTTAGGTGATATCCAAAGATATATCTATCACTCAAATTCAATTATTTCTTATTTTTACATGTAATTTCATATTATTACACCAGTTATAAAAATTAAATCCATATTTTAGGTATCTACTGGAATCTTATGGTTATTTTATTTAAGCTCAAATTATCTACTAATATTAAATGAAATGATTCCTCCAAGTATGAAGTTGTTGGTCCCTATGTTATCTTTAAATATAAACTTAATTTCTAAGTATGTATGATGTGTGGTCAAGCTAACCTAATGTACCCCGATCCTAAAACATAATAAATGGTTAATATTTCTAATTAATGTAGAAAATATATTCATTGATACTTGAGAGTTCTATTGTTAAATTTAATGCATAAACTATTAGACATTAAGTTCATCTTTCCCTGAATAAGTGAAATGGGGAATTTTTTTAAGAAATGTGGTGGGTTCCGTAAAGGAAATTTTAACCTATTAAACTGAATATTGATACCATTAGATAATTATTGGATAAAATTTTTTTAATAATGTGAGATACTATGTTGGAATACCTATTTGAGTGTGGGTTATTACTATATCCTTAAAATTAAATTTTTATTATGTTTTCAATACATGGCCACTTTTTAGGTGTTTGTGGGAAACTAAATAGAAGTAAAATTAGATTCAATGATATAATTCAAACCATTTTAGTAAATTTTTAAGTTATAGGTACCTTGCATACTATAAAGGATCCATATGACTATAAATTTAAACATTGAATCCTCATTAACAAGACCCATGAATGATAAATCCATCATGTCCCAAGAATTGGTAAACTCATTTGTATTGATATTCCCTTTCATTGAAACCCCAAAACGAAATATGATATCTTTATTCAGTCTATTATATTTGATCTTGAATTAATTGTAAAGTGAACCTTTTAAAAATTAAACTAAAATATGTTTTGTAAATTGATATTTCTTGGTTTGTTAGTAAATTATGAAATGTTATATATTATTTAAATCTTAAATTATGAATTTTTATGTGACTATTCAGGGGAGGGTATTTATTCCCCCTGATGTCGACATGATGAGATAATTCTAGGGTGGGGAATTATTCTACCCTATTTATTATTTGATGAGATTTTTCTATCAAGTAGTATCACTCACCCAAATGATATTATGCTGGGAAGAAGTTGGAAGGGTAAATTTCCCCCATACGATGCTACAGTGAGTTGTAGAAATATAGGGTGACATACCACCAAAATGATATTTTTATAAGTTAGTGTAGGGAGGTAAATTATTCCCCACTGATTATTTTATAGTGAGTTGTATTAGGGGAGGTATCATTCCCCATAATGATGTTATGGTGAGTTGGAGGATGGTGGGATTCCATTCCCCCATGGTGATTTTATAGTGAGTTAGAGTATGGTGGTAATCCACTACCCTAATGAGTTATGGGGAACTGGTGTAGGGTGGATTTCCACCCCCCCCCCCCCTCATAGATACAGATAGGATGAGATGATTCCATAGTGTAGATAAATACCCACTGATGTCGATGTGATGAGATAGTTTAAGGGAGGGGTCCATTTCCCCAGGTAGGTTATGTATCCTATTTAGATACATCTTACACCAGTCATAAAAAGTATAATATATTAAGGGTGTCACTCTAGAACTATAGGATAAATAGTGATTCATTTATTTATATTTTTTTGTTATTTATTATAGTACATCGATGTTTGACTTATTTAGACTAGATATATTTTTGGAATATCAATAGGATTCGACTATTGAATTGTACTCACAAGATAAAAAGATCACTATAGGTTACTAAGAAGACTTAATGGATTCATATATTGATACTGGAAATCCCATATTCATGATGTTTGATTTGGGAGTTCAGATGGAGAATGAGAGATAGGGTAGAGCCAAAAATTAGACCATATGTTGTGTCTTTCCCATTTTTGCTATTTTTTTGGTTATTTTGGAAATTTTTATATATGATACACCCACAAGGAATCTTAATTATGTTCTTGTTCCTTTAAAGACATGTACAAGAGTATATATTAACATTTCATGGGTTTCTTTATTTGGACTTCGGTGTTTGTCTACGATGTTAGTTTATTCTAGCTTATTTCTGGATTATTATTATTATAATTACCTCCATTATGATTCCTGGGTATCTAATATAGGGGGTATTGTCTCCCCATATTATTATTAGAGACCTACTACTAGTTTGTGTCCTAAAACATGTGGGGAGGAATTCCTATGGACTTGTACAACATTGGTCTGATTAATGTGGAGTGATCTGGGCCAGGAAGATACAATGGGGTATTAGAGCCTTGTTTCATTTTATTTATACTTACTATATGAAATTTTTAGAATGGATGTAGGTTGATGTGGGATCTTGTTATATATCTTGTACATGGTTGGATTTTACCAATGTATTGGGGAATTAAATGTTTCCATGGATGGTACTATTATTCTTGGCTTTATGTTTTGTTATTTATTTACCTCATATGGTGTGATACACTTCGATTTTGAAATTATGATTTGTAAGATATATATACTGTCCTTGAATAGTAAAAGGTTATGCATTCTAACATCATAATAATAATGTAGGGTTCACTTGGAATATGTTTTATTTCCTATTATAGGTTAATTGGGTCATTATATGGGGATCAGTTCTTTAATGTTTCCCGAATAACTTATATGATGTTTTCCTATATAAAAAGTTAGTGTGATATTATTTTACCAATTCATATGTAGCTTATTTGTTATTTTTAGTGACTAATTTTCATATTTAATAATGTATTATCTTAAATTAAATTCAAATTGAAACTTATAGATTGTTTACCTCTATAACTTGTGAATGAAATTTCATCTAACCAAGAAACTAATGTGATATTTTTGTAAAAATAAAATGGAAATGAAATGATTCGGATCCTATATATACTTGATAATAACCCTTGGAGAGGGTATATATTTCCTAAGAGGGTTACTAGGTTATAGATATATATGATATGGAGAACATATGTAGAGTACAGGGATTCTTTTCATATTATTACTTTCCTTAAATTGTGATATTAAGAATTGTGATAGAAAAGTGTTCTGAGGTGTTTGTTGGAATTGTATAGATGTGTCGTCACAAAATCATCCAATGGAGCACCAGGAGGGAATGGTTGATAACTCTCCATATGTAGTTGATCTAGGACCCTATATGGTTCTAGTAAAAACCATAGATGATTAGATTAGTGAGAGCCAACTATGGGTTATGTAGATGATGGAGAGGTAGACTCTATGAGATGTTGCACCAATGTTTAATCTAACATGAGAGTTTTGGATACAACATACACCATTATTTATTGGTGATGATATCTCATATGAACCCAATCTATGGGTGGAGTGTACTAATATGATTTTTGATCATTTAGAGGCACCCCCTTTAGAGGAGGGTAAAGTTAGAGACTTACATGTGATGAGTCCTAGCTAGGATCTCATGGGATATTCTATTTCTGGGATACAAGCATGTTGGGATATCATAGAGGGACTTCTTGGTTCAGTTTTCTGACAAATGTTTTTAGAGAACCTAATGGTGGATATTCTGAAGAATTAAATTACTTTAAACTAGAGAGGGATGTCATTAATGGAGTACAAAATGTTCTTTACTAAGCTTCAATGCCTTGACTTGATGTTTACTAGGGATAAGGCATCTAATAATAGATTCTTTAAGGATGGTCTCATATATGAAATTTGGGTACAAGTAAACATTTTTTTCAATTTTTATATTTATAGGTTGTGAATCATTCCTTCATAATTGATAAGAACCCAGATGAGGGAAGAGGATATAGTTAGATGGATTCTATTTAGGGTATAAGTAGTGGATCCAAGGTAGTACGGTCAATTAGTTTGATAGTTAATGATAAACCAATGGTGGAAAAAGTGTCCAAAGTAGTGGTATATCTCTTACTCCTAGGGGAGGTTGTTAAGTGGAGTTTCATCATTATTGAAAACTTGGCCACATTCTACCTCAGTGTGATTAGAAAAAATTAGATTTTATATTATATGGGAGAATGCGGAACCTGTAGTAAAATACAAGATGTCTTGGTAGTTAACTAGTGGAAGGGTACATTAGTTGACACGTAGTTCTGAATACGGATCAGGTATTCCCTAGAATATTGGTAGATGGAGTTATACTATTTTTCCATGTTGGGTTAGAGGATGTGGTTCCTAGTGATATGGGTAGAAGTGATAATAAGGACTTATATTTCAAGGGATTCATGTAGGGGCTCATGGATGAGGTTTAGGCCAGTTTCATGTTACTGAACCAACTACTAATGATCAATAAATTGAGTTATATGTCATTCATGGTACTATTTTATTACACTCAACATTATTATTTTAACTATTTTTTATAGGTGTATCAAATTGTTTAATCTCTAGTTAGTTTTTATATAGACTATAAATATATAATTATCATCAATATGGAGAAAAGTAAATTTATGCATCTTTATAGATACAATCTAAGGATATTTGGAGTTTTTAATATTTTTCAATAGAGGTTGGAAGTTATATATTTCTTTGGGATTTTTTAGGTTATTGATGTGTTGTTTCATTATGATCCATTGGATAGATTGGTTAGTTCAATATTGGGCACTCATAAATTTCAATAATTGATGGGAATCATTTATGTCTACTGAGGGTGATAGTAGTGAATATGATGGGGAATGGTGTATGTGGGTGGTTCATACCAAACCTATCTAATATCAGTTGAGTGGAATCATATCATAGGTTTTTGGACTTATTTTGGATTATGAGGATACATTCTAGGAACAATTTTCTCCAATAGTTGACTAGTTTCATGACATCTTTCCGGAGTACATTTCAAGATTTCCTCCAAAGTGATAGATTGAGTTCAGGATTAAACTCTTTATAGGTATGGATCATATATCCAATTTTCTATATAAGATTTATCCTTGATATTTTTTAATGTTAAATACTAATCTAGATGATTTTTAAATGAAGGGGTTTATATAGATGATTATTTCCCTTTAGGGTGCACAAGTATTGTTCATTTGGAAGATAGACAGTTCTTTGAGATTATTTGTGGATTATAATATGTTGAAAAAAGTTAAGGTCAATAATCATTATCCACTTCAACATATTAATAATTAATATTATTTTTTGATATGGGATAAATTGTTCTCTAAAATTTAATTGAGATTAATTTATCATCACCTCAGGGTGTGGCCTTCAAATATACCTTGTACAAAATTTTGGATCATATATAGTATATATATATACCTTATAATGTTATTAAATTTAGATAATATGTAGGTAGTGTTTATGGACTACATGAATCAAGCCTCCTATCCCTATTTGGATTCCTTTTATATTATGTTAATTAATGATATTATCATGTAGTCTTTGATGGTGGGTAAACTCAACATTTGGAGAATATTTTGAGTATATTTAGTGTGAATTTGAAGTATTCCAAGATTTCAAAGTATAAATTTTTTATTGATTTGGTTTGCTTCTTATAGAATGTGATATTAATGGTTGGTGTGTTAATAGACCCTGTGAAGGTTGAGGATATAATTTCTTTTGTAAAACCCATGAATTGTTTTGAGATCTATAATTTATTTGGATTTGTTACTATTTATGGGGATTTATAAAATAATTTTCCTTATTTTCTATGTCGATGAAGACCCTAAAAAAGAATAGGTTTATGTTTCAGTAGATTTATATGATTGATCCTTTCAATAGATAAAATGATGGTTTATAACTGCACTAATCAAGACCTTACCTAAGTCATACAACGATTATACACTATATTGTGATCCATTATAATTCAGGCTTAGAGTTTTTCTAATTTAAGATAGTTCTCTAGTCACTTATGGGTCTAACTACTTGATGTTAGATGAGTGTAACTACCCAAAAATTATCTTGAGTTAGAAATATTAGTTCACACTTCAAATCTCTTTTTCATATCTAAATATATTCATGTCCTTTTATATGAATTTTAGTTTAATATTACATGATTGAATATAAAATACATGACTGATATTAATGTTTTATTTATTATTATGGAAGGATCAATGGTTGGAATAATATAATGGAAATCATAGAATTTTGGGAATATAATAGTGTTATGGGCTGTAATAAGAAGCAGTGTAGAGAGACAATGGAAAATGAAAATGAATCCTAGGTTAAATATTAAATCCAAATGATACAAATATTGATGGAAAATGAGGAAATGGATCCAAAACAACTAATATTTCCATTGGATTAAGGTTTCCCATGATGTTGGATGATCACCAGATATTTGGGAGGCTAAAAAATAAATAAAAAGAAAAAAAAGACTTCTAATGAAGGAATTACATGATTTTCATAGTGAATCATGTTCACGATGTGTAAAAGTTACAAAGATTTAACCAAATATTGGATATTAAGTGTAAAAGAAGAAGAAAAGTTTTGTTTATGATTTTCGTGGTATAAACAATTTTCATACTTTGAAACATGCCAAACTGGCCCAGATACATGATTTTGATGTATATTTTGATGAGTACCTTTTAGTATAACCTCATAACACCATTTAATTCCATATATAGAATGAGGAATACCAAGGAAGACATAGGGACTAAGAAATATGGGTTTTGACAAAGAGATAAATTATTCATTCATAGCATAGGGAATCAACCATTAAGAGGTTGCTTCTAGGGATCTAAATCAGATTTCATTCTTAATAGGTAAGTTTTTCTTTTTCTTTATTGTTTTTTGCAATTCATTATAACATTTAGGATCATTAATTTAATTCCAATCTTTTTGATTCATTCACTTTCTCATTCTTTATTATCTATTATTTCCATTAGGGGTATTGGTTTATTCATAATTAGAGACCACTAGGCGATGATTGGATAAACCCTATAGGAGAGAGTGGAATCAAGTAAAGGGGGTATGTTCCAAAAAATTATAATTTTCCATCACTCATAAGATAATTTTATTCAATATTATCATGTTGCACCATGAAATTTATTTTATTCATTATTTATCCTTTTAAAGTATTTCTTCAATATTAAAAGAACACCATCAGGAATCAGATAATTTATTCATGAATGTTGAATTTCATTATTATTTTACTTTTTTTAATTTGATCTTAATGTGCTTTAGCTATTTTGGTTCATCAGACAATTATGAATTAAGATTACAGTAAAGAAATATTGAGATTTATTATTTCTAGTATTAATAAAATTTAATGGTTTTTATGATTTTTAATATGATTGTTTAGAAAAAAAAAAGGTTAAATAAATTTTTTTAATAAATTATTCTTTTGAAACGGGTTCCCATATCTTCTAATTTTCAATTTGAATTCAATTAATTAACTTACATCATTTAATTAGTTTAATAAAATAAAATCAATTGAAAATTGTATAACCTGGCCTTTGATCAAGAGATTTCATTACATCATTCCCCACTCTCTGTGAATTGAGCATTGTACTACCACTCTATTATTCCTTTTTAGCTATTGTAGTTCTTTTACATTACAAATTTCTAATTTGATCATACTCAAAGGATTTAACGACATCCTTCAAGAACATAAAAATTTAATATAACTATTTGGTATTTAAATATATTCAGGTGTATTTATATGCATTTTAGTTGTCATATATACATTCCCTGCTCTATGCGGTTTTATGAACATTAATTTTTAGAGCCTTTTGGAATGGTTAAAACATGGTTATAACTTCTTCCTAAAAAAATTACACCTGTGTCCTCTCCCCCACTTATAAAGGTGAGGTCTCTATACTCTTATATTAATAGTTAAAAACTTTCTAGTTCATCAAATAACTAATAAAATATCTTCTTTACTTCCCTACCCATTTTATAAAGCCCTTCGTTTGATTAGGAAACACTACATAGAATTCTTTTAGTGAAAACCTAATGAGGTTGTCTGAAGAAGAGGTATCATTCGTAACTGAATATTATTGTTTCATTTATTATTAAACTTAATTGAAATAGTATTAAACTATGATAAAATAATAAAATAATTTTTTACGATAAAATTATATTTTATTATGCAAATTTCATAACCTATATCCATCTACTATCTCAAAAAATGGGAAATAAAACAGTCGATTATGTGCATAGAGGACTACCGCCTCACGAACTGTTATAATTATTTTTCCATCACCACTTATCAAGGAAGGATATAATAATGGATATAAAGTATATATATGATATTTATCACATATTATTACATTTTTAATTATAATATCACATATACATTATTACCTTCTGATCCATTGGATAATGATAACATCACGCATGTGTATGTGTGGACTACCACCTCCACGAAGCGATGCGATATATTTTTCATTTTTTATTGACATGAGAAGTGATAAGGGTATATTTAAAGAATACATATTATATCTATGATATAAAAAATATTCAGTAAATCTGAATCTATATTTACATTTCATTTTTTCTATCCTTTGAAAAAATAAAAACAACAATCATGCATACGTACGGTCTACCGTCTTCAAAAATGGTGTAATTAATTTTCTACCACTAACTTTTAGATATTACAATAAATACATATATAATAAAAATATATGATATTTATATCATGATTAAAATTCTATATATTATGTAAACATAATAAAATTAAAGCTACAAAAACTACTGAACGAAAACAAACATGAAAAATAAAGCAGTTATAACCCTAAATAGTGATTTTAATAAATAATTATTGTTAAAAAGGTGGTAAAATGTTATAATTGAATAATATATGGTATGATAAATATTATTATGGTTATTTAATAAAGTTACAACCTATTTTTACTATAAATTAGGTTTAAATGTGTATGAATAAAGTTGAGACTTTGGTTAAGGGGTTTTCATCTAACTTTTATTTCCTTAAGACACATGCCATATTCACACACAATTTATTTTTCGTGGTGTATATACTAATAATGAATGTATTTTAATATTATTTCAATGAAAATTATTAGATATATATATCCCTATAAGGTACTTTATTTTATGTTTTTTATGATTCAAATTTTACCAAAGTGATAAAGGTTTTATTTTATAGTCTTATTCTATATCGAGATTGTGTATGATTATGTTTTTTATGATAAAATATTATAATATATCTCTCAATTAAATCATGGATTTTTTTATCCTTTAGTTAGTTATATAGAATAAATTTTTTAGTTTCTTTTTCCTCTTTTTAATAACTAAATATACAAAAAAATATTTTAAATTAAAAATTACATTATTTCTTTCTTCAATCGAATATTATTTTTATTCTATATTTTTATTATGTAAAAAAGTTTTTAATATAGTCCCTTAATTAATCTATTAATCTTTGAATTCATTTTTACCCTTGTTTAAATTTTTAAAAAATGTTTTAAGATGAATCTTCTTTTCATTTTCTGAATGAGATAATTTTAAATTTTTACATAAAATGTGAAAGGAATCATTCTTTTATCATGTAAAGTAAGAATGGTATATTCCCAATACCATGACCAATTAATTATTTAAATATTAATATATAAGTTTTGAAGGTTATTTTCAATTAAAATCTTTTATTAAATATTTGGAAAAAAGTTTATATTTTAAATAATTTTCCTCAAGTGGAATTGATGTTTACCTCAAAAAATTTCCAAGTGATATTTCATAATAATTTTACCTCTAAGATAACAAAATTTATTTTACCTAAGAATTAATAGGGATATGACTCAATAATACTATATTTGTTATTTATAAATATTTTGTATTTTTATGATGATAATATATTTATGAAACTTGTTTATTTTCCATAGTTTATGTTATGATTAAAAGATGAAGTGTTTGTGAAACCCAATTCTTTTCCTCGGGTCATGTGATGATTAAATGTTTATAAACCCCATTTATTTTCATGGGTTTTAAAATGATTAATATTTTATGATCTTGTTGAACACATATATATGATTTTAATTATTTAATGGTTGGTCCCTGAATTATATATTCCTTCAATGGACTGGGTAATAATTAATGTTCTATGAGCTCAAAGTATACATGGGAGGTTATCCCAATCCCAAAAATAGGGTAAAAGGGAGGATATCCCAATCCAAAAAGAGGTAAATCAGGAGATTATCCCAAGAATAAATAAATTACATGGGTAGTTATCTCAAGAATAACATTTTATTAATGTCTTGGTGGACAGCCTTGACATAATAATTTCTATGCTTATGGGTATTCCAAAAATCAATGTCTTATGCCAATATTATGCTCTCATAACTTATGTTATTTTATTCCTTTATAATTCATGTATTATGATCAACCATGATTTATTAAATTACTCAAGTTTATGATCTATGATATGTAGGGTAGAGTTTTTAAATGTTATACCCATGTTCCCATACCCTTATACTCATGTTATTTTGAAATATCCCTTGTTTACCCGTATTGGGCATTTGAGATCACCTTTTCTTATGTTTCCTTTACATAAGTTATGAAGGAAGATATTATGTATAATATGAATAGAAGGGTAATATTGATGAAGACATTATTGGGAGATGATTTAGTTTACCTACAAACTTGTTATTTAGGTATCAATGTTTACAAAGCCACTGGAGCTATATGATTATGGAATGGATCTTTATATTATGTAATGAATATTCCATTATTAAGATATAATAATTATTTATGAATATAATGTTTAATTATAGTTGTTATCAAAGAATGTTTTATATAACATTTTGAAACAAGGATGAGAAAACTTTTTTGTGAACCCTATAGATAAGTCAAAATATAGGAAAATGTTTTAGAATTTAAGTGAAGGATAGAGAGAGTGGTTTATAAGTAATTATATCTATGTCTCAATACTAAAATTATACATGGAACTATAATGGTTATTCCTAATTATAAAATCATTAAAAATAGTTCATTGGGAATTGACTCAATCGTTACCTAGTGCACAACAATGAACCTTCTACAAACCTAGTTTGGCATTCCTGGAGGATATTGTTTAGAAAATAAAAAAATCCTCATGAACTATTGTGAAGGATTTTAATAATGACCATGAATTTACTAGTTTAATCCTAAGGTTTTATATATTGAAAAGTGGGTTTTATTATTTATACATATTATAAGTGTTTTTTCATGATTATTTGGTTCCCCGCTATGATTATTATTTCTTACACAATGATTTTTTGTTTTGACTAATGAATAGAAACAAAATGAACCATTTTAATGTTTAATGACTGTAAAAATGAAATAATTTTACTATGGAGAAGCAAAATGTTATGGTATTTCTAATAAAAAAATTTATTATTATGCTCACATAACTTTATCAAGATATAAATAATGTTGAACTTCAAAATGTGAAAAGTAAGGAACAACATTCTATTGAGTCTTTCATGAGGCAACATCCACCTTCTTTTAGTGGTTCTCCTGATATAATAGTTTCCAAGAAATGGATAAATACCACTAAAAAGATATTTTTTATTCTCCAATGTTTGGAGAATAAACATTAATTTTTTTATCAATCATTTGGAAGGTGAAACGGATAATGGTGAACTCTTATCAAGAATACGAGCCAATTGGAAGAAATATACTAAATATAGTTAGATAATTTTAAGAGACTATTTTTTCAATAATTAATTTCCTCATATTCTTAATAAGAAAATGGAGAATGAATTACTTGATCAAAATTAAAAGTATAATGAATCCATGGGTACCTATGATTAAAATTCTATAAGACTTGTGAGGTATGTATCTAGTATTATCATCCAACCTGAAATTAAGGTTGATCAATTATTTAGTGGCTTAAAACCATGTTTTTAAGGTATTTATCCATAATGGACATTAGTATCTATGAAGAATTTTTTTTTATTCTATCAAGTTGAAAATGGATATTATAGTTACCCGTCAATTTCATGGTTTTTATAAGAAAATAAATATGGAATTCAATGGAAATTCTAAAAACCATAGAGAGAATAATATGAGGTTTCATTTATGATAAAATTGTGGAAGGAAATATGGAAGGAAATTAATTTAAGGGGGACATTAAATGTTTTAATTATTGAATGAAAGGTCATTGAGTGTATGAATAATTAATTCATGATAAGTATTTAACTAATTATACTAATAAATAGAATGCTCTATAGAATTAACCACCCACACATAAGTGTTTTAAATGAAAGTAGTTTGGGAATTATTCTAATTAGTTCCCGAATATAATGGTTAATGATAATGGTCGATGTAAAAAACATCTTAAGATGAGAGAAAAAGAGGAATCTCATGCGAACATAATTTATGATGGGGGTATGATAATGGTGCGGTGAAAGGTACACTTACCTCCACTATAGAACTATTAATGTATTGTTTGATTATAGATCTACCTAATCTTCTATATATAAAGAGTATTATAAGGGTATTGAAATGATACCTAAATGATCATATGTTGAATTACTAATTTAAACCTATAATGGTACAATGATCTCATATTAAACCTATGATTATTCTCTTATTGATGTTTATTATAATGTTATTCCTTAAAATATAATTATTCTCTCTTTTTTGAATTTTATTTTATCTTAGGCATGGATTAGATTTCTCTATGTAAATCCAATATCAATTTTCAGGGATAGTAAGTAATATTTGATATTCCAAACCAACCTATGATCGTCTATTAGTGTGATGATAAATATGAACTTACAATTGAAAACACATCCATTATATGGGTATTTATTCCTATTCAAAATGGGTTTTATCATAGATGGTTGAGGATAACTAAAAATAGATGATATAAATCTTTTAAGGGAGTTGTTAATGTCTTTTTAGAATATTTTCATATCCTTCCATTGAATCTTGAAGTTGAGTTCTCAATAGAATTCATACCTAGTGCAACACCTCATTTAAAGAGTCCCTATAGAATGGCCCTAGTTTAACTGTAAAAATTAAATAATAAAATATAGTAGAATTCTGAAAAGGTATTTCTTTTTTCAATTGTGTCACTTTTAGGTGAACCTATTCTTTTTATTAAGAAGAAATATGGATTAAGGCGAGTCTGAATTGATTATCAAGAACTGAATAAGACCACAATCAATAACAAGTATCCTCTACCCCTTATTAAGTAATTTTTTGATAAAATGTAGGAAACTTAATACTTTTACAAGATTAAAATTCGTTTTATATATCATTAATTGAGGTTAAATAAGGAGGATATTCCCATGAAAACATTCTATACAAGGTATTAACACTATGAATATATAGTTATTTCATTTTTTCTTTCTAATTTCCCCACTATATTTATAGATTTAATGAATAGATTCTTTATAGATTACCTTGATCAGTTTTTGGAAGTATTTATAGAATATATTCGTGTATATTTAAATATAAATGAATAGAATTAATATCACTTGATAATTTTACTAAAGTCACTATGTAAAGAGAAACTGTATGAAAATTTTACAAAGTGAAAATTTTTTCTACAAAAGGTTTCATTTTTTGGTTATATAATCTCAATAGAGGATATATCGGTGGATCCATCAAAGACGAAGGATATTGAAAATTGTAATAAACTAACCATATTGATTTTTATCCATAGTTTTCTTGGTTTGGTTGGATATTAACAATGGTTTTTGGATAATTTCATGAGACAATCTAATCCACTAACCATGTTAATGTTGAATCAATTCAAGTTCCTCTAGAGAGTTGAATGAAAGGAAAATGTAAAGGAACTGAAGAGAAGGTTAGTCATTGCACCTATTCTTACATTACCCAACTATAGAGAAGGATTTTTAATCTATAGTGATGCATCAAATAAGGTATTAGGATGTTTCCTTGTATAGAATTACATGTTGATAGCTTATTCCACATAACAATTAAAGGTTCATGAGAAAAATAATCCCACTCATGATTTGGAGTTAATTGTGGTAATTTTAGAATTAAATATATGGAGGAATTATATTTATTGATAAAGGTGTGATTTTTATATTGATCATAATACTTTAAAGTATATATTCACATATAAAGAGTTGAACATGTTCCATAGAATATGGTTGGAGCTTATTAAAGATTATGACCACTCAATAAGTTATGACCCTAAAAAAGAGAACAAGGTCGTTGAAAAACTGAGTCAAAATGATAATGAATGATTATCTATGATGAGGATCACAAAATATACAATATTTATGAATTTTCAGAGGATAGACCTAGAAATATTAAAGGAAGTGTATAAATCTTTTCTTTCCAAATGAGTGTTCGATCAACTATTTGGGAGAATAATAAAGTGGTGCAGAAAGATGATATAAAGCTGAAAAAAAGGAGAGAAATGATCTAAAATTTAACCTTGATTATGATAGAATGATAAGATTTAGTAAATATTTATTTTTTTATCTATACTAGATTCAAATGAGGATCTATTAAATGAGGCTCATATTTCTTCATTCTATATTCATCCTGGAAGTAAGAATATGTATAGATATCTAAAATATTATTTCTAGTAAGAAAAATTGAAGAGAGATATTACATAGTTTGTTTCTTTGTTGTTGATATATTAGCAAGTTAATTCTCAGAGAAAATTTTCTAGGGGATGTTATAACCACTACCCATATGAAAATGGAAATGGAAAAACATCACCATGGATTTCCTCATCAAACATCCCAAAACATCTAATGGGAATAATGATATATGGGTTATAGTCAGAACACATTACAATGTTTGAACACTTTTTCACTATTAGGGAAGATTTCAATTTGGATTATCTTTACAAGATATACATTAAATAAGTTGTAACATTTTATGGAGTACCATATTTTATTATATGTGGTTGGGATTTATGGTTTAACTCAAAGTTACGGTGACATATATAGTAAGATCCTGATATGGAATTAATTTTCAACATTTCATATCATTCTCAAATGGATTTTCAATCTGAGATAACTATTCAGACCCAAGTTTATATAAAAATATCTTTTTGTACGTATTTCAATGGTTTTGGGATCAACACATTCCTCTAGTCAATTGTTAATACAATAATATCTTTCATTCAATCATTTAGATGGATCCAAATGAAACTCTCTATGGAATGAAGGGTATAACTCAAACATGTTGGGATGAATTTGGAGAATTAGTGCTATTGTAACATGACATAGATTAGTAAATGGAAATGAAATTCTGATTTTTTCAAAAACACATCAATAAAACTCAGATTCTATAGAAAAATAATGCTGGCAATCATTAGTTTGATATGGAGTTTGAGTTTGGTGAGAAGGTTTTCTTAAGAATTTATCCATGGAATAAGGTTATTATATTAATAAAAAAATGAAATATGATCCCTAAGTAATGTTTTCACATTTGATATTCTTGATATATAATGGATAGTTTCTTATTTTTTGTTACTTTCACTGAACCTCTCTCAAGTTCCCCATGTGTTCCATGTATCTCTACTTGGGAAGTACATACCTAGTCTATCAAATGTCATAAAATCAAAGGTTTTACCAATAGAGTATTAAATATACTATAAATAACAACATTTGGAGATTCTATATCATACATAGAAATTTATATGAAACAAGACTGCTCACCTGGTCAAAGTTTTTTGGCGAAACCACTAACAAGAAGAAGTTGCATAAGAAACTAAGGATATGATGAGATAGAAGTATCCTCGATGGTTTGTATTTGAGTAACGAAATTTTAGGGGTGAAATTAATTTTAAGGGGGGTATAACGTAACACCCCAAGAATTTATGAAAAAAAAATCAAATAAATTTATTTTCTTTGGTAGCTTGTGTTACACACAACACTAAGTTTTAACGAACATCAATATATTATTAATATTATTATTTAAATATGACCATTATAACCTAGAAATTAAATTTTAAAGTATTAATAGGAATAAAAAATTATAAAATTTTAATTATTAAGCATAAAAAAATATATTGATAATTAATTAATTAAATTTTTGGTAAAGTCATTATATGCTTTGAAAATATTTCTATCTCAAAAATGGATTTTATTGATTTTTGTGAACCAACAATAAGATTAATTTTTCCTCATATAGAAAATAAATTTAAAAAATTAAATTACTTTTAAAATTAACCTATCAAAATTATCTTAGGGTTATTTTTTAGTACTTTTCTATAAAAATAATTTTTTAATGAATAATTAAAAATATAGGTTTTTATTGAAAGAAACATTTTCATTTGAATCATTTATAATATTATATTTTTTAATTAGTTTAAAAGTATAATTAGTTTATTATTTTACTAATAATCCAATTTATTTCCTTTAATCAATTTAATTAAAAATTGTGGTATAAATACTTTTTATTATTATGAAAAAAATCATTTGAAAATCGTTGTTTTGTCACATATGTGAGTTTAATTTTAAAGTAAATTTTGCCAAATATATGAATTAAATTTAGAAAAAATAGATTAAATATTTTTAATAAGTATAATTAATAATATATAATAATTTAGACTTGGTTTTTTCATAATTAATAGTAAAAAATTATTAATTATTGTGGTTAAGGTTAAAAAGGGTTTATTATGGTTAAACTAAAAAATAAGGGTTAAAATGACCGAACATCCTATCCAAATGTTATTTTATGGACATATTTTGACCTTATATCATCTAATGTACAATAATTACTCATTTTTTGAACCTTTTATAACATTTAAAATGCGGATATAACTTTTTCTTTTCAAATATTATATGTGTCTCATCTCCCATATTTATAAAAGGGAACATCACTCCTCTCTTATTCACACTTATAAATATATGTTTTTGACAATAACATCCCAAATATCTTCCTAAATTAACTCCTTAGTTCCCATGGTCCTTGTTTTTATTATTAAACCCTCATCATAAGGCTTTTTATGAAAACCTAAGGAGGTTGTCTGATGAAGATGTATCTTTCATAACTGAATGTTTTTGTTTTATTTCTTCATCCACCTACTTAAAAAATTATTAAACTATAATGATATAATAAAATTATTATATACCATATAATTATATTTTATTATGTTTACATAATAACGTATATCAATCTGCTCTTCTATAAAATCGGAAACAAAATAGTTGATCATGTGTACATCAAACTACTGCCTCATGAATCAATGTAACTAGTTTTCCATCACCACCTATAAAATATGAATATAATGAGGTATTTAAATTATATATATTATATTTATTATATAATTTAACTCTATAATAACAATATAAAATCTAACATCTTAACTTCCAATCCATTAGAAAATGATAATGTCGCATATGCATATCTGTGAATTAGCACCTTTATGAAGCGATGTGATGCGGTTTTCATTTTATTTTGAAATGGGAGGTGATAAAGGTATATTTAATTAATATATATGTTATATATTATATAAAAAATATTTTATAAATGTTAATTTATATTTACTTTTCTTTTATCCATCTTTCTAAAAAATGAAAATAATGTTCATGCATACTTACGGCCAACCATCTCCATTAATAGTGTAATTTATTTTCTATATAAAACTTTTATCAATTATTCTGAATGAATATTTAATGAATATATAATATATTTATTTCATTATTAAAATTTTTTAAATTATGGAACCTTAATCAAAGTAAAATGACCAAATCTACTGAACCAAAATATATATGAAAAACGAAGCAGTTATCACCTAAAACAATGATTTTGATAAAAATTTGTTGATAAACAAGTTCTAAAATGTTATAAGTGAATCATATATAGTATATTAAATATTATTTCGGTTCTATAATAGAATTATAATAAACATATATTTATTATATAGTAGGGTTGAATGGGTATGAATAAATTTGATACTTGAGGTAAGGGGTTTTCATTTCAATTTTATTTCTAAGAGAAACATGCCATATTCACCCCTTATTTTTTTTTGTATATACTTCCCATGAATGTATTTTATTATTCTTATATAGAAAATTATGGGATATAAACATCCATATGATTTTCTTTATTTCATGTATCTCATGATTCAAAAGTTACCAATGTGGTAAGGTTTTTATGTTACAATCTCTTTGTTTATCAGGAGTGTTTATGATTAAGTTTCCATGATCTAAATAAATCGTAAATATTTGAGGAAACTCGAAGGGTTACCAAAATGAATTTGTGACTTATTAAACTAAACTTAGATTCCTTTTGATGACTCTAAGGATGAAATTTGTTGAATAATTATGGCTAACATGGTGTTGGTTATAAGTGAATGTGGGTTGCGGTATTTAATAGTAAAGTGTTCTATGTCGAAGGAAAATTAAAATGTTTGTTGAAAATTGATATGAACCATATTTTCAAAAAACTATGAAATATTATGGAGTGCTTAATGCTTTAATTATAAATTATTATGAAATAATTCCAAAGAGGGTTTTGTTTCCCCTTGATGTTGATATGATGATATGATTTTAGTTTTGGATTATAATCCCACTAATGTTGATGTGATATAATAATTCCAACGAGCTTCATTATTCTCCCATGGTGATGTTATGGTGTGTTGGAGTAAGGAGTGGTTACATTCCCCTCATTTATGTTATGAATAGTTATAATAGTGTGGGGTGGAGTTCCCCTTTGATGATGTTATTATGAGTTAGAAAATTGAGGGGTGTAATTCCCTTAGATAATTTTATAGTGATATAAAGTGGGATTGGGAACCATTTATCCCTAATGATGTTATGGTGAGTTAGATAAGGGTGGATATGTTATGTTTATTTTGAGTAGGGTGGGGTTTCATTCCCCTTGGATGATTTTTTAGTGAGTTAAATTCTGGTGGGGTTCCATTTCTCCACGATAGTAATATCATGAGACCATACCAGTTTTTTGAGAATCATTCCACCCTAATGAAATGTGATGATATGGTTATATCGAGAGGCTCCATTTCCCCTTTAAGGTTATGTATCTAATTTAGATTCATCTTATAGTGGATGAAGTAGGTATTTTCAATTCTTATTTTCACCCTATAAATAGAGGATTGACTATGATTTATTTATTTATTTTGACACATAATTATGAACATTAGTTAGAATCAACATATTTAGGGAAACCATTGTTAGTGACCTATTGAGTTTTACACAAACCCTTATTAGGCCACAAGGATTCAGGATAAGTATACAGGGTTATATGTTAGGATAAGAAAAATGGACCTATGAATGATGGTTGATCTGGGATTTGAGATGCAACATTGAAGACATGACCAAGCTAAGAATTGAACCCTATGTTATCAATTTCCCAATTTTTTTTTATTTATACCTTGTTTCATATGATCCACCCATGAGATATCTTAATTATGTATGTGCTAATTTCAGGAGATTTTCAAGCATTCATATTTATGTTTTATGGTTTATTATTTGTTTAATTATCCTTTAACTGTTATGGTGGTTTATTATGGCTTATTTCTTAACTTTTATTATTTTTACCATTTCTTTTATTCATTCTTATCTAGTGCGTGGGGTATTATCTCTAAAAAGTATTATTAGACCCCCACTATAAGTTTTCAAACTATGTCTTAGGATTTATAATGCCCATGTTCATGCGGTGCACTAATCTAGTTAATGTTGAGAGATTAAAGTGAGGAAGTTACAAAAACTATGGAATAAATGTCATTAGAAATAGTTTGGTCCATTTTAAATAGGATGAATGTATATTTCTATATAGACTTAGAGAAAATTCATTCAAATAAAATATTTTGATGTGTTTCAGTAGCCTTATAACATATAAGGTGGATAGAATCATATTGAAATCTAGTTACAGCTAAGTGATAATTAATGGGATGTCTGTTTTGCTAAATTTTCTATAGGATAAGCATTCTATATGGTTGTATAAATTTCTTCATACATAGATTCAACTATATTGTAGGTTATTAACTAGTCCCATTTGATAAATATTCAATATTTTTATAGATATAATACCGATTCTAGAAGGACACAAAAAAATCTAAAAATAGGAAAGATTGTATATTCTAATTTATATTATTAGTAATAAATAGTTCAAAAAATTAAACCCTATATAGTGCTGTAGTTTTTAAAATTTTATACACATTGGTGTGTATGAGGAAACTTTTTAAAATTGAAGATTCAACATAAAGGGAGTTCCAAATGTTCATGTTTGAATTTCTGTAAGGGATCCATTTGAGATTAGGTTTCATTTAATCAAACATATCACTAATTATAAGACATACACTATTATTAAGGTAAAGGAAATTCCCCATATGGAATATTTTAATGATCCTCACCTTAATGATCTCCATTGAATCATTATACCTATAAAGGATGATCAGTGTATAATTTTTAATAAAGTTGTTAATTAAAGAGTCTCATTTTTTTATTCCTAGACCACTCAAAGAAATTGGTTTAGTATATTTCATCCTTACGATATTGATATGATTATTATAATATATAAATACTATATAAAAAAATTAAAAGAATCACTAATAATTTCATCAACTCCATGGGCTATTCATAAATGTAAAATTCATAAATAAACTTTGAACTGATAATTGGGTTACCTAAAAATTACAACCAACTTGAGATAGGCATCTCACTTTCTAAATATTCAATTGCGATATGATTCTTCATACAATGATTTCAAGTTAACATCCTTTGATTTTTCATTAAACATATAAATAAAAAAATATCACCTCAACCTTTATATTCAACCTTCTAATGATGTGATTTTTCCTCTTGTCACTAAACCCCTTACTAAAAATAAACATTGATTTACTTAAATTTATGACCTTATCTGAAAATTATTCACTGTGGCAGAAAATATATTTGATGGAGTTCAAAAAATCACCATCACATTCACATAGGATAAGTATATAATATTTAGAAAACATGTGAGAAGTGTATTTTAGATACATTATCACTTAAATAGAATATACAAAATCATTTTTCATATCTTTAAAAATACACCTACCAAGTTAATCTTTCGTAATTACAAAGAGTAGAGTTGGGATGGATTTATCCTATCTAACAATGCATGAGAATGAGTATCCAATAAGTGACTTGGGGATCCAAATTTGAGGGAAATGAGGGAGTTTTGTTCATAGAGGGAATCTGAAGAGGGATATATATTGGTTTTCTAATTAAAATTTCATTTTAAAATAATTTAAAATAAAATCCCACATTTTTAAATACAACCCTATTAATTAATAAAGTGGGTATATCTAATTTAATGATTTTAACTAATCTATCAAAATTTTAATCAAAACATTTTTATAATAGTTTTATGACTATCCAAATATTTTAATATTAAACTTATCAAATTAAATGTTACAAATATCACTTGTAAAAACAAACTATAATATTAGATTTTTTCAAAATAGATTTTAGGAATAGTTTTAAAACAAAGGAATCAAAAATTTAAAATAAACAGTGGAATTAAAAACAAGAGGTTTGGTCTTAAGATGAGACCTAATCCTCTCCACTTTACAATAACCCAATTCCATAAAGATTTATTAATAAATAAACTGATCCACCACCAATATTTGTTTTTTTTCAAAAAAAAACTTATAGGGATATCCAAGATATACACAGCCTCTCCCATAGTTTCTAGGGGATTGAAAATATTAATAATGAAAAAAAAGAGTATCAAGTACTCCTCTATGAAATTTAATAGAAAGTTATAATATAAAGTATAATTTAATCAATTATTGAAAGTAATCTAAAATAGAGATAAAGATAAGAAGAAATAATTTAATATAGAAGAATATTGAGTTATATTGTTATGAATTTGTCTCTTCTCTTCTCAAAGTTTATATTTAGGTTTAGTGATAAGACGCAAGGGTGTAAGGTTGTAATTAGATCTTATAATGAATTTTTGATCAAAATATATCATCCTTCCATTTAATTTTTTTCATAAAAATTATATGTTTTCATTCCTAGGTCTCAATATACATTTTTCCTTTATTCAGTATTCTATAAAAGGAAAAACTTCCTCCAAAAATAGCTTTTGGGAATGTATCATTATGAATCCTCATAATCTGTATGAAATCTAGTATATTAAATAATTATAAATTCAAATTTAGTTATGTATAGAATTTTTTTGTAAAATATTATATTTAAATATAATACCCACTTTATACATGGTTTTATTAATTATTCCACATTAGCTTATCCATTGTTGGTCCAACGCTTAGAGAAAAACTTAATCAGATATCTTGAAATTTCAAATAGTTTATTACTTTCTCTTATTTTGATCTAGTAATTAGATGAAATTGTGAATATATGATATACATTGAGACACCTACATCATGTATTTAGGATACATTAGTAACACACTTCATAGAAATTAACTATGACATAAAAAAGTCTTTGTGAATAGGTTATGTGTTCAGTTCATATTTACTTATAGTATCTCAAATATTTTATCAAAATCTCAAACTATTATATGGACCTCAACTTTATCATGTGTTCAATTCAAGACTTGGTGAGAAATCAGATATATAGAAAACCCATGTGGTCACTTGGTTGTTCATGCAATCGATCAATTGATCTAACTAGTTATGTGGTGGATCCATTTTTTTAATCCAGAAAGTTGCAGTCACTCTGAAATATAATGCCAGGTCACTTGAAACCTTTGATATATTATTTTCATGCTAGATTTGGTAGATATATGGTATATCCTTTTTCATGAAGTCCCTCTGGTTTATTGTCAAATCAATATTGTATATATTTCTAGATACAGTTGATGAACTCTTCATCAAGTCGATTCATCACTATGTAAAAAATTTTGAATTTCCTAAAATAAATAATTACATCATTAAGACATTTATAATGTTATAAAAACATAACCATGATTAGTGATTATTAAAATAATGAATTACTAAACTAATAAAACAATATCCCCCTCTTTGTAGATAAAAAATATAGTATTGATAAACACACATACTACATTAATCATAGAACTATGATACTAATAAAATAAAATTGTTTACTAACATGCCATAATTTTATAAAAATATCATACTTTACTCCCCCTTTTGAGATTATCAAAAAGAATAAAAAATGAGAGAAAGTAAAAAAAATGTTAAAATAAAGTGTAGAAATTAAAAAACAACAAGATAAATCAAAAATATTTCACTCATATTTCAAAATATTGTAGTAAAAATACCTATTATAATTCCTAATCATAATAAAAATCTAAGTTAGGAGGAGTGGATGGATCAATAAGTTCTATTTATTTTCAAATAATCTGATAAGGATGTGTAAAGTGAGGTGTAACTTCCACTCCTAATATCATTATGGATTTGGAAACATGTTTAATTTGAATAGGGTCTTGGGGAAGGTTGATAAAAAAGGTTACAGTAGGACGTGGATTAAGAGGAGTAGAAGAAATCAGGAAAAAATCTATTGTAGACATTGAAATTGATACTTTTGATGATACTCTAATAATAATTAAAGTAGAAATTATTGGGGTATCTCAAGAAAGAGAATTCGAGATGATAGGAATATAAATATCTTGAGGTATTAGAAGTAGATAATTTGAAACATATATGCAAGGATCCTGAATCCTGGTAATTTTTTTTACAACTCTAGACCCATTCTAAATAATCTATAGAAATTCATCCTTACTTGATATGAATTGATCAAAAAGGGGTTTAGTAATCATAAACTTATTTACTATCCCTTTTAAAGATTCTATTATAGGAGGAATCTTAAGGTCTCATACTGAGGACTGAAAATTATTTTTCAAATGGACCTTAATATAATTATGGTTGTGATAATACTTGATATATCTATTGATTACAACCTTTTCTTTAGTAGACTTAACTTATTTTAATTAAACTATATCATAGATCTTCTCCCAATGAGTATCCACATGCATTAGAAATTTATTCAAATTATCCTTTACATTATCTTTCATATTTGAGACTTACTCATGTACAATCATTTAGATAAGATCCTTATGAATTTAAATAGATGTAGGAGTCAAATTTGAAGGACTAGAAGGACTTGTAATCACTAAAATATGTATTTTTTCATAATAGATGGAATATTCAATAGATTAGCTTGAAGTGATCCTATATGAACATTGAAATATTCTATTTGATTTTTTAATCTCCCAAGGACTTGTGAAATATGATCTATATTTAGAAATAGTATTATCTGAATGTGAACTACCACACTTTAAATGGAATAGGAAACATATTTTATCCTTTCATATGCATTAGAACAGTTAATACTTATAAACACTTCATTCAACACTTATATAATATCTTTCTTAAACTACATAAGTTTAGAATAAGTGATCACTGAATAAATAATATAAGTAATAGAAACTTATTGTGTTGTAACTAATTGTGTTGGATAAAGAGAATTCTAAGGATATGAGGTATAACTTGATTCACTGAACTTATACTCTTATGGTCTCTACATAGATACTTCATTATCTAAAAATATATCTAGAGGTCTTTCAACTTCTTGATTTGAAAAGTAAAATTATTCCATAATTACAACCTCTTTTCTAAGAGAATAATCATAAAGTAGGTTACCTTTAAACTGATTATCTAATCCATTTCTAGGAGAAAAAAGTGTGTCTAATAGTTTCAAGAAATTCTTATTAGGAAAAATACTAACTTTTCACTCTAGAACTGGTGATGTAGGACTTAGAACAATAGGACCTTTAACTTTATAGGTAATTGAAATGGAATGGCCACATAGATTAGGAATATTTTCATTATGATCATCATCATCACCATTCTTATCACCACTAACAATAGGAGTAGATAAATCTAAATCAAAGAAGTATGGTGAATAACATTCCATATGAGGTGTGTAATTAATGATAGGGGCTCCCCTTATCTCAAAAATTGGCTGAATCTATTGAAGGAGATTATATTCCTTATCCCTCCATAAAATGTTGAGAATAGGTGTGAGTAGCATAGATTTTGGAGTTTTCCCCACTTTAAGAGTTACTCCTTTTATGGGTTCATACTTTATTTGAACTATTAATGATTTTGAAAAAACTTGAATTGGATAGAAACCCATGCTCTCTTCATAATATCTGTTTGCTTATTCAACTACATCCACTACGGATTGAGATACTCAGCTATTTAATTATGATCAAATCATGAATCATTTATATCTATGGGTTTAGTTGGGTTTCTCATAGGATTGAACTGCTCATACAACTTATCTTTTTCAGTTCCTTTTGTTTTCTTCCAACGATTCCAACTTATTTTCATCCTTTAACATGTGGTTTTTTAAGGATTTCACCACTAGAATAAGTTTAATTCTCTACTCCCTTAATAACTAATCTCTTAAAAACATGAAGGGAAGAAATGAACTTAGGGTAGGTCATGGTATTCAACCATGAAAATGTATTGATGATATCTTCTATATTCCTCATTAAAAAGATTGTTATATTGATTTAAATTCCATGAACCACCAGGTACAATATGAAGAGTATAGGGTGGTTAATGATGATAAAATATCCCTTTTATAGTAGTGATTGTTCTATATTAACTTTAAAAACAACCTACACTCACTAGCTAGCACTATGTAATTGGGAATTTAAGGAGTTCTATCACCAGTTAACTCTTCCAAATCATTTTCCAAATCAAAACATGGATGGTTTATAGGGTATTATCTGTAGGGGTATTAAAAATAACCTTGATGTGGTTCTCTTAATCTATCATCCAATAAATTTGAGGAGAACTGACATTAATTATCATCCACAATGATTCTTATGATATCTACATCATATATAGATTGGAAAACCATATTCATGTAAAATTACTTCACTAAACAACAATAAAAAGGGTGATTTTCATCCAAAAACCTTGCAGTCCATCCTTGATAGATTACATCTATCCAAAACAGATAATGGATCATTTTAAAGCATTAAACATTGACTTATTTATTAGGTACCACCTCTTTTATAAGAAGATGTATCTTTTGAAAGATTACTAGATCCACTAGAGCTCTACTTTGATCTATTGGAATCATTGGAATATTCAAGAATATATTCCTAAAAAAAATTCATCTTCACTATTTTCAAAAGATATGAAAAGGTTGAAAGGATAGGGATTCAGTAGTAAAGGGTTAAGCAAAGGGTTAATTTTGAGTTTAAAAATTGACGTGATGACTTGGATTATAATATAAAATATTAAAATAATTTTGGTTCTATTATACAATAATTCATGGGAATAAAAATAAAATATACTAAAATACATATGGTGTCCCCTTTTTGAAAATATTCCTTCAAAGTATAATATCACATATAACTTATACGTATATGGAGAGATATATACCAAATAATTTAAATGAAAACTAAATTTGACATATTTAATCATTACTACCACATTTCTAATATATCTTAATCTCTCATGACACATAGGATTTATTAAAATATATGAAAATTGATGTTCTATTCCAATGAATTCAGGATTGATATCTCCTTTTCAGAAATGATCTCTGAAAAAGTGAATTATTATGTTAATGTGTTTTTTCCTAGAGTGAGACTCAATATTATCTAAAATATTAATAACACTTATATTGAAAAAAAATATAGGGACATGTCTGAATTGAAATCCATAATCCAATAATGTGTGTTTCATCCACATAATTTCTGCACAAAATCATCTTATGGATATTTCTTCAACTTTAGTAGTTGATAATTTAACTGAATTTTGTTTCTTACTATTCAATGACACTACATAATTTCCCAAAACATAATATATTCTAGAGTTTAATTTTCAATCTAACTTACATCCACCAAAATTAGTCTAATAATAATGAATTAAATCAAAATCATGTACTTTAAAATGTAACATTACTCTGTTCGTTCTATTTTTGAAATATTTAACAATTATTTTAAATATAATTAAATTGAATTACATTAGTTTTTATAGAAAACTATCACACATAAAAACACTAAATATAATATTAGGATAACTATCTATCACATAATTTAAACATCCTATCATGCCTCTCTAGGGGGATTGAACAACGGGTTCTCCAATTTATTCAAGATCTTGTTTATAGGTTATTCTTATTAGAGTATCACATCCTTTTCAGTTATCAAATTAAAATTTTTTAAAAATTATTTCATGTTCTTACATTTATTTAAAATAATTCCTTCTTTATTATGAAATATTTTAAAACCAAGAAAAAAATTTATTTCATCCATTAAACTCATTTCAAATTCATTTTTCATAAGTTATAAAAATTTTGTACATAAATAATTTTTAGGTATCCAAAAACAATGACATAAATATATATTTTAACTACTAAAATATCCTTTGAAATTATTTTTATAAATAAGTTAGGATTAGCAACACTATTTTCTAACCCATTTGAAATAAGAAAAGTGGTGAGCCTAGTATACGAAGCACTAAGATCTTGTTTTAAAACATATTAAGATATAGTTAATAAAAAAACATAATCTGAAATATGAGGATTTGAAAATCTAGGGTTTTAAAAAAAACAACCTCAATAATATAACCATTTAGAAACCATTTATAATGTACTCTTAACATCCATTTGATATAATTTAAAATTTATAAGTGTTGCATAAGCAAGAAGTATTATAATACTTTAAAGTCTTGATACTAGTAAAAAGTTATCTTCATATTCAATACCTTATTCTTATAATATAATTATGAAACCCTCCTAGGTTTGATCTAAATATATTTCTAGAATCATAAATCTTTTTTCTATACACCCACTTGGTGGAAATATTTAGGAAGTCTTTATGTGTATTTACTAATTCCCAAACTTTATTTTTTCAAATTGATTCAATTATTCTCATGTATCTATTACCCAATGTGCATCATTGATTAATTTATTGATGTTATTATGTTCAAGATATTAAATTAAATTTTTTTGTTTAACATTGTTTCTTAGTGAGGCTTGGGTTTGGGTACGTTTATCCAGGTCACCTACAACAGCATCCAGGGGATGGTTTTTGTGTGTTCTAATGGTTGTATGGATTGAATAGCATGGTTCTCATAATTAATTTTCTATATTAAAAAGAATTATATGATCTATGGTAAGATATTTATCAGGTAAATTATAATATAGATAAAAAATAATCTGAGGTATTATTAATATTCATATTTGATATATCATACTCAATATTTTCTTAAGAAATTATGAGTTCATTTGGATATATCTCACCAATAGTGACATGAATATATTCTTTTACAAGATTAAATTTATTTTTAAAGGATTTAAAATCTTTAATAGTGGTTGAATAACCAATAAATTATGTTCATATATTTTTTTTGAAAACTTGTCCAGACTCTCCTTTTTATTTAGAATGAATACTTTTCATCCAAAACTCTAAAGTAATTTATATTGATTTTTCTAACATTCCATAATTTATATGTATAATTTTCAAGATAGGACTAATAATAACTCTTTTAATTATATAAAAATATTTATTAATAACTTCAACCCAAAAATAAACAAGTGTGTTGTTTTTACTGACCATGGTCCAAGCAATTTCCTAGATAGTCCTATTTATCCCTTCTGTAACTCCATTTTTTTAGGTGTTCTTGGCGAATAAAGTTGTGAGAATATCCATGTTCTGAGAAGAGATACCCAAATTCGTGATTCTAAAAATCTTGTTGATGATCACTTCTCAGGTTTTTGATGGTGAGTTCACTATTGTTTTATACTAAATTTTCATATTGTTTAAAATATGAAGGATCCTCATTTTTATGAGAAAGTAAAAACACCCATGTATATATTGAATAATCATCAACAATAATATAACCATAATTTATTCCTGGTATAATTATAAGGACCCAACATTAAACCTTAGATAATCTTGAATTATGTCAATAATTCACATTGAGGAACTTTCAGGTTTAGAGTTTTAGATAATTAGTCCATAACTATTACATAACAACTTGAATATTACAAGTAGACACTACTACCCACTATCCATTTTTCATAAAATATAAACTCTTAAAAATAAACATTTCACGTTCTGTATTTTATACATCATGACTTTTCTTTGATCACATCCTTGTCCCTATTCCACTACATGTCCTGTGAAAAACAGTTCAAAAACATGGGATGAGCAAAAATCTCAGTAAGGGATACACAAAGAAGAAAAACTGTTAGTTTTTCCAAACAACAAGTAAACAATAAATACTTTATCATAAGTAATACTTTTCACCTTTATAATGTATTAAATACTCTTCACTGAATAAATGTTCATTGCTTACCCATTTCTAACCAAAATATTACCATAAAACCCATATAAATAATACAAAACATATAAAGGTAACTTGGTACATAAAAATACTTAAATGGAATAACTAAATAGTCTAATTCTACACATATCACTAAATGGAATAGCCATATGGCTGACTTCCATACCCAATGCATTGGAGGTTATAATGTAACCACCCATCCTGGTTTATCACGATACCACCCGTCATTTGGTTTATCAAGTAACCACCCGTCAAATGTCTACGTACCATTATAAAATCATAACACACAAAAGATGTCAAATATAAACATTTCACTAAAAAAATTCCATTTTCAATCACAAGAAATCATTTCAATATATTGAAAAAATCAATGATTTACTCAACCATTTTCAAAACCATTTAAAACATTTAATAAAGAGATCTTTGAATCAAAGTGTCCCATTCCACATTGAATCTTTTAAAGGAATTAAAATTTTAAAAAATTAATTTCCATATATATAAATACTAAAAACCATTTTGAAAACATTTACATTAATGAGAAATATTTAGAATAATAAATCCTTCAAACAATATTTTAGTTAAAGAGTTCTTAACAAAAATAGATATGCTTGAATAAAAATAATTGAGGAATAATATTCAATCAAAATTTTATAATATCAAGTGAATAAATGGATTCATGATATAATATTCCAAAGGATAGTATATAAACCATATAAAATTGAATTGGTGTATAACAATAATGAAGTCTCTATGGAATGTAATTTGAGATGAAATTCCTTATAAAGATGGTATCCTTGGATTAAGGATAAATAAATTACATAATTATGTGCGAAAAATATAAATACACTCAATATGATTGGATATTCCGTGAAAATTGATCATAGGACATTCACACATGTTCTTTTTAAGACAAAACCAATGACTTGGATGTTTAACTCAATGAATGGAAATTGAGTTAAAATTACTCTTATCAAGTTCATATCGATGACCTGAGAATTTATAAATGGAGTGATTATGGTTATCAAAAGTATATACACACAAAGGGGATGTAAATTAGAACATAAATAAACAAATAGTGATTCCACACATAATCATAGCATGACATAATTATGAATTATAAGATTAACCCAAGGAATGAAATTTGGGTTAAAAAGTTCCCTTACTGATTTGGTAACTTACGAAACATACACCACATGAAATAATAATCATTCAATAGAGATTTAAATACCCATAAATGAAATTATATTACACAGAGAGTACAAATCATGGGCAGTACGTACACCACACAGAGGAAATAGTGACAAATATAGCATGACTCTCACGGGAATAAAAGTGTGATAATAAATCCCTTATCACATTGTAATCAATCAAGTCGTATGACCAAAAGTTAATAACCACTAAATAAATCACAAAATAAAATTAATATATATAGAATCATGAAAATATATATCAAATGAAAGTAAACAATACACCACAAGCAATAAATAAGTGGCGAACAATGGAAATCTCACGGAATTAAAAGAGATATAAAAAACTCCTTACCTCGTGTCTGACTTGACTTGTTTGTTCCTTGTTTTTCCTGAATAATAAACTTAAGTTAATTTTTACTTGATTAAGAACCTTTTTCAAATTTATTATTCATTTTATATCACTTATTACCATGTTATAAACACTATGTAATCATTTAAGTTAATAACGGTCATTTTGTCGACATTTGGCATTTGAGTCAAAATGGACTTCTTATAATTACAAGTTATTCATGTAGTCAAAAGTTCATTATATCAAGAATGATATTCAGGATTTAGATATCATATATATCATATATATCCAGTATATACATGTATTTATAATAGTACAAAACATTTGGAGATAAAAAATGAAATGCATCGTTCATGGAGACGGTAAGTCGTACGTATGCACGAACGCTACTTCCATTTCTATTTCGTATTTTAATAGAATGGAAACATAATTATACATAATTATATTATAATTCTTGTATAATATCATATATAATTTCATTAACTCTACCCTTTATACATTCCACATAAGGCATGAACGATTCATATCACTTTGAGGGGGCGGTAGTCCGCACTTCCTCAAATGAGAATATCGTATTTACCCACTATGGAAACCATAATGTTATTATATAAATGAAAAACATAGTATCATAGAAACAATATAAATACAGTTTCATCATAATGGACACCATGAGAGGTGGTTGGAGATATTTGAACAATCATTGTTTCGTGAGGCAATAGTTCGCCATCCACAGAAACAGTATGTTATTTACCCATTAGATGGAGGTGTGTGTGTAGTTCGAATCATTCTCATAACAAAAACCTAGTATATTGATAATACTGTTGTTTTTATAAAATAAAATAATAAAAATAGTTTAGGGGTCGGAGAAGTAAAATAAAACCAAATAAAACCAAAGAATTTAAGAGAAACTGTTAGCTTTAATCCTGGTAACTACCTTTGGTTTGAACCAAATGGACTTCTTAAAGTGCCTTATGCATAAGGTAAGGCTTCTAGATTGAATAGAGGGATCTTGAGAACTTATTTGGGTAGGGTTTGGTTCATCCAAGTGGCTTGAAAGGTGTGACTAATGGGTTAGAGGTGAGATCTTTTTATAAGGGTGAGGAAGGGTTCTTTAGGAAAATGTGAAACAATTATTTTATTATATAATTATTTTCAGTTTCTAAAGATCCAAAACTCATTAAAATCAAATATAAGATGACTCATAGTCGAAATAAATTAATCCAATTTTAATTGAAAGGTTTTTGATGTTATTTTAATATTTATAATCTGATTTACTTAAAATATTTGTTAATGAGGTAAACACAACATCATTATTGTGTCATAAATAATTTAATTTATTTGATGTCTAAAAATTATACAAAAAATACCATAATGTTGGAAATTGTTTTTTCTTAATAATTAATATTTATAGTCTAAAAGATAACTTACATAACCTTGTGTAAAAATTAACTTACCAAAAGAGATATTTTTATGTCATTTTGGTCATTACTTTAAATTAATTAATCTAAAGTGTCATTATCACTCCAAAGTGGCTCCATTGGGTCCCAAAATCGACTCAAGTATTCCCATGGTCTTCCATGACTCATAAAATAAGGATAGGACAAGTGTTAAGGTAATTTTTTATTATTTTAATATTCTTTTTACCTTAAATTACCCAATTTACCTTTAACCGCGGTAAATAAAAGTCAAAAGTTACTATTAACCAAAAAATTATTTTCATCTTATGGAACCAAATTTTACTTAATAATAACAACTACTTATGTCGGATTTATGAAATTCAATTCACAGAAGTTGTAAATTTTCATTTAAATGAAAAGTTAGTTTTTTTTACTACTACTTAGTGGTTTCACTATTCATCAAAAATTAATGTTTTTCAAAACAAAATACCAAAAAATTCATCCTAATATATATTTTATATTTTGAATTCAAAAATGATGTCTGTTTTAAAAAATTAAAAACATATAAGTTGCATTAATTAATTTAAAATTAATTCTCATTGTCAAAACAAATAGCGGGATTTTAAGAAACAATATCTATCAAAAGATTGACACTTGTTTATGTCCAATTTCAAAGTAAAATTAATTCCAACGACCGCCATTGGATTAAATGTTAAAAATATAATCTAATTACACTTTAAAACCAATTAAAAATATAATATAACCATACAAATAAATTATATTAAAAGGAAGTTTTGAATTAAAATACAGTATTTTTCATTATTCACCAAAAAATGATTTTTTTCAGAAAAATACCAAAATTTTACCTGAAGTGAATTTTGATGTCCCGATTCAAATGAAAAATTTTATTTTGTCAAATAGAACATATAAAAGTGACCAAAACTATATTTAAAGAGGTTTCACCATCAAAAGGCGGTAAATCAACCTTTTAAAGTAAATTATGTTTAAAATTAGATTCATTCACATTTTAGGCCTCTAACTTTTAATGGATAAATGTTAAAACATTTAACAAATATGTATAATAATATTGTAGTTAGTTTTATTCATTCCCTCCAATAAAACTTCTATGAATTAATTTCTATCTAAAATAATAATAATAATATATTATTTTTCAGTATGATTGAGCATTGTTTGAAACATAAGACTTCAGAGAACCCCATTGTTGTGTATCAAGTACTCCCTCAAATATAACATCTTATTTAAAATAAAAATAATAATTAATTCAAAAAAATTAACAAATATGAAATTTTCATATTCATTATTTTCCTGGGATGTTAAATCCTTCCCCCTTTTAAAAATTGCATCCTCGCAATTTTAAAATTGGTCTTGGAAACTTCATTGAAAGTCCCACATTAGAAAAATGGTAAATAAAACTATCACATTAAAATAAATAAATAAATATAAAAAGGTTAAATGAGAAAATAGATACTTGTATTCTAGGAAAACATGGATATGAAAGAGAAACTAACTCTCATAGACTAATAGAGATTGATAGAGAACTTGATCATGGAAAGTGAACTACCACAAAACCATAAATTTGTGGGTGGGTAAAAGTCTGATGATAAAAGATAGCTTATAAATTTTTTACTTCAATATCATTTTCATAGAGTTGATGAATTTTATTAATTACTAGACTGAGATCATAAGTAAATATACATACTTTTCATGTAGAGTGTCATCCTTTAATAGAATTCTACCACAAAATCTCCTTTCTCCAAACGGTAAGTATTCAAGATGACTTGGTCACACCTGAAGTGCTAGAATAAACTTCTAGAGTATCACATTATCTAAAAAAGATGAACTATATATTTCTCCAATCTTTAGACATCAACCAAAACCAAAATTGGTTAGTAGAAGATCAGATAATCCCCAAAAAGGATAATCTTTTACAAAAATAAAAACTACTCTTAATCTCTAAAATTTGTCAAACAATACCCAAAGTTCAAACAAGACCACTCAATAAACAAAAGTCCAAAAAATTATTCAAAGTAATAAAAACTAAAATTGAAACCCAAATATCAGAATGATTTAATCACATAGTCTTCCAAGATAAATCTTAACATTTATCTCCCAGAAACATCAGTTACTCTTAATGTCTCATATTAAAATTTAATTAACCTAATCACATATTCTCTATGATAGGATAATCATTTCCATAAATAAACCAATTCACCTTATGTCCACAATAAAAACATATATTCTTCCAAAATAATATTTCAACCATTACTCCACAAATTAAATCCCAAGGTATTCTATTTTCCTTAAGAATATAGTGTTCCCAAAAGAGAGAATGTCTTCCAAAATAACCTTTATCACTTAATCACTAAATCATTTTCCTATACTAAGGATGTCCGTTTCATAAAACCTATAAACCCAAATAAACTTATTCTTGATCAATAAAATCATTTAACTAAAAATAATTAGTCATACTAACCAAGAACTTCACGTAGTCCAGTGGTAGGCGATAAATCCCAATCACACTTTGGTTGTTCGTTCGATTCCCGCAGCTTTATCCGACACGATGGGTTGTCACACAGTCTATGTTTTGTCTTTTTTCAAAAACTATAAAATTTCATAATATTCCAAAAAAAAGTGAAAAATTCCTCAAAAATAACCATAACACAATTTATCCTCGAAGGTTATCTAATACCTTTCATTTTTCACCCCAAAAAGTAATAACAATTTATCACCTCTAAAATAACTATGATTCTTTCTAATATGATAACCATTATGGTTATGTAACTTATGCTTAAATTACACCCTAACCTTTAAAGTTATCTAAACCGACCTCTGATAGCAACTATAAATACACAGCCTTAAACCTTACATAATCTTGAATTACGTCAAGAATTAACATTGAGGATCATTTCAATTTTAGAGTTTTAGAGAATTAGTACATAATAATTACATAAAAACTTTAATATTATAAGTATACACTACTACTCGGTATCCATTTTTCATAAAATATAAACTCTTAAAAAGAAACATGTCTAGTTAAATGTTTTAGACATCATGACTTTTCTTTGATCACAACTTTATCCCTATTCCACATCATATCCTGTAAAAAACATTTCAAAAACATGGGATGGAAAAAAATCTTGGTAAGGGATAAATAAAGAAAGCAAATTGTTATTTTTTCAAAAAAACAAGTAAACCATGAATACTTTATCATAAGTAATACTTTTCACCTTTATGAAGTAGTAAATACTCTTCACTGAATAAAATATCATTGCTTACCATTTTGTAACCAAAAGATTACGATAAAACCCATATAAAGAACACATAACATATAAAGGGAACTTGGGACATAAACATACTTAATTGGAATAACCATACGGTCGACTTCCACACATATCACTAAATGGAATAGTCATATGGCCAACTTCCGTACCCAATGAATTGGAGGTTATAACATAACCACCCATCTTGGTTTATCACAGCACCACCTGTCATTTTCTTTATCATGTAACCACCCATCAAATGTCCATGTACTATTATAAAATCATTACTCATAAAATATATCAAATATAAAAATTTCACTAATAACATTTCATTTGCAATCACAATAAATCATTTCAATATATTGACAAAATAAATGTTTATCAACTCATTTTCAAAACCATTTAAAACATTTAATAAAGATATTTTTGAATCAAAGTCCCATTCCAATTTTAAGATTATAAAGGAATTAAAATTTTAAAACATTAATGTCCATATAAATAAATACTAAAACCCATTTCAATAAGTCCTTTTGGTTTGAACCAAAACAACTTATTGGAGTGATTTCTTCCTAAGGTAAGACTTTTATATTGAATATAGGGATCATAAGAGCTTATTTTGGAAGGTTTTGGATGATAAAACAGGGATTTAGAGGTGTGAGGAATGGGTTAGAGGTGAGGGTCTTTTATAAGGGGGAGGATGGGTTCTTTAGGAAAGTGTGAAAATATTATTTTATTATATAATTATTTTCGGTTTCTAAATTTCCAAAACTCATTAAGGTAAAATATAAGATAACTCATGGTCTAAATATGTTCATCCAATAATAATTGGACCGGTTTTGGATGTTATTTTAATATTTATAATCTTTTTCGTTTAAATTTTTTATTAATGAGGTAAACACTCTATCATTTTTGCGTCATAAATAATTTAATTTATTTGATGTCTAAATATTATAAAAAAAATAACATGATGTAAGAAATATTTTTAGATTTACAATTAATATTTATAGTATAAATGATAACTTATATAACCCTATGTAAAAATTAATTTACTAAAAGATATTTGTTTGTGTCATTTTTTTCTTTAGTTTAAATTAATTAATAAAAAGTGTTTTTATCACTCCCAAGTGGCTCCATGGGGTCCAAAAATCTACCCAATGATTCCCATGGTTGGTCATGACTCATCCAATAAAGATATTACAAGTGTTAAGGTAATATTTTTTTATTGTAATATTCTTTTTACCTTAAATTACCCTATTTACCTTTAACTGTGGTAAATAAAAGTCAAAAGTTACAATTCAGAAAAAAAATTATTTTCATCTTATTGAACCAAATTTTACATACTAATAATAACCATGTATGTCATATTTTCGAAATTCAATTCACAGAAGTGATAAAATTTCATTTAAATGAACAAGTCAGTTTTTTTAACTATTACTTAGTGGTTTCACTATTCATTGGAAATTGATGTTTTTCAGAAAAATACTAAAAATTCAGCCTTAATTATATTTGATGTTCTGAATTAAAAAATTTTGTTTATTTTAAAAAATTAAAAACATAAAAGTTTTATTAATTAATTTAAAATTAATTCTCATTGTCAAAACAAATAGTGTGTTTTTAAGAAACAATATCTATCAAAAGATTGACACTTGTTTATGTCCAATTTCAAAGTGAAATTAATTACAATTACCACCATTGGATTAAATGGTAAAAATATAATCTTATTAAACTTTAAAAACAATTAAAAATATAATATAATCATACAAATAAATTATATTAAAATGATGTTTTGAATTAAAATACGGTAATTTTCACTTTCCATCAAAAAATGAATTTTATCAAAAAAATGCCAAAATTTTACCCAAAGTAAATTTTGATGTCTCGAATCAAAATAATAATTTTATTTTGTCGAATAAAACATAAAAAAGTGACCAAAACTAGATTTAAAGAGGGTTCTCCATCAAAAAGTGGTAAATCAACCTTTTAAAGTAAATTATGCTTAAAATTAGATTCATTCACATTTTAAGCCTATAAATTTTATTAGATAAATGTTAAAACATTTAAAAAATATGTATAATCATATTTTAGTTTGTTCAATTCATTCCCTACAATAAAACATCTTGGGGTTAATTACCATTTAAAATTATAATAATATATTATTTTTCAGTATGAATCAGCATTGTTTGCAACATAAGACTTTAGAGAACCTCATTGTTGTGTGTCAAGTACGCCCATGAATATAACATCCCATTTAAAATAAAATTAATATTTAATTCAAAAATATTAATAAATATGAAAATGTCATATTCTTTATTTTCCTAGGATGTTACAATAATAGAACTCTAGATGGTCCATATAAATCTATATGAACAAATTCTAATGGTTTGGAGGTATAATCCTATTTCTTTTATTTGAAATAATTTTTTAGTTAATTTCCCCATTTATAAATATTTAACTCCTTGAATTTAGGGAACTCTATATTAAGCATATCCTTAATAAAAACTTTCTTATTTATCTTTTTATGGTAATATATATTTTATAGGCCCACTCTCTTATGCCACTACCAAGATTCTCTATGAAAATAACTTCCAAAAGAATCATTTTTATAAAACGAGGATTCTTAATTAATAGTGTAAACATTATCATTTACTAATGTATTAAATATTGAAGCATTTTTTAAATAATAAACCTTATAGGAATTATTTTTGAATTTAATATTAAAACAATCATCACAGGGTAGTGAAATACTAAGGAGGATATATTTTAAACCATTAATAAATAAAACATTATAAATAAAGATATATTTAGAGTTACCAATTTTTCAAATTCTAATAATCATACATTTTAATTATCACCAAAATTTACATGTCTATGATAAACTTTTAAAATAATTTTAAAGATTTTATAGTCTTAGGCTATATTTTTAGAACATCCACTATATTGATACAATATATTTTTTCTGAATCTCTTCTACATTTTTCTTAATATAATAAATTAATTAATGATTTTTCTATCCATATTTTCTTGGGTACGTTGAATTTATAAAATAAATCCTTTGGAATCAACATTTTTTTCGCTGGATTTTTTAAAATATAAATAAAACATTTGGAAAAAAATCCATTTTAGATCCAATATTATAAGTTTATCTCCAAAACAAGTAGTTTTTATATATAATAAACTATTGTTTCTGTAATTAGGTATGAAATAATGTTTATACTACTTTATTTTCTATCTATATCCATAACCTATTCCAAATTTGGATCTTGGATTTTTTTTCCTAACATGATATTTAAAGTATTTATAATATCAAAAAATTTCTTCAAATCATTTTTAAGATTTACATTTTCCAACTTCATATAATTGTTTTCCTTTAATAGATTTTTATTCTTCTCGTTTTTTTATACTAAGAAAAGAATTATCTCAAAAACATAACACATGTGAAACTTTTTCAAACATTTATATTTATCTTTTAGCTCATTCATGGTGGCATATTATAGTACACTTTTAATTCTTTATTATACATTTTAATTTAATTATAAATATGAGTAGAAGTAGTACAGTGTAACTTTCCAGGTAAATAATGAAATATGAAATTTTCATATTTATTAATATTTGTGTATTAAATAATAAGTTTACATTAAATTGTATGCTATGTTTGTAGGCGTGCCCGATACGAAACAATGGGTTTCTTTGAAATCTTCTATTGCATACTTATAATATAATATTATTGTTTTAAATGGTAGTTAACACCTATACATTTTATTGGTGTCAATGAATATAAATAACTAAAATATGATTATACATGTTTGTTAAATGTTTTTACATTTATCCATTAAAGTTTAGAGGCTTAAAATGTTAATTAATCCAATTTTAAGCACAAATACTCTAATATTCTTTAAAATGTCGATTTACCGCCTTTTAATGATGAACCCTCTTTAAATACAGTTTTGGTCACTTTTATATGTTATATTTATCCAAATAAAATTCTTCTTTAGAATTAGGACATCAAAATTCACTTTGGGTAAAATTTTGGTATTTTTATGATAAAATTCAATTTTTGATGAATAGTGGAAAATATTGTATTTTAATTTAAAAATGCCTTTTAATATAATTTATTTATATGGTTATATTATCTTTTTAATTGGTTTTAAATTTTAATTAGATTATATTTTTACCATTTAATCAAATTTCGGTTATTGGAAGTAATTTCACATTGAAATTAGACATAAAAAAAGTGTCAATCTTGTGATACTTATTGCTTAAAAACATGCTTTTTGTTTTGATGGTGGAAATTAATTTTAAATTAATTCATGTAAATTATGTGTTTTGAATTTGGAAAAATGGATTCCATATTTTTAATTAGGAGGTTCAAATTGTGTAAATATGTAACTTTTATTTTAAGACATTATGAATATTTACTTCAGTAAATATTTAATTTACCATGGTTAAAAGGTAAATCTGGTAATTAAGGGTAAAAAATAATATTATAATAATATTAAATTACCCTAACATGTGTCCTAATCCTATTGGATGATACATATCCGACCATTGGCATCCTTGGGTTGATTTTGGGACCCTAATGGGCCACTTGGGAGTGATAATGACACTTAATTTTAATTAACATAAAGTACCGGGAAAATTACATAAACAAATATCTTTTAGTAAATCAATTTTTACATGGGGTTATATAAGTTATATCTTTGACTATAAATATTAATTTAAAATATAAAAATATTTCATACATTATGGTATTTTTTTTAATTTTTAGACATCAAATAAATTAAATTATTTATGACACAATAATGATGTAGTGTTTACCTCATTAATAAATGATTTAAATAAATAAGATTATAAGGATTAAAATAATATCCAAATCCTATCCAATTATTATTGGGTGATTTTATTTCGACCATGAGTCATCTTATCTTCTACTTTAATAAGTTTTTGACATTTAGAAACTAAAAATAATTATATAATAAAATAATATTTCCACACTTTCCTAAAGAGCCCCTCCTCCCCTTTATAAAAATCCCTCAACTCTAACCCATTACTCACACCTCTCAGGCCCTTTATCTCATCCAACCTCTATCAAATTAATCTCCCTACATCCCTATATTCTTCCTAGAAGCCTTCCCCTAGGAATAAGGCAATTCAAGTAAACCTTTTTGTTCAAACCAAAATGAGATACCTGATTTAAAGGTAATGCCTTCTCCTAAGTTCTTCTATTTTTTTCCTTCTCCAAACTCCTAAAATATTTTTATTATTTTCTTTTATAAAAACTAAATCATCATAAATATACTATTTTTTTGTTATGAGAAGTATTTAAACTACACTTACACACACTTCTGTCTAATGCGTAAAGAACATAATGTTTCTGTGGAGGTGAACTAACGCCTCACGAAACGAGGATTGTTCAATTATCTCCTAACCCCTCTTATGTTTTCCATTAAGATGGAATAGTATTTATATGTGATATATATTATATTTTTATGTTTTCTATACTTCTGTATTTTTCATTTATAGAATACCTTTATGGTTTCCATAGTGGGTAAATATGATAATCTCTTTTGAGGAAGTGCGGACTACCTCCCTTTCAAAGTGATATGACTCATTCATAACTTACATGGAATGTATAAAGGATAGAATTAATGAAATTATATATGATATTATACTGGAATTATAATATACCTTTGTATCATTATATTTTCATTACATTAAATACGAAATAGAAATGAATGTAGCGTTCAAGTGTAAGTACGGCTTACCGTCTCCATGAACGGGGAATTTTATTTATTATCTATAAATTTTATGTAATATTATGAATACATATATATACTAAATATAAATGATATATATGATATATAAATCATTAATATCATTCTATAGATAATGGAATTTTGACCAGATGAAAAACTTGTAATTATAAGAAGTTCATTTTTGACTCTAGTACCAAATATCGACAAAATGGACATTATTAACTCAAATGATTACATGGTTTTTATAACATGGTAATAATTAATATAAAAGGAATAATAAACTTGAAAAATTTTCTTATGTAATTATAAATTAACTTTAGTTTATTATTCAGGAGATTAAACAATGAACGGGTCAAATCGGACACCAGGTAAGGGACTTTGTCTTAATCTCCTTTCATTAAGGAATATATTGTTTTATACATGAATTTATTTTATATGCTGTATAAACACATTTGACTTTTCATTTAATTCAAATAGAATATTTTTCTATGAGTTTTTTTACTAAATGAAAAAAAACGTTTGTTTTTTACGTACGCGGTGACAATAGCCTTTCCGCCGCCATGATAATTATTTGATCTTTAGATTCCTTAACAAGCCATAATGTTTTTAAAAATAAAAATAAAAACCATATAATATTTTATATATTTTGGTATTGAAAATGTTTTTTGGATTTATTATTTCAATATCTTGTTCAATATCATGGAAAGATATTTTGTGATTGTAATTTGGTAATGTTATCTTTCCTTTATTCTTATGTTATATTTTGTGATTATATTATGGTCCTTGGGAATTTTCTACGTATATGGGTCGTTCCACGATAAACCTATGGCAGGTGATCCTGATATAGATCTCCAATGCATTGGGTAATGTGGAAGAGTTAAACTTGAATGTTTCTCCTAAGATATTTAGGGAATATAATGTGATGGGTATTCCGAATGTAACTCCCTACGTAGCTGTGATAGCAACAATGTAAGTATGATATGGATGCCACAAGTTCCCTTTATTATTTATGATTTCACTGTGTTATTAATAAATCTTATGATTTCATAAGGTATCGTAAAGATATTATGTTATGTATGTATTGATGAACTAATTTTTTCTTTCTTTGTTTAATAACCCTTTCTGAGCTTTTTATGCTCATCCCAATTTTTGAAATGTTTTTCACATAACTTAAAGATGAATAGGGTCAAGGATAGGATGAATGGAGATTCATGCTGTCTAAAACATGGGACTGGATGTGACTCTTTTTTTAATGAGTTTTTATTTTATGAAAAAAATGGAAACTGAGTAGAAGTGTCTAATTTGTAATTTTTGAGATTTAATGTAATAGTTATGGCCTAAATCTCTAAAACTCTAAACTTGAAAATATACTCAATGTGAATTATTAATTTAAATTAATATTATGTAATTGTTTAAGGGTAGTTCCTTATAGTTGGTATCAGAGGTCAGTTTAGATAACTTTAGAAGTTAGAATATTATTAGATTAATGTCCATAAATTAATTTATTGTAAGATTGAAATAATATAGCATTTACAGAGTACCATGTTGCTTCACCTATGATACTTATATGTTCAGAATGGTTTTTTGCAGAGGAAACAGGGCAACTGTGATGGGACAACATCAGGAGGAAGACAGAATTCCAAATCAACAACCTCGGATGGTCGGAATCGGAACTGAAAAATTTGTTGCAGTGATGGCACAGTTGACTCAGACTATAAATGGTGGTGGTATCCATGCACGAGATATGCTATATCAACCATAGAGGAACATGTTAGTAGTGGATCATTTCATGAGGCAACATCCCCCATCATTCAGATGATCATCTGACCCTGTGCTAAAAGAAGGGTGGATTAAAGCACTGGGGAATATTTTTGATGTAATGGGGTGTTCAGAACATCAAAAGGTTAGTCTTGTTGTTTACCATTTTTAAGGTGAAGCTGATCAGTGGTGGTCGATGGTGAAAAATATCAGGGATAGTGAGGAGATTGATGCTCTTGATTGGGATTAATTCAAAGGTATGTTTTGTGAAAAATATTTTCATAAGGATGTTCGTTAGGATAGAAAATAAATTCCTATAATTGAGGAGGGAGGATGACTCAGTGACTGCTTATGAAGAAAAATTCACTCGACTTGCGAGGTATGCTCCAAATTTTATATGAGATCTTGATAGTAAAACCAGCTATTTTTACTCAGGATTAAATCCAAAGTATTGAAGGTCTTTAAATTCTCATGATTTCAAAGGTTATGAAAAACTTGTTTGATGTGCAGAGAAAGTGGAAATAAAGTTTATTGATGATCGGGTGTTCTTTGACTTACAATATAATAATAGGTTGAGGTGGTAGGAAAAAGGGAAGAACTCTTCAAAAATTCTGGTGCTAAGAAACTTAGGTTTACAGTTTGTGAAAATTTTGGTAAAAATAATGTTGGGGAATGTCTTTTGATTTATAGTAGGTGTTACCAATGTGTTAAAATGGGACATAAGGCTCGTAATTTCACTGAAAAGAAGCTGGGTAATGGTAATACAAAATATGATTTTTAGTTATTAAAATGTTTTATGTTGAATGAAATGGGTCATTATGAAAATTAGTGTCCAACGAAGAACTCAACTGAGAGAAGGAATCCAGATACAATCAGAAAGGGGTGGTGAAATCCTTTGCAACTACTTTAGTAGATGTTGGTCCACCAAATGAAGTAGTATCAGGTATATTATTTGTCTGTTTATATTATGCCAATGTGTTGATTGATTCGGGGTCTACACAATATTTCATTTCTGAGAATTTTTCTAGTAAATTAGTAATTTCATCTCAAGATATGAATCCTAAACTTATGGTAAAAACATGGGGGGAAATGTTGAGACAAAAAGAAATCATAAGAACCTTCATGTGATTGTGTGGGGAAATAATCTACCTAAAAACCTTAAATTTTTGTCTCTAGTAGAGTTTGATGTTATTTTGGGTATGGATTGTATTTCTATTTATCATGCTAAGATTGACTGCAGAGCTAAAGAGGTTTATTTTCAAAAAGAATTTCAGTTTGTGTAGAAGAATGAACCCTTATTTTTTATAACATATCAGGAAGCTAAGAAAATAGTAAAAAATGGAAATGACTATTACCTTGCACATATTGTTGAAAAAAAATGAACTGTTCAGATTAATGATGTACCAGTTTTAATTGAGCACCTTGACGTTTTTTCATAAAAGTTTCCTGGTATTATACCTGATCAGGAAGGTGAATTTATTATTGACTTAGTTCCTGATGCTAAGCCAATTTCAAAACCCCCTTATCGTATGGCTCAAATTTAACTTTTAGAGTTAAATAAGCAATTATAAGAGTTATTATATAAAGGTTCCATTCGACCTAGCACATCACAATGGGGTTCTCCTGTCTTATTTGTTAAAAAAAAGATGATTCCATGAGACTTTGCATTGATTATAGAGCATTGAATAACATCACTGTTAAGAAGAAGTATCATTTGCCTCATATTGATGATTTGTCTGATCAACTCCAGGGAGCTCAGTATTTTTTGAATATTGAATTGAGGTCAGGGTACCATTAGTTTAAGGTAAAGGAAGAAGGCATTCTGAAGACTGTGTTTTGTACTAGATATGGCCATTTTGAATTTTTAGTTGTTCCTTTTGGGTTTACCAATTCACCAACTATATTCATTGATCTTATGAATAGAATTTTCCATGAATTTTGGGATAAGTTTGTGGTTTTGTTCATTTAGGATATTTTGGTTCATTCTAAAAGTAAATAGGATCAAGAGAGTTATTTAATGGTTGTCTAAAAAACCTTAAATGAAAAGAAACTGTATGGAAAATACAGAAAGTGTGAGTTTTTGTTTCAAAAAATTTGATTCCTTGGTCACATTGTTTTAAAAAATGGCATAACCGCTGATCCTTCTAAAAAAAATTATTAAAGAATGAACAAGACCCACAAATATAACATAGATCTGTTGTTTTCTTGGTTTGGTAGGTTATTACCAGAGGTTTGTTGAGAATTTTGTGCAGTTATCTATTCCAATGACTAAGTTAACTCAAAAAGGTGTTATGTTTATATGGAACAAAGAACGTGATGATTTTATTCTAGAATTGATAATAAGATTGGTGAATGCTCCAGTTTTAGCACTAACTTATAGAAATTGTGAGTTTTTTATTTATAGTGATTCTTCGTTTAAAGGACTTGTATGTGTCCTTATGAAGAATTATTAGGTAATTTTTTTTCTTCATGTTAGTTGAAACATCGTGAGTTAAATTACCCTACACGTTATTTTTAATTAGCTGCTATTGTTTTTTCTTTAAAAAATTGGAGGCATCATTTGTATGGAGTAAAAAGTGAAATATATACTGACCAAAAAATTTTGAAGTATATATTCACTCTGAAAGAATTAAACATGAGACAGAGGAGATGGTAGGAATTAATCAAGGATTATGATTTCATAATCCTTTACCATCTGGGAAAAGAAAATAAAGTGGTTGATGCTTTGAGTCGAAAAAGTAATGCTTCATTAACCATGATACATTTGGAAGGAGATATTTTGGTTTTTTATTTGATGAACTTTGGAATAGAAGTTTTTGTTATAGGAAATTCCTCTATTTTTTTCAGGTGTTAGTGAAATCATCTCTATCAAACAGAATAAAGAAAGCGCATAAAGAAGACAGTGAGTTTCGGAAAAAGGTAGAGTTGGTTCAGAAGGATAATTTTCTTGAATTTAACATTGATAATGATTGTATTTTGAGATTTGGAAAGAGATTATGTGTGCTTCTTGATTCATATTTGAAGAATGAGTTGTTATGTAAAACTCATAGTTCCTCGTTTTTAGTTTGTCCTGGCTATACCAAGATGTACAGAGAACTTTTAGAGTATTGCTGGTGGGATGGAATGAAAAGAGATATTTCTGATTTTACTATGAAGTATTTGACTTGTCAGTGGGTTAAACCAGAGCGGCAGTTACCAAACGGGATGCTTCAGTCTTTACCGGTGCCATAGTGGAAATGGAAAAATACATCCATGGACTTCGTCGTGGGATTACCGAAGACATCTCGAGGTAATAATGCAATCAGGTTTATAGTTGATCGATTGACTAAATCTGCTCATTTCCCTCCTATTCAAGATACTTTGTCTCTAGATCAACTTTACTGGTTGTATGTTAAATAGATGGTCAGTTTTCATGGTGTTCCCCTCTTAATTTTATCTGATCATGATCTTAGGTTTACTTCCAACTTTTGGAAAGGCCTTCAAAAGTCATCGGGTACTGAATTAAATTTTATTATAGCTTTTCATCCTCAATCAGATGGGCAGTCAAAACAAACAATTTAGAGCTTGGAGGATATTTTACGTGCTTGCTCGATGGATTACCAGGGAAGTTGGGACAAACATATTCCTTTGGTTGAATTTTCTTATATTAATAGTTTTCATTGCAGTATACAGATGGCTCCATTTGAGGCATTATATGGGAAGTGGTGTCTAAATCTAGCTTTTTGGGATGAAGTAGGGGAAAGGAAGCTGATGGGACCAGAATTAGTAGAAGAGATGGTAGAAAAGGTTCATTCAATTCAGAATCACATGAGAACAGTTCAGAGCAGGTAGAAATGTTATGCGGATAACTGAAGTAAGGATCTCTCTTTCGAGGTAGGTGATCATGTATTTCTTAAAGTTTCTCCACGGAAGAGTGTGATGTGTTTTGGCAAGAAGGTAAAGTTGAGTCTAATGTTCATTGGACCTTATGAAATCTTGGAGAAAGTTGGATCAGTTGCTTACATAGTGTCTTTACCTCCATGTTTATCCCAGGTACATAATTTTTTTCAAGTTTCAATGTTGAGAAAGTATATGTCAGATCCATCTCATGTTTTAAGTCCAGAGGTAGTTCAGTTAGAAGAGAATCTATCTTATGAGGAATAGCCAGTACAAATTCTTGAACGAAGAGATAAATTGTTTCATAATAATTTAATTTACCAGGTAAAGTTTTTTTAGAAAAAACATATGGGTGAAGAGGCAACGTGAGAATCTGAAAATGTTATGAGGGATAAATACACCCATTTATTTGATAAGTGAATAAAATTTCAAGGACGCAATTTCCAAAAGGGGGGAAGGATGTAACATCCCAGGTAAATAAATAAATATAACATTTTTATATTTATTAATATTTGTGAATTAAATATTAATTTTACTTTAAAGGGGATTCTAATTTGGATAGTGTGCCTGATACGCAACAACAGGTTTCTTTAAAATCTTACGTTGCACACTAATACTATAATATTATTATTTTAAATAGTAGTTAATGCCTAGTCGTTGTATATACAGGAATAAATAGAGCTAACAAAAATATGATTATACATGTTTGTTAAATGTTTTTACATTTATCCAATAAATTTTAGAGGCTCAAAATGTGAATTAATCCAATTTTAAGCACAAATACTCTAATATTCTTCAAAAGGTCGATTTACCGACTTTTAATGGTAAACCCTCTTTACATATAGTTTTGGTCACTTTTATATGTTATATTTGACCAAATAAAATTATTATTTATAATCAGGACATCAAAATTCACTTTGGGTAAAATTTTGGTATTTTTTTGATAAAAATCAATTTTTGATGAATAGTGGAAGATACTGTATTTTAATTCCAAACAGCCTTTTAATCTAATTTATTTATATGGTTAGATTATCTTTTTAATTGGTTTTAAAGTTTAATTAGATTATATTTTTACCATTTAATCAAATTTCAGTCATTGGAAGTAATTTCACATTGAAATACGACATAAACAAGTGTTAATATTTTGATAGTTATTTCTTAAAAACGTGCTTTTTGTTTTGATAGCGGGAATTAATTTTAAATTATTTCTGCCACTTCGGTGTTTTGAATTTTTAAATATGGATTCCATATTTGGAATTAGGCGGTCCACATTGTGTAAATAGGTAACTTTTATTTTTAGACAATATTAATATTTACTTCATTAAATATTTTATTTACCATGGTTCAAAGGTAAATCTGGCAATTAAGGGTAAAAATTTAATATTATAATAATATTTAATTACCCTAAAATTTGTCCAAATCTGATTGGATGATACATATCCAACCAGTGGAATCCTTGGGTCTATTTTGGGACCCCAAGGGACCACTTGGGAGTGATAATGACACTTTATTTTAATTAACGTAAAGTAAAGGCAAAAATGACAAAAACAAATATCTTTTAATAAATCAGTTTTTACATGGGGTTATATAAGTTTTCTATTAGACTATAAATATTAATTTTAAAGATAAAAATACTTTCTACATTATGGTTTGTTTTTTATAATTTTTAGACATCAAATAAAATAAATTATTTATGACACAATAATGATGCAGTGTTGACCTCATTAATAAATGATTTAAATAAATAAGATTATAAAGATTAAAATAATATTCAAAACCTATCCAATTCTTATTGGATGATTTTATTTCAACCATGATTCATCTTATATTTGACTTTAATAAGTTTTGGACATTTATAAACCGAAAATCATTATATAATATAATAATATTTTCTACACTTTCCTAAAGAGCCACTCCTCCCCCTTATAAAAAGCCCTCACCTCTAACCCATTACTCACACCTCTCAAGCCCATTGGCTCATCCAAACTATACCCAATTAATCTCCCTAAAACCCTATATTCCTATTATAATCCTTCCCCTTTGTCGAAGTCAATTCAATTAAACCTTTTGGTTCAAACCAAAAAGAGATACTTGATTTAAAGGTAATGTCTTCTCCTAAGTTATTTTGTTTTTTTCCTTCTCTAACCCCCTAAACTCATTATATTACTTTATTTGATAACAAAACTAGTATCCTCAATATACTAGGTTGTTTTTATGAAGAGTATTCGAATTTCACTTACACACACCTCCGTCTAATGGGTAAAGAACATACTGTTTATGTGGACGACGAACTAATGCCTCACAAAATTGTGATTATTCAATTATCTCCTACCACCTATTATGGTGACCATTATTGTGGAAATGTATTAATATGTCATATATATTATATTTATATTGTTTATATTCTTCTTTATTTTTAATTTATAGAATACCTTTATGGGTTCCATAGTGGGTAAATATGATAATCTCATTTGAGGAAATGCGGACTACCGCCCCCTCAAAGTGATATGACTCGTTCATGCATTACATGGAACATATAAAGGATAGAGTTAATGAAATTATATATGATATTATACTATAATTATAATATACCTATGTATCATTATTTTTTTATTCCATTAAATAAGAAATAGAAATAAAAGCAGTGTTCATGCGTACGTATGGCTTATCGTCTCCATGAACGGTGCATTTCATTTCTTATATCCGAAAGTTATGTATTATTATAAATACATATATGTACTAGATATAAATGATATATATGATATCTAAATCATTAATATCATTCTGTAGAAAGTGGAATTTTTACCACATGAAGAACTTGTAATTATAATAAGTTCATTTTTTACTCAAGTACCAAATATCGACAAAATGACCATTATTAAATTAAATGATTACATAATGTTTATAACATGGTAATAAGTAATATAAAAGAAATAATATACTTGAAAAGGGTTCTTAAGAATGTAGAAATTAACTTTAGTTTATTATTCATGAGATTAAAGAACGAATAAGTCAATTCAGATATGAGGTAAGGGACTTCGTCTCAATCTCCTTTCATTGAGGAATATATTGTTTTATACACAAAATTCTTTTATACATTGTATAAACACCTTTGACTTTTCATTTCATTCAAAGGGAATATTTTTCTACGAGGAATTTTACTAACTGAAAAAAATAATTTTTTCTTTTAATGTACATGTGACAACCACCTTTCCGCTACCGTGAGTATTATTTGATCTTTGGATTCCTTAACAAGATGTGATGTTTTTAAAAAGAAAAATAAATACCATATACTCTTTTATTTTTATTTTTTGAAAATTTATTTTGGATTTATTATTTCAATATCTTTTTCAATATCTTGAAAATATATATTGTGATTTCAATTTGTGAATGTTATCTTTCTTTTATGCTTATGTTTTGTGTTATGATTATATTATGGTCTATGAGAATTATTTACATATACGGGTGGGTGAGCCTGAGATATCTCTCCAATGTATTGGGTAATGTGACAGAGGTAAATGTGAGTGTTTCTCCAAATAGATTTAGGGAATATACTATGATGGGTATTCCAAATTTAACTCCCTATGTAGTTGTGATAGATACAATGTAAGTATGATATGGATTCCACGAGTTACCTTTATGATTTATGATTTCAATGTTTTATTCATAAATATTATGATTTCATGAGGTATGTTAAAGATCTTATGTTATGTATGTATTGATGAACTAATGTTTTCTTTATTTGTTTAATAACCCTTACTAACCTTTTTATGCTCATCCCAAGTTTCGAAATGTTTTTGACAGGACATAAAGATGAATAGGGTCAAGGATGGGATGAAGGGAAAGCCATGCTGTCTAAAACTTGGAACTAGACATAACTCTTTTTTTCAAGAGTTTTTATTTTATAAAAAAATGGAAACTGAGTAGAAGTATCTACTTTGTAATTTTTGAGATGTAATGTAATAGTTATGGCCTAACTCTCTAGAACTCTAAACCTGAAAATATCTTCAATGTGAATTATTTATTTAATTAAAGATTATGTATTGTTTTAAGGTTGGTTCATTACATATAGGGTACCTTAGAAGCAGTATCCATAAATCATAAATTTTCCTTTTTATTTGTATCTTCCTAGATTGAATTTGAAACATTGTAGATGTCCTTAGATGCACTCTAAGTAGCCTTCATTGATTGATTGGGTCTTTTCTTCTTATCTATATATCTTTTATTATATTTTATCTTAGTACCATCAGATTTTATATGACCTTCCTTTTTAAATTCAATACAGGTAATCTCATTTGAGGAATCATCCTTCCAATACTTCCTCTAATTTCTTCTTTTTCGTATTTTCCTTTATAATTTGATAGGTTAAAGAAATTATTATTTTTTATAAAACACATTAAATAATTTGGATAACTAAGCCATTTCATATTCATCATTATCATCATCTTCACCTACACTTAAACTATATGGTTTGAAAACATATTGAGCTTTCAATTGAGAAAATTTAAAAGCAAAAAATTTTATTTTTGGTTCATCGTCTTCTCTTTTTACCATTATATCTTCTTTATACATCATCATATTTCCAATTAATTTCTTGATTGGTAGTATTATGGTGTCCCGTAATTCCTAAATCGATACTATAGTACCAATCCATTGATCTAGTATACATCTCAATATCATCATCACTTGAGCTTTGTCGGTTATTATTTTTCCAAGAGTGATTATAGTGTTTATAAACCCATTAAACCTAAGATAAAAGTAGGATATAGATTCATTAGGATTCATTTTTTAATTATCATACTTTATATTATATATATTTAGACAAATTTTCTTAACATTATAAGTAAATTCATGATATATAGAAAGAGTGTACCATATGTTTCAAGTAGTATCACATGAAGATATCCTATTAAATTCATCCTCTCATAAAGCACAAAATAAAAGCATTCATATATTTTTAGTTGGAATCATGAACATATTTAGTTAGAGAATCACATTATTTTTTATTACTTATGGGTATTTTGTATTTATATTCAATAGATCCCCAAATATCAAATCATATACTCTCAAGATGAATTTTCAATTTCATTTTCCACGAGCCATAATTTTTACCATAAATGTATATAGGTATTTTAGTAGCATAACCTTCAAACTTAGCTTCCATAACTCAAAATTAATTCCTGAGCATAAATTCAAAATAAATTTCTAAAAATGATTAAATTTAAAGGTAAGGGAAGAGAAGTAAATAAATCCATTGATACCAAATGTTTTTCAAAGTGGAAAACTCAAGATGTGGGATGAATTGAGTTTCGAATAAATTTTTAAAAAAAATTAAAAAAACCACTAATTTGAAATAAAACTCAGTAAGTTAATAAAATAGGTATATCTAATTTAATTCCTTCAACTAATATCTCAAGATTATAATCAAAATTTAGTCATAATAATATTATGACTATCCTAATATTTTGATATTAATCTACTCACATTAAAAATTAAAAAATTCACTTGTAAAAATAGAATATCAAAGTACAGTTTTGAAAAATATATTTTAAGAAAAAATTTAAAACAAAGGAAGAAAAACTTTAGAATACACATTGGAATTAAAAACTTGAGGTTTAGTCTCAATCCAAGAAATAATCCACTCCAATTATAAATAAATCATTGTAAATTATTTTTATTAATAACTAAACTAATCCATTACATAAATTAGATTTTTAAAAACAATAGCATGCAAGGTTGTCCAAGATTCATACATACACTTGTATATTTTCCTTGGGATTAAAAATATAAATAAGGAAAAAAGATAGAGTATCAAAAATTCCTCTATACGGTGCGGGAGAATGTACTAATAAATATACATCTTATTATAACCAAATCCCTAAAGTGATCTAAAATAGATAAAAGTGAAGAATAAATAATTTGATGTGAAGGAATATTGGGTTATTTTGTTCTACAATGTTTCTTTTCTTCTAAAAGTTCATATTTAGGTTTGGTGATAATATGAAATGGCATGAGGTTGTTCTTATATCTTGCAATTAATTTATAATAAAAATATAGTATCATGCAGCTAAAATTTTTTTCATAAAAATTATTTATTCTCACATATAAGTCTAAATATAAATTTTATTTTTCTTCATACATCTATAAAATAAAAAACATCCTCAAAAAAGATATTTTTGTAAACACAACATTATGATTCCTCATTCTTAGATTGAAATTTAGGGGTAATAAATTCTTCAAAATTAAAATTTAATTATGTGTATAAATTTTTTGGAAAATATTTCATTTAAATTTAATACAAACTTTTAGATACAGTCTCTTTAATTGTGTCATGTTATCTTATCCATGGTTGGTGAAAATCATGATCGGATTTCTTGAAATGTCATATGGTCAATTTCATTTCCTCATTGAAAATCCAATAATTAGATGAAATTATAACTATCTGATTTTCACTAAAAAATATATGTCATAGATTTGGATGTGTGTGCAATCAGCTATGTGAGAAAATGGCTACATGTTATGATCATGTGTTCACTTCAGTTATACTTATAGTGTATCAAATAGTTTATCAAAATCTTTAATTTTCATATGGTCACTTAATGTCATCATGTATTCACTTAAGAACTTAGTGAGAAATCAGATAGACAGACAAACCATGTGGTCTCTTAGTTGTTTGGGAAATCAATCGAAGTGTTAAAAAGAAAATCACCATGGTCAATTTACTTGGAATGTGGTTGATCAGTTAATTCAACTATTCATATATTCAATCCATTCCTTTTTGAAAATCCATACATCTAAAGTTTCTCAAAAATATAATTTGTGGTCACTTGAATCCTTTTTTATATTTCTATCTCAGTCAATCTAATAGACATATGGTCGATAATTTTTTTTGTTTTTACTCTAGTATATTTTCAAAACTAGCTTATCTAGATTTCTTAATATGGTCTATGAACTCTTCATGCGGTTGATTCATCACTTTTTTAAATTTTATAAATTTCCTAGAATAAATACATTACTTCCATAATACACAGAGAATATTAGAAACACATAAACATGACTTGGGATTTTAAAAATAAAGAATAGTTGGAGTAAGACAATAAGGTGGTAAAAGGATTCTCTTTATCAAGCTTCACATGATAAAATTAAGAGTAAGAGGATTCTCCTTTTTAAATATATTTACTCAAATATTCCCAAATAGTGAGTCGATGAATAATTCTACAAGTCTTATATTGAAACTAAAACAAACTTATAAGAGTCTAATGATGGGAATTGTATAGGAATGCCTGATAGAGATATTAACTAAGTATTTAGGGAACACATCAAAATATGTAACAATATTACATAAAAACATTTTTTATAATATATTAGCTAAGAAATCATCATGATATAAAATATTCTCTATTAAATATAATAATGAAATATAATTCAATAATTTTAACCATTATAGTGTAATATTACATGAAATATATATATGGAAGCTCTATATAGCTTGAAACATATTAGTATAGTCCATTTCAATCCATAACTTACACCATCCCCTATGATCTTATACACATACAATATAAATTAATACCAATATTTCAGCTTCTGATGAAAAATCTTATTCACATGAAGCATAAAATTTTCCAACAATGAGTCTAGAATGGATCCTAGATATAGGACCACATACAGCAGCCCCGTGATTTACATTTAAAGTTACATTAATGTTATTCTTCAAATATCTAACCAATTTGATGTATCTAAATGAAACCCATGGTTCCTTTATATTTCTTGAAATTACTTATAATGAAATATTTCTACAAATAGACAAGCCTTGAGTGATGTTATCTACATGTCCATTATTTATATGATTATCCTCATTAATATTAAAAACAAGATTTAATAAAGTATTATAAATTGAAGGGTTTTTTCAATCATAAGTGGTTTCAATCTTGATTATCCAAATTAGATATAGAATCTTAGCACATTAAGTAAGAAATAGTCTTTTCATTTGTTTTGAAGTAGTAATTTCATTGTAGTGATTCAAGAACTCCCATATTTGAGTGGAAAATATATTCAATAATTCATAGGTATTAAATAAAAATGTATAAATATAATATTAAAATGTGAATTGATAAAATATATATTTTCTATATTTGGTATTGAAGTTATAGAGATCATAAATAGAACATATATACAGTCCAAATTTATATAGACATGCATCAATTGAATGTAAATTAAAATTAATCCACTTGGTGAACCATTATCTAATGGATTCATACAACCATTATAAAAATTATTAATGAAATTCATCCATTAATAAATCTACTATTTTTAAATAGGTAGTAAATTTTACTATAGAAAATTACATTCCTCACAGGCTCCTATTCCAAAACATCACTATGAGTGGTAAAGTGATGACTATTGAATATTTACCTCAAGGAGGTGGGAAAATCATTAATATATTCTAAATAATTAATAATATATATGTTTGGATCAATGTTAGTATCATTATTCTTTAGTTTTTTTAGTGAAAATGGAACTTATCAAATTATTATACCAAAATTTAATATTTGAAATGGAAAAGTCAAGTCACCTTGAGTAGAATGGGTATTTTTACTCAAATAATCAAAATATAAATATTAAAAACAATAACACTAATTATCATATTTAAATACCTTTAAAATTCATAATAACTCTACCATAATAAATAATTAATTTTAAAATCTTGTAATTTTCAAATAAAAAACATTTATTAATTTATATAAATTTTTACAAGGTTTGAAAATTAAAAAAAAAGAGTTTGAATCACTTTTTAGTGATGTAAAATTAAACAATAAGAATATAAAATCATTTAGATAATCATATAGGTAAATATAACCTAAATAGAGGTTATATGTAATTTACTACATGGTTTCTTAAACATACACAATAACTATTATCCCTTTAAAAAATTAAAAAAAATATGTTTCACAAATATTTTTGTTAATAATGAATTATTTATTTATTTACTAAAATCCATGGTGTTACAATTATTCCCACTATAAAACACTCCATCATCATAAATTATTCTAAATGATAAATCAATGTATAATTCAATTAGTTATTCTCATTTACTTTTGGATTTTCCTCATAAGAGAAGTTTTTAATATATATTTTAGAGTTAAGATTAGGAAATGTGGAAAAGGGGGGTGAACATTTTATCAATAATAATAGATCCACATATTCCCACATCCTTGAGATTTATCACCCATAACAAAAATACATTGTCCTAATATGTGTTTTTTCAAGAGAATATGCTAAAATATTTCACTAAAATACCAAAGAAAAGTCCAATCCCATTAACCTAAAATTAAATTAATTATCATCTATTTTTTTTATCCTAATGATATCCCCAAGGTAAAACCATTTTTCCTTAATACATATTAAAATACATACCCTTAATCTTTAACATCTATCTTTCTATAACAAATAATAAAAATGTTACCTTGATAAAATTATCTTTATACCTTAATCCATCTGATTAAAAAAATAAATACAAAAACCCATTTAAATGATATTTATATCAATTTACTATTATTTATATGGTTTAAAATCTCAAAAAATCTATGGTTTGATGAAAAATTGTATTATGAATACCCAACAACTGTACATAATTTCCAATACATGATTTGAAATTATCCAAGCCCAACTGAAGTGAATTTTTAAAGTTGTTCCAAAACTATTTTTACATCACCATACACCTTTAATTGGATAACCCTTTTTATAATTCCATATCTCATTCAATGATTTTTTATTTGATGCTTTTCAGATCTCAAACAGATACATAGATCAAATGTTTTGTTTTTTTAATGATGAATCTATTTTTTCAACTTATTTGAAGACCTATTATACATATATAAATAATTAATTGAAACTAATATGGCTAATAATTTCAAAGGATAGTAAAATAAATTAGTTCATATAGAAATAATAGATTTCTAAAACTATAAAAAAACATCCATAAACTAAAAATATTTTTTGGGGGTCATTTACTATAATGTAATTTTCTATATATTATTTAAAAACTGTGAAACAAATAATGATAAGAAACTAGAATAATTTTTAAAATATAAATGATTAATGTATATAGTTCATAAAACATTTTCCTAACCATGGGAATCCACTATATAATTTTTTATACATGGTAAGATTTATAAATTCATTCAACTAGTCATTCCACTTTTGTAATAAACTATTTTATAACTAAATAAATTTTATTATTATTCCATTTGAAAATAATTTCCCTAAAATACTCTCAAATTCATCAAAATCATAAACCCACCAATTTATAATATGATCCAACAATCAAAATACCACTAGAATTTGAGTGATCTTGTGACTCTTTTATTATTTAACTTCATAAAATATATCAAAACATTCAAAATAATAATAACATTGATAATTTTTACCCTATTTGAAAAATCATAAATCAATCTAGGGAATGATTTTTTTTACACCCACTCAATGTCTCTTAACCAAATTTATTGTCTAATATAACTAGAAACCAAATAAACTTCTTCATTAACAACACAATAATCTATAATGACAATTTGATTAATCTTAAATGAATAAAAATGAATCCTGAAATTAAGAATAATCTTCATGAAAATTGGATTTTATATTTACACATTCTATCAAATTATCACTCCAACACTTAATTACACATTTCATGCCTAAATATAATCAAAAATTAAAAACCATGATACATGATTTTTTACTTTTCATCACTCACTGACTACATACCTAATTAAGTGTTGTATATTAAACACCTAAAAATCCCAAAAAATACCAAGGAAAAAACTAACCAATACAAATGTATCTAATATAAAACAAAGTAAAATCAAGAATAAAAGAAACTCAAGAACAATAAACATTTATAAATCATTTTAAAATAATTAAATAGATATAATCTTTAAAAAAGATCATTTTCCTCAAATAAATTTTAAAAAATACCTTATAAAAAATCACCCATTTTTAATAAAAAATTTATAAAGAACCGTTTTTTACTTAGAAAAACATTTAATTCATTAAAATGAATAATTAATACAAAATATAATTCTAATTAAATTACTTTTATAAAAATAAATATTAAAACATAACCCCAAATTTTAAAATCTAGTTTAATTTCAAAATAATATTTATAAAAAGCACATAATCTCTAATCATCCAAAGTGAACACACTAACCATTAATGTAGACTAAAAATTTCCAACCAATTAGGAAACCACCTAAATGAACTATTTATCCCCAATTATATAATCATTTAGTGAATTTTAAATTATAAAAATTCCATTACCATTTAATAGTATCATAATATAAATTATAAAAACACAAGAATATTCATAAAAGGGTTTGAAAATGAAAGTTTAATCAAAAAACCATACATCGCATGTTTGTTATAAAATCCCAATTGATAAAATATCACGTACAATAAAAATACTAGATAAAACACATATACTATCTTAATCACCATATTAAAATATTTATCCTTGTCCTTAATTAAATTATTAAAACTACTTTTCACAAACTCTCATACATTGTGTTATTATTATATACACATTAATATAGTTTAGAAATACAATTCTTTTAATAATCAATAAAAAGTTGAAAAAACCATAAAACACAGACACATGTATCAATAAACCATTAAAATGATCATAAATTTCAGAAAATTATATTAACATCATTTTTTAAAGCAATATCATTTTAAGGACACCCATGCAATGAGTTTTATCTTAACCCTAAAACTTTAACCATACCTTCATAGGAATAAACAATATAAATTCAAATAAAAAATCAAAAATTAAAATAAATTAACTCTATCAAATCCAAATTATTACAAACCTTATAATACATCTTTTTCTAAATACATTTCAAATAATATTTCCCCAAAATCTCCACATTTCTGATTTCAAATATAAAACATTACTTGGAAAATCATTTTCAAAATATATGATGGACCAATACCCCAGAAATAATAAGAACCAAAATCATATTAAACTTAAATTTTGAGAATAAACATGCTTATAAAAATATATTACCACTTCCAAAACATTTTTTCAATTAAAACACCTAAATAAAATAATTCACCTAAATAAAATGAAATGGTATTTTAAAATCAAATTTTCACTTTAAAACATATTATACATTAATAAATAAATGAGATAGATAGAAAATCACTAAACCATTGATAAATACATTTTATTTAAATCATAAAATTTTAGAAAATACATATTTAAAACAACCATACACTAATTCAATTGTTTACCTCTATTGCATATCAAAAATTGTTACAAAATAGACAAACATTTAAAACATCCCACTCAAAATCCCTCAATTAAATCCATGTGATATTTTAAGAAATCATTATTCAAATTTATGTTCAAAACATTTTAAATTAAAAAATCTACCTTTTTTCATTATAATTACATAGAAAAATATCTTATTTATAATTTAAATCAACCAATTACTGAAAAAAATTCTCTAAAATCATTTCAAAAATCATCTTCAATGAATTTAAATTGAAACAAATTCCACTTAAAATCAAAATTAGAAGACAATTATCATTATAAGAAATTAAAACAAATTTCATAATTAATATTTTATTAATATTATTACAGTAAATAATAGTTTAATTTCATATAATGGTTTCAAAAAAAATTATTTAAACAACCCATATTTTACAAAATAAACAATTCATGCATATTCCATGAACACCCTGTAATAATGATATATGATACAAGATATACCAACCCAATATTATTTCATTGTAATAAGGACACCACATTATAAAAAAATGAATGTGTCCTTTCATGGGTTATTCAATATGTTACATTCCCAATAATACCTTGATAACTCAAGTCTCTCTATAATAATATTCAATTGATATTTTTATAAGTGTATATCAAGTTATAAACATCCCATATACACATTTAACACTAAATAATCTTTCTAAAACAATATTTTATAACAAGTTCTAATTACCAAACATAAATAATAGATAAATAATAGAAGAGAGATGTTAAAATACCTCTAATAAATTCCCTTAAACCTTTGTAAGCTACTAAAGAGTAGAAAGGGTAAAATAAAAAGCATAAGAGAAATTTTTCTCTCAATCATGAACAAAAATTCATTAAATTGATTTACCAAAAAATATTCATGAAGGTTCTATATGTTGGATTAATCATAGAATGGTAAATAAAAAAAGAAACAACTTAGTTATTTTTAAGTGCAAAATAACCCCTTTGTATATTAAATCTAAAAGAATAAATGTCATACAACATTTGGGGTCTCCTTCACCACCTTATCCCTTATTCCAAAAAACTTGATGTGTCTATCTAATATAAACTCTAATGTCATTCATTAGGATGTGTGTTGTTTTTTTGCAATATGTTTTTAATATTGGATATAACTTTGATGTTTTAAGGGAGTTTCATGGACTATTGTGATTTTTTATTCAAATTAATGGTATTATTATCTGAAAATTAAATCTATATTACCCATATAGAACAAGAATAGGATGATTAACTTATGGTTCCAGTTTCATAGGAATATTGATATAAGTTAAAATAGGTTTTATAAAGGGTGAATGGCCTGATTCATAGTTTTATATATTGTGTATCTAGACTATGAATTATAATTTTTAGGTAGTGTGAAATACAGGGTCACCTGCACAATATTTAAGGCCATTAATTTTAACCATGCATTCAATATTTGAGGAAAAGGGTAATTCATGGTCAACTATACGGACCTAAAGATCATGCAATAAGAAAATTTATTCTAGTTCAAGTTGGACATATTTATCTAAAATCACCTAAAACACCTATAAATTACCTCATTCTTCTCCAAAAAATCATTTCTATGGAAATCGTAGATTTAATTTAAAGGTATATTATCATTTTTTAATAAATATTGATTGATGATCGAGGGTTTATCATCATATTTAAGGTAAGATCCTGATTGGTTTTATACACTTTTGAAATATATTGATTCCCATCTCTCTATTTCTATGATCTTGATAAAAGGATATCAAATCTATGTATTTATGGGTATGGATTTTGAGTTATGAATTATCATTGTAAAACCCCAACCTAGATTTCCTAAACAAAACTCAAGTAGAGAAACTGCATGACCTTAGGCACACCTCTTCGTACTCTAGTGGCTACTAAATTGTGTCAAGGGATTATAAGATTCATGGGAATACTATTCTATTGAACACAACACCCAAAGATCGTTCTTGAATCATCAAAAATTTCATAATGATCCATCCAAATTACGTACATCTCCAAAATACTTATAGACGTAAAAGTGTTCCAAGAGGGGCACCATGGTCTAGAATATAAAGTAGCAAAGATAATTACATGATTTATTAGAACATAGAATAGTAGGGATAGATAGACATGAATTAAAAATATTGATCATATAAAATAATGGCACACTAGCCAATACACATGTCGAACAATAATAAAAAAAAATAAACTACACCACCCTCTGGACCAACTCTTATAATCACTCTATCAAATCCTTGACATCCACAACCTACTAGACCTATGTTATGTTTCTAGATCCATATATTACTTGTTATATTAAAGAATATATGAACATATACACACATGTATCGATACAGAACCCATTTATGTGGGTAGGGGTGAGTTCAATGACTTAGTAAGAATCCCCAATTCCTTAAAAATACAAAGTGCTTTTGTGATTAAGTGGATGTGCATGAAATACATATATAACGAGTCAAAGTCTTTTCTAGGAAATACACCCACCTAGAATCATAATACACAATGCACTTACAAGAATACATTATTGTTTTTAGTTTTTTAATCAAACCACCATGACACCAGGTCACACCTAATTGCTTCATGTTTGAAGGAAAATACAGATTCACATCATAACATAACATAAACCATACCTAAATATATTGGGTATGGTTCCTTAGAGTCCCAATCCATCCCTTCTCACTCAATGGAGGTCGGACACCAATAATCTTAGTTATCCCTTCTCACTCAAGGGAGGCTACACACAAAGAATCCCAGTTATCCCTTATCACTTCAGGGATGACACACAGGAATTACTCCAGTTATCCTTGATCACTCAATGGAGGTTGCACATCTTATATCAAGGAACAGCTTAGAACTCAAGTTTATTGTAGAAAAAAAAGCTCATATCGTTCTTTCTCAGTCAAGGCTAGTCATACATCCCATCTCACACCATACCATATCACTCAAATTTTGCCTAGAATTCTCACACATTTAGGGCCTCATCTCACTCATGAAGGTACTTTTAGTACCTTATCACTAAATGTGGGTTCAGACCTCATGTTTCACATCATGAACAATAGAATCTTTCACCAATCACAAGCACATAATTAGCACACACATAAGATAACAAATAGAGAATGAAATCCATGACACATGCTCACAAACTCATCATTATAGTGTCAGTTATGTGATACCTAGGCACACTTATCTCATCATCCATATATTCCAATAGTCTATAATCCCCAAACCCAACTCAACTACACATACACAAAATTCCAAATTTATTGGTGTACTTATCCTGATCGTTAGAAAATCCTCTAAGTTTATCAATACATGTATCTACCCTCTAAGGGTTTGTGTAAAATATAATCACCCAATATGTTATTTAAAACCAAAATTGAACATCCTAAATTAACACACATATTCACACAACATCATTAAAATAAAAAAAACCACTATGCAAACACAAAAAGGGATCACATCGAGAAATCATGATTGGGAAAATAGGGTATTCCACAAAGGAGGTCAAATGGAACAAAACCAATTTCATTATAATATCTTATGGATTTTAAAAAAAATAAAAAATAAACATTTAAAATGCATTTAGATAATTCATCACAAGTCATCATACTCTTAATAGTCCCATGGTCAAAGTCCCATCAATATTTTCTTTAGAATCCCCTACTTTTTTTTATCAAAACGCCATTTTAAAACCCATTTCACAAATAATCATTTTTTAGTTGAAATTATCATTCAAATAAAACAATTTTTAAAAACCATATTTTTTAAAAGAAATTTTTTGACCCTTTAAATTCAACACATACCACCAATAAAACCATAAAAAGGGACACTAATACTCATTTGACAAAGGATCTACTATTGAACCATTTTTCAAGTTATGTGGTCTATTTTTTTTATTCGGATGAAAACTCATACCAATTTATATTTATAGATGAAAAAAATCATGAAACATATAAGAAATTAATATAATTATATAACATGAATATAAAATCAACCCCAACATAAGAAAAATAGTAAATTCAATGTCATATACATCAAATAGTGATCCATAAATCAATACCAAGCTCATACTAACCACCTATGAGTCCAAGAGAACTTATCACATCAATAAACACCATCAAATTAATAAACCAATAGTTGAAATAAAAATTAAAAATTATTATAACCAATGCTAAACTCATTGGGTGACATAACAGTGCTAAGAAACAAGCAAAGGGGTGTGTTCCACTCCTAACATACATCCATAACTAAGCCCTAATAAATCCCCAAATCATATCATAGAATTAATGGAAAATATAACACAAATTCTCCCAAAAAACCTTGATAGATCCCCATGGAAACATACCCTAAGTAAAATATAGAATGATGGAATGAAAACCACCTCTAGACACCTCGTCTAAAAGTTGCACATGAAAACCCCCATCAAAATAGATTATTTTAGCATCATGTGATGCAATATTCTCCCCAAAACACTAAATGGGGAACCAAAATTTAAATATGGTCAATGGATATGAAAAAGGGAAACAAGGAAAGATATCATACCTCAAATCCAAAAAATTAACTGCTCATGTAGCAACCCATTCCCTAGTATCTTAGAGTTGGTCTCTATTTTATTACATTAGAATAGAATATAAGGAATCACATCTTAAAGGATCAGATAGTTTAGTAGTATTGGTAAACTTGATACAAACATGATTCCTATATTATATTTGAGAAGATAATTAAAATATATATTTCTTAATAAAATCATTATTACCTCTATCATATCCTTGCATATCATTCATGGTTCGCTTCCTACATTCCTAATAAAAGAAAAAAATAAGGGTGAGATCAAATGCTCAAAAAGGGTTAATTATAGTGGAAGTTATCATAAATCAATAAAGAATAATAAATATGGAAATGAAAACAACTAAACATGCATTCCATTTAATCAATAACATGACTATCATAATTATATAATGCATAATCAATATAGAAAGGTAAATAGTTGAAAACACGTGTTATTTAATCAATAAAACTGAGAATTAAATACATCCAAAGATAATATCATTGTAAAAATCTCATGGATAATAATAATTAAACTATTAATTAGGGAAATTATTATGTATTTGATGTCATTATTTCTAGAATCATGGTACTTATAATCTCAATTACTTTCAAAATATAGTTTAAATATACATGTAAACCCCCATTCAGTTTGGGAAACTCATTTTTCTCATGATACATGTCAATGCATCAAGAGGATATACTATTATGGTCCCCACCCATTTCTCAATGTCAAAATAATTCCTCATATATAAAATAATCGATTCAATTCATTAATAATATTCTGTATCAACAAATATCTGTTCTGAGTAAAGGATACTGATTTATCAATATTTACCCAGTTAATCAAAAAACATTTAAAGTATACAACATATGTAAAAATGGTAAAATATTTAAGTAATAAATATATCTATAATCAATAATATGGATATTTTGGGGAAATTTAATGTTAAATGATTACAGGAAAGTCAATAATTTAAGTGAAAGTTAATTACTATAAAAATGATTTAAGGAAGTGAATGTAAATACTATCATTGTTCAAAATATTTGTAGACCTTTCAGAGGAAGAATAAGGATGGTATTAATATAATATATCCGTAGTGGATTATATAAAAAATAAAGTGTTTTTTCATTGATGAATATAAATACCATTAAAATATCATAAAAACATTCTTGATGAAAATATCATTTCATTTTTAAAATCTAATTTTAAAACTATAATGTAAAAAAAAATATTTTGAAAATAACATTCTTTGAAAATAACCCTTTAAAATTATAAAGGATTTTTTAAAACATTGAGTGGTCATGTTGGTAGAAAATTATATACAATTTGAGTATGTTAAAACAAATATTTTCTTCACATATTAAGTAAAAGATAAACAATCCTTATTTTAAAAACAACATGAATATCCTTTTCAAAAAAATTAAAAAATAAAAAATGGGTAAAAAATTCTTTAATAAATCATTTTTAAAAGGTTAAAAACATTTTTTTAGTATATGGTTTTGGAAGAAAATTGATTTTCAACCGAATAGAGAAATGAAGTTGGATTTTATTAAAAACATTTTATCAATTATTTTAAGTATAAAAGAGTGGTAAAATAGAAGTATTACATGAAAACATCAAGAATAAAGAAAGTATAATAAAATTAATTTGTATTATTTTTAAATGTTCAAAAAATTACCTTCTACTAAAATTAGATAATAAACAATCTGGATTAGAATGAGATTGTCAAATAAACCATTTTAATGATCATAACATTGAAGTGAGAATTAATAAATGAATCAATTATGTGTATCAACTATAAATAAACATAAAAAAATTTAAATAAAACATAATATAATAATAAATAAATTTCACACATAATCTTATAACAACAAATATAATAAAGAAGTAATATAACCCAATGAAAAGAAATTGGGTTATAAAATTATTTACAACATGGTAACTTTCATTTTAAATACCCTTGGATGAAATAATTAAAATTGAAACATAAATTAACATGAATTATTAATGTATCATGATATTACATGTAAATGGGTAAGTATATATACCATATAAAATAAATTAGGTGCACAACATTATGATATGCCTCAATGAAAAAAAAATTGAGACAAAATCCCTTACCTTGAGTTTGAATAGTCATGTGTATTTTTTATTTTCCTATATAATAACATTTTTTTATTATTTAATTAATTAATAAACTTTTTAAAAAAATTATTCCTTTTATTTCACTTATGATCATTTTATATATGATTACTTAATCAATTATGTTTAGGTCAAATTTTTTGACAATATTGACTTATGTGTCAAAAATGACTTCAATAGGTTGATTATTGGTATAATAGGTTATTATTTAAATATATATAGAATAGTAATCATGTAATAATAATCATATTTTTATATTTATTATAATTTTAAAACCAATAATGAAATATCATTTTGAGAAATGAAGTCAATTACGATCATGGATATAGTAGGTTGTATATACGAATGAGTAACATTTCCATTTTTCAATTATCATTATGAAAAGAAGGTAAGTATTATTTTATCTTTAAATAATGATCATAATATCATAAATAAAATATTATATATTTAAATATACTTATATATATCATCCATGTGGTGTGGAGATAAAAATTGAGTCGCATCACTTCTTTAAGGCGGTAGTCTACACATACATGAACGAATTTATCATATTCCAATTAGTGAAAAGGTAAGAAATAAAATGATATATTATCTTTTCAGAAAGATAAATATATCATCAATATAAGGATTATTTATTTTATATCACAAAAAAATCATTAAATTTATCCTTATCACCATTCATGTAAAGCATTGGTGAAAGGTGAATCGCATAGCTTCGTGAGGTTGTAGTTATCTATACACATGAGTGATGTTATCATGTACATTATGGAATAAAAAGTAAAAAAACTTTATATATGATATAATTAATAAAAATGTATAATTATTCTATAAATATATTATATAAATTTTAGGTACATCATCATACCCATCCCTAATAGGTGGAAATTTAAAAAAAAATGTGATCAGTTCATGAGATGATAGTCTATTGTACACATGAATGATGATATTGTAACACATTATATAGAATTAGGGATGGTTTTAGTTCAAAACCTTAATATAAAAATATATAATTCTATTTAATATGATTATTTCATTATATCAACAAGTTTTAACAATAAATTATGTAGGTGGGTGAAGAAATAAAATAAAAAATGTTCATTGAAGTACATTACCTCTTTTTCAGGTAACCTCCATAGGTTACCACCAAAAGACTTTCATGGTTGGATTTATTCCAAAAATATGACTTCGAGGAAGAGATTATGGAAATTGGGAAGTTATTTTTGAAGTTATTTTCTATAAAAAAGTTTAAAGAGTGAAGAAGAGAGGAGAAGGGGTGTCCATTAATAAGTGAGGTGAGTGGCACACTTGTGATTTTTGGAAAGAAAAATGTCTACACACATTTTTCACATGTCATAAGGGTCAAAAATGAAGTATTATTGAGCCTTATATATTATAAGAACAAAATATTTCTATATAATATATTTAGAAAAATAAAATCGGTCATTTTAACACTTATCTTTTTATTTTAACCACCCCCCTTCCCTCAGTAAACCCATTTTTACCCTAATTGTCGTAAACAATTTTTACTATTTTTATTATTAATTATGGTCAAAAATTAATTAGAACTTATTTGATATTATTAATGGACAATAATTCCAAATATGTAATCCATATTTACAAATTAAAAAAACATAATTGAAAAAATAATAATTTAAAATTAATCTCATAGATGGGATGAGAAAGTGGGTTTTTAAAGAGAAAATGTTCAAGAGATTAAAAGGTTTTGATATCACGGTTTATTATGAAAATGATTAAAAAAACCTGATTTACATTAATATATAAATAATTTAACTACTTTTACATTAATACAATTCAAAAACATAATTTAAATTTATAAATAATTTAAATGAAAGGGTAGTTTTCAATTAAAATTTAGTATTTTTTATTATTCATCAATAATTAAATCTTTCCAAAAAAATATCCAAAATTTAAACAAAGATAATTTTGATATTCTGACATGAAAAATCAATTTTATTTTAATAAATAAATTTTCTAAAATTGGAAATAAAATAATTTTAAATTATTTTCTCGAAGGGAGACTAAACAGTATTTTAGACTTAATACTATTTTTCAAAAAACATTTATTTTCCTTTTAAATGAATCTTATTTTATTTATAATAATTATATAACCATATTTTTTGATATTAAGTTAATAAATTTTATAACATTAAATTTAATGTATATTTTATAATTTTAAACTATATGATGGTTCATTTAGAATCTGGGTTACATGATTAGTAATATATCAAAGATATTAGATTTAAAGAAATATATTCTATGTGTTTTTGGGCTCAATTTTTTGTGTCTCATATGATATCAAATACAATGTTATTATTTTATAACTTATATGTGTTACATTCAACCCACTTTAAATAAATTATGACCTCAAAATTTAAACTTCATCTCAATAATTGATGGTATTACAATTGGAAACACCAATTTCGAAAAACCTGCATCATAAAAAAGGGTTAATAAAACATACTCTTAATAAGAGATAAAAGTAAGTAAAAATTCCATAAGAAATACCACATAAATAGGTTTCTAAGTGGGATAAAATTGGTTTAAATTGAATATATGTCCATGGATGAAAAGCATAAATAATTATATATAATTACAGTGGTTATTGATCATAAGAAAGTGACTTGTCAATGGAAACATAAGGACCCCAAAACCGTAAATATGTGATGATTTAAAAGACCGTATGATTTATCGGATATGAATATAGTAGGATAAAATTTTTGTTTCATGATCCTTTTCCAAAACATGATAAATTCCTTTACTCTCTAATAATATAAGGAAATACACTTACTTGATATGTTTTTATTTCATAAGCATAATTTCATCCATTGGTTGTGCATCAATAAATTTATAATTTATTGCCTACCCCTAGAAATGAATATACAAAAATTAATTTTTTATTCTTGAAGCAATAAATTTTAGTTTTAATGGATTTTAAGACCCATAAATAGTAAAAATTATTTCTATATATCTCTAACCATTTTTTAAAACCAATTTGGTTAGCATAAGTTATCCAATATAATACATTAATCTTTAAACCTCAATAATTTCATGACAACTTCATTATTAATATTTATTTATCAAATTTTTTAACTAAAAAAATGACATATCAACCAGAGCATCATGTGGTCTAGTGGTATTACTTAATCCCTTATCTTCCTTCGATTGTCGGTCCAATCCCTACAACCTTACTCGATGTGATATGTTTTCACCGAGTATGTGCATTGTCTATTTTCTAAATTAATATTAATATATTTCCTATAACATTCCCCAAAGTGTAATTACCAATAATTTCCTTAATATAAAAGATAATATAAAACCTAAAGGTTACCAATACCTTTAAACTTAAATCCAAAGACTAAATGCATTCCTCCTCAAATAACTCTTTCATATACTAAATCAATGGTTTGTATTCACATTAATGCATTCCTAAAATATACTTGATCGTATTATATTCTGTTTACATAAATTTTCAAAAGGTATTTTTTAGAATATGAAATTATGATCTACTTTAAACTCTTGAGTCTAGGATGGTATCCATAACTCTTAAGTCAATAAAGGCACATATTCTCTTAAAATTTAATAGAATCCTAAAATAATACGAGATTATTATAACCAAAATATTATTGGTAAAAATACTTATATAATATAATTTTTTAATCCTAATATATACTTAAACCTTATTTCTTAAACATAGGTCCTTCTTTGATCTAGGATTCAATGTTTAGTAGTGGTAATTGACTTAGATAATTCTTAGGTTCACCATATTTAAGACAATAAACTATAAATGGATCCCTGTGATGAGATTTATTTCCTTCCATCATACTATTCATTTTTAATCAGAAATTATTTAATTTATACACTTATTTTCGACACATAAATCATTTTCCCATTCTATTGAGACACATTTAGGGGTGTCTACTTACACATTTCTGACACGAAGAAAATCGATCCTTCTTTCCTCCATAATCTCCATCACTCGATCTCTTAGAATAATCCATCCTTCTCTTCTTTGGTGAGAATGGGAGTTGGTTAAGGTATATGTTCTTAATCCTATTTTAGGAAAAAATTATTAGGCATAATAATAATATCTTTTACTCCATTCATCTTAATATTTGGTTTCTCATATTCACCACTTTGTCCTTCATATTCAATGTTAACATGATTCTTTCAGGTTTCAACCATTGAATAAAACCAAAAATAATAGTGGGAGAAATAATAACCCTAGTGGTAAAATCATAAAAATATTTATAGGATGTTTAAATGTTAACACATTATTTTTAATCCAATACACCTTAGGTTTAACCTAGGTCATTTATTTTCATTACCTATTCAAGTCCATCATAATTTTTTGTAAATTAAATGTGAATTATCCTAAGCATAACCCCCAGAGTTTCAAAATAGGTCTGTAGTAAGTCCATTTCTCATACACTAGGAGATGATCAAGTCAATACCAATTCTCCCTATTCATATTTATTTTCCCTAGGTTTATATGTTCTAGAACCAAGTACACTCAAAGTATCCATATAGGTATGTATTGTAAAGAAAAACCACATAATCTGTACTTTATAAAATCCATGAGATCTTATTCTATACTTATATACAAATTCTTTCATAGAGTTATATTTTCTAATCTATGTTTTCCTAAATCTAGTTTCCAAATTTTATATTAAACTTTTTATGAAACCAAATGTTGTACCCCCAAACCTAGTAGCCTAAAGTTGATGTCATATTTATTACATTTTTATAAGATACAAGGAATCACATATAAAGGGATAAAATAGTTTAGTAGTTTTGGTAAACTAGATATATACATGGTTCCCATGTTATGTTTGAAAAAAAAATTAAAACATAATTTTTTTTAAATAATATTGTTATTATCTATAGAATATCCTTGAATATCATTCATAGTACACTTTCTGGACTCCTAGTAAATGAAACAAAATAAGGGTGAGCTCAAATTCTTAGTAAGGGTTATGTACAGTGGAAGCTATCATAAGTCAATAAATAATAATCAATATAGCATGGTAAATAATTGAACACACATTCCATTTAATCAATAACCTCACTCACATAATTAGATAATTAATAATCAATATATAAAGGTAAATAACTAAAAACACATTTAATTTAATCAATAAACTAATAATGAAATGAATCCATAGATATAATTATGAAAACCTCATAGATAATAATAATTGAATTCTTAATGAAGGAAATGATTAATTATTTGATGTCTTGATCTCAAACATCATGATACATCTATCATCAAGACCATTCACAAGATGATATAAAACTACAAGTAAAAAATCATTTAATTTGGCCAATGGATTTGTCTCATGAGACTTGTTGATGCATATAGGGGATATATAACTCCGAGCCCCGCCCATCACTGAATTTAAAAATCATTCCTAATATATAGAGTAATAGATTTAATTCAGAAACAATATTACTTATCAATAAATATTAATATGAGTAATGGATACAGATTTATCAATATTTCCCCAGTTAATCAAATAACTTTTAAAGTATACACTATATGTAAAAACGGAACATGGTTTATGAAATAAACATATCTATGATAAATATTATGGATATTTATGATAAATTTAATTTCCAATTAACCTAATAAGGTGAATAAATCAAGGTAAACTTACTGACTACAAAAATTATTCGGGGAAGTGAATTTCAATACTATCCTTAGTCAAAATTTTAGTATACCATCAAGAAGAAAAATAAGTATGGTATAACTACAACATATACCCAATGAATTATATTTAAAATAAATGTTTGTTATCATTTTTGAATATAAATACCATAAAAAGGTTCATTAAAACATTCTTGATTAAAATATTCTTTTCATTTTGAAAATAACATTTTAAAACTAAAAGTTTACAAAAAAATTAAAAATAATAGTTGAGTTATCTAATGTATAACACATTGAGTGGTCATGAGATTTGGGGATTCAGTACATATCAATTATTTTAAAACAAATATTTCTTTCACATTTTTATAAAAAAAATAACTGGTCTTGTTTTAAGAAAAACATAAATATTCCTTTAAAAAAATTAAAAAAAAATAGAAATGGGAAAAAATTCTGTTAAAATTAATTTTTAAAATGTTAAAAAAATTAAAACATTTTTATAAAACATGGTTTTGGATGAAAATGTATTTTGGATTTAAGAGGGGAATGAAGTTTTATTTTCTTACAAATATTTTCTCAATTATTTTTAGTAGCAAAGTGTGGGAAATGGTACTATTACTCGAAAACAAAATTAATAACCCGAGGAGAATAAAATAAAATGGGTTTATTAGAAAATGGTCAAATAATTTCTTTTAAATGAAATTCAAGAATAAAAAATCTCAATTAGAATGAGATTTTGAAATAAACCCTTACAATGATCATGATGTTTAAGTGATAATTAATGAATTAATCAATTGTGTGGATCAACTAAAAATACACATAAAACAAGTCGAAATAAAACGTAATATAATTATAAGTCATTTCACATATAATCTTAGAATATCAAAGATGAAGAACAATTAATACAACCCAATGAAAATAAATTGAATTTTGAAATTATTTAAAACTTTGTAACTTTCATGTCAAATCCCCTTAGATGAAATAATTCAAATTGAAATTTAAAATACCGTGAATTATTAATTAATCATGCTATTTCAATTTAAAGGGTATTTATATACCCTATATAAAATAAATTAGGTGCATAACATTATAATATGCCTCAATGAAGAGAAATTAAGACGAAGTACCTTACCTTGAGTCTGACTCGTCTTGTATGTTCTTTATTTTCCTAAATAATAAAAATATGTTAATTATATACTTTTATAAAAATATTTTTTAAGTTAATTATTAATTTTATTTCACTTATTAATGTGTTATATACAATTACTTAATCAATTAAGTTTATGTTGGGTGTTTCGACGATATTGACGTATATGTCAAAAATGACCTTTGTAAGTTGACTATTGTTATAAGATGTCATTATTTAAGCATATAAATAATAATAATAATGATATAATTATCATATTTATAAATTTATTATACTTTTAAAACCAATGATTAAATATTTTTTTGAGAAATTAAGAACATTACGATCATTGATATGGTAGGCCTTGCGTATGCATGAGTAATATTTCCATTTTTCAAGGATCGTTATGGAAAGAAGTTGAGTAATATTTTATCTACCTATTTTTTATTTAAATATAATTATATATATCATCTATTCTATGTGGGGATTAAATAGAGTCACATCCCTTAGTGAAGGTGTTAGTCCACACATACATGAACGATGTTGTCATCTTTTAGTGAGGGAAAACGTAAGAAATAAAATTATATATTATCTTTTAAAAATAAAAAATATGTAATTAATTACAATATTAATCCATTTATATCACATATAATCATTAAATTTATCCTTATCACCTTCCATTTAAATCATTAGTGAAATATGAATCACATTACTTCATAAGGAGGTAGTATGTCGTACACACTAGTGACGTTATTATTTCCCCTATAGAATGGAAAATAAAAAAGTTAGGTATGGTATAATGATTGAAGAGGTATAATTATGTTGTAATTATAATATAAATAATTTATTTCCATCATCATACCCAATTGTGAGATTTGATAATGAAAAAAAATGGCATTCATTCGCGATGCGGTAGTCCGCCACACACACAAATGATGATTTCGTAACCCATTTAATGGTAGTGGGGATAGTTCTAGGTAATTAACTTAACTTAAAAATATCTAATTGTATGGAAAATACTAATTTTATTATATCATTATGGTTTAATAATAATTTAATTAGGTGGGGGAATAAATAAATAAAAATTCTCATTGAAGGATGTTACCTCTCCTACGGGTAACCTCCTTTGGTTAGCACCAAAATCCTTCTGTGGTTGCATTTATTCCAAAAATTTGGATTATAGGATGTGTTTATTGAATTTATTAAGTGTTTTTTACTATTATTGAATGAAAAAAATGGTTTCAATTTGTTAATAATAGAGGATAAGTGGTGGCCTTTCATAAGTGAGGTGGGTGGCACACTTAAAAAATATGGAAATAAAAAGGTGTACACACCCTTTTCACATTCCAAAAGGGTCCAAAATAAAGTACTATTGATAATTACACATTAAAAAGTATATATATGGATACCCAATATATTTTAGACATGTTTTTAGGTCATTTTAATCCTTATCTCTTTAGTTTAACCCCCGCAATAAACACATTTTTAACTTAACTGAGGTAAACAATTTTTAATATTTTTACTATTCATTAGGATAAAAAATTAAGTTGAAATTATTAGATAAAATTAATTATTATTATTCCAAATATTAAATCCTTCTTTTCAAATTACATTTATAGAATTGGAAGCTTTTAATTTAAAATTAATCTTGCATACTCAAGGAGAAAGTGAGTTTTTAAAGAGAAAGTGTTCAAAATTTTACAAAGTTTTTATATCAAAAATCAATATGAAAATGATAAAAATGACCAAAATTGGATTAATATAAATATAATTGAAATAATTTAATTTAAAAAAAATCAAATTATTATTTAAATTTGTAAATAATTTAAACGAAATAACAGTTTTCAATTGAAATTTATTATTTTTTTACTATTAATTAAAAAAATATTTCAAAAAAATACCAAAAAATATTCTTTAGAAAATTTTGATCTGATGATTTAAATAATTAAGTTTATTTTTAAAAATAAATTTTCCAAAATTGGTTACAATTAATTTTAAATTATTTGTACAATGCACTATTAAACCATCTTTTATAAAAAATACAGTTTTTTAGAAAACATCTCTTTTTCTTTTAAATAATTCTTATTTTTTTCTAATAAATATATAACCATAATTTTAACTTTTTTATTAGTGATATTCATACCCAAAAATTTAATGGCTAGTTTATAATTCTATATTGTATTATGGTTCATTTTTACTTGGGTTTTTGTTTCCAGCAAGCTATAAAAGAGATTAAATTTTAAGAAATATATTTTATAGGTTGTTTAACCTTGGTGTTTCATATCCCATATGCTTTTGTATAAAATGTTCTTATTTTAGAATTTAAGGGTGTTATAAATCCTAAAACACCTATATTAATGAGCTACAATTGGAGGGATATTGCAAGACCCCATGATTTTATGAAATATTTTTTTCAAATAAATTTTACTTTTTTTATAGTTTGAGCTCTACACAACATCATTTTTTAACAAACTATGAGACACTATTAATATTATTTTTTAAAAATAACCCTTATAGCCTATATGTTAAGTATATAGGTATGAATATTAATAAACAAATTTTTAAAATTAAGTATATTTATTTTATATTAATAAAATATTTTGATAAAAAAGTACTTGATTTTAAGTAAAGTCTTTATATGGTTCAAAAATACATTTTTCTCAAAATATGATTTACATTTTTGTTTGAAAAATTAATAAAATAAATTTTAGCAATTTTATAAAATTTATTTTACAAAATTGAAATTTATTTTTTTAAGCTACATGTTAGAAACTTTTTTCAGTGATTTTTTTTGTATTTATCTGGAATGTTTAAACTTTTAATGAACAGTGAGAATTGAATATTTTTATTAAAAAATATCTTTTTGTTTAAAAAATTTCTAAGTCACATTTTGTTATAAGATTATTTTAAAAGTAAAATTTGTTCAATTATATTATTATTAATTCAATTTAGGCCATTGGAATCAATTTTATGTTCAATTTTTATATAAAAAACTTTTTAAACTTATGAAAGCTTTTTCATTGGCAATTTTTTTTCATCACGTCAACAGAATTGATTTAAATTTAAATTCCGCCAATTAAGTGAATTGAATTTGAAAAAATTGATTCCATATTTATAATCATCATAATTAATATTAAAAAAAATAAACTTATTTTTTTCCAATGATTATTAAAAATAGTAAAAAAAATTAATTACTATAGTTAAGGTTAAAACGGGTTTATAAGGGGTTAAACTAAAAAGATAAGGGTAAATTTGAATATAAAACTTATCTAAATCCTATTTTATATCCATATTTCAACCTTATACTATCAAAAATTATAATTCATGGTCATTTTGAAGCTTTTTTCATGGAAATGACTTTATCATTTTGGATTCATTTGGGAAATTTCTAAGTAGTTTCCAAGTGGATTCCTTTCCCCACTTATAAAAGGACATATATCTCCTATCATATTCACACTTAAAAATACTTTTATATCATCAAATACCTGATAAAATAAATTAATTTATTCCTTATCCACATCCTAGAGGCCTTATTTTGATTATGACTCCCTCCTAAAATGTCTTTTAGTGAATCCTAAAGAGGTTTTTTAGAGATGTATAATTATAAACCCTAAATTTTTGTGCTATTTTTTATTCCACATCATTAAAATATTCTAAAACTATGCTAATATAATAACATAAATATATCCCATATACATATATTTTATTATGTTATTTTCATAAATTGCATCCATCTCCTATTCCATCAAATGGGAAATGAAATCGTTGATCATGTGTACGGTAGACTACCGCCTCGCGAGACAATATAATTATTTTCCATCCCTGCCTCTCAGGTATGAAAATATTGATAGATTTAATTTTTTTTATATGATATTTATTAAATATTTATTCCCCTAGAATTGTAATGTCAAAACTACCTTCTTACCTACTAATCCTTTGGAAAACGATAATGTCACTCATGCGTATATGTGGACTCCGGCCTCCGTGAAGCAATGTGATATAATTCTCATTTAATTTTTACATGTATAGTGATAAGAAAAATTTTATTGAATATTTATAATATATATTAAATAAAAAATAATCTTTAAATTTTATATATTATTTACCTTTCTCTTTTTCATTTTTCAAGAAAATGGAAACGACGTTTATCCGTACGTACAACCTACCATCTCCATGAATTGTGTAATTCAATTTCAATATATATTTTTAATAGATTACTATAAATACATATATAATTAATATATATATGTTATTTATATCATTTTTATCATTATATAGATTATGGATCCCATATCAAATTAAAAGGAACAAACTACAAAACCAAAAACATACATGAAAAAAGAACTAGTTATTACCCAAAACATGATTTTAACAAGGTATTTTTAATAAATGGGTGATAAACGATTATAATTAAATCATATATGTTATTATATATATAATAATGGTTTAGGAATATATTTATAATAACCCAATATTTATTATATGGGAGGTTCGAACATGTGTGAGGAAATTTGACACTTTGGGTAAGGGGATTTTTATCTCACTTTTATTTTTGGGAGACACATGCCTTATTCACCACTTGTTTATTTTATGTGGTGTATTTAATATACATCAATGTATTTTAGGATACTTGAAATGAATATTATGTGGATTTACATAACTATTAATTTTTATTTCTTTTATATGGTTTACGATTCAAAAGTTACCAAAGTGGTAAGGGTTTTATGTTTCAATATCATTATTTATTGGGATTGTTTATGATTATGAATCCAATAAAAAATATTATCATATAAATTGAAAGGAACAAATTAATTTTATTATCTAGTGTTTATTTTTATATAATACATGATTTCATTTCATTATCATCCTTTAAAAGATTAAGGATACCAAAATAATGTTTTTAATAAAATTGGTTTTATTTCTCTCTTCGGTCAAAAACCCTTTTTCTTACATGTCAATGTTTTTCAAAACTATTTTAAATAAAGTTTTTAATATTAAATAAATATTTTTTAAAGTTAGTTTTACCCATTTATTAACTTTTTTATAATGATTTTAATTAAATATTCTTGTCTTTTTTCAAATAATTACTTTTGATTTTTACCGAGATTGTGAAAGGAATCATTATTTTAAAATAAATTAAATGAATTGTATTTTTCATCACCATAAACAATAAAAGGATATAATATTCTTTTATAAGTTTTAAATTTTATTTTCAAATAAAATTTATTTTCAATGTTTGATAAATTTTTATATTTTAAATAATTAAATTTAGAATCGAAAGGATATTCTCCTCAAGAAATATTCCAATAGATCTTTTGAAATAATTTTCCATATAATATCATATCCTTTAATGTTACTTAATATTTATTTGGGATATGATACAATGATACCATCATCATTCTTTCTCTGGATTATTTTTTATTATGATGACAAGATGTTTATGGAACCCATTTCTTTTCCAGGGGTTATGTTTATGAAACTCATCTATTTCCATGGGTTATACAATAATTTAATGTTTTTAAAACCCATTTAATTTTCATGGGCTGTGATATGATAAATTTTTTATGATCATGTGGCAAAAAAAATATATGGTTTATATGATAGGTTTGACCTAAATCTCCCTCTAATTAATCTGATAATGATTAATGTTCTATGATCTCAAATGGTACATGGGAGGTTATCTCAAGTCTGAAACAAGAGTGTATATATGAGGTTATCCTAAGCCTGATCAAGAGGCTACATGGGAGGTTATCCCAAACCTAGAAAAATATGGTTCATGGGAGGTTTTCCCAATAATGAAATAAGAGGTAACATATGATTTTATGCCATGCCCAAAGGAATATTGTATATAAGAGGTTATCCCAAGCTAGAGAAAAGTGGGTATACAGGAAGTTATCTCAAGCCCAAAACAAGATGGTGCACAAGAGGTTATAACATTCTCAAAACAATAGGGTATATGGGAGTTTATCTAAAGATACAAATAATATAGTACATAAGAGGTTATCTCAATCCCAAAGTAGGTACATAGGTGGTAATCTGAATCCTAATATGTTATAAATATATTAGTCGGTATCCTTTACATAAGATTTTTTATTCTTATGTGTATATAAAAAATCTATGTCTTATACAAATGTTATGCTCTTATGAATTATTTTCTATTATTCCTTCATGATTCATGTCTTATGAACTGACAAAATTTATTCAATGACTCTAGTTTATGATATATTATATGCAAGGTACTATTTTCAAATATTATTCTCAAGATCTAATACCCTTATTCTCATGTTAAGTTGATATCTCCCTTTTTTACCCTTACTGAGCATTTGAGCTCACCATTTCTTATGTTTACTTTCTCCAAGATATGAATAAAGGTATAATGTATGACATTTATAAAAAGGGTAGTAGTAATTAATGAATTAGTGGGATATGATGTTGTTCACTTATGAACTAGTTGTCTATTTATTCAAGTTTCTAAAGGAACCTAACCTAAAAGATTCTATTTTGGATTGTTATGTTATGTAATGAATATTCACCTATTAAGAAATAATATCTATGTATAATAAGTTTGGTTCATTACAGTTGGTATTATAGAAAGGTTTTTTTAACCTTTGTAAACTAATTAGAGAAAAATTTAGTGATATCCTTAGGGATATGTCAAAGGACAAGTATAAGGATAAGTCAAAGTATAGAAAAATGTCTTGGAATTTCGATGAACAATAGAGAGATTGATTTAAAAGAAATTACATCCTTGTTGAGATACTATAAGTATATATGGATCTGTTATATATATACCAAGGTGTAATAAATTTGAAAAGTGTGTATTGGGATTTGACTTGATTGTCACATTGTGCACGAAAATAGGTCTTAGTGCACACCTGGTTTGATACTCCTAGGGGATATGTTTTGCAAATTAAAAAAAATATTTATAAACCTTCATGAAGGATTTGAATATATGGTGACCATTAATTCCCTAAGTTAAACCGAAGATGTCATATATTGAAAATAATTTTTCTTGATTTAGAAATCATGTAAGTTATTTTTTATGACTATTTGGTTCCCACTATAATTGTTGTTACATACACTATAATTTTTTGTTTTATTAAATGGTTGGAACCTAATATAATCATATTAATTATGAATTTAAAGGAAAATTTAATGGTTTTCCTCCTGAGAAACAAATGTTATGGGAGTTGAAATGAAAATTCTCATTATTATACTCACATAACTTTCCAAAGCTATGAATCATGCTAAACTTTCCAATGAGTAAAGGATAGAATAATGTTTAGTTGAGGTATTCAAAAGGAAATTTCCACCTTATTTTAGTGTTTCTACTGATACACTAGTTTATAAGTAATTTATCAATACCATTTAAAATATATTTTCCATTATCTAATGTTTAGAGCACAAGATCATTTTTCCATCTACTGTTTAGAAGGTGAAGCGGATCAATGGTTAACTATTATCAAGAATATGATGAAACAAGATGAAATTAAATCCATAGAGTGGGATAGATTTAAGATCTTATTTTTCAATAAAAAAAATCCTCATATTCTTTTTATTAAATTGGAGAAGTAATTCCTTAAGATAAAGCCTAAGGATGACGAATCTATTAGTACGTATGATTCAAATTTTACAAGACCTTCCTTGTACACTTCTGGTATTATCATCCAACCTAAAAGTAAGGTTGGTTGACTCTTTAATGGATTAAAACCAACTATATGAAGATAATTATCCATTTGGACTTTAGTATCTATTAATAAATTGTTTAATGTGCTATAAAGGTGGAAATATAGATTTTAATAACCTATCAGACTCATGTTTTTTATAATAAAATGTCACGACCCCCTCCCACCAAAGATGCCCCTTCTGAGCTGGAAATGGTGAAGGGAGATAATGAACCCCGAGTCCCACCTCCAGTAGGCCCCGGAGGGGTGACTATCACCAAGTGTATGAGTTTTCATAAATATTGGAGGCATTACACTTTTTATTATTTAATATCATAAAATAGGATGATTCAAACACCAAAATAAAAAGGAACAAGTAAATGAAAATAAACCCAAACCAATCCCACATGCATGTTTAAACAATTCTGAAACAAAGTACAAGTACAAGAAAACTCAAAAGTAAAATACCAAAAGAAACTAGAGTACATCAAACTGCAACAACTCCAACTGTCCCGACTAGTAGGGTCTCACACGGACCTGGTAGTCCTCCGGGAAACCTAAAAGTAAACTTAGGGTGAGCATATAGGTATACTCAGTAGGGAAACCTAAAGCTCTCGTGCACAGGTGGGGAGACATCCTAATGTCCCGTGAGAAAAATAGAAGAAACCAAAACCTAGCAAGGAATTGTATCCACCCAAACTCACCAGCCACGCTCACCAAAAACACAAAACAATAGGTATTAGTATATAAGAACAAGAGTATTGGGTACCCCGCACCATTTCCCCCCACTAGTTAGCTGCTCTTCCTAACGGCGAACGTCCTGACACTACCACACTCTTCCTACCAGTACACACCTGGGCCTCAAAAGCCACACATCCCGCCCGCACACACCCGGCCCTCCCAAACCACATATCCTTCCCACACACAACTGGGCCTCACAAACCACAATCACATCCCCGCCCAAACACACTTGGGCCTCATCCCGAAGATTCTTAGGAACAGTAAACCTGCCCAAAGAGTCTTGGACTAAAAATCACACCGATCAAAACCTACCTGAAGATTATTAGGTGTAAGGTTGCCTCAAGACATCATAGACTATGGAAGAAGGAGTAGGAAGGAGCTAGTAACTAAGGTGAAAACACCCTCTCCCATGAAATGGGAGTGTTCGTCACTAGGTGCTCAACATGGTTGGGTGCGACAAAACACAAAGATACAGATACATATATGTATACAAAACACACAGCCCAACCTATGGCCTATAAATAGAGAAACTGATCATGTGTCTTAGCACTGCTACTAAGAAGCGTGCATACAAAAAACAATCCCAACCCCATTTAGGTTTTCATGTTTCAACAGTATTTAGTTTACTAGTTCCTTAACTAGTGGGAAATTATCAAACCAGATCAATCGTTTCGTAGAAAAACCCTGCCAACCACAAATCAAGTTAGATAGAACACATGCAACACAAAACCAACCATTTTATCATCAATCAATCCCCATTGACTGTTCCCCCATTTAATTCATTATCATTACCCACAGTTCATTTATCAACTTTCCACTTTCTTTTAATATCACTACCCATTACTGTAGCTATGCTGCCACTATAACTACATCTCCACAATTGTAACACAAAACAAGGCTCATGCCACATCATTGCCCCTTTAATATCATTTATCATTGACCTGCTGCCAATCCTATTCGTAATAACCTAGGATTCCCCCCCCCCTTCACACACCATGTAACCAAACCAACACCCACATTTTCATTATTACATTTTGTTTAACCGGGGTGATCACACAAGGTTTTTGGATATTCATTTAATCAGACAACTTTACGTGATTAACCAATTTCCATATTCCACAAAGTTTACATCCACAAAACGGTCTAGAAAGATAGGGAAACATTTAATTGCACAAGAAAAGGCCCCCAATGACCGTAATTTTTAGTAGTCATAAGCCTATTAAATTCACAACATAACAATAGGATACACAATGATAAACATAACAACTTCCCCATCCCCGTTATTTAATCCATTTATTATCTTCATTAAACTGGTTAAACTATGTCTCATGAAAGAAATAGGACACCCATCCCGCATGATGCAAAAATTAGAGAGATGAAGGTAAAATCACTACCTCAACAGGTTCTTATCACAACACTTCCCCAGATCAACTTTAGAAGACGTCTGTTGGTGTCTGTCGCTTCTGTCAAAAGCTAGAAAAAACCTCCTTGGGTGGATGCTAGGAAGGAAAGGCCAAAGGGGAAAAAACAGATCCAAGATAAAAAGTTAGGCCTCGTCGTTACGATCTCATGGCCACTGACAGATCGTAAATCGGAGCTCGAACGAAGAAGTTATGGAAGAAAGGAACTCTGAAGTCTCTCGGGAGGGCTCTGCTCAAAGGAATGGGGAGGTGAGGAATGATCTAAAAAGGAGGCGAGGCCCCCTCCTTTTATAGGTGAGAAAAACTAAACTACATGACGTGTACTTCCTAGTACACGGAATGTACTCGGCCATTCCACACGGTCACCACGCGGCTTCCAACACAGCATTCAACGTGGCACACGGACATTGACTAGTAAACACCTTGTTTTAGGGTAACGCGTACGTGGGGAGAAACTAAACAGCGTGTAGGATGGTCTACACGGCGTGTACTTATTTAGTTCATGTGGCAAGGACACGGCCTCAACACGGGGTATACTTGTCAAGGTGGTACACGACGTGTACTCATACTACACGGAGTGTAGTCACAAAATTCTGAAAAGTGTGGGAAAAGTCCATTCTACCCTCTAGAACACTTCATGAACTTATTTTCAACAAAGGAATGGGCCGGAGAGGTCCAGGTCATTTCACCAAATACATCTTAAAACATTCTCGTCCCCGAGAATTCAAAAACCAACCCAGAGGAACCCAACAAGATACCTCTTAGGGATCTCGTTATAACAGGAACCCAACTAACAACCCTAATCATATGTGTTAGGAATTCCTTCTCCTATGTTGAGATATTATCCACTTTAGGCGGCACTGACTCGGCTGCACAGGTTTAATCTCATCCGCATTAATGTGTCTTGATTAATAATTGGGTCTTTCCACTTACATATATTAGGATTTTTCAACTTACACTGCACCTGACACCGTACAACCAACACACTGCCCAAACACATCTCTTGGGGAATTCCTTCTCCCATGTCGAGTTATTATCCTCTTTAGGCGGCATAGACTCACCCGCACGGGTTCAATTGCATCCACATTAATGCGTCTCGATTAAGGATAAGGTTTTTTTTTCATTCCCCACACATCCGGACACATTACACACTTCCATAGAACAAGGAAACAAAACGTATCACAGTCAACAAGCCAAGCATTCCATATATCAAAGGTATAGAGTATAACATCAAAACAAAGCTCAGAAGAACAAAGAAAAACACAAGTCAAAACAACTCTGGTTACTGAGCGCGCTTCTAAGCCTCCCACTCCCACGTTCTCTCTACGAGGCCGCCATGCCTCCACAACACATGAACCAAGGCGATGGTTCATCCACAGATCACCTTCTCTTCACAATCCTCGATTCTGACTGGTCGTTCCTCGAAGGTCGTGTTGTCCCCTATATCTAACTCTCCCCATTCGATAACGTGAGAGTCGTCGTGTAAGTACTAACGAAGCTGGGAAACGTAGATGACATCCTGAACCTTCTCCAATTGAGGTGGCAGGGCCAGCTGATATGCCACCTCACCGACTCGCCTCAGCACCTCGAAAGGTCCGATGAACCTAGGGGAGATCTTAATCCTCTTCCCATTCCTTTGTTTCCCCCGTCGAGGGGAAACCTTCAAGAACACATGATCTCCCACCTCGAACTCCAAGGGCCTCCTCCGACGATCAGCATAAGAGTTATTTCAGTCCTGAGCTGCTTTTATACTCTCACGCACAAGCTAAACTTTCTCTATGGTGCTCTGTACAACCTCTGGCCCGAGACCACCTGTCTCACTAACCTATGCCCAGCAAATGGGTGAACGACATGGTCTTCTATACAAAGCCACAAACGGTGTCATGCTAATAGTAGATTGGAATCTGTTGTTGTAGGAAACCTCTACTAAAGTCAAGTGTCGCACCCATGATCCTCCGAAATCTAGAACGCATGCTCGCAGCATGTCCTCCAACTTCTGGATAGTCCGCTCTGTCTGCCCATCGGTCTGGGGATGTAAAGTAGTTCTAAGGCATAGCTGGGTGCCAAAATCAGCTTGTAACCCCCTCTAGAGTCGTGAGGTAAGCCGAGTATCCTGATCTGAGAAGATAGTCTTAGGAACTCCATACAAACACACCACCTCATCTATGTACCCTTGTGCTAAGGTACTCACCGGGACCGACTCCTTAATTGCTTAGAAGTGAGCTGATTTCGCCAGTCGATCCACCACTACCCAGATAGCATCATAAACACCCTTAGCTCTGGGTAGTCCTATAAAGAAGTCCATTGATATGTCATTCCACTTCCATTCGGGGACATCTAAAGGATTCAACAAACCACTGGGAACACGGTGTTCAGCCTTTACTTGCTGACAAACTAGGCACTTAGCCACAAACTCCGCCACTTCCTGTTTCACCTCGGGCCACCAAAACTGTTCCCTATGGCCTCGGTACATTTTTGAAACTCCCGGATGTACTGCCAAGGCTGAGCTATGGAACTCACGGAGAACTCCCTCACAAATCGCCTTTAGAACAAAAAAACCTTACATGAAAAAGCATCTGATGTCGGTTGTCCTCTGACCATCCTTCTGGAGTGTTTCCCTAATCGATACGATCCTGCATTACTTCCGCCTCAGATTCTCCCCACTGAGACTCTTCCAACTGTTGCAACAAAGAGGACTACACCATCACCTGAAACAAATAGCCTCTAACACCCTTTACCCTTGCATCCAAGTTCAAGGCAGCCAACTCTCCCATCACTTTATAAGCATAATCGGATTCCCAAACCACTTCCTTATGTGACTTCCTGCTTAGAGCATCAGCCAAAACGTTTCCCTTACCTTCAATGTAAGAGATATTGAAGTCATAGTCTTGGAGAAACTCAACCCATCTCTGCTGTCGTAAGTTCAGGTCATGATGGGAGAAGATATAACGTAATCTCTTGTGATCTGAGAAGACCACAAAGAACTCCCCAAATACGTAATGTCACCAAAACATCAGTGCAAACACTACTGGTGCAAGCTCTAGGTCTTGGGTGGCATAGTTACGCTCGTGAGGGTACAACTGCCTAGACCCATAACAGATCACACCCTTCTTCTGCATCATTACGCACCCCAAACCATGGCCAGAATCATCACAAAACACCTCATACAATAACCCTTCCTCTGGAAACCTCAGTACTGGATCACTGACCTACTTCTCCTTTAGGTAGTCAAAAGATTTCTGGCACTGCTCTCTCTATAGGAAGACTCGGTCCTTCCTAGTCAAATCTATCAATGGAGCAGCAACTTGAGAGAAGTCCAAAACGAACCTCCGATAATAACCTTCCAACCCCAGGAAACTATGAACTTCTTCCATTCTCTTGGGTACTGCCAAAGAAACAACTGCCTCCACCTTCGAAGGGTCCACTAACACTCCATGAAAAGACACCATGTGCCCAAGGAAGTGTTCTTATTGCGTCAAGAACTTACACTTCGGCAATTTCCCATAAAGCTGGTGGTGTCGAAGGACTTACAAGACTGCCCCTAGATGCTCAATGTGCTCCTCCTCTGATCTTGAGTAGATCAGGATTTCATCGATAAACACAATGAAGAACCAGTCCAAAAACTCTCGGAAGAAAAATTTCATAAGTCCCAAGAACATAGATGGTGCATTCGTAACTCCAAATGGCATCACAACAAACTCAAAGTTCCCATACCTGCACCAGAAAGCCGTCTTCGAGATGTCACTATCCTTTACTCTCAGATGATGATATACATATCGTAGATCAATCTTAGAAAACCAACATGCTCCCCTCAGCTGGCTGAAGAGATCATCTATCCTCGGAAGGGGGTAACGGTTCTTGATCGTTACCTAATTCAACCTTCGGTAGTCTATGAATAGCCTGAGACCACCATCTTCCTTCTTCATGAACAAAACTGGAGAACCCCATGGAGACACGCTGGGTCAAAAAAATACTTTCTCCATCAGATTGCCAATCTGAATCCGCAACTCCCGCAACTCCAAAGGTTTCATCCGATAAGGGGACATCGAAATCGGATGGGCACCAGGCTGAAAGTCTATCCCGAACTCAACATCACGTCAGGGGGGTAGAGTCACAACCTCCTTGGGAAAAACATCGAGGAACTCCCCAACAACCTCTGGAACATCCATCATCTTTGTATCAGCTGAAACCACTGATAACTTTCCTGACAAGGAAAGGAGATACTTTACATGCCGGCTTCCCACCAGATAGCTCCTCTCACCAACAAAAGCTACACGCTTCCCATCCACGTCAGAGAACACGACTCTTCTTCGGAAGCAGTCGATAATGGCACTAACAAAAAACAGTCAGTCGATGCCTAGGATGACATTGTATGGCTGCATCTGTATCAAAAGAAGATCCCCACTAGATCAATGTGGCCCCAACGTCAACCCACATCCCCGACAAACACAAGATATGCTAGTATGACCTCCAACTGGTGTACTTAGCACCAGGGGTACGTAAAGCCTCTCTACGTCTAGACCCAAAGCATGGGATAGACCAGGTACAACAAAGGAGTGCGAAGCTCCCAAATTGAAAAAAGAAAAAATGAGAGTGATGAACAAACAAATCGTACCTCGCACCTCCTCTGGTCCTTCCAGAGCTACCAACTCTGTTGTGTGAAACAATCCACACCTAGATCCTCTGCCTCTCTGATGTTGACCACCTCCCCAACCATGCCCTGGTCGAGGTCTCTAAGGAGCACCCTGAGGTCAGTCTCCTACTGCAAAGTCTGCCCTCGGAGAAGCAGGGTCCTGCTACTGCTGGAAGGGCCTCACTGGAAACTAGTACTGCTGAGGCAGGCGCTGAACCTGCCCACCCCCACCGTACTGAGCTCGGGTCGGGCACCGACTCTGAATGTGCCTGAGAACTCCGCAAGAGAAACACTTAGGTCCTGGGCTCGTGAAAAAGGGATGAGGACCCGAAGATATGAACTAGAACTGCTGGGTCCAGCTTCCTACCGGCCTGAATCTGGAAGGTCCTGCCATAAGAGACCTGCTGTTGACTGCCTTCCCCTTCGACGAACCCGGCTGGATCCCCTCTCGTGGTGCACCTCCCTACGATTTCATCCTCTCTACAACCTCTGACTTCTTATGTACTACCATGTACGTCGGAAGGGTGAAGGGGGTGACAGCATACTAGAGCGAAGGATGAAGCGCCTCCTCCAAACGTCTCTCCCAAGACTCTTCATCTGGAAAGAGATCCAGAGAAAAGCGTAGGAGACCCTTGAACTTGATCCCCAATTCTCGTACTAACATACTCCCATGCTGGAGGGAGAGTAACTCTTGCCGCTTCTCTGCCTTGATCATGGTAGAAAGGACTTCCTCTCGGAACTCCTTCTCAAAGTCAGCCCATGGAACCTCTACCTATGACCTCTCCCTGAGGTAGAGTGTCCACCACGGACGCGCCGCACCTCTCAACTGACTGACTGCTAGGGGAACCCAGTACTCCCTTAGAGCACAGATCAAAGTAAAAGAGATCCCTAGCTCCTCAGGCCACCCCTGTGTCTCCATATCTGAAGTGCTACCCTTGTAATTTTTGAGGTTTTGTCGCTGGAAAGAACGGAGAGTCTTCTTGCACTGATCATCTTCTTCCTCTCGGTCAATCCTCAACTGATCGACCACCTGCATCTACTAGGCCTCGACTATCTGAGTCACCCAGGGACGACATCCAGGTGCCATAGCTATACGGTAAATAAATATTACCTAATCCCAAGTAGCAAGGAAATTTCAAAAGGTTTCATTTTATTATTTTATTTCAATTTCTTTCCCAGAACACCCAAATCAAGTAAAACACAAACATGATGATCCATGTACCTTCCCTAGGGTATCTACCCTACAATAAATGTATTCTCACATAGTCGTTCGGTAGGCTCAGAGTCCTTGCATCGGATCACAGGGGACCCTAAAATCCCGTGTCCTAGACGGTCTTCCCTGGCCTATGTCACACACCAAGATCACCTAACACAGTTTCCCAACCATCCCATGCAATCATTACTGTGTCTAACTCTAGACTCCATCCTATCTCTCAACCATCACCTTTGATACCATTATGTCACGACCCCCTCCCACCAAAGATGCCCCTTCTGAGCTGGCAATGGTGAAAGGGAGATAATGACCCCAGAGCCCCGCCTCCAGTAGGCCCCGAAGTGGCGACTAGCACCAAGGGTATGAGTTTTTATAAATATGGGAGGCATTAACCTTTTTTATTATTTAAGATTGGGAAATAGGATGAGTCAAACACCAAAAGAAAAAGGAACAAGTAAATGAAAATAAACCCAAACCAATCACACATGCATGTTTAAACAATTCTGAAACAAAGTACAAGTACACGAAAACTCAAAAGTACAATACCAAAAGAAACAAGAGTACAGAAAAATGAAACAACTCCAACTGTCCTGACTAGTAGAGTCCTGCACGACCCTGGTAGTACTCCAGGAAACCTGAAAGTAAACTTAGGGTGAGCATACAAGTATACTTAGTGGGAAAACCTAAAGCTCTCGTGCACTGGTGGGGAGACATCCTAATGTCCCGTGAGAACAACAGAAGAAACCAAAACCTAGCAAGTAATTCTATCCACCAAACCTCACCAGCCACGCTCACCAAAAACACAAAAAAATAGGTAGTGGTATGTAAGAACAAGATTATTGGGTACCCCACACCATTTCCTCCCACTAGTTAGTTTCTCTTCTTAACGGAGAACGTCCTGATGCTACCACACTCTTCCTGCCCGCACACACCTAGGCCTCACAAACCACATATCCCTCCCGCACACACCTTGGCCTCACAAACCAAAATCACATCCTCACCCGAACACACCTGGGCCTCATTACGAAGATTCTAGGGAACAGTAAACCTGCCCGAAGAGTCTTGGGATAAAAATCACACCAATAAAAACCTACCCGAAGAGTCTTAGGTGTAAGGTCGCCTCAAGCCATCACATCCTATGGAAGAAGGAGCAGGAAGGAGCTAGTGACTAAGGGGAAAACACCCTCTCCCACGAAATGGGAGTGTTCGTCACTAGGTGATCAACATGGGTGGGGTAGGACAAAACACAAAGATATAGATACATATATGTATACCAAACACATAGCCCAACCTATGGCCTCTAAACAGAGAAATTGAGCACGTGCCTCGGCACAGCTACTAAGAAGCGTGCATACAACAAACAATACCAACCCCATTTAGGTTTTCATGTTTCAACAGTATTTAGTTTATTAGTTCCTTAACTACTAGGCAATTATCAAACTAGATCAAGTGTTTCATAGAAAAACCCTACCAACCACAAATCAAGTTATATAGAACACAAGAAACACAAAACCAACCTTTTTATCATCAATCAATCCCCATTGATTATTCCCACATTTAATTCATTATTGTTCCGCATAGTTCATTTATCAACTTTCCACTTTATTTTAATATCACAACCCATTACTACAGCCCCACTTCCACTATAACCACATCTCCACAACCATATCACAAAACAAGGCTTGTGCCACATCATTTCCCCTTTAATATCATTTACCGCATCCCCGCTGCCCATCCTATTCATAATAACCTAGGATTCAGCCCCCCCCCCTTTCACACACCACATAACCAAACCAACACCCACATGTTCATTATTCCATTTTGTTCAACCGGGGTGATCACACAATGGATTCGGATATTCATTTAATCATCCAACTTTACGTGATTAACCAATTTCCATAATCCACAAAGTTTCCATCCACAAAATGGTCTTAAAAGATAGGGAAACATTTAATTGCACAAGAAAAGTCCCCCAACGACCGTTATTTTCTGTAGGAATAATCTTATTCAATTCACAACATAAAAAATATGATAAACAATGATAAACATAACAACTTCCCTATCCCCGTTCTTTAAGCCAGTTATTATCTTCATTAAAATGGTTCAACTATGCCTCATGAAAGCAAGAGGACACCCATACCTCATGATGAAAAAATTAGAGAGACGAAGGTAAAATCCCTACCTCAACAGGTTTTGATCACAATGCTCCCCCAGATCAACTTTATAAGATGTCTGTCAGCGTCCGTCGCTTCTGTCAAAACCCAGAAAAAACCTCCTCAGGTGGAATATAGGAAGTAAAGGTTGAATGGAAAACAAAATATCTAAGATCATAAGTTACACCTCATCATTACAATCTCGTGGCCACTGACGGATCGTAAATTGGATCTCGGACGAAAAAGTTATGGAAGAAAGGAGCTTTGGAGTCTCTCAGGAGGGCTCTGCTTGAAGAAATGGGAAGGTGGGAAATGATCTGAAAAGGAGGAGAGGCCCCCTCCTTTTATAGGTGATAAAAACTAAAGTACACGGTGTGTACTTACTAGTACATGGTGTGTACTCGCCCATTCCACAAGGTTGCCATGCGACTTCCAACACGGCATTTAACGCGGCACACGGCCGTTGACTGGTCAACACCCGGTTTGAGGGTAACGCGTACGCAGGGAGAAACTACACGGCGTGTAGGATGGGCAACACAGCGTGTACTTATTTATGTTAGGCGTCAAGGATATGTCTTCAACACGGGGTATACTCGGAAAGGTAGTACACGGTGTGTACTCATACTACACGATGTGTACTCATACTACACGGTGTGTAGTCACAAAATTCTGAAAAGTGTGGGAAAAGTCCATTCTACCCTCCAGAACACTTCATGACCTTCTTTTAGACAAAGTAATGGGCCGGAGAGGTCCTGGTCATTACATAAAATAATGATGGAATTCCAAGGAAACTCTAAAAACCCTGGAGAAATAAAGATAAGATTTCCTTCATGTTCAAAGTGTGAAAGGACACATGGAGGAATTTTTTGTAAGGGTAATACTAAATGTATTATGTACAGAAAGGATATTCATCGAGTGGATGAATTCTAAAGTGATTATAAAATTTATTTAATGATGTGAATAGAGAGAAATCTCCACAAAATTAACCACCCACACTCCAGTGTTTCAAATTCATGGAGTACAAGCATTATTCTAACCAATACTCAAATTCAAAGCTTAATTACAATTCTCAATGTCAATAACCTATTAATCCAAGATAAAAAGTGAAATCTCAAGTGACCACTATTTCTAATTATGAATACGATAATGACATGGTGAAAGGTACACTTATCATCCATTATAGAACTGATAATATCTTATTTGATTGAGGATATACCCAATATTTTATATCTGATGAATTTTCTAAAGGTATCACAACACCACCTTAGTGATTAGATTTTGAATTACAAGTAAAAACCCCTAATGGTATGATTATTACATCTTAAGTCTTAGATTTTTCTTTATTTGACGTTTTGGGAATGTTCTTCCTATAAATATCATTATTATCCATCTAGTTTAATTTGGTGTTATCTTAGTTACGGATTCGATTATCTACAAAAATCCCACATCAATTTATGAGGAAGGGAAATCACCTTTTATATTCCCAACCAACCTATCAACTTCTATCAGTGTGATGATAAATATAAAATTCTGATGGAGATCACATCCATTGCATGGTACTTGGTTCCCATTGAAAAAGGGTGTAAATATAATATGGTTGTAGAGAAACTCAAAATAGATAATATTTATATTGTGTGGGAGTTTTTTTTTCTTTCTATAAGAGATACCCAGTATTACACTAAAACATGATGTTGAGTTCTCAAAATAATTCATACCTAGTGATATTCTTATTTCAAAGACTGCCTATAGAATGTACCTGATTTAGTTGCGGGAATTTAATAAACAACTCCAATAAAATCTTGAAAAGGGGTTTATTCATCCATTTTTATCAACATGGAGAGATTCGGTTCTTTTTATTAAGAATAAAGATGGATCGATGTGACTTTTCATTGATTATTAAGAATCATTGATTATTAAGAACTAAACAAGATCACAATCAAGAACAAGTATCATCTACCCCATATTGATGACTTGTTTGGTCAAATATGTGGGTCTCAATATAATTCCAAGATTGACCTTCATTCTTGATATCATTAATTAGGGGTCAAGAAGGATTATATACCCAAGAAATAATTTTGTACAAAGTATTGACTCTTTGAGTATATAGTTATACCATTTGGTCTTTCTAATTCCCACCATTATCTTTATAGATTTGATGAATATAGTATTTAGATATTACCTTGATCTATTTATGATAGTATTTATAGATGATATTTTTATATATCCAAATAGAAATGAATATAATTAATATAATTTGAGGATTATACTGATGACCCTGAGGAAGGATATGTTATATGAAAAATTTACTAAAAGTGAACTTTGGATTACAAAGTCTCATTTTTTGGTCATCTAATATCAAGCAAGGGTATATCGACATATCCATCAAAGAAGGAGGCTATTAAGTGTGGGACTAAAATAACTATTGTGACTAAGATCTAGATTTTAATGGTTTATCTAGATATTATCAATGGTTTTTGGATAATTTTTCATATCTATCCAATCAACTCACTAAGTTAACACAAAAGGTATTTGAGTTCCTATGGATGGATAGATGTGAGGAAAATTTGAAGTAACTGAAGAGAAGGTTAGTTATTTAACCTAGGATTACCTTACCCTATAGTATAGATGGATTTTTAAAATATAATAATGTATCAAAATAGGATCAGGATGTGTTGTCATGCAGAATGATATAGTGATAGCTTACACCTCATTATAAATGAAGGTTCATGAGAAAAATTTCCCAACTCAATATTTTGGGTTATCTATGGTAATTTTTTTATTAAAAATATATATGAATTATATTTATGGATAAAGTTTTGATATATATATATTTATTTATCATTAAAGTTTAAAGAATATATTCACACAGAAAGTGTTTTAAATGTGATAAAGAATATGGTCAAATCTGATTCAAGATTATGACTGTTTAATACATTACCACCCTGGGAAAGTAAACAAGGTGGTATATTCTTTGAATAGAATTGATCCTATTAAATTTCCTATTATTTGTATCACAAAAGATTCATTATTTATTTATTTTCAATGGATGGATCTATAAATTTTGAATAAATGGGATAAATCTTATCTTTCTCAAATGAATGTTCAACAATCTATCCAAGATAACATTAAAGAGGTGTAAAAGGATGATGTAGATCTATAGAAAAAGGATAAAAATATTCTTAAGTTTAACAATGATTAAGACAGAATGTTATGGTTTATAAACTATGTTTGTGTTCTATCCATACCTAATTTTAAGGATCTCTTAGATGAATCTCATAGTTCTTTATTATCTACTCATCATGTCAGTAAAAATATGTATATATATTTAAAATATAATTTCTAGTGGGTTAGCATGAAGATATATATTGAAAAGTTTATATCTTAGTGCTTGATATTTCAAAAAGTTAAGGATGGGAGAAAAAAGTATAAGGGGATTTTATGACCATTACCCATACTAGAATGTAAATGGTAAAACATCACCATGGACTTTTCCATTGGACTCCCCAAAACATCTAAAGGGAATAATGTTCTATGGGTTTAGTCGATCACCTTACAATGTTAGCACACATCATCACTAAAAAATAAAATTTCTCTCTAGATAATATTTCTAGAATATACATTAAGAAATTGGTAATATTTCATAGAGTACCACATTCTATTTTTCTTAATCGAGATATGATATTTAACTCTAAGCTCTAGTGGAGTCTTCATAAGGATCTTGATATAGAATTCATTTTTATCATTTCATACCATCCATAGAAAGATGGATTGTCTAAGTGAACAATTCAAACCCTATAGGATATGTTTATATCTTGTTCTATGGATTTGAAAGGTGGTTGGGAACAAAACCATCCTCTAGTTTAGTTTTCTCATGATGATAACTTTCACTTGAGAAATTAGATGTCTCCTTATAAACCCTTTTATGGAAAGAAGTCTAGAACCCCAATGTGTTGGGATAATTAGAGATTCGAATCTATTAGATACTAATATTTCTGAAGAAATGGAATAAAAAGTTAAGTCCATTTAGTAGTACATCAAGGCAGTTAAGCATCAATTTAAAATTTATGGTCACAATCTTCTACATGATCTAGAATTTGAAGTTGGTAAGAAAGTTATGATATTTGGAAATAAAGTAAAATTGATACATATGTATAGTTTCCCCTTCATGAATTTTAATCATGTGGGGATGGTTGCCGATTTTTCGGTACTTCCACTGAATATCTTTTAAGTCCATGATGTGTTCAATATATCTCTCCTGAGTAAGTACATACTTGACCATTCATATATACTAAACTCATAGGTCATACCATTGGATCATGATATTTCTTATGAATAAAAAAAATTTAAGATTCTATATCATATATATAAGGTTCTAAAAAATTATATCAATTACCTGGTCAAGGTTTTATGGTGAAACCACCAACTTAAGGTAGCTATATAGGAACCTGGGGATATGATGAGGTAGAAGTGTCCTCAATTATTTATATAAAAGTGGCATAATTTTTAGGGTAAAATTAATTTTAAGGGGGTAAAAATATAACACCCCAAGTTTTGATGAAATATATTTTAAAATAAATTTAATTTCCTTGATAACTTTCACTACACGCAACACCGAGTTTTAACGAATAGTGAGATACTATTAATATCATTATTTAAACATGGTATTTATAACCTAGCCACTAAACATTAAGGTAAGAATATGAAGAAACAAATTATTAAATTTAATTATAATGGTTTTAAAAGAAAAAAATATTGATAAAAATGTACTTAATTTTTAGTAAAGTCCTTATATACCTCAAAAATACATTTTTCTCAAAAATAATTGATTTTTATTACTTTTTGTCAAATAATAATAAAATTAATTTTTTCCAATTTGAGAAATATTATTTGAAAAATTTAACACAATTTTTTAATGAAAATTTTAAAATTATCTTAGGGTCAATATTTGTGATTTTTTGGAAAATTTTAATTTTATAATGAATAGTGAAAAATACTTATTTTTATTAAAAATCGTTTATTGAATTTACAAGTCCAATTTTGTTTTAATATGGTTTTAAAAGTAAAATTAGTAAAATTATATTATTATTAATCTAATTTATGTCATTGTAATCAATTTTATGTTCAATTTTGATATTAAAACTTTTTACACTTATGAAAACTTTTTCATTGGAAAATTATTTTTTCAATACATTTCTGGGTTTACATTTAAATTAAATTATAAAAATTCTAATAATTAAATTAGAAATAATATAATACATATTTTTAATAATAATTATTATTATTACATAATAATTTGAACATAATTATTTTCATAACAAATAGTAAAAAAAGTAAAAAATAATTACTCTGGTTAAGGATAAAATGGGTTTATTGGGTGTTAAACTAAAAAGTTAAAGATAAATTTGACAATAAATCTTTTATAAATGTTATTTTCTAGAAATATTTTAAAATTAATCTATCCAAAATTAGAATCCATATTCATTTGGAATATTTTTTCAGGGTAATGATTTAATCACTGTGGATTGTTTTGGGAAATTTCCAAGTAGTTTCCATATGGGTTCCTTTCCCCACTTATAAAAGGACATCTCCTATCCTCTAATCTTCACACTTGAAAAGAATTTTGTTTCATCTAATACATACAAAATTCCCTTAATTTATTAATTCCCCACATATTATAGTCATTATTCTTATTATGAATACCTCCTAAGAGGTGTTTTTTAGGCAAACCTAAGGAGGTTGCCAAAGAAGATGTATAGTTTTAAACTATGAATTTTTATTTTATTTATTATTTCACTTATTTAAAATATTATTAAATTATGAATATATAATAAAATAATTATATCTCATATACTAATATGTTATTATTTCATTTTCATGACCTACATCCATCTCCTCTTCTATAAAATGGGAAACGAAATCATCAATCATTTGTACAATGGACTTCCGCCTCACAAACCGATGTAATTTGTTTTCCATTATCATCTATCACGACTAGATATACTAATGGATTTAATTATTTTATATTATATTTATTACATATTTATATTCATATAATTATAATATCCCATATTTTTTCTAACCACCCAATCTTTTGGAAAATGATAACGTTGCTCGTGTGTAATTGTAGGCAACTGCCTCCACAAAGCGTTGTGATATGTTTTTCATTTTATTTCAAAATTGTTGGTAATAAGGATAGATTTGATGAAAATATATGATAGATATTATATATCATTTATTCTATAAATGTGATATATTATTAACTTTTATTTCATTCCATTCATAGACAAAATGGAAACAACGTTCATGCATATGTACGGCCTACCGTCTCCATAAATGGTGTAATTCACCATCTATATCTAACTTTAATGGATTAATAAAAATAAATATATGATGTATATATATTTTATTTATATTATTTTTAATATTTTGGAGATTATTTAACCATGATCAAAGTAAAAGGACTGAAACTACCAAACCAAATCATACCTAAAAAATGAACTAATTATTACCTGAAATGTGAATTTAAAAAGGAATTATTATTAAATGTGTGATAAATGGTTATAAGTAAATCATATATTATATGATATATATTATTATTATTTATAAATTTATGTATAATAATCCTATATTTATTATACATGAGGTGTGGATGTGTATGAAAAAATTCAAGACTTGGGGTAAGGGATTTTCATCTCACTTTTATTTATGTGAGACACCTACCTTATTCACCACTTGTTTATTTTATGTAATATATATACTAACCACTATTATATTTTATTTTTATTATTATTAATTTTATATTGATTTACATATCCATATATTTTTCTTTACTTCATAGGGCTTATGATTCAAAATTTACCGAAGTGGTAACTGTTTTATATTACAATCTCTTTTTTTATCAGGATTATTTATGATTATGCTTCTAATGATGAAATATTATGTTATAACTCTCAAAAAAATCAATAATTTTATTCCTCTATAATTATTTATAAAGTATAAAGTATTTAATCATATTTTTATCTTTTAAATTATTAAATAGGCTGATATAATGTTTTATAAAAAAAATGACTTTATTTCCCTCTCCGGTCGAAACCACTAATTCTTCCATGCCTATGTTTCCTTAATATGTTTTAAATAAACTTTTAAATATTATCCAAATATGGTTTAAAATAATTTTTATTCATTTTTTATCATTTAAAAATTTATTTAAAGAAATATTCTTATATTTTATGAATGATTTAGTTTTGACTTTTACTGAAATGTGAAAGGAGTATTTACTTTAATATTAATGAAGTGAATTGTATTTTCAACCATAATGACCAATAAATGGTTTAAATATTCCTTTAAAAGTTTCCAAAGTTATCTATGATGAAACATTATTCTTCAATGTTTAATAAATTATTAGATTTTAAATAAGTTATTTCAAAATGGAATGGATATTTTCCTCAAGAAATGTTATATGTGATCTTCCAAAATTATTTTCAATATAAGATGACATACTTTGATGTTACTTAATATTTACATGGGATATTATTCAAAGATATCATCCTTATTATTTCTCTGGATGATTTATGATTATAATGGAAATATTTTTATTGAACCCATTTATTTTCCATGGGTTATGTTTATGAAACTCATCTCTTCATATAGGTTATTATATGATAGGATGTTTATGAAACCCATTTCCTTTTCATGGGTTGTGATATGATAAATGTTGTATGATCTTATGGAATAAAAATGAATGGATTATGTGATGGGTGGGACCTATATCTCCCTCTAATGAATTAGGTTATGTTTAATGTAATATGATATCAAAGGGTAAATGGGAGATTATACTAATCTCAAAACATGAGGTTATATGGGAGGTTATCCAAATACTGAAACAAGAGGGTATATTGGAAGTTATCCCAAGACAGAAATAAAAGGGTATATGAGATGTTATCCCAATCCAGAAAAAGTAAGGTACAATGGAGGTTATCCCAAGACCAATGCAAGAGGGTATATATGAGGTTATCCCAAGCCTAAAATAAGAGAGTACATAAGAGTTATCCCAAGCTTGAAATAAGAGGGAATATGGAAGGTTATCCCAAGACCAAAACAAGAGGCTACATAGGTGGTTATCCTAATCCCGAAAGAAGAGGATACATGGGAGGTAATCTCAAGTCCTAAGAAAGTACACAGGTGGTTAGCCCAAGCCTAATATGTTATGAATATCTTGGTGGGTATCCTTGACAAAAGATTTTTTATTCTTATGTGTATGACCCAAATAAATGTGATATGTTAATGTTATGCTCTTATAAATTATTTTCTTTGATTCCATCACGATTCATATCTTATGAACTGCTAATATTTATTCCATGACTCATGTTTATAATATATTATATTCAATTTATGGTTTTCAAAATTTATTCTCATGTTATGTTGGTATCCCCATTTTTCACCCTTACTGATCATCTTAGTTAACCCTTTCTTATCTTTCCTTTCCCTTGGTTATAAAAATTGCTATTATGTATGATATGCTTAAGAAGTTCTCTAGTTATAAAGAACTTAGTGGGAGATGATGTAGTTTACTTATGTAACAGTTGTCTATGTATACAGTTTTCCAAATGTGTTATACCTAAACAATTATGGAATTAATATTAATAAATTAAGATGTAATATCTATGTATGAGAAGTTAATGTATTTATAGAGATGGAGATCCTAAGTAGGATCTTCCACATTTTTTCAACAACTAAAATAAAGGGATCCTAAGTAGAGTTTCAAATAGGATCCCCTATAAAATTACTAAAAGGTACTTCTAAAAAACCATCATGAATCTTTGTCACAATATTATTATGAGGGTCACACCATAATGCCTCAACATTAGGAAATTTTTTGGAATGTCCTTCCCTGATGTGGTTCAAATAGAACTCAAGAGTCTTGGGTTCTTTCCTATATATCCTCACTCATAATGGGCCCTCTAGGAAGCATTGTGGGGATATCCTAGATGGGAAACATGATTTTGTGGCCCCTAGATTGCATCGTAAATACCCATGAAAGGTCATAGGGCCAAACCGTGACCCCCTATTCTATAGAGGTTCTATGATTTAGCCTCCAACCACTATACCATGGTCAATTATTCCTATAAACTCACCAGGGTGCAGCCCCATGGTTGTGGAATGGTCATTTTTTCACTAAAACCAATATTTTATGTTCCCTTTATTGTATTTTGGCCTCATACCTTTTCCCAACTCCATACTGAATTACACCTTTTTACAGTGTGGCCCCCTTCCAATCTATAGTGTTCCAACTTCCAATGTTTGAGAACCCACTCCAATTATTCTCTCACCAAACAAAAACTACTGAAACATCTCATGTATCACTAAAAATATGATCAAAAATACTACTCCTAAATAATAATCCAAAATTTAAAATTTACCCTATACTCCACCAACCTATAACAGTACTAGTCATTATAATTAGGATATTGTTTTTGTATTTTTCCATTAGTGGGATATTGGACCATCAATTTGGGAAATTTCCTGAATGAAACATATAAATATATGATTTCAATACCTTTTAGAACATTATTAAATCTATTATTATTTATTTATTTATTATAATTTAATATTTTTTTAAATGTTTTGATCTATTGGGAATTATGGTGTTTTTTGAATATTGTAATTTCATATAAAATAATTCTATACATAATTAGATTGCTTTACATATATTGATGATTTATGTTAAAAATGGGAATTTTTAAAAGGTTATAATTTGATTTATTAAAATACATATTTTTGAATTATCTTTCATAGGTTGATAATTATTGTTTTGAAAATATTTTATTTTTAATAAATTTATTTTCATATAAAATATCCTTGGAAAGGGATTGATTTTAAAAAAATTATTTTTAATTTAATAATTATTTCTTAGGTGTGTGTGGGGGTCAAAAATAATTTTTTATGAGAAATATTTTTAAAATGTGTATTATTTATCCTTATTGTATAAAATACCTAGATGGTCTATGCTTAGTTGAAATATATTTGAGACAATTAGGTTCGTAAGGTGACAATACAATATTTTTCACTGTAAAATAGATTTTTTAGGGTTGTGTAAAAGGGTGATTATAATGATTAAACATTATTACCAATTGAGTTATGATTCATTTTTATATTGTAAAATTTTGATTCATACCAGTTATAAAATTATTATTATTTTTTAGGATGATTTTATATAGCTTAAAAATATTTAATGTTAGTGAAACAAGTAATTTTTATTAACATTGGGGAAATAGTGAGATTACATGGTAAGTAATTTAAGAAATTAATACTATCTATCAATTTTAGGAAAGATGGAGTATTCATAGTTTTGTGTGAATGAATATTCTTCCTAGATTTTAGGGAAAATGAAATGTTTTCAAAAATTATGTTTTTATGGAGAACCATTCTTCATGAACTAGTTTGAAAATAACTTTTGCATTTATAAATTTCATAAATAGTGTGAAATTTTGAACTGATTTATTATAATTCATTAAAATATTTTTTAATTTATCATTCTTGATTGACATTTCATTATTGTTATTATGAATTTTTAGAAGCATATTGGTGTAATTAGGTAAATCCAACTAAGTTTACTCCCACCCGCTACATGTAAACATTGATATACATATAGAAAAGATTAATTATCATGTTATAAATGGAATTTATTCATTCATTTTCAATTTTGATATGTATATCCATTATATAAATATAATTGACTATTTGAGGATCAAAATTAGAGTTACTCTATTTATCTTTTTTTATCATGTGTCTTGATTATTTCCCTTAATTTTTTTATTTGTAAAAAAATAAATATTTCCAATATAAAATATTTAAAAAATGGTTTATTTTTAATGATATTTTATATTTACATGCATAATTTTGGATAATTTTTTGAGTGGATATCATTTCACAGTGGTTCATTATTATCCCTTACTGATTTCCAGTAGCCCCTAGTGATCAGTGAATATGCGTAAGGCCATGTGTAACTCTACCATGAATCTTGATATTCAATTTCTATGGATGGGGTGTTAAAAATGGTATCTTAGATGGATTTTTTTAGTTATTCCTTAATAATACAGGAAGGAATAAATTAAATGGAATTTATAACTATAAATTTAATCATAAAAAGATGTATCTAACCTTTTTTTGGTGAACTTTGAGTTATAGGTAATTCCTAGTGAAATACATGTTGATGATAACCTTATAATAATGTTTTTTATGTCGAATTAACCTATAATAGTTCATAATTGAAAATATTCTATGGAACTTTATAGTTATGGTTATAATTTCATAATGTGATCATATTTTAAAAGAAATAATTTTTTTCATGGAAATAGATTTCCAATGATGTGATTATATTTTATATTTCAAAAGAGATTGTGAAGTGGATGTTATGAATCCAATTAGGATTGATATAAAAAATTGATTGGTAATTTGATTATCCATGATAAAATAGATAAGATTCTAGATAGATTTAGTGTGGAGTGTAACCTTGTGATTAAGAATGATTAATACAATATATGATTTTTAAAGAGTTATTTTGTATATTATACAATTATTCCCTATAATTGGGTATTTATAATTTGTAAATAAGCTGTTGTGATAATTCCTCCTGGGGTTACTTAGATTTTTTAAATTTATGTTTAGGATACCCAATATATTGTTAGGTATGATAATTATGATAAAATTATAGTTGTGGGTAAGACATCATAGTTTTAGAAGAATAATTCACTATAATTTAAAAATAATGTGGTATTGGGGTATATGGAATAATGGATTGTGAAATCCAACTATATCTTATAGTTTTTTTATTCTTATGGCCATAAATATTTAACTTTATTCTTATTTATTAAATGGAAATGTAACTAAGTGGTGGTAGTTAATTACGGAAGTACAGATATCAAAGGATCTTAACTCAAAGGGATTCCATAAGATCTTTAAGGATCAATATTTTTTGATTAGTTGAAGATGTATAAAGTATAAAAACATTTGGCTTTTAAGTAAGGAATTATATATATATGATGGAGTGTAATTTAAATATTTTTTTATTATTTACCATAGTTTTTATTAAAAATATCGTTAAATAATAAAGGTAAAAGTTTTATCTATTAATAGAGATATAATAAATGATTATTCTTAATTATGAAAATGTACATAGAACAATGTCTACAGTATTAAAATTTATAGAAGATATATTCAATTAAATTAAATTTCATCATAAACTATGTTGTGTAAATAATTCATTCAATGGTTAGAAGAGTTAGTCGAAGGACTTATTAAGGATGGGAATCACTATATTCATATTATAGCCATTCCTAAGGAAGCACTTTTCTTGAGTGTTTCTTGGGTGGAAAAGTGGGATATTTTAAAGAAAAAGTAGAAATGTATAACCACTAATAGTGGGTTGTATCAGTGATTAACAAAAAAATAAATATCAAATTTATTACATCCGTACTTATTAAATATGGGATCCATGAATAAGACCAAACCAAAATAAGGGATATAGGGATATAAAATGCTCATGATATAAGAGTTTTTACAAAGTTCACACACCCTTTTTATTATGTCACCAATACTTGTTTTTTAATTGTTGAAATCATGTTTTCCATGTTCTATTCTTATTATCAACTAGAAAAAGGATTAGAATTAGGAAAATTGTTTGCATCTCTAATTACCTGAAATATCAAAGCAATCATCAATTCTTAAACCAATCTTTAAGAGCCTTGTCAGGTGTTCCAAAGTTGGATTAATCATGGAATATTTTTCCTCTACTCAATCATTATCAAAATTATCTTTATATTATCATTTAATGGTTATGGATTACTATCTCATGAATCATAAAATATTATCTCAATTTTAAAGTAAATTTTATACTTTTTAATGATCTCGAACAAATCATGATGGACCACCGCATATAGCAGTGTAATAATGTGTCAATTTTAGATCTAAAAATCATGGAATATATCTATAAATTTATATTTTAAATTATTTATAGAGAAATAAAAATGTTTTATAATATTTTACATCATTATAGTGATATCCAGTTACTCATTTTGAAATGATTTCATTCTCCAATTATCCATAAATCTTTAACCAATGCATTGTGGCATGTCTAAAAATTTATACTATGTGAATCACTAGACCTTGATCCTAGTAAAAAATAAATTTTTAAAGGTATTTATATTATATAATGAATTTCAATCTTATTGTGTGGATTTTTATCTTATGGTGTATCCAAATTTTTAAATGAATATTACTACAATCAAAACTCAAGGATTCTTATTATAGCATGAAACCTATATATGAATAAAATTTTATCTCCAAAAAAGAGACACATGGTGAAATCCATGTTGTTTGTAGTGTGGAAATCACATAAGTGTAAATTACCCCTTCATTAATCCTGATACATCATAATTATTAGCAAACCATAATTTGGTATTTCCTTCCTTAATAAATCTTTATTACTTATTTTCCAACTCAACTATAATTGTCTTTCAATACCATATATGAGAATGTTAACAATAAATACAACATGAAAATACATCAAAATTGAATAAATTAATTATCATAAGAAACTATTCATAGAATTCTCCCAATGTGTTATGGTTATCTAAACATTACATCATATGATAAAATTATGTTTTTGAGAGTTATATAGCCCTTAGTGTAAGGTTCAATACTCTATTGATAAAATACCGATTGAGATAATCTTAAATTATACTTTTTTAACCCACTTTATAATTATTTTTCAAGAACCAATGTCACTTCAGTATCCCCCAATATATTTTTTGGAAACATGAAAAACAATTGAGATCTTCTCTATATTTAACAACCAACACCTCATGTCTCCATATGAAAGAAAAAATTGTTTCTTCTCTTCTCTCATATGGTTTTACCAATAAAGACATAGAGATTATATCCCTTTATAAGAAGATTTATTTTTATATACACACCTATTAATAAATGAGAAGTAATAAAAGGGGGAAAATAAAATTGTGAACTCATAGGGATTTTGGGATAGAATATACTCCCATTTACAGTTTTAAGTGTCATAAGGCATCCATAATTATGGGATTAATCAAGATAACTTTAACATTGTACTTTTTTGAAACATATTTTAATGAAATTTATCCACCTTCCATTTTCTCCTTGATAATATGGTACTTTTCTTAATATTCTTTACCCTTGATTTGTTTATTGGATTTATTGAAAAATTTATTGCATTTTGATTATCGTATACAATTATCAATGGGTATGCAACATTGACCCTTGTGTCTTAAATTTATGACTTAATACATATTATTTGAGTTGTGTCTTATGATATAAAAACATGGAAATATTATATTATGCTTAGTGTTACTGAATTTTTTTTTTAAGAAATGTATCATCCTCTAATAAATAATATACCTCTAGATGTTTACTTTTGATCTAAAATTTCACATTCCCAATCCATATTAGAACTAATATTAATCTATAATATTAAATCTTTATTTAACCACATTATATAATAAAGAGTCTCATTAATATATAAAAATATCTATTTCATTGTAATAAAATGACACTCCATATGATTTCTTTGGAATCATCCAAAAATATTAATGATAAACACAATTTTCATTCTAGAATCTATCAAGTAAAGTATTTAATTTATATTCATTAAAAATTAATTTTGATCTAAAATAATTTATTTTTAAAATAAGGAAATATTAGTCCTTAGTACTATAGGATTAGTAGCCTCTCTTAATTCATCCATTCAGAACACTTTACCAACTCGAGGGCATATTTTTCTTATTAGTGAAAGATAAATCTTTAAATGTTCATATCTAACAAACTTAATAATAATTATATCATTCTAATTAATAAAATATTAATGTGATTTTTAATTTGGATATAAGAAAAATCTCATGTTTTCTCTTAGTTTCTCGTAAAAATAAGTTCATTGGAATACATGATCATAATGATTAAATTTATTTCATCATATAGGACATAGAGTTTGTTATCCACCATGAAATTTTTGAAATTTATTTTCTTTAAGATACTTTCTAGCTTTTAATATCTTTCTCAAGGTTCTTATTTTTAACTATATAATTATTTAATGATCTTGAAAATGTGATAATCATAACCATCAAGTATAAAACCACATATTTTTATAATACAAACCACTTACTTAAGTTCAAAATTCAAGAATACCAACATCACATTGATTTGGAACACTTATTATTTATATATTGAGTATATAAAAAGAAAAAAATTATATGATTTCAATCATTTTAAATGTAGAAAACTTTTCAATAAATTATATACCCTTAATTTCATAGTGACCCTCGCAAATAGTATGTGCTTTGTTCCATGCTACTTCTCCCTTCTGATTGAGTTTATTTATAAAAAATCACTTTTCCCAACAATATTCCGAGATTTTGGATATATCACTAAATACCATATTAATTTCATATTAATATAATAAATCTATTCTTCCGTCACTTATTTAAATCTTTTGTATCAATGCTTCATCATCACTCTTTGGTTCAAATTTTAAAAATAAATTGGTAATATACAAATTCCTTAGAATTAATTATATTTGAACACCCTTTATAATGTCTCTAATGATTTTTTAGTTCAATGAAATTTCTATTTCTTTTGAAGATATATTCTTATTAATCTAAACCTTCCTCAATTTGTAAATTTTATAATCAACTTGATAATTTTGAAAATTTGGTAATGTGCTAAAATATATCTCACGTTATCCTACCCATTCTCCTTGAGAATATGTAATATCATTATTAATAGGAAATGATTTTTTTAAGGAGTTTTAATTATCCAAAATAATAAAATCATAAATATCAATAAAGTTATTCAAATTATTTTTGAAACACCATAAATCCCATCCACTTTTTTTTAATCAAATAATTATCTCTTTATTGGCTCTCTCATCAAACAATAACAAATTTCATCCATTATATTGATGTAACATGCTATGTTTAATATTTTTAATCTCTTTATACTAGGTTACTTCACAAACCACATGTCATAAATTATATCCACTAAATTTGGTAATAATAAACACCAGTATAGATTGTTAGAAACCATATAGTAGCTTTTCTCTAAAATAATTTTAAATATTTGTGCTCTAATTACATGGTTCTCCCTATATCCACCAAACATTGGTTTTTCCATTCATATATCCCAATTTTGGTTTTTTATAGAGTATTATTTCAATTCTTAATTCCATGATTATTAACATAATCCTCAAAAAATTCATTATTTAGGTGAATTTTCAAGGTGAAATATTATAATAACACATTCATTATGACTTTTAAAACGCCATTAAAAGTGATTAAACCACTCAAGAACTTAATATTTACTCAATATAAAGTAAATAGAAGTAATAGAAGTAAAATAATCAAAAAAATTATTAAATTACTTATCTATGTTAGTTGATATCAATCCCATAGAACCACCCATGTAAAAACCCCTTGTTTTTTAGGATTTTTAATTTCATAAAGGAAATTGAATTTTTATCCTAGAGTAGGAATCACATTGAGAATGAATATTTATACTGGAATCTTGAGGGTTTGAACATCTATTGGAAGAAGTTTTTTTGTATTTTAGAAGGACTGAGAGTTGTTTTATAATGATTTTCATAGAGTTTGTATAGAAACTGAAATTTTGGACACTTTTCTCTTGGAACATGGTTTCAGTTACATGGTTAAAGGGAAAATTTGTGGGTCCCCTTACATGGGAGATTTTCTAGTTTATTTTAAACACGCATGGTTATGGTGCACGAATAGAGGAAAAATTTTGTGAAAACCATGTGGGGTGTAATATTAAACCATTAAATCATATAATGATTCATACATTGAAACATTATTATCACACATTTTGGTAAAATATGTGTCCCAAATATGTGGGGTGTTGATCACATTGTTGAGCATGTCAAATTAGTTGTTTAATTTTTACAATAATTTCTGCAGTATAGCAACAACCCTAGGTCGTATCTCGACGGAGCCTTAGATCATTAATTGAAAAAGAGTGTTTTGATTATGAATATAGAAGGGAAATGGGATTTAATAAAACTTTGGTTTTTATGATTAAATATTACAATAGAAAAACTAAAGCGATAAAACGAGGTAGAAATGAACAAGATTATTTAAATGTGATTTACCCAAGGGAGTATCGTGATGCTCATTCTTCGTCACTTAAAGAGAAAGGGTGTGGATATTTTAATCCATGGTTTGACACACCTATTACCATAATGTTAATGAGTTTATTCTAGGATTACTCTTATGGTTCAGTTGAAAACACACAATGATTCACCAGACATCACCAATGATTGGGTGATTTGTGTTCGACTTCATAACCGAAACTCAACAAGGGAACTCACGAAGAACTTGATGTTTTGTCCAAGTTTGTATGTTATTTATTTGTGATACCATGAAATAAATTTACATGGCCTTGATATTTCATATGTGATTTCAATTGACCAATATGAACCACACAAACACCGTAATTGAATGAGGGAGGAAAAAGGGATGAACGGTGTGTGAAACATCACATGAAAGGGTACCCAAAAATTATCATTTGAGTCTGATTATAACATACCAATATATAAATAAATTAAATAAAAATAGAGGATGAATAAAAACAACATAAAACCTATAATTAAAAAGGATCATTCAAAATAATGCAATTATGAATCTCGGGATTACATCACATTCCTCCCCGGGAGATCACAAGGGGTTTAGAAACCCATGGGAGGGGAGGAAGAAGAAGATGTTGAAGTAGAAGTTCTCATTGCCTCCAGAACTTATATGGATGTTTAGAAGACTCCTTGGGGACTACAAAATGGTAGAACCTTTCCTCCTGGCCAAACTCCTAAATAGGGATCCCAAGGTTCCATTTTATAGAAAAATTGAAAGGTGGTTTTGGGTACACATATTTCTTCAAACCACTTGTGCCACGCGTTTTGACCATTAGAAAATAGAATATCCCTTTTTAAAAAATTGGAAATTTGTATCCCCAATTCCTTCATATATTCACCAAATTTTTTGAATCAATTGGAAAAGTTGATCCGAAGATAATGACATATTAAATAACACCAATTTTGACTTCTCAAAAATTTAGTGTTCTGGAAATATCAGGTTTGTTGGGCCCCTTTATGGTAGAATTGGGCTTGGGTTTCTTCATAATAGTTTTATCCCGTTAAGGTTTGGACCAGAATACAAAATATTATCCCATTTGGATGCACGGATGTTTCTAAACAGGCAAAACACTGGACAGGTCTTCATGGATCCAGGCAATTTTGGCCCATTTTTCTTCCACTTCATCAGGGGCCCTCCAAATCATCTCATCCTGCATTGAAAACATCAAAACAAGTAAAATTTCCCATTTTAATAGTGATAAACACAAAATAATGGTATCAAACCTGAATTTCAATTTGTTATAATTTTTATAGTTTTTAGTACAAAACAAGTTTAGCACAGTGGTGTAAGGTTAAAAATGAAACAGTGAATCATGGTACACTCACACCCCCACACCTAAACATTTTTACTCCTGGGAAAAGTATAATATCCTAATCATATCTCATTCCTAAATAAATGGTGTGAAAACATCAAAGATTATTTTTAAATGAAATTTATCATGTCTCATTTATGGAATCAATTTTCCTATCATTTTTCTTTTCTAACATTCAAATTTGTTCAACTTCATTTGTTAACCCATGAAACATGTCGCAACCTACCTCACCTAAATGTTTTTCCTCTTCACTCAAGGAACATATGAATTTGGATTTATGCTCCTTTCCTATAGTTCATGTGATCTTACCATATTCTTTCTAATATTCTCATTTCTCTACCAGCAGAAACTAGGGTACTACTCAAGAAGACTTCCAATATGTTGTTCTGAGGTTAAAGGGTTTGTAGGATTTAATGTTTAAAAATTTAATGCAGAAAAGGAGTTTTTAATATCTTATGTAAAAAATATGTCAAAATTAAGCAAGTTTTCACAATGAATGTACACAATAAACCCCTCACAAAGTGTATCACCTTCAACTCACTCTCCCCATTTCCTATTTTTGTGGGTCACAACCAAGCAGTTAATAATAATGAGTAAACATCCTCTTTTCTCCATTTTTTTATTTTGTTCTATTTTTTTCAATGTACAAAACTATTTTTTTAATGTATAGTTTTTTTAGATTATAAATAGGGAAACATGTTTAAAATAATAATGTAATATGGCTTGTGAACCCATTGCCCTAGGAAAATGTAGGAACCTTTTATATCAACCCATAATAATGATTCTCTCCACAGAATCCCCATGGAAACACCCTCTCTCCCACACTTGCTAAAAATAAAACAAGAATATACACAAGAGATGGGTAGGTAGGTATATATTAGCTTGTAATGTGGCTACCAAACAGGCATTTCATGGTCTCTAAGGATTAGGAAGGATAAAATGTCAAGGTGGCCAAAATAGTGGTTAATTATACAAAGGTATTTTCAATGAACGATTGCCTCTATCATGAATGTAGCATACTTGAATCTTATGGCTTCAAATAGAATCAACGAAAAGTTATATTTTCTCTATATGACCTGAGACTCTCAAAAGAATATGAAATAAAGGGATTATCATATCTCTCGTATAAGGGATTAAAATTTTGGTCAGTGTTAATGAGGCATGGGTTTCAGAAAACCATTAAACACCTACAATTATTTAAAAATAAAAATTCTAGAAAAAATTTCCATATCAACATTCATTTGAAAAACATTTTTCCAAAAACCATGGAATTTTCTGCACAATTCACTCAAGCATGAAAAATGATTGTGGATATTCTTTTTAAGATCAATTTTTATCTAAAAACACAAAATAAAGAAAACAAAAAAGAAAACAAATCTTTATTTTTTATGTTTTTTTATTTTTTCTATCCCAACTATGACATGTCACCCTCCCCCACACCTAAAAGTTACATTGTCCTCAATAAAAGTATTTTAAATAAATAGAAAACAAATAAAGGTATGGAGAAGGAATAGTCTGTTAAGTGATGCCATATGTGGCATCTATCAGTTGGATTTCCTCCATGAGATTCTTTGTAAAATCCTCATAGAAGTGTTTGAGCCTCTACCCATTGAAATTAATGCACTGTCCACTCTTCTCATGCCAAACCTATATCGCACCAAAAGGGTAAACATCAGTAATAGTATGAGGACCGAGCCATCGTGAACAAAGCTTACCTGGGTTGAGTTTTATCCTGGAATTGTACATGAAGACCTTCCCACCAATATGGAACTTCCAATAATGAATCATGATATTATGGATATCATGTGTCTTCTCTTTATATATTCAAGAGTTCTCATATGCATCGCGTTGAATTTATTCCAACTCTTGAATTTATAGCCTCTTATGCTCACCTGCATCTAAAAGATTCATATTAATTTTTTTAATATCCCAATATACATGGTATTATACCTCCATCATTAGATGAAAAGTATTTCCCAATACAATCATGTGTGGTGACATTTCGATTGGGGTTTTAAAATCTATACAGTACGCCCAAAGTGCATCATCCAATCTCAAAGTCCAGTCTTTCCTATTAGGTTGTACCATTTCTTCCAAGATTCATTTAACTTCCCAATTTGTGATTTATTCTTGTTCGTTAGTTTGGTGATGATATGAAGTGGAGACTTTATGATCAAGCCCATACTTATGAAGAAAATTTTTCATGTTTTGATTGAAAAAATGTGAACACCGATCACTAATGATGAATCTTGGTAAACAAAACCTACTAAAAATTTGAGACCTCAAAAAATCAACATCCACTCAAGAGTCATTAGTCCTAATGGAATTTCTTCCACCCATTTAGATACATAGTCAATATCCAATAATATGTAAAAATCCAAATTAATTTTGAAAAGTCCCCATGAAGTCAATGCCCCATGCATAAAATATTTCATAGAATAGCATGGGTTGTTGGGGCATTTCATTCCTCTTGGAGATATTCCCTGTAAATTAACAATGACTACATGACTTGAAAAATCTATGGACATACCTATAAAATGTTGGCCAATAAATTCATGAGTCATGGACCTTTCGAGCTATACGTTGAGAGCCAAAGTAGACCCCATAAGCCAACATGTGGTAGAAGGTCAAAACAGAGGTGAACTCTTAGTCAGGGACACACCGACGAACTACTTGGTCACTAAAAATTCTCCCCAAATATGGGTCATCCCAAATGTACAAAGGAGAATCATGATTTAAGTCTCTAGGATTGTGAAGTGCTGAAATCAATGGGGACCCTAGATGTAGCTATAAAATTCACAATGTCTGCATACCATTGGGTAAGGTCCACAACATCACCAAGGTTCTCATGAGGGAATAATTCTCTAATGGGGAGGGGTGATTCAACATGATGGTCCAATGGTGGGGAAATCCTACTAATGTGGTCAACTGCCACATTTTCCTCTCCTCTCTTATCTCTAATATCAAGGTCAAACTCTTGGAGGAGGAGAATCCACTTAATGAGGCGGGGCATAGCTTCAGGTTTCTTTAGGAAGAAAAGAAGAGCCACATGATCAGAAAAGACAATGATATTTGACCCGATAAGATATAAACGGAGTTTTTTCAAGGAAAAACAATAGAAAGAAGTTCTTTTTTAGTGTTTGTGTAGTTTTCCTGGGCAGGGTCAAGGGTACGAGAGGAAAACGCAAAGATATGAGGAGCTTTCTCAAACCTTTGTGGTAAAACTACCCAAACTGCAAAGTTAGAGGCATCACACATAAGCTCAAATGGGAGATCCCACCTTGGTGGTTGGATGAAGGGAGGTGATTTGAGAGTCCTTTTTAGGAAATTGAAAGAATCCTCACAATTTTTATCAAACACAAACTCAGAATCCTTTTGTAATAAATGGGACAAGGGAAGTGTGATCTTACTAAAGTATTTAATGAATCGGTGGTAAACATCAGTATGACCCAAGAAAGATCGCACCTCACAAACACATTTTCGATATGGAAGGGTTGAAATTAATTCAATTTTTTATTTATCCACTTGAATTCACTCTTTTAAAATAACACTAACAAGAACTATCCCCCATCCAACCATGAAATGGCATTTCTCATAATTTAATACAAGATCTTTTTCTATGAAACGGTGGAGGATAGAACCTAGGTGATCCAAAAAGTTCTCAAAGGAAGTCCCATAAACCATGAAATCTTCCATAAAAACTTCCATAAAATTCTCTAGGTACCTAGAAAAAATACTCAACATACATCGCTGGAAAGTATCGAGAGAATTACATAGACCAAAAGCCATCCTTCTGTATGCAAATGTGCTAAATGGATAGGTAAATGTTATCTTTTATTGATCCTCATGGGCTATATGGATTTTAAAATAACCTGAATAGCCATCAAGGAAACAATAATGGAACTTACCAGCCAATCCTTCTAGCATTTGGTCAATGAAAGGTAGAGGAAAGTGGTTCTTCTGCGTGGCTTGATTCAGTTGACGGTAGTCAATACAAACTCTCCAACTATTTTTCACACGTGTTGGAACCAATTTATTCCTTTAATTTGACACAACTTTTATTCCTATTTTTTTAGGCGCAATTTTCACCGGGCTAACCCATTTACAATTAGATATAGGATAAGTGATCCCCACAGTAAGTAATTTACTGAATTCCAATTTTACCACTTTAAGGAGAGAGGGATTCAACCAGTTTTGAGATTGTCTTATGGGTTTAGCCTCATCATCAAGAATTATATGGTGCATACAAATAGATGATCTAATCTCGAGAATATCATTCAATGTCCATCCTATTGCCTTTTTACACTCTCTCAAAAGGTTGAGCAGTTTTGATTCCTATTGTTGAGAGAGTTTGTTGGAAATAATGATGGAAAATTGGTCAATACCTTCAAGATAGGCATATTTTAAATTAGATGTAATTGGTTTTAATTCCAAATTCAAGGTTTTTTCGAATGAGGGAGGTATTTAGGGGAAGTGAGGTCCATGAAACTATCTATCTGCTCATGTTTATTCTCTAAAGATAGAGAATCTATTAAAATGAGATTTGCAGAATCATCGACAGTAATGGGTACCTCATAATGAACACACTCATCAATTAAAGCACAAAATTTACACTTTTAATAACCCACACAACACTAAAAACATGAATCAAAACTCAAATCATCCAAGGGTGAATAAGAGGAAAATTAATCAATGTATGGGTTGAGGAATGAATTCTGTGTGTGTGTGCATTGTTTGAGAGTACTTCCATCGAATATATAGGAAGAGTTAAGTTCTCTTCAATGGGGTGTTTCATAGCCACAAGGATGTCAAAACTTACCTTTTCTCCACCAAACTCCATGGACAGCGTACTGTTATGAACATTAATGATCATATTTGCTATTTTAAAAAATTTCCTCCCAAGTATGAGAGGGGAATGTCCTTGGGTTTGGGTATCTTCCATATCAAGAATGTAGAAATCAGCGGGGAAGATGAAATTCTTCACTCTTACAAGGACATCCTCAATCACTCATATAGGATGAGTAGTACTCTGGTTTGAAAGTTTCATGACAATGCCTGTTGGTTAAATCTCTCTAACCTATAGAGAAGTATACACGGAGTGAGGCATTACATTAATGGAAGCACCTAAATATAACATATCATCTGAAAATAATGTCTCCCCTAAGGTACACGGTATTGTGAATGTACTTGGATCCATGCATTTAGTTGGAATTATTGATTGAATCATTTCCAAGACATTCCTTCCCAATTTGAATCTCTCATTCCCCTTCATCCTCCTTCTATGGGTGAAAATCTATTTAGGAAATTTTGAATAATGGTTAATTTTCTTGATTGCATCGAGTAAAGGAATATTAACTTGAAATTTTTAAATGTATCCATTATTTAAATATCAATCTCATTATAATAATTTTTCTTAGATTTATAGAGTATTTGGGGGAAAGGAAGAGTAATGGATTGTTCATTTGAATCATCAATGATAATTTGATAACTCTTTTTATTTTTTTCTTCATTAGAATATTTTATGGGTGGAGAAAGAGTGTTTTCAAGAGGGGTACATACCTTTGGCATAGAATAAGTAGAAGGAGAAACTTCATTACCACTAAGAAGTGTAACTGCACATAAATTACCTTTTTCCTTCAGATTGGAAATGGTTTGGGATGGTAGTTGTCTAGAACCTTGCATCTTAATCTCACTGATGGTGTTCTCTAATTATCCCACTTGAGTTCGTAGGTCTGGAATTTTCAATTGTGTGGTCTGTTGGAACTAGAGGTTCTGTGTTTACATTTTTTTTCTCCATGTCCATGAGTCTTGGTTCTGATTTTGGAGGAGGAGAATGATTTTTTTAGAAGTTAAAGGATAACAGGGTTCCATACCTTGTCCTTGTTGATACTAATTCTGCTTGGGGTAGCTTGATTTTTCTCCTTGTCAGTACTGGGGTTGTGCTTTCCACTAGGGGTTTGGATTTGGCCTGAATAGTTCTTAATTGAAGGGAGGTTATTGTTTGAATTGAATCCCAGGGAAAACAGCTGCAAAAGACTCAGGTGAATCTTGAAGTTATGGGAAATGGTAAGAAAAATTATTATTTTCAGAACAAATATCACAATGTAATAGAACTAGAGGAAATTGTGAGTTACCTTGTGCTTGAGATAATTTATTAGAAGGGTATGCATCTCATCAAGATTGTTATCTACCTTTTTTCTAGAGATAAATTACGTACCTCGTTAACTCCTCGAGTTGTTGCAATGGCTCGTGTACCAAATTGTTGTGCATTTTGAGCCATGTTGGCTATTAAGTCATGAGCAGCAGAAGGAGTTTTATCAACTAGGGAACCATCAGCTACAACATCAATCATTCCATGATCCATGATGATAAATTCCTCATTGAATTGTTGTATTAATAGTTTTTCACTAATCTGGTGGTGGGGGAAGCTTGATAAAAGTCTTTTTAATCTCTCCAAGTATTCATGAAGGGTCTCTCCTTGGGACTGCCTAATTCCACAGATTTCTTTCCTAATTGATATAGTTTAAGAGGCAGGGAAGAACTTATCTAAAAAGAGTCTTTTAAGGTCATTCTAGCCCCCAATCATGTTAGGAAAATAGTATATCCAATTTTTGTCTACACCATCAAGGGGGAAAGGGAAGGCCCTAAACTTAATTAAGTCCTCAGACACATTTTGGGGTTTCATGGTGGAGCACACTATGTGAAACTTCTTAAGGTGTTTATGAGGGTCCTCACCAAAAATACCATGGAATTTAGGAAGAAGGTGGATTAGGCCTAATCTTAGCTCAAATTTGGTTTCTTCCTTGGGATATTGGATGTCCGCAGGTTATTACTCTACATCTGGGGTTGTCAGTTCTTTTAAGGTTCGATTGTTTGTAGGCAGGTTTTCCTTGGTTTGATTGGGTTCAATTTTTGATTGGTTTATGGACACTTGAGGTTCCAAAAGGTGTTCCCCAGTGTTACTTGATTGACCTTCTATATATTCCTTGATTTTTTAATGAAGTTATATTTAAATTTCATGGTCAAATTCAATTAGTGTTTCTTTACCAGATCTTTTCATGCAACAATGATGTCCAGTTTGATTGACTGATTGTTAATTATTGTTGCTTTGATTTTTAAAAAAAATATAGAAGATGAATGAAATAAAAATACTTAAGAAATTAAATAAGTAAAAAAAGATAATTGTATACTACAAAATTATATAAATAGATATGGATAATAAGAATTAAAATAGAGAGAGAGTAATAACACACAAAAACAACCAAAAATAGAAACAAAAAACCAAAACAAAAACAATCGAATGGGGTGGGGTATTGAAAGGGGATCTAATGAAGAATTAAGATAAATAAATAATAGTAAATAAAGAAAAAAAATATCTTGGATCCCTGGAAATGGTGCCAAAATTTGATCGTATTGTCGAGCATGTCAAATTAGTTGTTCATTTTTTACTAGAATTCCTGCAGTATAGCAGCAACCCTAGGTCGTCTCTCGATGGAGCCTTAGATAATTAATTAAAAAAGTTAATTTTGATTATAAAGATAGAATGGGATTGGGATTTAATAAAACTTGGGGTTTTATGATTAAATATTACAATATAAAAACTAAAGCGATAAAATAAGGTAGAAATGAACAAGATTAATAAATATGATCAACCCAAGGGAGTATCATGATGCTCATCCTTCATCACTTTAAGATAAAGGGTATAGATATTTTAATACATGGTTTTTAACACCTATTACCATAATTTAACTGAGTTTATACTAGGATATCTCCTAGGTTTCATTCGAAAACACACAATGATTCATTGGACATCGTCGATGATTGGGTGATTTGTGTTCGACTTCAATATTGTAACACACCAAGGCAGCACACGAAGAACTCGATGTGCTATCTAGGTTTTTATGTTATTTCTTTTTTATACCATGACATAAATTTACATGTCTTTGACAGTGCATTTGTGAGTTCATGACCAATATGAAACACACAAACACTACAATTGAATGAGGGAGGAAAAAGGGATGAACGGTGTGTGAAACATTACATGAAAGGGTACCCCCAAACATGATCATTTGAGTTTGAGTATAAAAAACCAGTATATAACTCAATTAAATTAAAATAGAGGATTAATAAAAAAACATACATCCTGGAATTAAAAAGATAATTCAAAATAATGCATGTATGAATCTCGAGATTACATCACGTTCCTCCCTGGGTGATCACAAGGGGTTTAGAAACCCATGGGAGGGGAGAAAGAAGAAGATGTTGAAGTATCACTTCCCATTGCCTCAAGAACTTATAGGGATGTTGAGAGGACTCTTTCGGGACTCGAAAATGATAGCACCTTGCCTCCTGGCCAAACTCCCGAATAGGGATCCCAAGGTGCCATTTTATAGAAAAATTTGAAGGTGGTTTTGGGAACATTGATATCTTAAAACCAATTGTACCATGAGTTTAGGCTATTAGACAATCGAATATAGATTTTGAAAAATCTAGAAAGTTATATAACCACTTCCTTACTATCTTCACCAAAATTTTGGAATCAATTGGACAAGTGGATCCAGAGATAAGGACAGATTACAGAACGCCACTTTTGACTTCTCACAAATTCAGTGTTCTAGACATATCAGGTCGGTTGGGCCCATTGATGGCAGAATTGGGCTTGGGTTTCTTCATAATATTTGTATCCCATTAAATTTTGGACCAGAATAAAAAATATTATCCCATTTTTATGCATGTAATTTTCTCAATGGGAAAACAAGTGGACAGGTCTTCATGGATCCATGCAATTTTGGCCCATTTTTCTTCCACTTCATCATGTGCCCTCCAAATCACCTCCTCTTATATTGAAATCATACAAAAAAAGTAACATTGACCATTTTAATAGTGATAAACACAAAATAATGGTATCAAACATGAAGTTCAAATTGTTATTATTTTTATAATTTTTAATACAAAACAAGTTTAGCACAGTGGTGTAAGGGTGAAAATGAAACAATGAATCGTGGTACGATTAGGTGTGAGTACACTAAGCTATGGAAACCACAAGGTTGGTTCACTATTTAGAATACCATGTGGTCTGCCTATTTTTTTAAAATTTGAATATAAAAAAATGGTTGTCATTTTTTGAATCCCTACCCACCCCCACCCCCCAATATTCTTCTCTAGTTATACAATCCCCACCCATCCATGCGCTCCCTCTTTCTCCTCTCATCTTTTGGGTCGTTCTGCTATGATTCTTGTTGAACCATGGTGTTTTTCATTAGGGTAGGTAGTTGTGGGTGAGTTTGATGTTTTATATGTAAAAATTATTTGTATTTATCTTTTTTTCTTATTTACTTTTATGGTACCCTAAAATAGGGTTTTCATTACATTTTATTAAATATTCAGATTGAATAAAAAATTTCTGTAGTTTCTTGGTGAGTGGAATCTTATGATTATAAGGTAAGATGTGAATTTATTATTTCAAATTTATATGTTTGTTATGTGATTCATGGTAAATAGTTGTGTGTATGGTGGTCTGGGTGATATTGGGTATGAAATTCCTAGAGTTTTTGTTTTTCATGAGATACTAGAGGTTAGTTTTCTATGTGAACTAATTTTTTTGTCATAGTATGGTATGGATGGTGCATTATATAGTTTAATGGATGGTTAGTCATGATAACACCAAGTTTGGATCATTTCATTATGGTGTGATGACTAATTTGTTTCAGTGGGAATAGGTTGGGAATTGAACAAGTAGTTGTAGGTGATGGGGATTATTAGAGTTTAGGTTATGTGGTACACCATGATAAATGGGTTGGTGATTTCCATTAATATGGGTGGTAGATATGGTTCAAAGTTTTTCATGGATGTTCACCAATGGTATGGCAAAAAATTATGGTTAAATAGATCACCATAGTTTCCTAATGGGACTATTAGGTTCATGCACACATAGGATAGGGACCATGAGGTGGTGGTAGCCACTAGTTGTGGATAGAGTCATCTGTAGATTAAGCATCATAGGGGATGGTGTGGAAAATTAGTATGAATTAGTTTCTTACCATATCATTCCATGGTTAGTGATAGTTAAGACCACTAGTTAGGGGATAAGGATCACCATTTCTATGGGGTTGATGGTCTAAGACATGGAAGTGTGGGTATCTTCATGCCATCATATGTCAATCTGTTGAACAGGAAGTGAAAAGTATATGGATGTACTTGGGATTTTTTAGATGGATTATGGACAAGTTTTTGTGGTATTGGAATGACTTGGATTGTTATGTAGTTATGTTTGGTGCATGAAACTATGTGATGTGTAATTGGTTGGAAGTTTGAGGGTTGTTCTAATATGATGGACCATAGATTTATCATTCCAGTACAAAATTGGTTGTAGAAGTTAAATTCTTACTTCTATATGTTTAGTAAAATGGTATTGGGTTGTATGATATATGTTTTATTGTTTTTTTATTTATGTTTTTACATACAGTGGTATATGTATGAATGTATGTTAATAATGCCATTAGTAGTATCCTGCTGAGTTCATACTCACACCCTATACAGGCCCTCTAGGACATGTGAAAAATTCAAGTTTTTGGGTATAGTTAGGGTAAAAGGCTTGACATCAAGAGATTAGTAGAAAGCGTAATGAAGATATTTCATGCATCACATGGGATGATTTTGGAAAGTGGGCCAGTTTATCCTTAGTATCGAGCTGGTTACTATATTTGCTTATTCCGTTCATGTTTTTATGTGATCGCCCCATGGGTGGTATTGTTTACTCTTGTATGAATGGTGTGTCATGTGGATATTAGTGGGATTATTACATATGTATTTTTATCTTTTTATTTTAATTAACTTTTATTTCTTCCATTATATTTTATTTATTTCTTCACCTATGTTATTATTATTATTTTTATCACCAGAGGGTATATTTTACCCACTATCACCCAATAGACCCTCACTACTAATTGATAGCCTTTGGAATATATCCAAAAATGCCTAAGGACTTGTGAAATACCATCAATATATCAATTATCAAGTTTTTTATGGGGTGTAAGGGAATTACAAAGTGTTATCAATGATTGGGTTTTTTAAGTTAGTACCTGAGAAGTTTAGTTACAAATAGATAACAATATTTTAATATTACAAAGTGGAATTAAAGATTAATTATAAGCGAGTGTATTGTTATTTGGGTGATGGTGGACTGGAATTCTATAAATGTATTAAAATATCGAATGAATACCATTCTCTGTGTCTGGCCAACACGGGTATGGGAAGAAGTCCAAGTGTCTAGGTAAAATGGATTTTTTCTTATTTGTGTTGTTAAAATTGAGTTTTTTATCTTAATGAAATTCATATTTTATGTTATCAATTTCTTTATTTAGACTCTTAAACCCAAGAGGTAAGACGGGATATTCAAGTGTTATATTAGGCATATAGATCTTAAATAAAATATGTTTTTTTATTATGATTGTTTCATGGAACATATAATAAAAAGTTTTTTTTATTCAATGTTTCATTAATATGCTAAAAAATTATCATATTCACTTGGTGTAACTTCACTTAGCTATCCTAGGAAAGGTTAGTGTTTTTATAAAGGAAAATTTGGTCATCTAATTAAAGTGTTAGCAAAAATCTATATGGTGTTTTCCTTTATAGATTCTTAGTGGAATTATACTTAACTAGCTCATGTATATAATTCTTAATTTGAATGGGTATGTGTATCCAATGTGGGTATGATGGATGTGGTTCCTGACCCTAATATGGGTAGGTAGGGGGAATAAGGTTCTAGTGATATATGCCTTGGGTTTAATAGGGAAGTGTAATGGTTGAGGGTCGTACTACCTATTGCATATTTCTCTATTTTTAAAATATAGATTTTTATATCTTTATTTATCATGGTTTTTGGTCCTCAGTGAGATTACACCTAGACAACCTCCTTTAGAGTATGGTGAGGGTGTAGATTTTTTTCTTCCAAGTCATGAATTGGATGAGGTCCCATAGGGATGGGGTGAGCATGATCCATGCATAGAGGCTCAAAGGTAGGTAGGAAATCCACATTAGGTAGAAGAGTTGGTCTAGTGGAAATATGATTAGTTTAGTGTGATATTTGTATGGGTTATTCAGAGTATTGACTATGGATATTAGGGATCTGAGTCTTCTATAAAGTATTTGATGTTAGTGATCTAGTTATAGTACCCTACATTGTTCTAATGAGAGGGTTCATAGAAGGTAGGAGAGTTTTGGATAGAGACTATGGAAATAATATTGGACACGTTTGAGATGTCACTGGGTCAGAGGGTGAAATTGGCCCTGAATATGATATGAGGACTAGTAAATAAATGGTGGTAAATACAGGTATAGGTAGTATGACATTAAATGGGTACATGAAAATACTTAAAGGAAATTTTTTTTATCACTACTTCTCTATGACACTAATGGTGGATCGAGCTGATGAGTTCATGAACTTGTGGTGAGGAGAGAGCTCAATTGTGGATTATTCTAGGAGGTTTAATTATCTATTTCATTTTTCATCGATCATGGAATGATATGAGATGATTGAGGTGTGATGTTTTTAGGGTGGTTAATGAAATTATATCAAGGTTCAAGTGAACATCTTCAAGATGACCTCACTCTCGAAGGTAGTGAATCGGGAGTTGATAACTAAAAAGAACCTAATGGATGGGATGATATCGAGGTAAATGATCAGGTCAAGTGATAAATGCAGTTGATCTATGGTAATCTGAAAGTGGGTCCATAAGGAGACTCAATAGGGTCATTAGATCATGGGTGGGATGATTTCACCCTAGTGTGTATCATCAAAAAAATGTTCCCAATGTAGTAAGACAAGAAATGTATGGGGTCACTGTGATTGAAAACTAAATGAGTTTTAGGTATGTGTCCAAATGGGGTATATAGAGAGGTTTTTTGGAGGAAATAACAGATAAATTGAATTCATTTATTAAATAATACCTAAGAATCTGAGGTGAAACCAAGGGCGGTATCAGAAGATGGTTGTTGTGATAAGGTTTCAAGTGTGGGTTGTGGAAATGGGAAATATACCTAGTAGTATAAATAATGTTAGGAGGGGATTATACCTATATAAGTAGGAAACTAATGTGGAAATAGAGATTTAGGATAGATATATGTAGTTGATTTGATGTATTCAAAGATGTCTGGAGAGCTGGGGACAATCATAGGTATGTCATGAGTGTAGGACTATGGTTTTTTATTATGTATGATAGATGTCGGTGGATGATGTGCATATTTGATATGTGAATTAATCATATGATGGTTAATATGTGATCATCGGATGTTATGTATAGTAAATATGGTATGCATTGGGATCAGGTATAATAGTGGGCATGAGCAATGATGCAGGAGGAGATATGGGCATCAGGTATGATGTAGGATAATAGTGGGAATCAGTAAATATTTGGGGTGAGATATGGGAGTTGGGAATAATTTAGGATAAAAATTGGAATCGGTTATAATATAGTATTATATTTGGGGATCAAGTATGATACTGGATTACCCTGATCATTAGGTACAATATAGGGCAAGATGTCATCATTGGGTATGATTTAGGATGATAGTGGGAATCAGGTACAATGTGGGATGAATGTGTGAATTTTAATTATGTGGGATGATAATGTATAATGGTATGTTTCTATGTGTGGATAGTAAGTGTGGTCAAGAGGTATAATTTTTATACAATTGTTGTGTTGGGTATTTCATTTCAGTTGAGATTGGGTAGGTGGTTTATATGGTAGAAAGTTCCCATAGAAAGTATTATCCTATTGAGTTAGTAGTCAAGGTGTTTATAGATTCCTAGGTTAATATGGGCATGTTCAATGTCATGTAAAATATTTGGGGTGTGTAGAACGAGATTCTCGAGTTTTGGAGAGTTTTGTTAGTGTATGTATGAGATAGTACATGGATGATCTATTATATGGTGGTTATGGTTTGAAACCATATGCTTCTTTGGTTTTTCAATTTTAGAAATAAATTCATTTTTTACTATACAGTAGGAATCATGTCAGGGATCGGAATTCATACTATAACCCTGAGTATTTTAATATCTCTATTATATTTTTTTGGGAGTGTTTTGTGGTCTGGGAGGTGTATCATAATGATTTTGGGAGTTTAGTTCCAGAATTTTAAAAATATAGAGACTTTTCTTTTGGTTTATGGTATAGGGAGAAGGGGAACCATATGGGTCCTCGTACATAGGATATTTCTTTCATTTTTAACATTCATGGTTAGGTTTCATGGGTTGCGTAAGATTTAGGGTAAACTATGTGGTGTGTTAGGTTAAACCATGTGAAACATGTAATGTGCTTGCATGGTTTCCTAATTGGTGTATAGATTTGTAAATAGTATATCACAACTATGTAGGGTGTGAGTTCCCTGAGTAGTGGGAACCACATGGTTAGTGCACATTTTAAAATATCATGCATCCAAACTGTTCGGTCTTCATGGTTTCTTAAAAAATTGAAAATAATAATAATAATAATTTTTTAATCCCTAAAACACCCATTTTCCCCACTTATTCGGAAATCCCCTCTAAACTATGTACTCCCTCCTTCTACTCTAAGATTTTGGGTGGTTCTCCTCTAATTATTATTTGTTCACGGTGCCATTCATTGTGGGAGTTACTCATGGGATAGAATAACATCCCAAACATAAATATAAATGTAATAACAATATTTGGTTAGTTATTATGATTATTGGTATTATTATTTTTTTGATTTGTTTAATTTTGTTGTCATCCAAAACAAATTATTTTTGAATGAAATAAGACACTTTTTATTCAATAGAAACACTAAAACATTACATTGTAATATGGCTGAAACACCATAAATATCCTAGAATACCTACTACAAGGCCTTTCAGGATCAGTGAAAGAAGACCAAGAACAATAACTATACTAAGTAAGTAGTGATAATCCATCGAGTATGTCTTAATGAAAAACATTATGGCAAGTACTATAGAAAAAGTACTAAGTGTCAAGGGAATTTAAAGCACCATCCATATAATCCAAAATGGTTTAAAGTTTTTAAATACCCTAAACATTTATTTATAAGTCCTTTGTAACCGTTGAATATAAATATGACTGTTATTTTCTCCTAATAATCATTAGAGTTCAAAAAATGTGATCGTTTATATTTTTATAAAACCTTTATAATTTCAGTAAGTATTTCAAATGTTTTAAAATGTTTGAAATATTTTAAAATTTAAATGATGACATGGGTTTAATTGATGTTGGATTTTATATTTGGATTTTGAAACTATAATGTTTTAAAACTCAAAATGAATACAAACTTGTGAAAATAATTACATTTAGAATTTTTTTAACTATGAGAAATAATTATTTCATATATATAAGTAAATTAATATGTATATTCTTCTTTTTCTAACTATTGTCATTTAATAAATTTTTGATAAAAATTTTGGTGAGTACCCCATCTTGACTGAGGATAGTTTGGAAGGCCAAGACCACAAGGTCAGTGGGATATCACAAAGTCATACATGATGAGTGATGAGTCATGCATGAGTCGTGCATGGTGAGGGATAAGCATATACAGGACTCATGTATAGGGCCTAGTCTGGTGCAAGCAAAGTGTGAGTCAGATCGCACACTAATGCAAGTGAGAGTGGGCCAAGGCCTATGGATAGGGGTCCCATGTATAAGGACCCCATTGTGTGTGTTCTTGTCATATAAATGAAGGCAGTGGCATCGAGTTTTATAAGGCATTCCTAAGACCCTCTCGGTTTCAATGTTAGATGTTGATTTTTCTGCGAAATGCAATCCAGGTCATCTGATCTCACCACGTGATATATCATCCATCCACATCGGTTCCTGATCAAACCCCCACCACCACATTTTATTGTCACAAATTTCTTAAACTATCTGATCTGGACATTTTAGACCTCGACCATCCACCCTTTTTAAAAATCATGGATCTATCTTGGTCATCCGATCAAATCTGCGATCTAATCTCATCTGTTCAACTCTTTTTAAAATTGTTAGATCCATTGTAGTCATCTGATCGAACTAAGACGATCGTAGTCATCCAACTCTTTTCTCTTCTTATTCTTTATCGCACCACACCAGTCGATGTTGCACCCTCCTCCATTTCTCCTCCTTAACCAGTGAATCCTCCTACCACTCTCAATAGCGGAGTTTTCTAGTTTCATTTTACCGAAATTCTACATGGGCGCATTAGTTTAATGAAACCCACATTAGATTCCCGTGTAAGTTTTCCATAAAATATATATATATAATAAAACAACTAATTTATTTAGGTTTTACCTTGATTATGGTTTTTATTCTTATCTGAAATTTTTTTATTCGAGTTTCTTAGTTTATATTTTATGTTTAAACTATAGTATATAAAAATATATATAAATGGTTTATATAAACAAATCATGCACACATAACTCTATGATTTTCTTTTCATCCCATGTTTCCATTATCCTCTGCCTGGCTCAACCTCACCCTTGAAGTCGGGTAAGGGTTAATTTACCTCATTTTTTATATGAAAAACCCTTATATACACTTATGTTTATATATGGTTTTTTAAAAATTCAAATCCAAATCCTTTTTAGGTATTTATAGTGATGATTATCAGTATTTCACTGATGTTTTTTATGTATATATTACTTTTAAAATATTACTTAGAGTTTTTTTTTGAATTTTCTAAACTCATACTTATATATATTTATATACATTATGTATACTTAACAAACCTAATATGATTAAGTTTATTTTCTTCTTAATTTAAGCAATTATTTTTAAAGGTGATCACTACCCTTATAATTATTATTTTAATTCTTGATAAAAAAAACCTACACATATATATAAGTACCATAAATACATATATACATGTATTGCTTCATTTTAAGATGTTTTTATGGCACTAACCTTGTTGTGATTTTATTTTTTTAAAGTTATATTTTGATTTGTTCAAAATATATTTGTAAATAATAATAATAACCTTATTATGATTTTATGTTTTGAAAGTTTTATTTTAATTTGTTCAAAAAAATTATACAATACACATGTGATCATATCTGTTGTTAACCATTTTCAAAAAAATAATAAATGGAAGATAATGGATTTGTAATATAATTATTTTCTAAGTCCTCATTGTACCAGGGATTAATTAATCAAGCTAAGCTACTTTAGGAATAAATACAAGTGTTTATATTTCTACATGTTTTACATTTGTAATCAACCCTTGAATTGGATGTTTCCAATATATGTCTTAATTGATTATATGATCACAAATACAATTTTATATTGGAAAACAATAACAAAACCTTTTTTTGTTATTGTGTGACTAAAAATTTTAAAATAGGTCATCACCTTGTTATTACAATTAATATTACATGAATGCATCCCAATTTATAATTTTCGGATAAAATGTTGGAATTATCTTTTGTTAAATTCATATATATTTACAAGCACAAATACATATGGTGAGGTGTGTTTAATTATTTTCATATGCATCAATATATCACATGAAATGAATGTTTTACATTTATAAATAATATATTTTAATTCATAATGAATACTATTAATTATTTAATTTGATTGACACTCCCATTTATCAGTTTACGGTTTAAACATGAATGATAAGTATCTTAAATTCAAAAACATGTAATTGTGCATATAAAGGTCAACTTTCATGAAACAAGGGTTTTGAATTTAAGAGACATTATTTTATGTGACATACCTAAACAATCTATTATTTTATCTGCCCCACTTATCATCACATGTGAAAAAAACGTGTTTGTTTTTTCATGCATATCATTGATAAATTTGATATAGCTATAGCCTAAAGTATAACTGACAAACCATGCAGTTTTTAGATTATTATTTAATTTTATGCATGACTCACTTTATTTATGAATATAGACAGCAATTGAAAAAATGAAATTTATCTCTTATTATAACTTATGGATTAAGAATTTAATTATTCAAAGTGGTATGGAACACTTTTAATAAGAGACATTTAATTTTTTAAAGTGGTATGGGACACCATGAATAAGAGACATATAATAAATCTAACTTGTATAGGACACTTTGATTTAAAGACATATTTAGACATATGAGGAATGCATAGTACTTGTTATGTGATGGGTGAGGCCCGTTATACCCTCTCAGTGCATTGGTAGGCCTCATTAGACAAACTAGATCTTGGCCTGAGGTCTTGAAAGAATGATTATGTATGGTCTTATCATGAGTCCTTGATAGAATATTTATGATTCTCCGACATTATGCTTTCCCTAATTATGTAATTAGTATTTAACCAACCATTTTATTATTCTACTAGTAGAATATCCTTGGTAAATAATATTGTACTTATGATTATGGTAATAAATGGACATGACATAACGATATAAGTACTTAGAAAATCATTTATAAATAAATTTTATAATCTACAAAAAAGTTAGACATTTATATGTCATTTCATAAATTTCATTTTATGTGATAAGTGATTTATGATATTGTTTCTAGTGCAATTTTAAGTAAGTATTATTTCATGTGATTATTTGTACCTACACCCTTACATGTCACCCTTAATTTTGTTTGATCAGCTCCTGACTTATATGTAGCATTCCATGCATTTTTACAATTATGCATATTTTGAAATGTGTTTTATTTCTAACCATTAAATAAATATATAAATTCTTGTTTATGATATTTCCCTAAAAAGGGTTTCTTATAAACTTTGAAAAAAGATGATTATGTACTACAAGAAATGTTGTTTTCTTTTAGTAAAGTGTTTTATTTATGTATAATTATTTTAAAGGGATTTTTTTTAAAACGATTTTATTGATTATTTTTAAAACCCCATACTGGACATTCTTGTTCTCACCCTATGTATTTAAATTATTTTTACAGTTTTAGTGGAAGTACCAAAATTAATTTCTAATGTGGAAGTGTTTATCTCATTATACCTTGCTTAATGTTTACTACACTTTATACTTTTATACCTGAATGTAATATTAGATTCTAATTCTTCAGAACTTGGGCTGGTACAAGATCCTTTGTTTCATGTGATGTTGTGTATATATTCATGTTTCTTCTATTAAAAAAATTACACAGCATTTGTAAGGGTTGAGTCTGATTGCTCGAGCTCAGGTTCTTACATTGGTATCATAAGAACGGCCTAGTGAACTTTGCAAAATTAGAATAAAACTACTAACTTAATTATGTCTTCTAAAATAAAATTCATTTCATACATTTTTATATGGAAGGACAATATTCACAAACTAATCTCTTGTCTCTTCTAGATAAGATACAAGAAATTATAATGTTAAAGTCATGTTTGGATGTATTCAAGCCTTTTAGAAACCTATGTTTGTCTTACTAATGAATTTAACCACTGTCCAACACCCCTAGTGTAATCCAATTCTTCTAGGGGTTGGGTTTTGTTTACTTCCTCATAGTTCATGTAGAACTTGCATTCTATGCGCAACGTGGAAATTATGTCGAGGGTCTCTTTATATGTTTTACCATGTTTCAAAGGTATCTATCTTTGAGGAATTTTTAAGAAGCTACTGAAGCATGTGAACTTTGTACAGATTATCTATCTAAAATTTAGTTCATATGGGAGGATTTATGATTTTAGAATTTTATAAAAATAGGTGGTTCGGTTGGTCTATATGAATCATGTTCCGTCTGATATCTCTGATATTTTCATCTCTCGTTACTTTCGCCTGAGGTCTGATCACTGCATACAAGACTTTGACACTAGCTGATCGAGGTGAATTTGGACCAAATAAATTGAAGAATTTAGAACTACCTTGTAAGCCATGACAACAGACAATCACCAACTCCTGTGGTACTAGTAAAGGTATAAATTAAATGTTTTCATTCAAATTTTGTTAGATAAATTAATAATACAAACTTTTTAGGGACATTGAGGATGATGTGAGAAGGTTGGTGTTGTAGAATCGTATGGGTATAATAGAATTGATAGGGGCCAATTCTATTAAGGGGGATATTTTAATTCCCCAAAATTAAATATAAATGTAATAATATTTAGTTAGTTATTATTATTATTGGTATTATTATTGTATTCATTTGTTTAATTTTGTGTCATCCAAAACAAATGCTTGTAGAATGATATAAGACACTTTTTATTCAATAGAAAAACTGAAACATTACATTACAATAAGGCTGAAAGACAATAACTATCCTAGAATACCTACTACAAGTCCTATCAAGATCACCAGAAGACCACCAAGCACAGCAACTAGACCAAGTAGTGAATATCCTTTGAGTCTTTCATAATAGAAAACATTATGGAAAGTACTGTGGAAAAAGTACTAAATGTCAAGGGAATGTAGAGCACTATCCTTATAATCCATAATGGTTTAAAGTTTTGGAATACCCTAAACATTTATTTATAAGGCCTTTGTAACTGTTGAAGATAAATATGACCATTATTTTCACCTAATAGCTGTTAGAGTTCAAAAACATGTGACTGTTGGTATTTTTATAAAACCTCTATAATGTCATTAAGTATTTAAAATGTTATAAATTGTTTTAAATATTTTAAATTTTAAATGATGACATGGTTTTAATTTAATTTTTATTGTATATTTTTAATTTAAAACTATAATGTTTTAAAACTCAAAATGAATAAAAACTTATGGACATAATGGAATTTATAATTTTTTTTAACTATGAGAAATAATGATTTTATATATAAGGAAATTAATATGTATATTCTATTTTTTCTAAATATTGGCCTTTAATAAATTTTTGATAAAAAATTTCGTGAGTACCCCAGTTTGATCGAGGAAAGCCTGAAAGGACAAGCCCTCAAGTTCAGTGGGAATCTCTCAAATTCATGCATGATGCATGCTGATTCATGCACGAGCCATGCATGGTGAGGGCTAAGCACACGCAGGACCTGTGTATGGGGCCTGGTTAGGCACGAGAAGAGTGTGAGCCAGGTTGGGCACCAGTGTGAGTGAGAGTAGGACATGGCCCACAGATGGGGGTCTCATGTATAAGGACCCAACTATGTGAGTTTCTGTCATCTTAATGAAGGTAGCGGTGTCGAGTTTTATAAGAGGATCCCGAAACCCTCTCTTTTTCTATGTGGGACACAAATTTTTCTATGGAACGCAATCCAGGTCGTCTGATCTCACCATGAAAGATCTCATCCATCCATGTTGGTTCCTGATCGAACCCACATCACCACATCATATTGCAGCATTTTTTCTCAACCTTCTAATCCAGATGTGTTAGATCTCGATTGTCCAACTTTTTTAAAATTGTGGATTCACTATGGCCATCTGATCAAAGATGCGTTCTAATCTCATCTGTTCAACTATTTTAAAAACTAGAAAATCCACCGTAGCAGTCTTATCATACTGAGATGGTCGCAGTCATCCAACTATTTTCCCTTCTTCTTCTTCTTCCTCATGTCACACCAGTCAACATCGCACCCTCCTCCACTGCTCCTCCATAATCTGTGAGTCCTGCAATCACTCTTCACGGCCCAGTTGTCTAGTTTCATTTTTCCACAAGTCTACATGGGTGACTTAGTTTAATGCAAACCCCATTAGATTCTCATGTAATTTTTCCATAAATATATATATAAAAAACAACCAATTTATTTAGAGTTTACCTTGATTATGGTTTTTTATTTTGTCTAAAATAGTTAGATTTGAGTTTTGTAGTTTATATTTTATGTTTAAACCATAGTATATAAATATATATATATATATATAAACAGTTTATATAAACCCATCTTTCACACAAAACCCTATAGGTTTTTTTTCATCCCAACCTTTTATCATGCTCTCCTTGGATCAACCTCACCCTTGAAGTCTGTTAAGGGTTAATATAGCCTCATTTTTTATATGAAAAAACCCTTATATTCACTTATGTGTATATACAGTTTTATACAGCTTCAAAACCTAATCTGTTTTGGGTTTTCCAAGTAATGATTATCAGTATTTTACTGATGTTTTTTATGCATATATTACTTGTAAAGGATTAATAAGAGTTGTTTTTGAATTTTCTAAACTCATACATATGTGTGTGTGTGTGTGCGGTATGTATAATTATAAAACCTAATCTGATTAAGTTTCTTTTTTTCTTAACTTTATCAATTGTTTTTAAAGGTGATCTATGTCCTTAAAATTGTTCTATAAATTCGTGATGCAAAACCTACATGTATATATAAGTACCACAAATATATATATACATTTTGTGTTTCATTTTAAGAAGTTTTTTTGGTACTAACCTTGTTATTATTATTTTTAAAAGTTATATTTGGATTTGTTCAAAATATATTTGAGAATAAGCATATTAACCTTGTTATGATTTTATGTTTCTTAATTTATATTTATATTTGTTAAAAATGTTTTATACAATACACAAGTGATCATATTTTTAGTTAACCAGTTTCAAAAAATAATAATAAATGGAAGATAATGGATTTGTACTATAATTATTTTCTATGTCCTCATTGTTCCAGGGATTAATTAATCAAGCTAAGAAAATTTGAAAAGAAATACAAGTGTTTATATTTCTACATTTTTTACATTTGTAATCAACCCTTGAATTTGATGTTTCCAATACATTTCTTAATTTATTATATGATCAAAAATACAATCTTATATTGGAAAAAAAATAAAAACCCTTTTTTTTATTTTGTGCCTAAAATTTTTAAAAGAGTTCATCACCTTGTTATTATAATTAATACTACATGCATACATCCCAATTTATAATTTTTTGATAAAAGGTTGGAATTATCATTTTTTAAATGAATACATTTATATACATTCATAAATACACATGGTGAGGTGTGTTTAATTATTTTCTTATGCATCAATATCTCACATAAAATGAATGTTTTACATTTATAAATAATATATTTTAATTCATGATGAATCTATCACAATGAATAATATTAATTATTTAATTTGATTGATACTGCAATTTATCAGTGTATGGTTTAGACAATAATGATAAGTATCTTAAATTAAAAAATATGTAATTTTATATATAAAAGGTCAACTTTCATGAAACATGGGTTTTGAATTTAAGAGTTATTATTTTATGTGACATACCAAAACAATATATTATTTTATGTGCTCCAGTTATCATCATATGTGAAAAATCATGTTTTTTTATTCATGAATGTCATTGATAAATTGGATATATCCATATCCTGAAGTATAATTGAGAAACCATGCAGTTTTTAGATTAGTATTTACATTTAATGCATGATTCACTTTATTTATGTATATAGACAATAATTTCAAAAATAAAATTTAAATATTATGATAACTTATGGATTAAGAATTTAATTATTCAAAGTGGTATGACACACATTGAATAAGAGACATTTAATTATTCAAATTTTTATGGGACACCTTGAATAACAGACATTTAATAAATCAAAATGGTATGGGACACATTGATTTAAATACATATTTAGACAAATTAGGAATGCATAGGACTTATTATGTGATTTGTGAGGCCAGTTATAGCATATCAGTGCATTGTTAGGTCTCATGAGACAAACTAGGTCTTAGCACGAGGCCTTGACAGAATGATTATGTATGGTCTTAGCATGAGGCCTTTAAAGAATGTTTTTGATTTTCCTGCATTATGCAGTCCCTCATTATGTGATTAGAATTTAACCATCCATTTGATTATTTAACTAGTAGAATATCCTTGGTTTATAATCTTGTACTTATGATTATGGTAATAAATTCACATGGTATAATGATGTAATTACTTATAAAATAATTTATAAAGGAATTTTAGAATCTATACAGAAGTTAGAAATTCATCTGTCATTTCATGAATTGCATTTTATTTGATAAGTGATTTATGATATTGTTTCTTGTAAATTTATACTCAATTATTATTTCATGTACTAATTTGTACCTACACCCTTGCATGTCACCCTTAATTTACTTTGATTAGCTCCTGACTTATATACTTCATTCTATGCATTTTTACAATTATGCATATTTTGAAATTTGTTTTATTTGAAGCCTTTTAATAAATACATAAATTCTTGGGTATGATATTTCACTAAAAATTATTTCTTGTAATATTTGAAAAATGATGTTGATGTACTACAAGAAATGTTGTTTTATTTTAAAAAAATGTTTTATGTATGTATAATTATTTTAAAGGGATGTTTTTTCGAAAGGATTTTATTGATTATTTTAAAACACATCACTGGGCATTCTTGTGCTCACCATATTTATTTAAATTATTTTTACAGGTTTAGTGGAAGTTCAATAATAAATTTATAATGTGGAAGTGTTGCTCTGATGATACCTTGGTTAATGTTTACTATACTTTTTACTTTTGTACCCGAATGTAATATTGGATTCTAATTCTCTAGAACCTAGGCTAGTAAAAGATCCTATGTTTCATGTGATATTATGTATTTAATCATGTTACTTTTACAAAAAAAACTATACAGAATTTGTAAGGGTTAAGTTAGGTTGCTCGGGCTCAGGTTCTTACAGTTGGTATCAGAGGAATGACCAAGTGAACTTTGGAAAATTAGAATAAAATTTTTAACTTAAGTATGTCTTCTAAAATAAAATGTCATTCATACATTTTCATATAGAAGGAAGAGACTCACAAACTAATCTCATGTCCCTTATATATGTGATGCTAGAAATGATAATGTTAAAGTCATGTTCAGATGTATTCGATCCTTTTAGAAACCTACATTTTTCATGCAAATAGCTTTATCTATTGCCCAACACCCCTAGTGTACTCCAATTATTCTGGGGTTCGGGTTTCATTTACTTCCACAAAGTGCATGCAGAACTTTCATTCTATGTGTGGTGGGGAAATTATTTCAAGGGTATCTCTAGATGTTTTACCATGTTTGAAAGGTATCTGCCTTTGAGGAATATTCGGGAAGCTATTGAAGTGGGTGACCTCTGTGAAACTTATCTCTTTCAACTCATAAACTTCAGTTCATATGGGAGGATTTATGATTTTAGAATTTTAGAAAATGAGGTGGTTCAGTTGGACTATAGGAATCATGTTCTCTCTAATATCTCTGACCTTTTCATCTCTCATTACTTTCACTTGAGTTCTGATCATTGCATACATGAATTTGACTCTAGCAGCTCGAGGTTTGTTTGGACCAAATAAATTGAATAATTTAGAACTACCTTGGAAACCATGAAAACAAAGAATCACCAACTCCTTTGGTACTGTTGAAGGTATAAATTAAATGTTTTCATTCAAATTTTGTTAGTTAAATTAATAACACATACTTTGTAGGGACATCAAGGATGATGTCAGGAATCATATGGGTAAAATAGAATTGCAAGGGTGTAATTATATTAAGGGTTATATTTTAATTCCTCAAACTTAAATATAAATGTAATAATAATATTTGGTTAGTTATTATTATTATTGGTATTATTATTGTTTTGATTTTTTTAATTTTGGTTTCATCCATAACAAATGCTTGCAGAATGAAATAAGACACTATTTATTCAATAGAAACTCTAAAACATTACATTGAAATAAGGCTGAAAGACTATAACTATCCTTCAATACCTACTACAAGGCCTATAAGGATCATTGGAAGACCACTTAGCATAAAAACTAGAACAATTAAGTATTGAACATCCTTAGAGTCTATCATAATGAAAAACATTATGGCAAGTACTATGGAAAAAGTACTAAGATTCAAGGGAATGTAGAGAACCATACTTATAAGCCAAGATGTTTTGATGTTTGGAAATACCCTAAACATTTATTTATAATTAATTTTTAATTATTGAAGATAAATATGACTGTTATTTTCTCATAATAGTCGTTAGAGTTCAAAAACATGTGACCGTTGTATTTTTATAAAACCATTATAATGTCAGTAAGTATTTCAAATGTTTTAAAATGTTTTAAATATTTTAAATGTTAAATGATGACATGGTTTTAATTGATGTTGTATTTTATATTTTTATTTTTAAACTATGATGTTTAAAAACTCAAAATGAATAAAAACTTATGGAAATAATGAAATTTATAATTTTTTTAACTATGAGAAAGAATGATTTTATATATAAGTAAATTAATATGTATAGTCTGTTTTTATTACTATTGGCGTTAATAATTATTTGAAAAAAATATTGGTGAGCACCCCATCTTGACGGAGGATAGCCTGAAAGTCCAAGCCCTCAAGGTTAGTGGGAATCTCATAATGGCATTCATGATGCATTCTCATTTACACATGAGCCGTGCATGGTGAGGGATAAGCACATGTTGGACCTATGTATAGGGTCTGGTCAGGTGGGAGTAGAGTGTAAGCCTATTCACGCACCGGCGCGAGTGAGAGTGGACCAAGGCCCATAGATGGGGGCCCTGTGTATAATTACTCTGATGTGTGTGTTTGTGTCATCGAAATAAAGGCAACGGTATTGAGTGTTATGAGGTGGTCCTAAAACCCTCTGCATTTTGATGTGGGACACATATTTTTATGCGGAACGTAATCCAGGCCATCAGATCTCCCCATGAACGATCTCAATCATCCACCACGGTTCCTGATCAAACCCATGCCGCTACATCTTATTACCGTGTATTTCCTCAACCGTTCGATCTAGAAATTTTAGATCTTGATCGTCCAACCTTTTTATAAATTTTGGATCAACTATGGCTGTCTGATCAAAGATGTGATCTAATCTAATCTATTCAACTCTTTTTAAAAGCAATAAATCCATCGTAGCCATCTGATCAGACTAAGAGGATCATAGTCATCCAACTCTGTTTCCTTCTTCTTCTTCCTCATGTCGCACTAGTCGACATCACAACCTCCTCCACTACTCCTCTTTAATCTGTGAGTCCTCCTATCACTCTCCACAACCCAGTTGTCTAGTTTTTTTTCACAAGTCTATGTGGGTGCATTAGTTTAATGCAAGCCCCACTAGATTCCCATGTAATTTTTCTATAAAATATATTTATAATAAAACAACTGATTTACTTAGGGTTTAATTTAATTATGGTTTTTGTTCTTGTCTGAAATAGTTAGATTCGAGTTTCTTAGTTTATATTTTATTTTAAACCATAGTATATAAAAATATATATAAACAATTTGTAATGCCTAAGATTTTTCATGTATTGTTTTTAAATATTTGGAATTATTTTGTGACTAGGATTTTCAACGGAATGTGATTATGAGGCCCAGAGTGACCAAAATAAATGTTTGAAATAAATTAAACATTTAAACAGCATGCACGAGTGGTTTTCCTGGAAAATTAGAATTACTTTTAAATAGGTGATCAAATCAGAAATCTAAGGGAAAAGTTTCATTCAAAGTAGTGTCTTTACCTTAGGTAGGGCCTATCATCGACTAGAACGGGTTGGCTGCAAAAGTTAGTTTTTGGAATTTTTAAAGGAAATAAAATAAATTGACAATTAATTTATTTTAAATGTTTCCTTTATGTGCAATGACCTAATTTATCTCCTTTAAATACCTTTTTATGTCAAGTTCGAAGGTTTAGATTCATAACCCTAAGAATTGAGGATTACCATTCGAGTTTTAGATGAGAACCTATTGGTGAATGATGACAATGCGATCGATCGACACATCTCGGATTTGATGAACCTCGCCAACGAATGTGATGCAACGATCATTATTCAAAAGAATCTAGGAAGGGGTTTTTATTTCGATTATTCTTTTCACCATTCTTAGATTAAATGAAAAATGTGGATCACCCCACAAATAGGTTGATCTGCAGATCATGCATTCTTGCGGGTGGGTGTTTATTTTCTATTTCTTTGGGGTTTGATTTGGGAAATTAATTTGTGTTAATTGTTGGATTATATTTTGACTCATCCTGTTTAATACATCATCGCATTATTCATGGGGAGATGAAAAACAGATCATTGAGAGTTCGCTTTTTAATGAAATGATCCCAAATCAAAGATCGAACATCACGACGACCTAGCGGAGGTCCGATGGCGATGGCGGAAAATGAATCAGATCGGAACAAGGAGGATTGTTCTTCTAGTTTTCTTCATGTGGGTGGATTGAAACTTGTTTCTGGGGAAAATTGGAAGCCTAAAAACAATGGAAACAATGTTGTGGTTTTGGGGAAACCTATAATCTAGAGTTTCATTGTGATTGGATGGCCAGATTGAAGATTGGAGGAGTACCTGAGGTGCAGCAGGAGTAGGTTTTCGATTCTGGAAATTTCTGGAACACATGGTGTGTATCCCGATGAACACACTATGTGTACTAGTAGAGGCAGTTAGTTTTTTTGTGTTTCACATTATAAAGAACACGGTGTGCCACCAGGGAGACACAACATGTAGGCCCCACCCTACGGTGGCTAGAGTTCCGGGCGACAAGAATAACAAACATGGCGTGTGACCATCGTCACACAGCGTGTCGGTCTCTACGCATACTTGGAGTCTATGTCGAAAGATACAAAGAAGTGGGGTGGATTACATGCCATATACTCCACCACACGGTCATACAGGGCCAGTAATGTGGGTCACCCTGGGTATCGATTATATGGGTTGACATACATGGGTTAAGGCTATGCACAGGCACATGTCTAGTGTACATGTAGTGGACCACAGATACCTTGACACGGCGTGTGAACCTTCCTAAACATCATGTAGTTTCAATTTACACAACATGTTCCTTCTGACTTGATCCGTTTCACACGGGTAAGTACACTGAGTCATGAGACACGACGTGTGACCTATTCTACATGCCATGTATATTCTGCAATATGGATTGGTTCCCTTGTTTATCATACCATGGAGAGGTTTTATTTGGTTTAGTTCCCCTTTTTCTCATTCATCTGAAGTTCAGGTATCGTTTCCATTCACGGGAGTATGATCCCTTTAGTAAGAATTCCCGATATAGAGTCAGGTATCCCTCTGAGAGGCCCAGAGAGAGATTCTATATATATTCTTGACCCTGGGTACATTCAGGTATCTATGTGACTATTCCAACAAGACATTTATCCTCTACTTAGCAGTTGAGTTTGGATGAGTCACAGTATCCAAAAAGGCCTTGGCAGTGATCCTCATCTGTGTATCATGATCTTTCCCCACTCGGGAGTGTGTTCTCCTAGAATGAGTGTATCTATCTCTAATGTAATTTCCCGAAAAATAGTATTTCTCGAACAGATGACATTGGAGCTACTAGACTTGTGGAGTGAGTTCTCCTAGTCGAGTGCTTTGTGAAACCTTCAAACTGAATTATTAGAGGAGGTATGTGGTTGTGTGACTTATCTCTAGACTAAATGTCTTGGTTTTGAGTATATCTGGATTTTTTTTATCTTGTTATATGTTCATTAGATGTATATTGTGTAGTGCTGACTGTACCTTTACTTTGTGTATTGATTTGTGGTTTTCCGAGTTCTTCTACTGAGTATTGTTATACTCACCTCTGCTCAGGCTTTTCTTGCATGTTTCATGTTTTGTGCAGATGAGTGCCCTTTTGATGGAGTCCAGGGTAGACCAGGACCGGACCGATATTTCTGAGTTCCTTACAGGCCGAGTTGTTCTTACGGCCATGAGTAGAAATCTCAGTACCTCTTTGTGCTTATAGGTTGGACATTCCAATTTTCAGACTCTTGTTTATGGTGGGCTTGTATTCTGGCCCAGTTTTACTTACCACACTTTACTTCCATTGTAATATGTTGGTTGGGTTTAGTTGTATGAATGAATTTTGTTCCTTAGTGGCCTTTTTACATTTCATCATTTGTGGGCTTGGAGTTTTGTGCATGTGTACAGGTACATAGGTAATTCCTCCCATGTTAGTAATGTTCCTACTCGGTGCTAATTGTCAGTCCCTAGCTTATTGGAGGCAGTCTTGGGGAGCCATGGAATAGGCCCCACTGGGATGGGTCATGACACAGTTTATATAAACCCATCTTGCACACATAACCCTATGGGTTTTTTTCGTCCCAACCTTCCATCATCCGCTACTTGGCTCAACTGCACCCTTGAATTTAGATAAGGGTTAATTTAGCCTCATTTTTTATTTGAAAAACCCTTATATACACTTATGTGTATATATGATTTTATACAATTTCAAATCCTAATCTGCTTTTGGTTTTTCAAGTGATGATTATAAGTATTTTACTAATGTTTTTTTATGCATATATTACTTGTAAATAATTACTAAGAGTTGTTTGTGAATTTTCTAAACTCATACTTATATATATGTATATATGATATTTATAGTAAGGAAACCTAATCCGATTAAGTTTCTTTTCTTCTTCAGTTAAGCAATTTCTTTTAAAGGTGATCCATATCCTTATAATTATTCTTTTAATTCATGATGCAAAACCTACATGTATATATAAGTACCACAAATATATATATATATATATATATATATGTGTGTGTATTGTTTCATTTTAATAAGTTTCAATGGTATAAACCTTGTTATGATTTTTTGTTTTGAATTTCATATGTTGGTTTTTTCAAAATATATTTTTAAATAAGCATATTAACCTTGTTATGATTTTAGCTTTTGAAAGTAATATTTTTATTTGCTCAAAATGTTTTATACAATACACATGTGGTCTTATCTGTAGTTAACCAGTTTCAAAAAAACTAAATGGAAGATAAAGGATTTGTAATATAATTATTTTCTAAGTCCTCATTGTACCATGGATTAATTAATCAAGATAAGAAACTTTGAAAAGAAATACATGTGTTTATATTTCTACTTGTTTTACATTTATAAGAAAACCTTAACTTGGATGTTCCCAATACATTTCTTAATTGATTATATGATCACAAATACAATTTTATATTTGAAAACAATAACAAAACCTTGTTTTGTTATTGTTTACCTAGAAAATTTAAAATAGACCACCACCTTGTCATTACAATTAATATTACATGCATGCTTCAAAATTTATAAATTTAGGATAAAATGTTGGAATTATCTTTTCTTAAAAGCATATATATATACATTCATAAATATATTTGGTGAGGTTTGTTTAATTATTTTATTATTCTTCAATATCTCACATGAAATGAATGTTTTACATTTATAAATAATAAATTTCAATTCATGATGAATCTGTCACAATGAATACTATTAATTATTTAATTTGATTGAAACTCTCATTTATCATTGTATAGTTTAAACATGAATGATAAGTATCTTAAATTCAAAAACATGTAATCTTACAAATAAATGGTCAACTTTAATGAAACAAGGATTTTTAATTTAAGATTAATTATTTTATGTGACATACCTAAACAATCTACTGTTTTATGTGAACAAGTTATCATCACATGTGCAAAAGCGTGTTTGTTTGTTCATGCATGTCATTGATAAATTTTACGTAGCCATAGCCAGAAGTATAACTGACAAACCATGCAGTTTTTAATTTAGTATTTACATTTAATACATGATTCACTTTATTTATGAATATAGATAGTAATTGAAAAAATTAAATTTATCTATTATGATGAATTATGAACTAAGAATTTATTATCCAAAGTGGTATGGAACACTTTGAATAAGAAACATTTAATTATTCAATATGGTATGGCACACCTTGAATAAGAGACATTTAATAATTAAAAATGGTTTTGGAAACCTTGATTTAAAGACATATTTAGACACATGAGTAATGAATATGACTGATTATGTCACATTTGAGTCCCTTTATAGACTCTCGATGCATTGTTAGGTCTCATGAGACAAACTAGGTCCTAGAATGAGGCCTTGATAGAATGATTATGTATGGTCTTGGAAAAAGGACTTGACAGAATGTTTATGATTGTCTTGCATTGTGAATTTCCTCATTATGTGATTAGTATTTAACCAACCATGTGATTATTCGACTAGTATAATATCATTGGTTAATAATCTTGTACTTATGATTATTGTAATAAATGCACATGGAATAATAATTTATGTACTGAGAAAATAATTTATAATGGAATTTTAGTGTCTATACAAAAGATAGAAATTTATCTGTCATTTCATGAATTGCATTTTATGTGATAAGGTATTTATGATATTGTTTCTTATGAAATTTTAAGAAAATATTATTTCATGTGCTAATTTGTACCTTCACTCATTCATGTCATCCTTCATTTAGTTTTATTAGCTCCTGACTTATATGAAACATTCCATGCATTTTTAAAATTATGCATTTTTTGAAATGTGTTTTATTTTTAGCCTTTATATAAATACATACATTCTTGAATATGAGATTTCCCTAAAAATGATTTCTTGTAACCTTTGAAAAATGAAGATGATGTACTATAATAAATGTTGTTTTCTTATAAGAAAATTCTTTATGTACATATAATTATTTTAAAGTGATGTTTTTTAAAATGATTTTATTAATTATTTTTAAAACCCCTTATTTGGAATTATTGTGCTGACCCTATGTATTTAAATTATTTTTAGAGTTTTATTATAAGTTCCATAATTAATTTATAATGTGGAAGCGTTTCTCAGATGATACCTTGCTTAATTTTTACTACACTTTGTACTTTTGTACCCAAATGTAACATTGGATTCTAATTCTCCAGAACCTGGGCTAGTAAAATATACTTTGTTTCATGTGATGTTGTGTATATATTTATGTTTATTCTATTAAAAAAATTACACAACATTTTTAAGGTCCCAGTCCAGTTTCTCAGTCTTGGGTTCTTATAGTTGGTATGAGAGTAATGGCCTAGTGAACTTTGTAGAATTAGAATAAAAATAGTGACTAAAGTATCTATTCTAAAATAAAATTCCTTTGATACATTTTCATATGGAAGGAAGAGACTCACAAACTAATCTCTTGTCTCTTCTAGAAGATATACTATAAATGATAATGTTAATGTTGTGTTCAAATGCATTCGAGCCTTTCAGAAACCTGTGTTTGTCTTACAAATGCCTTTATCTATTGTCCAACACCCCAAGTGTACTCCAATTCTTCTGGGGGTTGGATTTCGTGTACTACCTCATATTTCATGCAAAACTTTCATTCTATATGTAGTAGGGAAATTATTTCAAGGGTCCCTTCATATTTTTTACCATGTTTGAAAGGTATTTATCTTTGAAGAATTTTTTGGAAGCTAATGAAGTGAGTGACCTCCATGAAACTTATCTATTTCAACTCCTAAACTTAAGTTCATATGAGAGGATTTATGATTTTAGAATTTTAGAAAACAAGGTGGTTCATATGGTCTATAGGAATTAAGTTCTCTATAATATCTCTAGGCTTTTCATCTCCCATTACCTTCCCATGAGGTCTGATCACTGCAAACATGAGTTTGACTCTAGCTGGTCAAGGTGCGTTTGGACCAAAGAAATTCAAGAATTTAGAACTACCTTGGAAACCATGACAATAGAGAATCACCAACTCTTTTGGTACTAGTGAAGGTATAAATTAAATATTTTCATTTAAATTTTTTTAGTTAAATTAATATTACATCCTTTGTAGGGACATCAAGGATGATGTCAGAAGGTTGGTGTTGTGGAATCATATGGATGCAATAGAATTGTGAGGGAACAATTTTATTAAGGGAGAAAATTGTAAGGACCTAAACTTAAATATAAATGTAATAATAATATTTGGTTAGTTATTATGATTATTATTATTGTTGTTTTGATTTTTTTAATTTTGGTGTCATCTAAAACAAATGCTTTAAGAATTAAATAAGACACTTTTTATTCAATATAAACTCGGAAACATTAAATTTCAATAAGGCCAAAGGACCATAAATATCCTATAATACCTATTACAAGGCCTATCAGGATCACCGAAAGACCACCAAGAAAAAAAACTAGACCTAGTAGTGAACATCCTTTGAGTTTTTCATAATGATAAACATTATGAAAATTACTATAGAAAATGTACTAAGCATCAAGGGAATGTAGAGAACCATCCTTATAATCCCAAATGGTTGAAAGTTTTGAAATACTCTAAACATTTAATTATAATTCCTTTTTAACCATTGAAGATAAATATGACTGTTATTTTCTCCTAATAAAACATGTGACCATTGGTATTTTTATAAAACAATTATAATGTTAGTAAGTATTTAAAATGTTTTAAAATGTTTTAAATATTTTAAATTATAAATGATGACATGGTTTTAATTGAAGTTTTATTGTATATTTGGATTTTGAAACTATAATGTTTTAAAACTCAAAATGAATATAAACTTATGGAAATAATTACATTTATAATTTTGTTTAAATATGAGAAAGAATTATTTTATATATAAGGAAATTAATATGTATATTCTTCTTTTTCTAACTATTGGTGTTCAATAAATTTTTGATAAAAAATTTGGTGAGTAAACCATCTTGAATAAGGACATCCTAGAAGGCCAAGCCCTCAAGGTCAGTGGGAATCTCACAAAGGCATGCATTATGAATGTTTATTGACACATGAGTCGTGAATGGTAAGGGATAAGTGCGTGTAGGGCCCCTGTATAGGGCATGGTTAGGTGCAAGTAGAGTGTGATCCAGGTCATGCCTCGGCATGAGTGAGAATTAGCCAAGGCCTTTGGATGGGGGTCCCATGTATAAGGACCCATTTGTGTGTGTTTCTGTCATCGAAAAGAATCCTACAACATCAAGTCTTATAAGGCGGTCCCAAAACTGTCTCCATTTCAATGTGGGACATGGATTTTTTTACAGAATGCTATATAGGTCATCTGATCTTTCCAAGAAAGATCTTAGCCATCCAACCCAGTTCCCGATCGAACCCATACCACCGCATCTTATTGTCATAGATTTCCTCAACCGCTTGATCTAGACACATTATTTCTTGACCATCCAAAAATTTTAAAAAATTGAAAATCCATTGTGGTTATTCGATCAAATTCGCAATCTAGTCTCATTTGTTCAACTCTTTTTAAAACTATCAGAGAAACCGCAGCCGTCTGATTGGACTAAGATGATCACAGTCATCCAACTCTTTTCCCTTATTCTTCTTCCTCCTTACTTCAGACCAGTTGACATCACACCCTTTTCCACTACTACTCCTTAACCCATGAGTCCCCCTATCACTCTCCATAGCCCATTTTTCTAGTTTCATTTTTCTATAAGTCAACATGGGCGCATTGGTTTAATAAAAACCCCATTAGATTCCCATGTAACTTTTCTATAAAATTTATAAATAATAAAACAACCGATTTATTTTGGGATTACCTTGATTGTGGTTTTTTTTCTTGTCTAAAATATTTAGATTTTATTTTCTTATTTTATATTTTATATTTAAACAGTAGTATATAAAAATATATATAAACAATTTATATAAACCCATCTTGCACACATAACCCTATAGGTTTTTTTCATCCCAACCTTCTATCATCCTCTACTTGGATCAACCTCACCCTTAATGTTAGGTAAGGGTTAATTTAGAATCGTTTTTGATATAAAAAATCCTTATATACACTTATGTGTATATACGGTTTTATACAACTTCAAATCCTAATATGTTTTGGGTATTTCAAGTGATGATTATCTGTATTTTATTGAAGTTTTTTATGTGTATATTAATTGAAAAGGATTACTAAGATTTTCTTTTTAATTTTCTAAAATCATACTTATATATATGTATATATGGTATGTATAATTAGAAAATCTAATCCAATTAAGTTTCTTTTCATCTTAAGTTGATAAATTGTTTTTAAAGGTGATCCATGTCCTTATAATCATTCTTTTATTTCATTGTGAAAAACCTACATGTATATATAAGTACCACAAATACATATATACATGTCTTGTTTAATTTTAAGAAGTTTTTATGGTATTAACCTTGTTATTATTTTATGTTTTGAAAGTTATATTTTGATTTGTTCAAAATATATTTGAAAATAAGCATATTAACCTTGTTATGATTTTATGTTTTTAAAGTTTTATTTTGATTTGTTCAAAATGTTTTATATAATACACATGTGATCATATCTCTAGTTAACTAGTTTCAATAAAAATAATAAATGGAAGATAAATTATTTGTACAATAATTATTTTCAATGTCCTCATTGTACCAGGGATTAATTAATCAAGATGAGATACTTTGCAAATAAATTCAAGTGTTTATATTTCAACATTTTTTACATTTGTAATCAACCATTGAAGTAGATATTTCCAATACATTTCTTACTTGATTATATGATCACATATACAATTTTATATTGGAAAACAATAATAAAACCTTGTTTTGTTATTGTGTACCTAAAAATTTTAAAAGGGGTCATCACCCTATTATTGCAATTAACATTACTTGGATGCATCCTAATTTATAATTTTAGGATAAAATGTTGGAATTATCTTTTTTTGATTTCATATATATATATATATACATGCATAAATACATATGGTGAGGTGGGTTAAATTATTTTCTTATGCGTCAATATCTTACCTGAAATTGATGTTTTACATTTATAAATAATATATTTTAATTCATGATGAATCTACCAAAATGAATACTATTAATTATTTAATTTGATTGACACTCCCATTTATTATTTTACAATTTAAACATGAATGATAAGTATCATAAATTCAAAAATATTTAATTTTACATATAAAAGGTCTACTTTCATGAAACAAGGGTTTTTAATTTAAGAGTCATTGTTTTATGTGACATACCTAAACAATCTATTATTTTATGTGAAATGGTTATCATAACATGTGAAAACGAGTGTTTGTTTGTTCATTCATGTCATTGATAAATTTGATATAGCCATAGCCTGAAGTATAACTGACAAACAATGTAGTTTTAATATTAGTATTTATATTTAATGCATGATTCAGTTTATTTATGAATATAGACAGTAATACAAAAATTGAAATTTATCTCTTATGATAACTTATGGATTAAGAATTTAATTATTCAAAGTGGTATGGGACACTTTGAATAAGAGACATTTAATTATTCAAAGTTGTATGGGACACCTTGAATAAGAGATATTTAATAAATAAAATTGGTATGGGACACTTTGATTTAAAGACATATTTAGACATTTGAGGAATGTATAGGACTTATTATGTGATGGGTGAGACCCTCTATAGCCTCTCAGTGCATCGGTATGTCTCATGAGACAATCTACGTCTTGGAACAAGGCCTTGACAGAATGATTATGTATGGTATTAGCACAACGCCTTGACAGAATGTTTATGATTGTCTTGCATTATGCATTCTCTCATTATGTTATTAGTATTTAACCAACCATGTGATTATTTGCCTTTTATAATGTCCTTGGTTATGAATCTTTTACTTATGATTATGTTAATAAATTCACATGGAATAATGATTTAGGTACTTAGATAATAATTTATAAAGGAAGTTTAGAATCTATAATAAAGTTATAAATTCATCTGTCATTTCATGAATTGAATTTTATGTGATAAGTGATTTATGATATTGTTCATTGTGAAATTATAAGAAAGTATTATTTAATGTCTACATACACCCTTCCATGTAACCCTTAATTTAGTTTGATCAACTCATAATTTATATGAAGCATTCCATGCATTTTTACAAGTATTCATATCTTTGAAATGTGTTTTATTTTTAGCCTTTAAATAAACACATAAATTATTGTGTATGAGATTTCCCTAAAAATTATTTCTTATAACATTGGAAAAATGATGATGACATACTAAAAGAAATGTTGTTTTATTTTAAGAAAATGGTTTATGTATGTATAGTTATTTTAAAGGGATGTTTTATAAAGGATTTTATTGATTATTTTTAAAACCCCTTATTGGGCATTCTTGTTATCACCCTATGTATTTAAATTATTTTTACAGGTTTAGTGGAAGTTACATAATGAATTTATAATGTAGAAGTGTTTCTATGATGATACATTTCTTAATGTTTACTACACTTTGTACTTTTGTACCGAAATGTAATATTGGATTCTAATTCTCCAGAACCACGGCTGGTAAAATATCCTCTGTTTCATGTGATGCTATTTATTTATTCACATTTCTTCTATTAAAAAAATTACACAGCATTTGTAAGGGCCGATCTCGATTTCTTGGGCTCAGGTTCTTATATAGAGACTATTATTCCATAAGATACCATTTTTATCATTTCTTATTATTTTTATTGTTTCTATTGATATTTCCCTAAAAAGGTTTTTTGTCATATTTTTCTGAATCTTTATTTTGAATTTTAAATAGATGTAGTTACATGTAAAGTTTACACCTATTAGTTTAAGGTATTTGGTTCCAAGATTATTCTTAATGTATATATGTTTTATGTGATGTGTAATAAATAAATTTTTTTTGGGTAGTCTAAGTGAGATAAACTATGATCTTCTTAGAGATTTTTATGTTCCATAGAGATATTAGATGATGGTATCATGTGTAAAATAGTATGTTTTAGCCTATTGTGGAATGGAGGGTGAATTATATGGTTACATGGATTGTTTATCATAATTTCATAGGGTTTAGATATTGTTCTTGTGGTGTGATGACTAATGTGGTTTCATGTGAACATGTTGGGTGTGGACTAAGTGACTATAGGTAATGTTGATCACTAGAAGTTGCATGAAATGGTTAGATGGGATAAATTAGATGTTTTTGGCCACTTCCGTGGGCAGGTAACCTAGTTCATAGGTGAAAATGGAATTTTCCAATCGTGTGGCCTAGGATGTTGGTGATTTCTCTCATTATAGTTGGCCAAAGAGTCAATCAGTGTCATGTACACATAAGATTGGGACCATGAGGTGGTTTTGACCACTTTTTTTGGGTAGATTCATCTTTATATTAATCATCGTAGTATATGGTTTTGACCATTGGTATGAAGAAGGTTCTCATCATAGAAGGAAATATTTGGAGGAAGTTAAGACAACTTGTTTTGGGTTGAGGCTCGTTGTGCATATGGGGATGATGGTATAGGATTTATAAGGATAGGTATCACCATGATTTAGGATATTGGTCTATTGAGTGGATAGTGGTAATCTAAGATGAAGTATTGTGGATTTGTGATATGGATTTTTGATGTGCATTTTGGGGAATTAGGTTGATTTGGATGGTTATATGGTTAAGGTTAGAGGGCGACGCAAATTTATATGCGATTGGTTGGAAGGCCATAGGTTCTTCCAATATGAAAAACCATGGATCTGTTGTTCTACTCCAAAATTTTTCAAGGTATGTAAGGTATTACTTGTGGTTGTTGAGCACAAGGGGAAAGAGTTGTATGATATATATTTGGTTAGTTTTTATTTCCAATTTTATACACCCTAGTATATGTATGGATATAAGATAAAGACACCATTAGTAGTGGTCAACTGAGTTCATGTACATTCCTAGAATAGGCCCTATGGGATGTGTATATACTTTATGGTTTTGGGAATAGTTAAGGGAAAAAGGAATTGAATTTGGATATTAGTGGATAGAGGTGTTAAGGTGGTGCACATACTAGATGTGATGATTTTGGAAGATGGGTAGGGTGGTTCCTCGGTGTGGGGATAGTGGATATTTTTTGTTATTTTGTGTATTTTTATATGTTTTCAGACCATGGGTAGTACTATTTACTCTTATATGACTATTTTTACATGTTAATACTAGTTGTATTATGATATATATATATTTCTCATCATTTCTATTTCTTTTTATTCTTATATTGTGTTCGAGATATTACTTCCACTGCGCTATTATTATTATAATCACCAGAGGATATACTATCCCCATGATCACCCAATTAACCTACACTAATATTCCACATCCTTTCATGTATGAGTATGTGAGCATATTTCTCTATGATTAACCACCAGTCTGGGAACTATCAACTTGTTGCTGGCCAGTGGGGTGTTACATGACACATCTATGTATAACAATTCAGGAGGCTTCTTTATTTCTTCACATTATGAAGACCCTTAATCCTCATTGTTCTTATATAAAACACATTACAAGTGTTGATTTATTTATAATTAATTTTTGGTGGATTTATCATATCTTTTAAATATATAAGTTTATCCATATCATGTCAACCCAAATGGCCTTGTTTTCTATGTTAAAGTTCATTCTCCTCATTTACATTCATGGAATAACTATTTTATTCATTAGAAATAGGAAATAACTATCCACTTTTTAAATATCTATTAATGATGAGTTTTCCATCCTTCATCCCCCAAATAACACATTCTAAAAAAACACCTCATTTCCATTATCACAAATGTAAAGAACATTAAAGATATTATACTTCAATCCATTGATAGAGAAAATATCATTGAACTAAAACTTTTTCTTAGTAACTTTAGGGATTCTAAATCCTTTCAAATTGAATGATCGATAATTTATTAAAGTAATATATCTTTTATATTAACATTATATATTTTTTAAGTGATATTTTTTATCATTCATGCATGATGAGAATCCATCTTCAAAGATCCATGGTTTTCTACCATTCCTACTTAATAATCCACCTCAACTAACATCACTTACTCTTATTTACTCCTTCTCTTTCTCATTTTATTTTAAATGATCTGGTAGTATATTAATACATTTTTTTATGTTTTTTAATTGATTACACCTCCCATGTGTTTCTTTAACAGAATCAAAATTTTAAGTAAATTTCACATTCTCTTTTGGATATTCTCTTTAATGTCCTCTCTTTACATTAACATTACTCCCCATAGATTCATGACCTCTATTAGACTAAGGGGATGATATATTTTACTATAAGAAGAATGATTTGTGTCTATAAACTCTTTAACACAAATATCTTCCTTCAATCAAAAATTATCTTAATTAGAAATATTCTTCCTTATAATTTTCCCATTGATTCTTCTTTATACACTACTACAAATAGGTCTTCTAATAGTTCTAAAAATCATCTTTAACAGTGCTAAAAATAATTTTTAATCATGGAGAAGATAAAGGGGGTCCCCTTTATCAGTTCTTGCTTAGCTCTGATAAAGGTCCATCTTTATTAGTGATTTTTTTAGCACTGATAAATTTTCCCTTTATCAGTGCTTTTTTTAGCACTGATAAATGGATAATATATCAGTGCTAAAAATAGCGCTGATAAATACCACTTTTATCAGTGCTATTTTGAGCACTGATATATTAGAAATTTATCAATGCTTAATTAGCACTAAGAAAGGCTGAATTTCCTATGCAAACCCTAGCACCTGTACAACACCTGCACACCTGTGACAGCACCTGCACACACATCGAAAACAACACCTACACACAAAGCACAAAAGAAAAAAAATGAAATATAAATTTACTTTAAATAATGAATACAAATCAATAAACTGTTATATACATTTCAAAAAATGTTTAATTTGGTTACAATTATAATTATCCCATAAACAGTTAAAAACATTTATGTTTCATCCTTTTTGCATCCATGATCTGCTCTAAAAAATTTCCGACCATGGTATTTGTAGTCAAAAAAAGCATTCGAACTCAGGAAAAATATTTCACCTATATAAGAAAACAAATATTATGTTAGTAATGTAATAATTAAATAAATTAAACATTAATATGAAAGAATGCCCTAATAAAATTTCAATTATTACCTATTACAACCATTACATGTCCATATTTCCTTGGATTGAATTAATATCTTAGAAGAGGATCAACATGATTCATTGACTAATAAATATTTTTTTGTTAAGATTACATGGATTAGAAAAGAAGAGAAATAAATGTCAACAAAAACATGGAATCTAAAAGGTTTCATTTATTGACAATAAAAAGAGGGAGAAATCTCCACAGGTTATACAATATGACACATACATGATGGTGTATTCAATTTCATAGGAGTATTCAATTTTAGAATAAATTCTAACATTTTCATAGTGATACCACCATCCTAGATAAGTTATAAACCTAATATTTACATATATCAGGAGCCTCTAAGAGTGTACTCTCCCATGCCAGGTCATAGGGAATGAGTGCTAGCGTGTCTGCATTAGACATTGGGTCCAACCCTGCTTGGACCCTAACCACTTATGCCTCTCCAAGGACCCCATACAATATCTAAGGTCCCATTGAAGGTATGGAAGGAATGTATTTCTCAGTTTTAGAGAGGTCCTGATGAGAACCTACACAATTAGATAGGACATGATCATACCAATTCACTTTTCTCTTAAAATCCTAGTTCTTTAGTGTGATTAGCCAACCTCCCCCCCCCCCTCCCCTCCCTGATACAACCCCCTAGATATCCCCCTCCCTACCCCTAGATAGCCACCCCCCCCCCCCCCTCACACCACTCCACCTACAGCCCCCCTCCCTCCTTCTGGATAACCCCCCCCCCCCACCCCCCCCCCACCCCCACTGTAGCACCCTCCCTATCCTTGGACACCCCCCCCCCCCCTCCCACCACTCCACCTACATCCCCCTCCCTCCTAGACAACCCCACTCCCTCCCTGTGTAGCCCCCCTCCCTTTCCCGGGACAGCCCCCTTACCACCTCCAGGACACCCACCCACCCACCCCCACCACTCCACCTGTATCCCCCCTCCCTCCTCATGGATAACCCCCCCCCCCTGCAGCCCCCTCTATACCCCTGGACACCCCCCCCCCACTCCCACCACTCCACCTGCAGCCCCCCTCCCTTATCCTGGACACCCCCCTCCCTCCCCTTATAGCCCCCCTCCCTTTCCATGGACAACCCCCTTCCCACCTCCTGGACACCCCCCCCCCCCTCCTAGACACCCCCTCCTTCCTGGACAACCCCCCTCCCTCCCCTCCCCGAGACAGCCCCCCTAGACATCCCCCTCTCTACCCTTGGACACCCCCCTCCCACCACTCCACCTGAAGCATCGCTCCCTCCTCCAGGACAACCCCCCCCCCCCCCCTCCCAACCCTTTCATCCCCCTCCCTTCCCCTGAACATCCCCCTTCCCACCCCCTGGACATCCCCATCCCCTCTTGGACAGCCCCCTCCCCTCTTGGACACCCACCCCCCACTCTCGGACACCCCCTCCTTCCTAGACAACCCCCCTCCCACCCCTCCACGAGACAACCCCCTGGATAGAACAAAAACATCTTGTTCTGAAAATAAATAGTGAACTTGCACCAGGAAAACCCAAATGATATATTTGGAAAATGAAAGAAAATCAACTCCAAATCTATCAATGAAAATAGTAACAATAATAATAATAGATTTTAGTGGGTATGAACAAATGAACATATTGTCATAAAAAAATTTCTTTCACAAAAAGAGTAATAAACCCTTGAAATTTTTAGAATTAATCCATTGTATCCAAAATGGATGCTCTCACATTGCACTAGCAGTGGTGGGATCAAGAGCAGCGATGGTGGGAACATGAATTGACAGAGCAAGATGAATACTGAAAATACACCACTAACATGCTACACAGCATGGAGAAAGTTTCGCAACAGGAGGGGGAGTGACTTAAATTGGTGATGAGAATGACTGATATGCGAGAAAAGGAAGATGATCGGTTGATGTTGGCTATAGAGTAGAATGATACATTCTGAAGGAGGAGGAAACAGAGAGATTAATGGGAGAGATGCGATCAATATTCCAGTCACATATTTGGTGGAAAATGTGACTGAAACTGAGCAAGATGATCCATATACACTTTTTTTACCACGAGACCACATGTGGAAGTCAGAAAGTATGGTGAAACTGGAAAATCATGCGTCTGCAGTTGAAGAAACTGTGGTAGACAATGCTTGGTCAATAATGATCATGGAGGATATAGAATAGAGGTGAGAACAACATGGAGAACGTGATCACAATCGCATGCGATGGGAACCATGTTGCCCAAGGAACTGAAAATTCTTTTTTCGATGGAAGGGAACTAAGGATATGGGACACATGAGTAGAAACATGCAAGAACTTAGCCATAAAAGATGTTTGTACTGCCATTCAAACTGTGGATAATTATGAATCAGTGTTATTTAATCCAGTGATACCATCTGACATTCTTTTTCAGAGGCAAAAACCCCATTTATGAAACCACAACATCACTCTTGAGACATTGAACTACAACAGCTTCTTATTTTAAGCACCTGGGTGAAACTTTTGGAAAAAACCTGGCACAGAATGCATGGCTTCTACAGCCTACATTTGAGTGAATTTCAGTCTTATCTTTTGGGATTTTAGTCATGTCTTTGATGGACTAAATAAATATATTAAATTCTATATAATGGAAACATGGTGATCTTGTTAAAGGCTCAAAACATTCTTTTATCATTTTTTCTGATCTACCTTGATGCCCCGGTTAACATCATTGCCCCCCTCCCTACCCCTGCACATCACCCCCCCCCCTCCCACCACTCCACCTACAGCCACTCTCCCTCATCCTGGACAACCCCCCCCCCCCTCCCCCCTGCATCCCCCTCCCTTTCCCTAGACATGCCCCTTACCACCACCTAGACAGCCCCCTCACCTCCTGGATATCCCCTCCTCCCCTCCTGGACACCCCCCCTCCACTCCTAGACACCCCCTACTTTCTGGACAACCCCCTCCCTCCCCTCCCCAAGACAGCCCCCTGGAAAGCCCCCTCCCTACCTCTGGATAGCCCCCCGCCCTCCCACCACTCCACCTGCAGCCCCCCTCCCTCCTCTTGGACAACCCCCGCCCTCCCCTTGAAAACCCCCTCCCTTTCCCCAGACAACCCCCTTACCACCCCCTGAACATCCCCCTCCCCTCCTAGACACCCTCCCTCCACTCCTAGACACCCCCACCCACCCTCCCACTTAGACATCCCCCTTCCTTCTGGACACCCCCTCCCTCCTAGTTCTTTAGTATATACCCATTAATAAACTTCTTTATCTAACAATATTTTCATAATATATTTGATAATGGAATAAATATTATTCATAAACCATCATTCACTAATATAAATTATAAAATCATATATATTTTTAAGAGATACAGTTCAATAAATCAAGGGAAAAAACCAAACAAAAAATATATTATAGGAATAGGAACGAAATTTCACATAAAAATATCAAAAATATAATTTAAAAATACATAAAGCAGAAACATAGAGATGTTATGAACCAACTGGAAGATGCCAATCCTATGTAAAGTGGGAGAAGGGATATATATATAAGTAGTGGGGATACATCTTCTGGAATTCAGTTTCTGGTAAAAAATATCTCATTCTGAAGATTTCACCCCCATTCCAGGATTGAGGGTCAAAATTGATTGAGTTGAGTATCCTCACAACTCTTCTAGATCATAAATTATTCCTTCCATGAAACTCATATATCATCAGTAATTTTTCCAGCATATGTATTCTACTACAACGTTGGTGTAGAGTAAAAGTTTGTTTCTTAGAAATCTAATGTGAGAAAGGTAAATTATGAATATGTTGGGTCTTTATGACATTAAATAAGATATATTGGGCCTCAAATTGAACTGGAATATAATTCCTGGGCCTTTACATGGGCTTGGAATTGGTTTGGTTGGTTGAAACTTTTGATTCCTCACTACGGACCCACTTCAGGCTACTTTAGAAGTGATCTACCCATTGTATATTATCAGTGTTGAATGGAATTGAACGGGTCTCTGTCAAGACACATCCTCCCTTCTAGACACACCCCCTCCCTCTCCTCCTGGACACCCCATTCATGGACACCCCCTCCCTTTTGGACACCCCCTGGACAGCCCCCCCCCCCCCCCCCCTCCCTCTGGGAAACCCCCACCCACCCTCACACCTAGACACCCCCTCCCTCCGGGACACACCCCCTCCTGGACACCCCCCCACACACACACACTCCTGGACACCCCCTCCCTCTTGTACACCCCCACCCACATATAAGGGAAACTAATTAGAAAATTGAAAATCCAAGATATTGGTTCCCATCAAAATTTTAAGATGCTTGTGAGTGGACTGAATGACTATGCATTGGTCGAATTCCACACTATTGACCATTGTAGTCCAATGAGTTATGCTTTACTATAAAGACAAATCATTTCTAAAACCATTATTCATAACCTAAGGATATAAAACATAATAAAGGGTGATCATATATTCTCAATAATTGTAAACAAGGGAGATATCAATGACCATATATGGATAACATAAGTAGTAGGAATTCACCTTCATCCTATTTTTGTACAATCTTCCATCAGGTATATTGTCCATTCATTTCTAAACACATCTATATCATCTTGTGAATATGAGTTTTTGTGACAGTCATGGTAGTACTGAAAAAAAAAATACACAAAAGATTAATAAATATTTTAAATGAACTCAAAATTATTTTTGAAAATACCTCATCAAGGATGATAGTTTGTTGATGAAATACGATCTCTTTCAAAAATATACAAACATAATAACCACATTCCTTTTTGTTTGTTTGTTTTAGACACTACAGAAACATCGACAAATATTATTAATTTGTTTTGATATGAGTTTGGATTGTGCAATGTTATTATATATACCAGGATACTTTTCCAGTTGTAGATCTTATAGGCATTCTTATCATTAGGCCCCTGATTCATTCCATGAAGTAGACGATATTGATGCACCACCCTATCATAACATAATCATAATTAAAAGATAATATAAATTATATAACTAGATGTTTAGTTTTAAAATGTTGGATCTTGTATATTACAAATTAACAAACGCCATCATTCATGGTTGGTTTGTTGCATATCCATGCATTGAATCCAGAAAATAAATCTTTGGAGTATCCAAATTGACTGCAATCAGCATCCAATGCTGCCTAAAAACAAAAAAAAATAAGTAAAGAAGGAAATGAAAATATAGTTGATATGATTAAATTGTAAAGTTTTACCCCTGCATCATTGGTATTAAAAATATTATGTCATCCGTAATTTTTTTTTCAAACGATTTGAGCAGGGATGATATTATTATAGACTCTTTATCAGAATCTATTTCCTGTTTTGAAGAGGTGATGTGAGGACTAACGTGTCCAAATTTTTGTTCATGGAGAAATCCCTTCAATTTTTTTTCATATATATTCCTGTGAAAAATATGAAATGTATTTAGTCATAATTATCAGAGTATATCAGCTTTTGTAAAATCAAATCATGAAAACATACCTCATGTATAAATTTACAACTGAGGTTCCTAGCCATTCATACTTGAGGTTTTCATTTACATTTTCAACACTAATGAAATATGATTCTTCCTCTCCATACATATTTTTTTCAAAATAAAATGTGTGAGCATTGTCGTCTATCAACTTTGTATACACATGAGTCTACAATGATATTAACTATGGATATAGAACGGGTGTGGTGAAGGTTCTCTCAGTAGACCGTTTCAATCAGTTGGTTGATCCTTGAGATAGTTCTGAGCTGATATTTTGTTTCACCCCATTCGCTTTGTCATTCTATAATAACATTCATTGGTTCAGACTTTTTTTCATTAAATGTTAATGGTCCAGCTTGAAAAATAAATTGGAAATTGATACCTCCTTTTCGACATGTTTTTTTACAAGAATTTCCAGCCATGTGATGAATGTTTCAACATCTTGTTCAACCGTATGAATGTCTTCATCATTATTTGGAATAGGTAGCTCGAACCTCTTCTCATTAGCTACATTAATTGACACTCTAAAATGATCTATTAGAAGTTTTCTATTGTGTAGCATGTCATTCTACATATTGAACATTGTATCCCTCACTACAAGGCGATAGGTGGGAGTTGATAGATATAAATCACAATAATTTTCACCCTGTAGAATATTAGTATAGGAAAGGTATCAGTGTCTATGTGATTAAAATTTCATATAAATAATTATTGAAACATTCATTACCTTAGCTAAGTCGGGTTTTTTAGGGGAATGGCTCACCTCAAAGGTGGTGGGGGTGGAACGGGATCGTCACGCATGGGTTGTTGTTGATTTGTTTCTTCTATTTGCCTCTCCCCCATCAAACTTGCTATAATCTCTCTCTGGTAGTGTAATTATTATTGAAAAATAGCTAATTTTTCTTGAATATTTTCTATTTTCTCATTTTGATCCTCCACTTGTTTTTGTTTTTGAAAATATTTTCGGCGTGTCACCCCAAAACCCACACCTCTAACGCGGCCATACTGTTCTGGCTGCTTCAAGGCCACTGAAAGAATGTCTACATATGGTATGGGTGTTGTTGATTCATGTGACTATGTTAGATAAAAAATATATAATAATAAGTGGTCATTTTTATGTAATAGAAATTTAAAGAAAATCAAATATATATTATTTTATACTTACACATGTTTCCCACACTTTTTTTGTGTTTTCATCAATCAGTATCCCCTCTTTATTTACACAGGCCTCCTTCCATAGCACATGGTGTGGGATGGATGTGGATTTTGATTTCGATTCATTAATCTGTATATAAATAGAGAAACATGGTTATGGTGTTGTTTTATGTCACATAAAATTGGTACGATATATTTAAAAGACATACCATTTTTTTCTCAAGTGAAGCATACCCCATCCTTGCTTTACGGTAAGGGTACGTCAGTTTTTTTGCCTTTTGTTTATTTATAGAACTCAGTTATTGTTTTATAAATAAAAAATTATCAATCAATGTGATTAATACAAGCAATGTCAAATAACATATTACCCCACACAATGTACCTGAAAAGTTTTCTCCCCACGACAGTTTCTAAACGCATCCCATGCTCCTTGGGATATCAAGTTTTCATAAAGAGGAGGTGGTTGCGGCTTGATTTTACCTTCAGTATCTTTAAGATTATATTTCGTTAAAATTGTGTGGAAACCTCTATGAATCCTTCCTACAACTCTTAATACATATTCCTTGTGTGAGGCATATACTATAAATGCACTCTGCAATGGATGAGGAATAGTAAGTTGATGTTTTAGTATTTTATTTTATTTTAATAAATTAAAAAAATGATATCATAATGTTACCACAATCTCTTCCCACATTAGTGTCTTAAGCCTGGTGACAACATGGTTCCATGATTGTACATCAATCAGAATGCATTACCGAGTGACGATTCCAATATAGCTAATAAAGATGGCTTTGTTGGGGTTAACATGTTGGCCTCACTTATTCCATCCCACCTCAAATTTGATGTCTTTTTCTTTTGCCTTAAGGATTTTGGATGACACTATCAAACTACGGCGCTCTTGTTTTTTTTTTGCGCTGTCAGGGTTTCATTTCCTACCATTTTCTCAAAAGTATCATCATTATGTTCCTCTGGAGTGCTAGCATCAGCACTAGGACCAGTAGAAATAGGTTGAGAAACCTGTTGTACCTCAGAATTAGGACCAACAACAACAGGTTGAGAAACCTACTATTGCTCTACATTGGGACCACCAACAGCTGGTTGAGAGACCTTTTGTGCCTTGGGATTGGGTACATCAGTAGGTGAAGAAGTCATTTTCTACAGAAGTTGTTTAACATTTAATTTAAATTAAATAAAAGTAGCATCAAATAGATAATAACATAACGTAACACAGTGTATATTACAATAAACAAATAACCTGAAAATTGTACTCTCTTTTTTTAAAGGCTGAAGATATTGGACCCCTCTATCGACTATGTAAATCCCTTCATTGTGGTCTCCTCTGACATACAAAACTCCGTCTAGATTGGGACCACTGCAAAATGATTGTGATTTCCCTATAAAAGGTTCATCCTACATTGAACTTTCATCTGGCCCTTCAGTTATTTTGGTCAATAATAGAACAATTGAACAATTTCGTTTTGCGGGGTCTAGAACATAAAATACTTGTACTGTCTATAATGCCATTATAAATGGTTCTTCTGTCTCCCCTTCCTTACTAAAATCAACTTTCAGGAATCCTAATTCATCTATTTTAATAGAACTCATGTTATAAACCTACTTGCATTGAAAAATTGTCGCTTTTAATTTCATATAATTTAACTCCCATATTTGTTTCATGATGCCAAAGTATGACATATTCGCATAAATTGGATTTTTTCCTTAGCATCGGAAACATGCATCGCTTCATCCACAAGTGTAACCCCACTATTCTTCATGGTATTGTCTTCATCATGTTCATTAGTATAGAATGTATAACCATTAACTGTATAAGAATTTTAAGATAATACATACACACTTGATCCTTCAGCTATCCATCGAATTCGTTCTGAAATTGAGTTTGGATTTTCATCTAACTGCTTAAAAATATGGTCCTAAAACCATCCTATAAACTGTCGATTATGTGTATCTGATATCCATTTTTCATCCCTATAAGGATTCAAATGCCTAAGAATTTCTTTATGGGTTTTAACATATGGGTCAACGTTGAAACTGTTATGAAAAACGTAAAGATAATCCTGCTCCTGATCTATAATATTGATTGTGACAACCTCTCTTCCAGAAATTCCTCCACCCTCAAGCTGCCCAGGGTGATGAGATTTCGGTAGGCCAATGTTTTTCACACCATATTGGTATTTGGTAGAGAATTCAATGGCTTCTTTAACAATATATTTCTCTGCAATACAACCCTCTGGCCAAATTTGATTTTTGACATAACCTTTCAAAATATTCCTATATCATTCAATGGGGTATATCCATATATAATGTATAGGACCACATAGTTGAATCTATCTCACCAAATAAACCATCAAATGAACCATCATATCAAAAAATTTCGGTGGGAAGAAAAATTCCAATTCACATAATATGACGGAAATTTATCTTTCCATAGTTGGAAATTTTGCCAGGTATATAACTTTGCTACATATAACATTGAAGAAGAAACAGAGCTTCATTAATGTATGGCAGGAATTCTTGGGAAAAATGCAACGTAAAGCTATAGGAATTCTATCTTTAATAAAAACATGACTGTCATGTGATTTTAGACCCTTTAATTTTAAATCGCTCATTGACACGATGTTCTTGATATTTGATTAATACCCCTCTGGAACATTTACGTCATTCAAGAAGTTGAAAAACGGATATCTCTCCTACCTGGAAAGAGTGTAACCAGTAGGAGGAAGAAATGTTCGTTTTTCACCCTTCACTGGTGCCAACTCTTCTTGTATTCCAATCTCAACCATGTCTAGTCTAGACTTCATTCCATCATTTGTTTTTTCGGGTAGATTTAGAAACGTTTTGATGACACTATCACATATATTTTTTTCAACATGCATAACATCAAGAAAATTTCTGACAGACAGAAAATTCCAGTATGGTAATTCAAAAAAAACTGATCTCCTTTTCCAACTAGTTTTCATAAGGTTTTCCAAAAATGATTTACCAAAAGTAGTCTCCATATATTTTACTTTTTCAAAAAATTGGTCACCTTTTAGTAGATACAGTGTTGTATGTTCTTTTGAACTTCCGTTGAATGATGTCGTCCAAGATCGGTACTTATGTCATCGGGGTAGAAATCTGCGATGTCCTAGAAACACGGTTTTTGATGCATGTTTCAACCTAATTGACTGTGTACAATGTTCTCAAACGGGACACCCTTGAGTTCCTTTAATGCTATATCCTAACAAATTTACATAAGAAGGAAAGTCATTTATCATCCTGTATAACATGGATTTCAAAGTGAAATCTTCATTTTTGTAAGCATCATACAACGTAACACCTGAATTCCACAATATTTTCAAATCATCGATCAATGGAGAAAAATAAACATCGATATCATTACCCGATTGTTTTGGTCTGGATATAAACAGAGATAACATAATTTATTATCGTTTCATCCATAATCATAATGATAAGTTATAATTTACCAACATAACCGGCCATGTACTGTGGCTATTGCTTTAAAAACCAAAAGGATTCACCCCATCTATAGATAATGCCCGATGAAGGTTTCTCAGCTCATTTCTAAATTTAGGATAATCATGATCAATTCTCTTCCATTGAGGAGAGTATGTCGGGTGACGTAGTTTCCCATTTTTAATTCTTGTATTTGCATGCCCTATCAATTGTCCTACAGTCTCCTCACTTCCATATAGGTTCCTAAACCTTGGAATGATTGGAAAGTACCATACAAAATTCATAGGACTAGAATCGTCTTTCTTGTATGAATAAGAACCACACTTTGGGCATTCTAATAAGTTATTTTTGGTCCTTGAGAAACAATATACAATCATTCGGGTAGACATGTATTCTTTCAGAGATCATTCCCATCGATCGTAGCATTCGTTTGGAATCATATGTTCATCTTGGTAACTCATTATCTTCTAGGATCATGTCATTCAGGAGAGCAAGTAGTTCTGTAAAACTGGCATCACTCCACTTGTTTCCTGTTTTCAAATTTTACGGCTTCAGTATGGCTGAAAATGTTTTATATTTAGTGAAACCAACATACAATGGCATTTTTCACAACTCTTTAACTTCTCAAACAATTTTGGGAAATCACAAAGTTCATCTTCAACTATCCGTGTCATTTCATCAATACGATATCCATCATCATTCACATCTGTAATCACATCCTCCATATGATCATCTTCATTGTTCACACTTTTAATCATATCAGATGATCCATAAAACGTAGTGTTATCTGAGCCACTACCTACATTCTTTTTTTCATGTTTATTCCAACATGTATAACTTCAATCTATTCCGTGATAGATCATGTGTTCTTCCAACTCCTCGAGACTAATTTGTCTTGAATAACAACAGTGTAAACATGGACAAAGGATTTGATAAGGGTCACATGCAAGATTTCCTTAAAACTTAATAAACTCTTTCACGCCATCTTTATACTCTTTTGTCAAACGATTGGCATTCATCCATTCTTTATTCATATTCATCGTCTTTATGGGTTTGATCTCGAACTTTCCTAATATTATTCTTTAACTAATCAAGTATCATTATTTGGGTTTTATAAAAAACAAATCATGGTACTATAGGGAAATAGTGATTGCTTATAGGGCTATCAAATTGGTGTTATTTCCAGGGATGAGGTAGCCTTTTAGTTTTTTAGGATTTCAATTTTTGAATTTTATTTCTTCATTTTAATTCCATATTTTACCCTGTGTATTTTGTGTTGTTAGTTTTAAGGTTTTCAAATATTTACATGCACAACTAAAACACATGATCAAAGGGAAAAAGGAATCATTGATTCAGCAAACTAGTTGGAACCAAGCCTAGAGTTCAAAAAAGATAGAGCAATGGAATGGGAAGAACAAAATAAAATGCTACAAAGATATCAGGGGTTTTGAACGCTCTTTGACTATGGGTTCCTATCAAACACAAGAGTGCAACTAAGCATCCTAGAACCCCCCATTGTAGAAAACCACTTCAAAATCAAACCTACAATCATCTCGATGATAACAAACACTTTTCAATTCACTGGACTTCCACATAAAGATCCAAACAAGATTATTTGACTAGGGTGTCCATAAAGTGTCTCATAGAGTCCTCTAGTGAAGTGGTTTTCTAGGATTCAGTGGAATTGCACTAGTAACAAAGGGGTAGTTCCATTGAAATAGGTAAATTTTTTATTGATATTCAATGGTGGAAGAACTACAACATGGAAAACAAATGGCATATCAATCATGCCAACAACCTCAACACCATACAGACACACAATCGTGCTCACAATCACAACACCAAACAAACCAAACAATCGCAATTTCAAATTTTACAAAGCATCCCTTATTCAATTTGGTTTGTTAATTAAGGGGTTATCTCAGAAGTTTTATCATCCTTGGCTGTTCATCCATAATTCAAGTATACATAAATTACCAATTTTTATATTCAAATGTTCAATAGTAACCAACCAATATTCAATTTATTTAGTGCGCAAACAAGGACCACTAACGGCCATGATTTTCAGCAGGGTGTTTATCCCATACATTTCACATTATAACTATCAATATCAAACAGTAATAACATGAAAACAAGAGGAAACCAATGATTAATAAGATAAAACTCACTGCAAAGGTGTCGTTCATCGCACGGTAGAGGTGCGTTCACGGCAGAGGAGAGGCGCGCAGCAGAGGAGATTTCCAACTAAAAATAAAACATAAAATGAGAACTCATATGTTATACCTATCCAAAATAGGTCCAATGAGATTTAGGAATGGGAAATATCTGTTTAAACATAATTGAAACCTATACATGATGATCCATGAAACCCATCCATTCAAGGGCACAATTTTTTCACTAAACACATAATCAGGTTCATGGTGATACCCACCGTGATCCTGATCCAAAGTGCTCCCCACCATCGTAAAAGCCTATTGTAACACATCATCTAGTAGTCCAAAAACCTACTTGGTGTGGTTTAAAACTAACCAAACCAAAAACACATATAAAAACCCCTCCAAAATCAAGTACTAGTTGTCATATTTTATTCCAAAGAGAATCAAAAAAGTCTCTACTACTTATGAACAAGGCCCTAACACGCTGACTTTCCCTCAAAAAGTCTCAATCATACCTCAAAATGAACCTGTCATACCCAATATGAAGTAACCATTTCCATATATTTTCTACAACTTCTAATCTCAGGAAAAACACTACCACTACATTTTTACACATGATTCAATCCTTGAATCATGTGAAGAAATAGGTCCACCCCCTAAATAATGCGATGAATGGGTTTCACCCCCAAAATCACATAATGAATCATGACTTACCTCATGAATCACCTTTGGATCACATCAATATTATCCTGATAATTATTAAAACATATAAAATTTATCTAGTACATCATTTAAAATCTAAATATGGTATTTATGTGGGACCAGATAAATAAGATTCACTAACTCAATGACATACAAATTCCATATCAACCATCCAATAACCAGACCCATTATACTGAAGACCCTTGTAACATGAGGGTCACACCTCTATATTGAATGATCCATATATTATCATAGATATTTAATATATGTGATCATATTTATCATACTAAATATATAACATGAAATATCAAGTGCCACAAATTTTCTGATCACTGAAATATTATACCCATCACCCATTAAAATTCATCTAAAATGAAAGTCGCACCCTCAACAACCATTGGTTCACTCCCCACTACATTTTTACCTTATAACACTTATTGAGCATCACCTAAAAATGTTATATCACCAAATGTGTGTTTCTTCTCCTAATCCATGTTCATTTATCCAGAAAAACACTTATCTGTGATTAACTTTTGGATTAAACATGACACTATATTTGATCCATTTGTGATGTATCCTCCACCATATAGATTGAAATTTTCTATTTCTTCCAAAACCCCAATAAATTGAGTCTAAAATAATTTCTTCAACTCCATTGGTCCTCAGATCACACTTTACATCTTGCCGACATAAAATTTAAATGGGTATCATGCATAATCGATGTGTACCATTCTCACCTCATCCAATATAATGGGTGTACAATATTGTATCGCCTGATAAAATTACATGACTCATGATCCCAAAAGTTGAACACCATTTTTTTATACTAAAATAACATCTCCATGAGATACTCTAATTAACTAGATCTATAAACTTACCCATGTACACCCCATGCAACTGCATGATCCAGTCTCCAGAATAGTGACCAACAACCCTAGTTATCGAAATAATGCATGTCTAGACATGTGTAAATCTCTATGATACCATGAATTGTAACCCTACTTGGACTAACCTGAGTCTTAACACATCTATATTAGGCTCACATGCCTAAACCCATGACCATGCTCCATGGTATGTCAATCATCAAAACAAAGAACCTCCATGCTACTTTCCAACAAGATTTACATTCTTAAAATTTGCATGAAAACCACACTAAATCCTTTCAACCAGTATCGTATCTAAATCACTTGTATCCATCCATAATATAATAGCTACTCCACTAAGAAACACATCAAAAAAAACATCAGTCTAGGAATCACACTAATCTTACCCTCAAAACAAAACTTGATACCAAAAACATCGATACTCAAGGCACCCTTCTCAAAAATATTCCAAAGAATCTCAATACCTATACAATCTCAAGTAAATGAAATTACCCATAACTTCCACATTACCAATGTCTAATCCATCACCAAGGCATATATCTCAGACTTGGTATGACACCACTTATGTTAATCACAACTCAAAGCATATACCTTTGCTTCATGTTTCTAAAGAATTCACAAGCCTAGTCTAACCCCTAACATATTTTACCATCATAAAACTCATTTACTCTCATCCATAATACCTAAAACACTAAAAACCTGATCCATATATCAAAGTAATTAGCTCTTATTATAAACCATTAAGGGTTACCAATTAGGAGGGATCGCAGAGGAGGCAGAGGCATCAGAGGCAGTGGCGGTGGAGGTAGCGGCGGCGGAGGCAGCGGGGGAAGAACCGCCGTCAGTGGCAGCGGTGGTGGTGGAAACGACAGCGGTGGCAGTGGCAGCAGAGGCGGCGGTGGCAGAGGCAGCAGCGGCGGATGCAGCCGCGTGGGAGGCAGCAGTAGTAGAGGAAGTCGTGTGGGAGGTAGCCACGATGGAGGCAGCAATGGGGGAGGCATCCGCAGCAGAGGTAGCGGCGGTGGAGGCGGCAGCAGAAGAGGAGGATGACGGTCGTGGTGGAGGAGGAAAACCCAACGGCAGCGAAGGAGGAAGAGGAGGTGGAGGAGGAGGAGAGGTTGTGGCAGAAAAGGGGGCGGGTTCATCTTCTTCGAAATCTTGAATGCGTATAAGAGAAGAGGGGCCTGTTAGGGTTCTTAAATAAAAATTGTTGGAACCTTTATCAGTGCTCGTTAAAAGTGCTGATAAAGGTTTGTTTTATCAGTACTAAAATAAAAGCGCTGATAAAACATACCTTTATCAACAATTTTTTAGCGCTGATAAAGAGAGACTTTTATCAGTGCCAAAAAAGCACTAATAAAAAATCTATTTATCAGTGCCATAATTATAGCACAAATAAATACTTATTTTATAAAAGTATAATTTTAATAATTTATTTATATTCTTATATATTTATTTAAAATGACATATAAGATAAATATTTATTTATTCATTAATAATTAAAACAATAAATAGTATATATTTATAAATATTGGTATATAATTGTTAATATATAAAAAAAAATATTTTTTGATATAAATATTATAATTTTATATAAATTAATAATAAAAATTTTTATCAGTGCTAATAATAGCACTGATAAATGGTCCCTTTATCAGCACTTATTTTAGCGCTGATAAAGGTTATCTTTATCATCTCTTTTATCTAGCCCTGATAAAGGCACGCCCCTTTATCAGTGCTTTCTATTTAGCGCTGATAAAGGATAGTGCTTCCCTTTCCCAGTTTTGTGGTAGTGATACTTAGAGTATACCGCTTTGTGTAAGATTTATAATGTATAAGAACATTCTATTTTACATAATATTTTCCCTTAGTCTTAGACACAATATATTTATTGTTCCATGCATCATTTTATTTATGATTTTTATAACCTATTCTTGGATTAACAGTTGAAATATCTTCTTTATTTGGTTAATAAATCACATTTTTCTCTTTCTTGATGTTACTAAAACCATTTTTTGTAAAATTGTGGGTATCCAAAATAAAGGTTATTAGAATAATAAGATAATATTCAAGTTTATTAGTTTCATTAACATCCTTATTATCTAATATATAAGATTATTTAATTTCCTTAACATGAATTTTTGAACTCCACTTGTTGAAATCCATTTAATTAATTTTTAGCTTCAACCAACTTCACCCCAAGAGTCTTAAACTAATTATTCTTAGAAAAAAAATATATATTAATCATAAATATTTTTATATCACTTCAAGGATTGAATTGAGATAAGCCATATTTTGTGAGTACTACATTTTTATCTTTGAAATTTTTATTGAATTTGATTCAATAATAGATTTGTTTAATGAGTCATTATCACCCGTTAATTATTTATTTTATTTTTTAGGATTCCAATTTTATTTCAAATATAAAAAATGATCCATATTTAATTTAATCTTCTTTTTTGTCTCCTTATCACTAATTTATTCCTAATTACTTTTTTTTTCTTCTTCACCAGAGTTATCATTAAATTTTATTAATATACCCATAAAGTCATATATTCCTTTTTCTATATCCTATTCCTTTATTTTATTTTCATCATTAAAAGATTTCATATAATGATTCGAGAGAAAAATAATCTTTTATAAAGAATTTGTCTTTCCCTTTCCTTTAATGAATTTTCCATTAATTCAATCACTTCAAGCCTTATTTCTTATAGTTGATATTTTTGGTTAATCACCCTACTTATATTCAAATATTTCTCAAAGAAACTAGATAAAAAATTCCAATATTATCACAAATAAAAAATATAAATGTAATTTTACCATTATATTTACCTTTAGTTCATTAAATTTCATTATTGGAAATTGATATAAACTCTTTAAAATTTATGTAATAATCCTCATTGTCATATTCATTATCATGAAACCTCTTAGGTTCAGTGCTTCAAACCTTTTGAAACTTTAAATGTGGTCTCTTTTTTAGATTCTTTTTTTACTTCAAGGAAATACCCTTACTTACTTCATGGGTTATCTTGAAATTATTGGGATTATAAATGGTCTACTCCCACACTTATTGATCCTACAGAATATGAATTGTCTCATAAAACTTTTCTTGGAGAATTATCTTTAATTACTTCAAGAAATTAGTCTTTAATAATATCATTATAATATTGAATCAACCAAACAATTTTGTTCACTTGAATAAGAAAATAATAAATTGATTCATTTTACACTATCAAAATTTCCCAAAGATGATTATAAAATTATTATAATCATGAATTCTCAACCTTTTTATCACCCTCTTGGATTTTTTAGAGTTTTCTCTAAATTTAATTTTCAATTTTAGTGCTCATAAATTATGTCAGAAATTTATTAGAGTGGAATGAGAGTAATGAATTAAATTCCCTTCCATAATATTTGATATTAGTCTTCTTAAGAAAAGTATTTGTTTCAAAAAAATTAGCAATACAGACAAAATTCTCAATAATATAAATAATGTTCAATCAAAGGGATAAAAGATACGGAACCATCCTTTCTTTCTAGAGATGAAATAATTTTACATTAAACATATTAACACCATTTTTATTGATTGAACTTATACTCCATGTGGATCTATTAAATAAAAAATTCCCTAAAATAAAGAATAAAACTCAAATCCTCATGAATCCTTATAACTGCTACTAGGATGAAAGATAATAAAAAATTTCTAAGATATAAAATTTAATGAATAAACCTTCTTTAATAACAATAATTAGGCTCAATTTGGAGATTAAAAACCACAAATATGTTTTTATTAGTTAAAAAATACCAAATATTGCAGAAATTATTCTTATATTGATTAATTCAAGGTTTTATGAACAAAAATATGTGATTAAAAGAGATTGATAAGGATATAACACATATAAAACTATATTTTTCATAAGTGTCATATGTTCTTTTTATTGATTGGATAATCCTTGGCTTCCAAAGGTTGTCATCCCATTTCCCACATTCTCATATTATTATCAATGGGAATAGAGGTTCAGTAGTTGTAACATAGTCTAGAACTCTAGGTAAAAGATGGATCAAAACAAGAATCAAGAATTAAATCAATATTTCACAGACTCCTCGAGTGTATTCAGGGTTAGATCAAGCATAAAATATTATAATTCTACTAAATCATAGAAAATATGAACACTAAATCTGCTTCTAAAGGTTAGGGATGGCTATCTAATGTTTCTTCACATCTCATCTAAATTTTCAAATAAAATAACAACAATTTAAATACCTCAAACAATTAATCATGTGACCACAACTCAATAAGTCATAATCTAGGATCCACTCAAGACCTAATAATTTTGGAATATATATCTAAAAAAATAATCTAAAATAATCATTAAGAACTAAAAAAATTGAATTATTTTTAACTTCATTATGGAATGAACCAATTACTCATGGTGTAATTTTTTTATGCACTAATTTCCAAGAAATATTCAACTAAAGTGTTTATGTATGTATGATAACCCCTACGACATAAATATTTTTCCTTATATTCTAGTAAAAAATTAATTTTTCATAGTGTTTGGATTGTGGAATAAATTTCACAATTATGGTATAAATATCCATCTTTCCTTATAACCAATGTTCCATAATGGATAGTACTATAGTAAAAACACATGGTTCCCTGTTATGATGTTAAACCTATGAAAGAATAAAATTATAAATCCTTAGAATATCCAAATGATACAATCCAAGTAGTTTATAGCATGGTTATCACATAAGTATAAATTCCTTTTTCCTAAATCTTATTTTAGTGTAATGATTACTACAATGTGGAATTGTTTTTCATTTATCAAGAAATTTTCATTTCATTAATACCACCTAAACTCCAATAAACCTCCAACCCCTTTATTAGAATATCTATAATAATTACATTGTGAAATGACCTCCATAACGCATGAATTAATTACCATAAGAAACAATTCATAACATACCTCCAATGTGTCAGAGCCATGTAAACACAACAACATAAGATATAATGAGGTTTTTAAGAGTTCTAAAAGCCTTATTGTGAAGTCCAATAATATATTTACCAAGTCTCAATTGATATAATCTTATCTTTCCTATTTTCAATTCACTTAATGAGGGTTATTCAATATCTAAGGGAACCTCAGACACAGGAGGTCAAAGTTTCCAAAACCACCTTATATATACTTCTAGTGTAGAAGATTTATTCATCTAGGAAAGTTTTTTACTTTATTATCATGGATGAGAATTAGTGGAATATATAAGATGGGGATTGAAGATGTATATTAGTGCACTGATATAGTCTGAGATGGGGACTCATTATAAAGTGGAGTGGCCTCTTTAGAAAGAGACTTTTTAACCTTTAATAGAACCATATTCATTAATATTTTTAATATTTTTTCATCAATTGGTAATGCACATGTACTTCATACAATTTTAAATAAGAATAAAATTAATAATGGGTGAAAGTATTAAGAAAATAAATAAATTTTACTCTTAATTTATTATGATTATTAACATGAAAATATAATGGGGAATATTAGTATTTCTGATGAAAATATATTAATTGAGTATTGGTATTAATTAATGGATTATATTCAATGCTAAAATTGACTATTATAGTTAATGATTTTTCTTCATATCACTATATGAGACAGTCTTTAATTTAAAACGGGAGTGGAATATACATGTGCGAAGAGAGAGACTAATGGAAAGTGATGAAATGTCTAGATCATATCATTTGTTGGGTTTATTATTTGGTTTAATAAAATAAATTAATCAACTTTTATTTATAAGGGTCGTAAATTTGATTCAGATATTTTTTAGAGGATTTTTTATTTTTATGGAGGAGGGAAATGTAATTTTCTATTCATATAATTTCTAGAAGAGGATTCAGAGAAAGTGCACTCACCAGAGTAGAGCTAATGTATTGTCAGAATGAGAGGGTATGGATATGCCATCGGGACCCTAGGAAGCCTAGCCAGATGTTCATGCAAAGGTGGAGAGATACTATCACGATGTAGATGCTGGGGAGCTGCAGTTCCTTGTAGATAGTCTTGTTGAATTCCCTAAGGCCTTTGGTTCATGTAATCTCCTAATCCTATGGGCCTTGTAATCTCTGAGCCTATAGGCCTTGTAAAAGTTCCCCCTCATCCCTTGAAATGGGGGTTATCAAAAATAAATAAAAAAATTCATTCGGGCCATTTGGGTTAACAACATTTTTTATGTAACCAATGGAGCGATGAGAGTTAAATCTACAATTGGATGATCCTATGAAGATGGTATGTATTCAACTAAGTATTTCACCTTGTACAACATTAGTTTTATTTTCTAAGAAGTCTAATGGAAAATTAAGGATACATGTTGAATATTAAAAGTAAAACTAGGTTGTGATGAAAAACAATAATCCCTTGGTAACATCTCATATTTAAGTATACATTTTTTCCAGTGTTATGTTTTTATTCAATCTAGCATATAGGTATAAAATAATTGGTGTAATATATAAATAAAATTAGCAAAAATTTATATACTCATAATAGAACATTATAATAAAAGTATATAAAACAAAATATTACATGTCATTGATGATTACTTCCCTTAAAAGTGCATAAAATAAAATGTTGCAATAAATATAAAAGAATAATAATTATATAATTAGGAAATTCCCTATATAATATTTACCCTTTAGTATCAATATTACGGTAAATAAACATATAATGAGAAAAAACATCATTAATGGAGAAAAAATATTATAAAATCTTAAAATAAAAATAAATGAATGAGAAGTGTGATTTAAAAATTTATATTTGGATGATTTTAGAGAATGTAATGGGGTAATTTTTCCATTACATGACTATTAAAAAGGGTATATGGTTTTTGGGTATAATACTAGTAAAGATATTACTAGTTTGGAATTACCAATATATTATTAATATAAATAATTTTTATTTAGATGTCATATATATATATATTCATTTATATAATATAAAATAAATAATTTTGTAATAAATTTAAAAATAAAAAATAAATTTTTGAGATGTTTTTTGTTGGAAATAAAAAAATTTATATTGAATTTAAATAATTATTTTAATAAAATGTATTGATAAAATTAAATTGTGGATTATTAAAATAAAAAAATAAACATTAAATAAATAATTAACTAATTATAAAGATTGAAAATTCAATTATTCATGGAAATAGAAAAAAGTTAACATTGTTTAATTATATATTCTTTATTTTTATTTAAAAGTTAAATATCTCATATTCATAGTGTGATATTTATTTAAATATATTATTTATATATATAAATAAATATATTAAATTTTATGAAAAGATTATTAATTGATAATAAAATGAAAAAAATCAACTCATGTTTAAAAAAGACACATTCCTAAAAAATTCTTTTTTAAGTTATGAAAATTTATATAAAAATTAGTTTTCATAATTTATTGAAAATGAATTTAATAAAATGTATTGATGATTTGGAATCAATATTTACAAAATATTTTTTATGTTTAATTATATTTTTAGGAAAACAGTAAGTTACAAACATAAAGGGTGTGTTTATATGGTAAATCATAAAATGAGTTAAAAGGATAAACTAAGGAGTGAAGTGATAAAATTGCACTACAAGTAATCAAAAAAAATGTCATCATGAGGTATTAAATGAAATATTTCCATTATTTTTCCATTTTTGATCCACTTTAATTATAAAACTACATTCCTTACACATTAACAGATAAATATTTGCATATATGCTGCTCAAACTCACCTATAAAATATCTTGTCCTCTAATAAATTAAAAACACAACTATCCTTAAATTTACAATAAAATATATGTCCAATTTACCTCTATTAAAATTATCTCCTCTGTTTAGATTCCCCTAGTCTCAAGAAGGATCAAAAAATCCTTCAAAAAAATATGGTTTCCAAAGGAATTCAATTTTCTATATAGTATGTAACAACATCATTTCTCAATTTCCATTTTATCTTCTCATCCAACCACTTATTACTATTTTTTAACACTCATATATCTTATAAATGAAATTTTTATCAATATTTTATAATGTTATTACAGTGATATAATTTCATACTCATCCATTAAATTATATTGTGTTCTTATTTGGCTAATTTTAACCACCTACATAAGTGATGCTATAATATTTTCCTTATGAAGGATTATGAATACCTAAATTCTTGTAATATATTGTATTAATGATTACTTTATTTTATTTTTTCAATTTTTTACTATTAATATATATTATTATCTTTATTAAATAAAAAACATTATTGATAAAATATTTACAAATAAAGGAAGAATTTTTAATAGTTTATTATGAATAGTTATCATAAAATCCATGATATAATCAAAAGAATTATTAAAAATATAAAAAACATATGTATAATCTCTATTCACATTATTTATTTGATGAACATATGTGAAATGGTCAAGTATTGAAACAGTTATACCAAAGAAAGTGTTGACCAAATGGAAGATTTAACAAATGAAAATTAATATTGACTATGAATGATTATAAATGGATAATAAAATGATATAAACGAATGGTATTATATAAAATTAGTAAAAATAAGGTTTCTATATATATTAATAATAATCATATATTTATTAAAATTGATATCATAGTTCATTTGAGAAATAGAGAATCTAATATATAGGGTTTTATTTTGATATGTCATCTTATTTAATATCCTCAATATCAAATCATCTTCTAAATTAATAGTATATTTTTTCATCTAAAATCTTATATTTTTTCTCTTTCCTTCTTATAAATTTTAATTACCTTATAAAATCTTCTTTTTTTATTCATTATAACTTCATAATAATATGTTTTTTAGATGATAATTTCCAACCTCTATTTTGGATATTTCTCTTCTATACTTATGTTTTTTCTTTCCATAAATGTTTATTTTGATTAATTTTATTATAATATATATATTTTTTCATTGGTAATAATAAAATTTATCTTTAATTATATTAAAAGTATAATTCTATAACATTTAATCTATGTGGGAAATTTTAAATTATTGAAAATTCATAAAAATTATTTCATTCAACTTATTTACTATTTTATATCTTTCACTCCCCTTTTCTTATTCTTTAAATTTATTTATTTTAAAAGTGAATTTATTTAGACATTTATTTTTAAAATAATTTTTTAAACTTTTTTTGTTTTATTGAAATTATTTTTAATGTTACTTATATCATTATTTTATGATGGTGTTACCAATATAGTAAGAAAAATATTTTCATGTTTTATCTTCAATTTCCTTATTTTATTTCATGGTTTCTTATTAATGAAATTATTTCTATTAAATTTTTAAAAAATATTTCAAATATGTTTTTAATGAATTATTCTATTCTCAATGTTATTTCTTATAAATAATTTTTAAAAAATTATTTTCCAAATTTTTAATTATTCCAATGATTAAGAAAGAAATTATTTTATTAGATATTTTAAAATTTATTTTTTTCCTCAAGATTAATTTTTATCGAAATCAATACCCTTATAAATTCAATCATTTTAAGGTTTCTTGTTTAATAATATTTCTTATTATATCTCTTTATAAGTTTTACTATGATGAAATAATTCATTGATCCATAACCCAAATTCCTATATAATAATTAGGATGATGAAATAAAATATAATTATGAGGATTTATACATAATTACTTTTATCATACCTTATTTATATATATGATTAAATATAACCTTTATTATAATGCATTTACATTTTGAATGACCAATATTTCATTCTTTTGACTAAAGTTTGTTTACCCAAAAATCTATACACTTCAAATGACATAGGAAATCTATTGGAATGATTGTATACCCTTATATTATATATAGTAATAATAACCTATAAATTATTATTCTAATTGAAAGGAATTTACCTAGATATCCTTTATCACTCTTTGGGTGATTTTTATACCATATGAAAATCTATATATAACCCATTTTACTTTCAAGGGTTAATCATGCTATGAATTTTGATGAATTTCATATGGATTTCATATGTATGGATTTATTATAATGGGATTAATGGGAATGTAATTATATATAAATCTAATTCATTAGGTAAATGTTATATATCATGAGATTAATATGGGATGATGGTAGTGATACCCAATCCACTATGTTATGTGTAACATCATGAGATTTTATGAAATATCTTCTATAATGTTAATTTAAATTATTTTATCGCTTGATATGAATGTAATGATTATTTTATATTACATTATACAAGACAAAAAGTTTTTCTTGGATGTAATAACATTGATTTTCTTCGATAACTTGTATTACATGCAAGCTTGGGTCTTACCAGACAACAATATACTATTAATATTATAATTTAACATGATAGTTATCACCTAGACATTGTAATGGAGATAATGACAAATATTAACTAAATTATTATAATATGGTTTAAAAATATTTATAAAATAAATTCATTGGTTACCAATTATTTTAATATAAAAATAAAACCCCTTTGAATAAAAAGAAATCTGTTTCTGAAAAAATATTTAAATGCGCAGAAGTATGTTTTGTACCAAAAAAATAATTTAATAAATATTTTTGGTTTATATTAATTAAGTTAACATTTAATATATTAAATATAATCTTTATCATTCATCCTAAGTGTTTTATAAACAATAGATAAAAATAAATCCAATATAATGCTTAAAACTGTATCTTTTCTAAAAAGTAGTTTTGTCACTTTTTTATGGTGCACTTATTTTAAAACAAATTTTTGAAAATTTTATAAATTTTATTTAAAAATATAAACATAATTTTTTAAATAATACTATAAAATTTTACTTTGGTTGAAACTTTTATATTTTTATGAAAATATAGATTTTTTATTGAATAGTGAAAAATACTAATTTTGTAAAAAAAGTCATTTATTTTAATAAATTATGTAATTTAATAGTCCTAATATTATTTGAATATGTTTTAAAGAAATTAAGTATTATTTATTTGTTTTAAATATAATTAATTACTTTTTAATTAACTTTATATTGGTTTTTAATATAATTTTGTTTGGGGGTTTAAAGATGGGTTTTTCTAAAAACTATTTTGAAATGCATAATGTTTCACAATTTTAGTTAATTATAATAAAATATAATTGGTAATGATTTAAATGAAATTTATTTTAAATATATATGTATATATTATTTGTTTTTAATTTAGTGATTATTATTAGTCATACAGTTAATATTGAATCAACTTTTTTCCAAAAAAATAATCTTCTTAAAAACTCGTTGTCTTGCAGCGACTGCGAGATTAAAATTAAAATCCAGTTTTCCATAGTTTTGAATTGAATTTAGAAAAATATATTCCATATTTTTAATAATAATAATTTATAATTTATAATAAGTAAAAATTTATTTATTACCAAAGTAATTAGTGAAAATATTTAAAATTAATCACAGCAATTAAGGTAAAAATGATTTTACAATGTGACTAAAATTTAAACTTAAGGGGCCAAATGAACTATAAAATTGTAAAAAATCATTTTTTGGACATATTTATACCTTAAAAATTCATTAACTGAATTTATTTTATTATTTGAACCTTTTTTTAGGTAAAAACGTGCTTTCACCTAACATTATTTTGAAAAATACCACATGTGTCCTCTCCCCCACTTATAAAAGGACACCAAATATCCACCTCTATTCACACCTATCAATCACTTTGGATTGGAAAATACTAAAAAATATCACTTATAATCATTCATATTCTCATCCTAGAATCCTTAATTTTAGAATAAATTTAACCAAGTCCTTTGCTTCAAACCAAAAGGAGTTATCTGAAGAGGATGTAACATTCATCACCATGCATTTCTATTTTATTTCCTTCTCCACCCACTTAAATTATTCTTATACCACGATGATATAATAAAATAAGTATCCTAAATATATTGATATGATTTTATGTTAAGGTTATTACTTACATACACACACACTTCCATCAAATGGGTTATAAATTCATCATTTGTGTGTATGGTGGACTATTACGCCTTGGGAAACGATGTTGTTTGTTTTTCTATTACCACCTACCATGGTTGGGAATAATCATGGAAACACTATTTATATATGATATTTATGATATTTATAAAATAATTTTACCTTCCTATTAATTATATCATATACACCCTTTTTTACATTTCATATCATAGAAGATATGATAACATCGCTCGTGTGTATGGAAGATTACCACCTTATGAAGTGATGTGAAGTTTTTTTCACTAACGTGTTACATGGAAAGTAATAAGGGTAAATATAATTAAAATATATTATATAAATGAAATAATTATGATATTCATGAAATAATTATCTTTATATAAATATAATATATAATTTTCTTCTTACCATTTCACACACTGAAAAAGTGATAACGTCATTCGTGGATGTGTGGACTACCGCCTCCTCAAAGTGATTTGATTCTTATTTTTCATGAGTAAATTACAATAATATTATATATAAGTATATATAATTAAATATAATGTTATTTATGATATAATTATCATTATTAAATGATAAAATATTACTTACCTTATTTCCATAATGATCATTGAACAATGTGAACATTACCCATGTAGATGTACAACCAACCATATCCATGATTGTAATATTGGATCATTTTTACTAACCATCTTCAATGATTAGTTTTAAAAGAATAATTTATATATATATATATATAATAATTATTTCACTATTATTATTATTCTTGATATTTTTAAATAATGACCCCTTTTATGATAGTTGACCTACCAAAGTCGTTTTTGAAACATAAATTGAATACAATCAAAACGCCTGACTTAAAATTAATTAATTGATTAATTATATATGAATTGTTAATAAGTTATATAAAAGTAGTAGTAAACTTGAAAAAAATGTTCTAAAAATTTTAATAATTAAAATAATTTTATTATTCTGTAAGATAAAGAACAAGAAAGATGAATCAAACTCCAGGTAAGGGTTTTTCTCATCTCACTTTTATTTTAGTGACATATATGCCATATCACTACTTATTTTATTTGTGGTGTATATACTAAACATGAATTTATTTTATGTTTATTATACTTAAATTTATTTAAATTTAAATATCCATTTTAGAAAATATCTTAAGGGGTTTATGAATTTAAAGTTACCAAAGTGGTTAGGGGTTTTTGTCTCAATTTTCCTTCTTTGAGAAGTTTGTTATGTTATAAATATATCTTCTTTTATAAGGTGTATATACTTCTAATTTGACATGTTATATCATGAATATAATTATTTTAATGATATTATAAGTTTCATTTAATGCTATTTTTTCATCCGTCTTACGATTCAATGTTACCAAAGTGGTAAGAGTTTCATGTTACAATCTCATCATTTATCAAGATTGTTTATGATTAAGTCTCCAATATTAAAATATTATCATCTACCTATAAATAATTATAATTACCTTTATTATCCTATATTTTTTCTTGATAATACATTTTTCCATTCATTTTCCTCTCTTTATTTACTCAATATTTCAAAATATTGTTTTTATGAAAAAATATATTTTCATTCAAAAACTCATTTTCTTCCAAAACTATGTTTCCAAGAAATGTTTCCAAAAATGTTTTAAAAAGTTTTTTTCAAATAAATATGCTCATTTTACTCAAGAAATTTTTTAAATGATTTTTAAAAGCTTATTTTTTAAGATTTAAAGGTTATTTTATAATAATAAAAAATTCAAAATGTTTTATGTTTTAAAAGTAATTTTCAGAATGAAAAGGGAATTTTCCTAAAAATGTATTTAATGGTATTTCAATGGTACTTACATTCATCAACATCTATATCCCTTGTTGTTACTTATGAAAAAATGGGGATATTTTTTAATGATTCCAACCTCATTCTTTCTTTTTGATGGACTAGTATAATTTCAAAGAGATTGTTATATAACATGTTTTTCCATAAGTTAATAATTCCTCAAGGTGATTGTCATGGAATTCATTTCTCTTCCACGGGTTAATAATGTTTCACAGTGATTTTATGGTACTCATCTATTTTCCACAGGTTAATAATGTTTCAAATATATTTCAATGGAACTCGTTTCTTTTCCATGGGTTAATCGTGTTTCAAAGAGATTAGTATGAAACCCATTTCTTTTCAATGGGTTAACCATGTTTTAAAGTGATTGACTTGAATGCCAATTCTTTTCCATGGTTTGATCAGGTTATGAAAGAATAATAATTTTTTCTATGATTTTTATGATTAAGGGAAATCTATATATACTTTATCCATATTGTGGTTCTTAGACATTATAACTTAACTTGGTTGGCCCAGATAGTGCTGGGTAAGCCCATTATAACAAAACTTGGGGTGGCCCAGATAGCATCGGGTAAGTCCATTACAGCATAACTTGGGGTGGCCCAGATTGTGTAGCGTAATCCCTTTATATATTAACTTATATTGGCACAGATAGGGCCAGGTAATCCCATTAAATCTCAACTTGGGGTGGCCCAGATAGTGTTGGGTAAGCCCGATGCAACTTAACATGGGATGGCCCAAATAGCATCGGGTAATCCCATTACAGCTTAACTTTGGGTTCACAAGATAGAACTTGGTAATCCCATTATATATTAAACGATGGGTGTACCTAGATAGTGTTCCAATGCATTTTATAATGATTGTATTAGAAGTTTTCTGTATGGTTATTCCAATTAAAAGGGTTTTTAAAAGGGATTTATGAATGTGATGATCCAAGTTAGCAAAAATGGTTTTTAATTTATTATTATGGGTTTAAGATTATTAATTTTATCGGTATTGATATCACATGGCCCGTGATTATTGATTCTTTTAAATATATCCTTTATTAAATCCTCATTCTATGTTTTCATGTATGACGATCTATGTATTTATGGGTATGAGTTATTTTATGATTCACTCATAAACATTGATTATGTCATCATACCCTTATGAAATCTTATATTCATTGATGAAATTAAATTGTTAATTCTTATATTTACCCTTACTTAGCATTTGATCTCACCCTTCTTATGTTTCCTTTTCCCTAGGTTATAAATAATTAGGTTCAATGATTTATTTCTATAAAGGATTTCACATAGACGATGTGGATAACCTTATGAGAAAAGATGGGTATAATGGGATATGATGTTCATCTTTATGAACAAGTTGTTTATGAGTCCAATTTGACATGAGTTGGTATAAATTATCTAAAACTATAAAACTATAAAGACATTTTGGTTGTATGTGATTAGAGTTTTCCTTTTGATTTTTTAATATTTAGAAAAAACTTTTGGGTCATAATTATCAGCATCAAATCTGGAAATGTAATGTTTATGATTTCAGCATAGGATCTTGGAGTATAGGTGTTGGACCCTTATAGTTGGTATAAAAGGGTTGGTTTAGATAAATTTAGATATTATGATTTTTTTCATGTGATTTTGTGTTAATATTTATGGATACCATCACAGGTCTAAAATATTAATTTTGATTATAAGTTCAAAGTCTTATACACCCCATTTGGGGGTTTTAAGTAGTAAAAATTTTGAGATTTTTAATGAAATTTTTGGATATTTTTTTATGGTTTATGGTATTTTTAACCCCTAGGAAACGATGAATTGTTTTAAGGGAATAATTAATTTTCATGATCAAATAAAAAAGGTGGGACAACTCATTTTCTAGGTGGTAGCCCATCGCATCTGACTAGGTGGCGGTTTTTAAACCCATGACCTAAGGATGATAAAAGTTTCACACCAACCTCTAGCCTAGGTGATGTCATGGTTAGTATCACAATTATACAGGTTAAGGTTATTTTTATTTTTAAAACATATGGGATTTAATTTCAGGAATAAAAGTTGATTATCATGTAATAATATATGATCAAGTCCTTCTAATCTTTGGGTTTTGAACATAGTTAGTAAATGTTTGAATAATTTTAATTATAGATGTTTAGGGAATAATTTAGTTTAAACTTAGAGTATTACTATTGAATTTTAATATTAATGTATCATACATATATTTACTCATTATAGTAATTATATTACCATGTGCTCAAAATTTTGGGTTTGTTTAATGTCTAAAATAAGAGGAATATCTTGTTATCTCTTTTATGGTTATATAGACTTCAACTTTTGATTTTAGTGATTCAAAAATGAAGAATTCACCTTGAATACTCATTTTCTAGATAAAAAGATGATATTTTTGTGTAAATTTATTAAAGGATGAAATTTTACTTTTCAAGTAAGTATATCTCATTATGTTTTCAGTCTATATGGTGAAATAATGCTTCAACTTTAGTAAAAGGATCTTGAAATAAACTTTTATCATATTACCATCTTTTATGATGATATCAATAACTCTTTCCACACCTATTTTTCTTGTGGTTTTGTTATCATTGACCTCCTATTGTCCATATTCTCCATAACTCACTATAATTCCATATTAATTAATTTTCCCTTCCAAATCCATATTTTAATTTCCCAATAATGTTCTCCATATTTAGATTCTTAGTTTTGCATAAATTTATTGGCCTTTATGTTTCCCACTATCCAATTTTAAGATATTTTTTATTTAATTAATTTTTATGATATGGGTTTCAAAAAATTAATTACAAAAATATTAATCCTTAGATAACCAATATGAATTTTGAGGGAAAAATTCATTTTAAGGGGGGTGGGGTGTAACATCCTGAGATTTTATTAAATATCTTCATTAAAATTAAAAAAAATCTGTAATATCTTAAGTTACATGAAATTGAAAGTTTATATTGTATTATAAATAACACCAAATTTATCTTTAGTTACAAATTACATTGAGTTTCTTTAGTAACTTTTGTTGTATGAAAGGTCAAGTCTTAACATACAACAATATACAATTAATATTAATATTTAACATGATAGTTATCACCTTCCATTGAAATGGAGGGAATGAATAAGATTAACTAAATTATGAAAATATGGTTTAAAAGTGTATATAAAATTAATTTATTGGTTACCAATTAATTATAAATGAAAATAATAGCCTTTTAAAAATAAAAGGAAATATTTTTCATAAAAATTAATTAAATGCGTACAAGTGTGTTTTATACCAGCAAAATAAATAAATAAATATTTTTGGATTATGATAATTAAATTCATATGTAATATATACAATAAAATTTTCAACCTTCATCCTAATTTTTTCTCTATAAAATTGATAAAAATAAATCCAATTTTTCTTTTAAAATAGTATTTGTTCCAAAAGGTAGTTTTGTCACCTTTTTATAACATACTTATTCTAAAACTATTTTTTGATACTTTTATAAATTTTATTTAAAAAAATAAACTTCATTTTTGGAATAATAATATAAAAATTTATTTTTGTTGAAATATTGTGTGTTTTATGAAAATATTAGTTTTTCAGTGAATAGTGAAAAATACAGATTTTTGTAAAAAATTCATTTCTTTTAATATATTAAGTAATTTAAGAGTCTCAATATTTTTTGAACAAGTTTTAAAGAAAAATAATTATTATTTAGGTATATTTAATCTATTTAATTACTTTTTAATCAACTTTATATTGGTCTTTAATATAAGTTAGTTTTTTGGTTTTAAGATGGGTTTTTCTAAAATCTATTTTGAAATGCATAGGGTTTCACCTTTTAGTTAATTAAATTAATCCCAAATGGAGAATTTTTAAAATTAAATTTATACTATATATATCATTATATATTATTTTAGTTTCATTAAATTATTATTATTATTCATAGATTTAATATTCAATCATCTTTTTCTAGAAAAATATTCTTTTTAAAAACCTGCTCTCCCACAGTGACTGTGAGATTAATATTAAAATTAATTTTTCCAATTATGAGAATTTAATTTGAAAAAATTATTTAGATATTTGTAATCATAATAATTTATAATCTATAATAATTTTAAATTAATTTTTGACCAAAGTAATTAGTAAAAATAATTAAAATTAAAATTAATCACAATGATTAAGGTAAAAATGAGTTTTCCATGTGACAAAACATTAAAATTAAGGAGGTAAATGGCCTAAAAACATGTACAAATACCATTTTATGGACATATATAGACATTAAACATTTATTTATAAAATTTGGTGAATTATTTGATCCTTTTGGTAGGTAAAAACATGGGTTCTTCTAACTTTATTTTGAAAAAATATGAAGTGTGTCCTCTCCCCCATTTATAAAAGGACAACATATCTCATTCTCTCTTTGCACCTCTCAGGCCATTTGTATCTTACAATACCTGATAAAATAACATACAATATTCGCTGTTATCATCCTATAATCCTTAATTTTTATCATAAATCCAACCATGTAATTCCTTTGGTTCAAACCCAAAGGAGTTACCCGAAGAAGAGGTAACGTTCATCAACATGCATTTCTATTTAATTTCCTTATACAATGCTTCAATTATTATTATATCATTATTATATAATAAAATAAGTATACTAAATATATTTATATGTTGTTATGTTAAGTTTAATACCTAAAACCACACACACTTTCATCAAATGGGTTATTAAATCATCATTCGTGTGTACGGTGGACTACCGCCTCCCGAAACAATATCGTTCATTTTTTCATTACAACCATGGTTGGGAATAATGATAGAAACACAGTATATATATTAAATTTATGATATTTATAACATAAATATGCCTTTTTAGTCATTATATCATATAAACACTTTTTACATTTCATATTATAGTGGATAAGATAACGTTTCTCGTGTGAACGGTGGACTACTGCCCCATGAAGTGATGTGAAGTTTTTTTCACTAAAGTGTTACATGGAAAGAAATAAGGGTAAATATAATGAATATATATGATATAAATTAAATAATTATTATATTAATTACATAATTATTTTTTTAAAATATAATATATAATTTATTCTTACCATTTTACACATTTAAAAGGTGATAACGTCGTTCATGGATGTGTGGACTACCGCCTCATCAAAAGGATGTTATTCTTCTTTTTTCCTCACTAAATAAAAATAATGATATATATATATATATATATAATTATATATAATTAAATATAATAGTATTTATGATATAATTATAATTATTTATTTATGAAATATCACTTACCTTCTTTTTATAATGATCATTGAAAAATGGTAACATTACTTAGGCATATGTACATCCTACCGTCGCCATGATTTTAATGTTGGTTAAATTTTCATAACAATATTCCATGATTGGTTTTAAAAGAATAATTTATGTATATATATTATTATTATTTCCTAATTATTACTATTTATATGTTTAAATAATGACCCCTTTATAATATTTGACTTACCAGAGTTGTTTTTGAAACATAAATTGAATACTGTCAAAACAGTTGACTAAAACTTAATTGATTAAGTAATTTTATATTACTTGTTAATAAGTGAAATAAAATTAATAATAAACTTGAAAAAAATTTATAAATAAATTAAATAATTAACATAGTTTTATTATTCATCAAGATAAATAACAAGCGTGATGAATCGAACTTGAGATAAGGGTTTTTCTCATCTCACTTTTATTTCTGTGAGATATATTTCATATTCACCACTTATTTTTTGGTGGTGTATATACTTCACATTAATTTATTGTATGATTATTATACTTAAATTTATTTTTATTTACATATCCATTTTAGGATCTCTCTTTCATGGGGTTTAAAATTTCAAAGTTACCAAAGCGGTAAGGAATTTTTTACAAAATTTTCCTTCTTTGAGACATTTGATATGTTATACACCTATATTAATTTATGAGGTGTATATACTAACCCTTTTATATTTTATATCATAAATATACTTATTTTTATAATATTATATGTTTCATTTAGTTTTATTATTTAGTGGGGATTATGATCAATGTTATCAAAGTAGTAAGAGTTGTATATTATAATCTTATTATTTATCAGGATTGTTTGTGATTAAGTCTCCAATATTGAAATATTATCCTATACCTCTAAATAGTTCTCATGAATTTTCTTATCCTCTTTTTACATCATGATAATAAAAAAATTTCTTTAATTTTTCTCGCTTTATGTACTCAAGATTTCAAAATGAATGTTTTTATTAAAAAGAACATTTTCGGTCAAAAAATATTTTTCTTCCAAAACCTTGTTTGGTAAAAATGTTTTCCAAAATGTTTTAAAAGGTGTTTTTCAAATAAAAAAATTATATTTCCCTCAATAAATGTTTTAAATTATTTTTAAAATCTTTATTTGTAATCTATAAAAGTTATTTTCAAATAAAAAGGATTTTAAAAATGTTTTATGTTTAAAAAGTTATTTTAAAAAAGAAAAGGGTATTTTACTCAAAATGTATTTAATTATCTTTTAATGGTATTTCTATTGATAAAAGTAAAAAACCCTTATAGTTACTCATGCGTAAATTTGGATATTTTTCAATGATTCCATCTGAATTATTTCTTTGTATGGATTAATATTGTTTCAAATGGATTGTTATGGAACTTGTTTCTTTTCCATGGATTAATCATGTCTCAAAGATTGTCATGGAACCCATTTTTTCCATGGGTTAATAATTCTTAAAATAGATTGTTATGGAACCCATTTAATTTTCATAGGTTAATAATTTTTAAAATATATTTTTATGTAACTCATTTATTTTCTACAACTTAATATTATTTTAACTAGATTGTTACGGAACTCATTTATTTTCCATAGGTTATTCATGTTTCAAAGGGATTGATATGAAACTCATTTCTTTTCCATGTTTTGATCAGGTTATGAAATAATAATTATTTTTTCTATGATTATTATAATGAATCGAAATCTATATGTACTTTATTCATGTTGTAGTTCATTTAAATTATAGCTTAACTTAGGGTGTCCTAGATATTACTAGGTAATCCCATTACAGCTTAACTTGGGGTGGCCTAGATAACACTTGGTAAGCCCATTACAGCATAACTTGGGGTGGACTAGATAACTTCAGATAATCCTATCACAACTTAATTTTTGGTGGCCTAGATAGCATCAAATATGAAAATTACATATTAAATTGGGATGGCCCAAATAGTGGCGAGTGCACCCATTACAAATTAAATTTGGGTGGCCCAAATAGTGTTGGGTAAGCTCATTGCAACTTAACTTGGGGTGGCCCAAATAGCGTCAGGTAAGCCTACTATATCTTATATCATGGGTGCACCTATATACCGCTCTAATGCCGTGGGTAATGATTATATTGGAATTCATAAATATGTTTTTTATAATTAAAAGGGTTTTGAATGGGTTTTATTATTGTGGTGATCTAAGTTATTGAAAAGGTTTTTAAATTTCTTTTTATGGGTTTATGATGTTTCATCTGATCAATATTGATAACAATTGTCCAATAATTATTGATTCTCATGACTATTTTCTTTGTTAAATCCTTATTCTGTGTTTTAATTTTTGATGATCCAGGTATTGATGGGTATGATTTCATTTATGATTTGATCATACAATTTGATTATGTCACCATACCCTTATGCACTCTTATTCTCATTAATGACATTAAATTATTAATGCTTATGCTTGTATTTTTTCCACAATTTATAAATAATGAGGTTGAATGGTTTATTCCTATAAAGTATTTTACAAGGATGATGTTGATGACCTAATGAGAAAATATAGGTATAATGGGATATGATGTTCATCTTTATAAACCAGTTGTTTATGAGTCCAAGCCGATATGAGTTTTTCCTAATTTTATAAAACTCTAAACCTAAAATTTCATTGAGTTTGTAAGTGATCCAATTTTTCCTTTTGATTTTGTAAGGTTTAGATGAAAATTTTATATCACAGCTATTAGTATCAAATCCATAAAGGTAAATTTTATGATTTAAGCATAGGATCCAGGAGTGTGGGTCATGGGGACTTATATTATGTGTGGACATGATGTAGTTAATGTTTTTAATAATTATATGTGTGGACATGATGTGTTTAGCTATATTCATAATGGTATAATGGTCTTGTAATAGATCCTTGAAATGTGTTATGATTTTATATACATATACTTATTCCTCGTGATCAATTATTATGATTGTATGATCTTATTACATTAATAATTTCATTTATATCATGTTCATTTCTCTAACGTGTTTACATATTTAATATCCAAAAACACTAAACCTTTATGTTATAGGAGTGTTTTTTTATATTGATATTATTTTATAACCATCTAAAATTATAAATCAATTTTTGGGTTATCTTGGTTAGTATCAGAGTATATGAGTAAAGTATGTATTTGTAACATCATATCTGGGAGTGCAGGTATGGTGGAACATAATACATACCCAAACTTGATGAATTATTTGACATACTAATAAGATATTATTAGTTTTAAAATATATATATTTAATTTGGATATAAATATTTAAAGGTAAAGGATTGAGATATTCAAAAAATATATTTTCGAAGTTAATATGGTCATTATAAGTTTTTATTCATGCCATTTGTGGTTAATAATGCAATAATAATATTCATTCCATTAATGAACATGATTTTAAATAAGCTATTAAATAATATTTTATAAGTATATACATATGAAATCCATATATACTCAATATTAAAGTAATATCATGGGTAGCATATAGAAATTGTCTTAAAAAAGATGTATGGGCATTAATTATATGAGAAATTGTATGAATGTTATTTATGGATGAAATATGTAATGTTTCTTGAATGTTATGTCTCAAAAAATTTAATTATAATTGAACTTGGGAAGGTAAGGGTGGTTATTTCTTAAGGGAGATCTTATAATTTATTTTAAATAAAAAGTTTTATCATTTTACTAAGATATTATAAGAGGCTCATTCGGGATTTTTTAAAATTAAATTATTTAATGAAAAATATAACACATAATGGATATAGTTTTTATTATAAATTTATATTTTATAAGTTATATTTGGAATTGATGATGATACTTACTTCAGATCCATTTTTTGTTCTCCTTGAATTGGGATTTGGTTATAAACTATATTACTCTACATTTGGATTTTTAGTAGGACATATTTTTATGAATGGATGTACTTTTTTTCATATGGGTCTAGGAAACTAAGACCATATGATAATAATTTCACTATACATGACTAATAATTAATTATTTCTATTCATGATTTAAAGATATTGTGGTATTAACTTTTTTTAAATAAAATCATAGTATATAAAAATCATATGTGTTTGATGTTTATTTTCCTAAAGTGTGTTCTCAACATTATTATGTCAACGACTCACTTTATATATTATTTTTAAAAATCACAATTCACTTCATTAATTATATGATTTAAATTTAGATTGTTGTTTTATCTATGATATACAACCTATGGTCTTATGAAATACTGAAGATTTGAGTATTTTTGAAATTCTAAAAAATATACGGAATCTCAAAATATTGATGGTTTGAAGATTTAAGAAAAAACTGTAACCTAAATGATTAAATCAAGATCATTAAATAACTATATTGTTTCATGAAAACTTCATCCATATATATGGAATGAAGTTGTGTCTATCTAAATATGAATAGTAGACGGCTACTAATGTTGTTAAAAATTAACCCAAAGTTTATAAAATTTAATCATTGGAAAATCTCTTATAAATAGTGTCATGCTTTGAAGAACTGGAGAATAACTAAAGAATCACATGATTGAGAAATATCTTATTTCTACAACATGAAGTTATAAAACCAATTATTTCTTTGGGAGCTTTTAATCATTCTAGTTTTTCTTTTTTATTGTTTTTAACAAAAGATTGCATTTTTAGGACACATTGTAAAATATCTTTATAGTTATTTTTGAATTCAATAATTTTCCAGTCATTTTCATCATGGTATTTCATACTTGGAATATAGATCCAATATTATTGTAGTAGAAGTGGTGAATTATCGATCGTTTAACACCCTGAGATTTTATGATTTTTTTATTCAATAAATTGAAAGTGTTCAATAGATTAATTTACACGTAAAACTGAACTTATGTGGATAATATTAATAAATTATAAAATAAATTAAATTATATGGTATTTAAATGAAATATAAATCAAAAATAAATTTCTAATTCACTTCATAAATACTATTGATCCTAAAGAACAGTTTTGAAATACTTTGTTTATGAGCATTATTTCATGTATATTTTATTCAATGGTTACTTTATATTATTTAAAAATTAATTTATAGTATTAAACTTAGAAAAATATTTTTTACTCATGAATAAAATTAATTCATGGTTTATCAATTGGTTATAAATCCTGCTTCCTCGAAGAGACGACCAAGGAAGGATTATTCTAACACACCTCACACTATGTCTACATGATCCTCTAAGCCATCAGGCAAGTTCAATTATGATATTCTTAAGATCCTCAATTAGGGTAGGTCCCACTCTGAATGGGAAACTACTGATGATTCTGATTATGGGAATGACATGTCATATTATGATCTGTAATGTCATGTTTGATGGATGAGGGAAAGTTCCTTTGTTTGACCCCGCCCGTCACCTCTGTACCATTTTATTTTATTTAATAAATAGTAGGAATCATATCTTCTAGCTAGACTTGTTGTTTAATTGGTTATAAATTAAAATAAATTCATTTGAAGTTAAAAGTTTTTATTTTTTCAGAAAATTGTTTTTTTATGCGTGTATAGTGTATTTTTATCTTAAAAAATTAAATAAATATCTATTGATTAATGATTATAATGAAATTTAGAGATTATATAGACAATAATATATTTTATAATTCATCTAATATTTTTTACATGGTAAGTAATGAAGTTAAACTCATATTTATGCTTGAAATTTCATTTTTCTAAAATATGATTTTCATTGCATTTTGCGAACATATTTTAAAATGAATTTCCATTAATTTTAGAAAGTTAATCTTGTAAAGTAGATTATATATTTTTAACTCTTATAATTAATATAATTAAATATTTTAACTTAATTTTTTTCATACTAAATATTACAAATAGTAAAATTTTGTTCACACGGTTAGGGTTAAAAGGGTTTTATCAAGGGTAAATCTAAGAGATAAGGGTAACAATATCACCAAAACATGACCAAATATTATTGTTTGAAGATATTTAGAAATTAAAATATCCTAAATTAGAATAAATTTATATTTATATCCACTTTTACAAGAAATTTATTTTATATTATTTATATCTTTTAAGTAATTGCATGTGTTCCTCCCCTAACTTATATAAGGGTATATATTCTCCTCCCTTATTCACAAACATTGAGAACTATAGATCATAAAATACCTACGCATAAACTTTACTTGATTCATCCTATTCATTATTGATCTGCTAATATTACCCTAAGACCATATGAATATTTCTTAAGGTTTAAGTTAAAGGAGGTCTATCAAAGAAGAGTTTATTGTGTTACTCAAATCATTCAAAGTTTATCTCTAGTTTTACTTCCTATAAAACTATTTTATCAAAACTAAAATGATCAATAAAATATTATCAATATATTTATATGTGACTATGTTTATGGGATAACCATTTTCCACCTCCTTTCCAATAAATGGGATATGAAATTATCGCTTATGTGTACGTGTGGACTAACCCCTCTATGTAGCAATATGATTCATTTTCCATCACCATCAATCATGGTTGGTTATTATAATGGATTTAATTTTGATATATGATATTTATGAAATAATTATGCTTTGATAATTATAATATGTTATCTACCTTCTTACATTTACATCTATTTGAAAATGATAATGTTTCTTGTGTATAAATGTGAACTACCACCTCCACGAAGCGATGGGATTCATTTTCAATTTCTTCTTTACATGGATAGTAATAAGGATATATTTAATGGATATATATTATTTTTATGATGTAATTATTATTCTATAAATGTGAATTATTGAATAAACTTTGTGATTTTTTGTCTTAATAATTTTTATTATTTGTTGAAAACTAATCTTTTATAAAATATTTTTTTCAAAAAATGGGTGAAAGTTATTGAATGTTAGAACAGTGGCATAAATGGGAAGAAAAGTTTCATTTTTAAGGAATTTTTTTTTAGACACAAAGGATCAGAATGAGGATAAATGGATAAATAATTTGTAAGTAAGATGGAAGCTAGAAGTTTTGTAAATATTTTTATTAGATGCACCATTGGAATCATATCCATGAGCATGAAGTGCAAGATTAATTGAGCTCAGCATTGGTTAGAAAGACAGAAGTTATGGAGAGAGAGATTGAAAATGATGATGAAGATAATGAAGGAAGATAGTGGTGTCCAAAGTTAGAATGTTCATTAACTTTATAACCTTAATTCAGATGATGCTTTTACAATCATTAAGTTTACATAAATCATGAAAAGTCTCATGATAAAATATTTTGAATAAATGGATGAATCGTAAAGATTGTATCAGTTCTAGGAATTATGAAAAAATTTGCATTGAATCTAGAAGTAATGGAAAAATATGTTTTTAGAAGCATGAATGAGTTATAACTAATGAGGCTTGAATAATTTAAAATTTATACAGTGGAGTTTCCATTGTAATTAGAATTTCATCATTATGAGGATTCCATTAGACTAAATCTGAGAAGTAATGTTAACCAGATTGACTCTAAGGAGGAAATTCAATCAGAATAACAATGTGGAGGAATTTTAATCAGACTGAATATAATAAGGAAAGTCAATCGGACTACCTCTAGTAAGGAAAGTCAATTAGAATGACTCTGAGGAGGAAATTATGACTGAATGACTCTAGGAAGAAAATTAAGGAAAGTGAATTGGACTAACTTTGATGAGGAAAGTCAATTTAGAATGATCTAAGGATGTTTCATCATAATGAGTTGAGAAAGTTCCATTATAATGAGATGATGAAGTTCCATAATAATGATCTAAGTAAGATCCATCATACTAAAGAAAAATTAGGAAGTTTGAGAAGGATGATTACTAAGAAGACTCAAGAAGATTTCAAAAGTTTTTTGAAGCGTTTAAGTGGTCTAACATGAATTTTAAATATGTGTACATCTCATGATTTTTTAATTTGAGTAAGAAGTAAGATTTTTTCATTTTACCACCTCTTCCATTCTAAGATTCCTACAAATATAAGCACAGTACATTTGTATTATCCAACCTTTTCACATGTGTGGAAAAGGAATAGTGCTAAAGAATTTGAGTCAGGGTTCTTTCTAGATAGATACCACATTAGAAGGTCAAACATCTTATTTTTTTTATTTTCTAGACTCAGGAAGATCGGACTAAGCAAGATCAGACTGAGGAAGATATAACTAAGAAATATCATACTAAGTAAGATTTGACTAAGCATTTGAGAAGAGTTTGAGAAGTTCATATTGAGAAAGGGGTCATCGTATTGAGTCGATTGAACATATTTAATCATATTGTGTTCATCAGAATGAATTCCATTGGAATTATGGTCATCAAAACCAGAAACTTTTGTAGAGAATATTAAAAAAAGTCTTTATACTTTCTTTGTAGCTCAATTATTTAGTAAGAAGACTTTGTAAAATTACATGAGTTAATATAATCATTCCTCTCAGAATATAAAAGGTGTATTATGGGAGTTGGCACAAGTTATATTCACTTCTTCATAATAGTGAATTTTCATAGATTTATGGGAGTGGTTATGGAAAGGATGTGGGTTCTCACACTAAGGTCAAACATTGTAAGTCTTGTGTTCTTTAATTGTTTTACTAATTTTCATTCATGAGTATTTATTAAAAGATGATATGGTAGTGAACTTTAATAGGTTTCATGGGTTAAGTTTCTAAAATTCTTAAAACTTATAAAAAGTAAACTATTGAATCAACCACCCCCCCCCCATATCATTTGTTATTTAATACTTTATGACTTAAATTGGTATCATAGGGAAGGTTTCCTTGTTGAATCTTTATCATGGATAATATCAATTTTTTAAATAGTAGAGGAATTATACATTTGATGGAAAATTTTATTATGGATTGAAAAATAGGATGATTCATTATCTCCTATCTTCTATCATTGAAGTTATTAATGCTGTTATAATTGGTTTTTCACCTATTGATAAGGATGCCCTAATGAATTTTTTTAAGAATAAAAATGTAGAATTTTATGTAGAATATATAAATTCAATCTTTATATCATTATCATAAAATATTTATATTAAGGTGATGGGTCTCAAAACTTCAAAGATTATGCGGGACAAGTTGGAATGTATTTTCAAAGGGAACACTAAATTAAAGGAAAACAATTTACAAATTCTTCATAGTAAGTATGAATAAATAATAGTTAGAGATGAAGAAAATAATGAGGAATACTTAAACAAACTAAAAGAAATTTTTTGAAACATCATAGGATTAAGAGATATCCTTGAAGATTCTATAATTGTGAATAAACTTATGAGAAAATTTTCAGATATGTCTGATTCTAAAATATATTATTTAGAATAAAAATATTATTTTCCTCTTGATTACATGCATAAATTTATTGTTGCTTATGAAATGATAAATCTTCAATGATCAAAGATAATTTGAAAGATAAAATGGATTTTGAATCTATGAAAAAAATTAAAATTCAAGATATTGAAGATGTTGATCCTTGTGACTTTGAAGATAATGAGGATAATGATTTGAAAGAAAAAAATCATGTATCTTATATCTAAGAACTATAAAATAGGAATGGGAAAGTATGGAGGTAAAATTCAACTCAAATGTTTTGAGCATGGTGGAATTATACACTTTTCTATAAAATTCTCCGAGAAGAAATATGGAGAATATCTAAATGATTCTAATAAAAAACCGTGATAGAAGAAGTGTAAAAAAGGTTCTAAAGAAGAAAAATCATGCAATAAATATAATAAAAATTTCATTAGATAAAAAAGAGTATGATGAGTCAGAAAGTTGAATCAGGCGCAATTGAAAACAATTCTTCAGAAAATGAAAGTTCATAAATTTTCAGAACATTCATTGAAAAATTTTAGAAAATTGAATATTCCTTAGACAGTGAAGAAGGAGGTGAAGAATCTTATAGATAATATCAACTCAGAATATAACTTGTTTTGTTTTTTGAGAAAAAAACATATATCTTAATAAAGAAATCATAATGATAAATAAAGATAGTGTAAAAGTTGTTTCTAGTGAGAAAGATGTTTTCAAGCAAGAAGAAGAATACATCTAAAGGATATTAAGTTGAAAACTTAGAATTAATAGAATGGGAAATATAGTTGAATATATTAGAAATAAGTTAGCTATCAAGGAATTCAAAGTTAACATGTATCAATAAAAACTTCTTGAGGATGAAAATACCTTAAGAAAGGTGAATGAAAACTCTCAACAAATCTTCAGAAGAAAAATCTGATAATTCTAAAGTTTTTTAGAGAGATCAAATTAAGAATTAGGCACAAAAAATAATGTTTAATATAATTTTAATAACATCTCAAGTACCAAAGAAAATTATTGATAAATATTGGGTGGGAAATTTTTTTGAGAAACCTATTTCATCTAAAAAAGATGAAAACTCACTCAAGTGGAAAGATGGTCCATGTCAAGATATTTTCATAGCAGGAAGAAGTTATCAACATCAACAAATTTTCCATAGAGAAAGATCTTACATCAATAAAAAATCAATATTCGATGGTTTTTTTTGTGTTTCAGAATCTATGGGAATCGAGATTATAATTTTTTCCACAACTTATCACTACCCATAAGAAGGATTGAGTAGAGTAGGAGAAATAGTAAAAATGGAATGAGTAACTTTCCTAACTTATAAAAAATTGAAAAAATGAATTCTCAATATGTTAGAAACATCCCAATGAATAATCAGTTGGAATATCTAGATGAAGTTAAGAAATATGTGATCAAATGGCTGATATTACTAAATAATGTATGAATGCACTTCTATGAAAAGTTTTTATACAAAAAAAAAGAAAATGAAGTGGTAAATTATAAATTTTAATAAATAACCTTTATTATTGAGACTTCCTTTAAAACAAATAAAAAATAAAAAACCATAGATACTTTAGAGTGGTTGTTATTCACACATGATAGATGATTTAAAAATCATGAAACATATTGAAAATATTTATGGAGGTGTTGTTACCATTCAGAAATATATTTCTCTAAAAATCAGAGGAATTAGGATAGCTGATATTGAAGCTAAAAAGTTGAAATATTTTTAAGTATTTTTTTTAAATGGACTAAAACATAACTTACTTAGTGTAAGTAAAAAAATTATGATGGAAAATGATTTATATTCAGAAAATATTCTTGTGTTATCAAAATTTTAAAATATAAAAATTTTATTATAAAATTAGAAAGTACCAGTGGGAATCTATTTCAAATAGAATAATTTAACATCTCCTACTAATTAAGTTATGAAGATTAAAATAAGTTGTGGCACCGAATACTTGGAAACCATGGGAAGAAAAAGATATCAAACTTTGTAAGGTTGATGCTATTAAAAACCTTATAGAATTGAAGAGAAGAGAAGAATATTCTTGGGTAACTTGTTAAAAATGTGAGATGACTAATAAAAGTCATAATAGAGTTGAGATTCAGTAAACTAAACCTTTTTAAATTTTTCATTCTGATTTATATGGGCTTATGAGACATCAATAAAAAAGGTTATTTGAAATTTATCTCTTTTATTGATGATTACACTTAGATGAAAAACATCATGTTTATGAAACATAATTCAAAATCTATATAAATGTTCATAGTTTGCAGAAACGAAGTTGAGAAATAAATGGTGGTTCATATAAAGAAGATGAGAACATATAATTGAATAGAGTATGCAAGAAATAATTTTGAAAAATATCATAGAAATAATATTATTAAACATTAGTGTAGTTATCCATATACCCCACACCAAAATGGAGTATTAGAAAGGAATAATAAAAGTTTTGTGAAAATGGGAAGAAGCATTTTAATAGAATACAAACTTTCAAAGTTCTACTTGAGAGAATTTTTTAGTGCTACTATACCTATTTAGAAAAAAAATTATTAAGTCTAGAATAAAACATGGATTCTTATTAAATGTGGTATAACAAAAAACCATAATTGAAGTACTTCAATGTTTTTAGAAGTCCATTTTTACTTAAAATAAAAATTTTGAATCTTGGATAGTTTGATGAGAAATATGAGGATGGAACTTTTATGGGTTATTCACTCAATTTAAGAAGCTAAAAATTTTGGAACAAATTTTTAAAAAATATGGTGGACTCGGATAATGTAAAATTTATTTATAATCCAACTTAATTAAAAAAAATTCTAGGAATTTTGAGGAAGAAAAAATTAAGGTTTCAAATGAAGATGAAAGTGAGGAAAGTAATGTGCATCAAGATTCAAATAAAACATGTAATGAGGAAAGTGAATCGGGAAGACAAAATCTAAAATTTTCAACTTTACAGAAACATGTTTACATCGAAATTTTTAATGGGAATCCGAAGGCTCCAGTTCAGAACATAATAAAGCTGAGATTAGAATATCAAACTTCACACATCTCAAAATTTAAACCAGAATCAGTTTCATAATTTATTCAATACAAATGATGGGTGAATTATATGAATGAAGAGTTGGATCAAATTGATAAAAGTGAAACATGGAAACTGGTTCCATGTTCTAAAGGTAAAAATGTTATTGGAAGAAAATGGGTTTATAGAAATAAGTTAAATGAACATGGAGAAGTTTCAAGAAACAAATATAGGCTTGTTTGTAAAGACTATACATAGGTGGAATTTGTGAATTTTGATTAAACCTTTTCCCCCATTTCATGTTTAGAAACTATTATAATTCTTCTAGCAGTTATTGGTCACTATAATTAAAAAAGTATATCATATGGGTGTAAATTCATCTTTTCTCAATGGATAAATTGAATAATAAGTTTAAATTTAAAAACCTTATTGGTTTCTACTTGATGAGGATGAAAAAAAAGTTTGTAAATTTAATAAATCTTTGTATGGGATGAAACAAGCTCCACATTATTCAAAACATGACAATTTATTGGAGATACTGAATTTTTCTAAAGTAAAAGTCGATATAAACTTATATGTGAAATATGTTGACTCCAGAACACTAATTGTAATTTTTTGTGAATATGATATAATATTATTTTTGGATAGATAATATTTTTGTAAAACTTTTTACTAAGTAATTAAAATAAAAGTTGATACATCAATATTAGTAGAATTAGCAGTCTTCCTTGGTTTACAAGTTCAAAAATAATAAAAATACATTTTCTTATCTTAAGAAAATTATATCATGGAATTGTTACAAAAACTTTTCATGGTATAATATAAAAACATTTCCACTCATATCTTAGTGGGGATGAAGTTGAGTAAAGATGATTCTGGAAAATTGTGAATCAGAAAGACTTTCAGAAGGTGATAGGAAGTCTACATTACATTATAACCTCAAGAATTGATATTTTTTATGTTGTGACTTTGGGTTCTAGGTATCAAAGTAATCTGAAATAATCACAAATGTTGCAAAAAAAATAGGATTATCATATCTATCAAATGAACAACTTCACATGGGTTATTATACAAAATACATTATAAGATGAGGTTTCAGGGTTATACTGTTTCCTATTAGGTTAGAGATTGTAATGATAGAGAATCATCCTTAAGAGAAAACTTTTTCTAGGGTGAAGGTTCTATAAGTTGGAATAGTAAGAAACAAATTTTAGTAACTTTGAGCATATAAGAATCAAAATATGTTTTAGCTACTTAATATTATACTTAGAAGTTGTGTAATAAAGTTCAGTTAGAATATTTGAAAATAATAGTTTCTAAACCATTGAAGATACTTTGTGATAATTAGAGTACAATTGATCTTTCTAAAAATCTAATCCAAAATTCAAGATCAAAACACATTGTTATAAATTTTCACTTTATAAAAGATAAATTTTATTCTGGATATTTTTTATAGGAATATATATCAATGAAGTTCAAATTGTTGATATCTTCACAAAGGAAATTACAAAATAAAGGTTTTTTGAGTTTAGGCTTCAAATTTATATTCATCATCCTCCAATGACTTCCTAAATCTCAAAAGGGAGTACCCCACTGAGATTGGGAATATATTAAAAAGGGGGGATATAAAGTAACAAATTTTTACTTTGTAAGTAGTCTTTAATTATCTTTATTTAATGAATCTGAATATGTAGTTATCATAAAATGGGGGGTAGAAAAAGAAAAGGGAGATAAAAAGAAAAGTGAGAGGAAAATATAAAATTGAAGGGGAGTTTATCTTAACTTGGATATAAAATTTTATTATCACTAAGATATGGAATTCCTTAAAAACAATACTTTAACCAGTAGTTTGCTTTTAGGACACTCTCTTTTAAGAATATCTATGTTTTGATAAAAGTTGAAAATCATGTTTTTTGGAAAAAATTGAATTCTGAAAAAAAAAATGAGAGTTAAAAAGAATTTAACTAGTGATTTCAATAAATATAAAGGGGGATATTAAAAAACCTTTTTGATTTTTTTCATAAAAATGTTTAGAATTTTTTGAAAAATAATCTTTCATAAAATAATTTTTTTTGAAAAATATGTGAAAGTTGAATGTTCAAACCCAAACATAAAGGGGGAGAAAAGTTTTATTTTTAAGGAAGTTTATTTCCTGATGAAAAGGATCATATTGAGCAGCACTGAATGCATAATATGTAAGGAATATAGAAGTTATATAAAGTTATTGATCAAATGAACCATCATACTTAGATCCATAGACATTAAGTGCAAGATTCATCAAGATCATTTTTGGTTAGAAAATAAAAAGCTGCGGAGTGAGGAATTCAGAATGATGCTAAAGAGAATGAAGAAATATAGTGGTGTAAAGAGATAGAAATTTCACTAAATTTATAACCTTAAGTCATATGATGATTTCCAAATTATCATTGTTCTCATAAATCATGAAAAATATCATGATAAAAGATTTTTAATAATTTTAGGAATCTTAAAGATTGTATTTTTTCCAATAATCAAGAAAAAGTTTTCATTAGATCTAAAAGTACTGGACATGGATGTTTTCAGAAGTTTGAATGAGTTATAGCTAATGAGTTTTGAATAATTTCAAATTTATAGAGTGGATTTTACATAATAATGATAATTCCATCCATATAAGGATTCCATCATACTGACTCTGATAATGAAAGTTAACCGGACCAACTCTAAGGAGGAAAGTCAATCAGACTGACTATGAGGATGAAATTAAATTGGACTAAATCTATTAAGAAAATTCAATAATACTAACTATGAGGAGAAAATTCAATTTAATTTACACTAAAGAGTAAATTCAATATGACTGGATCTAATAAGAAAAGTTAATTCGACAAACTCTGATGAGGAAAATAAATTCGAAATGAGCTAAGGAAGTTTAATTTTAATGAGCTAAGGAAGTTCCATTGTAATGAACTAAGGAAGTTAAATTATAATGATGTGTGAAAGATCTATAATCATAAACCAAAGTTAGGAAATTTTATATGGTTTATTACTAATAAGAATCAAAAAAATTCCAGAATAGTTTTGATGAGTTGAAGTGGTCAAACTTGAAATTCAAATATGCATAGATCTTGGAGTTTTTGAATTTGAGTAAGCAGGAAGAGTTTTTCAATTTCTCACTTTTTTAATTCTAATATTCTTATAAATAAAAGCACAATACATTAATAATTTTCAACCTTTTCACATGTTTGGAAAATTAAGAGTGCTAAATAATGTGTTTTTTAGTTCTTTATAAAGAGATATCTAATTATAAGGTCGTACATCTGATTGTTTTGTTTACTGAACTGAGGAAGATTGAACTGGGCATGATCAAAATGAGGAAGATCGTACTGAGAAATATCGAACTGAGGAATATTGTACTGAGCATTTAAGAATAGTTTTATAGGTGAAGATTAATAAAGGGAGAATCGTATTGAGAATATCAAATTGAGTAAATCAGATTGTGTTCATCAGACTCAGGGTTATCAGACTCAGGGTAATCGAACCCAAGAACTTTTGTGGAGTAGATTGAGAAAAGTCTTTACAATTTTTGGGGGGCTCAATTCTTTTTTTAAGAAAAATTTTAAAACTTATGGGAGTTATTATAATCATTCCTATCGGTTTATAGAAGGTGTCTAATAGAAGTTGGAATAATTTGTGTTCACTTATTCTTAATAGTAATTTTCATAGACCCACGAGAGTGGCTATGGAAATGATGTAGGTTCTCACACTAAGTATTAACCTTATAAATCTTGTGTGCTTTACTTTATTTCCTAATTTTTCATGTATGAGTATTTAAAAAATTATGATAAGGTAATAAACTTTAAAAGTTTGTGTGGGTTAAGTTTCTAAAATTCTTGAAACTTATAAAAAGTGAACAACTGATTCAACACACCTTCTCAGTTTTTATTCAATCCTTTATAACTTCAATTATTATTTATTTTCTTTTGTTTTATTCATAAAAAAGTGGAAATTTTACTCATGCATATATACATACTTCTATCTCTAGGAAGTGATTTAATTCATTTTTATTAATGAATTATATGAATTATTATAAAATTTTGTGTGAGGAATTAATTTCATACTTATTTAATGATTAATATTCTGGTTATGATAAAACCATGACTAAGGTACGTGTATCAGAACAATCAAATTGAAATAAGTAGGGAAAAGAGACCTGTTTTCACCTAAATATTTATTTTGTTAAGTCCACTTGGTCAAATACCCTGAGAGAGGGGTGAATTAGGGTATGATATATTAAAAAACATCCCCTTTTTATCTTGTTTAATTATTAAACAAAACTCTCTTATCTCTATTTCCCATAGAAAATTATGAACAAATATTAAATCATCTACAGGATAGAAATTTTTACTTGTTTCACCCTCACTGGGCTACGTCCAAGGAGCATACAATAGTAATGTGATGATGTACCAAATCCACTAAAATCACACTATTGTTTAAAAAGTTTGTAATGGACTCATTGTCCCTCTTGGTTAATAACCAATCATAATTTGAAAGATCATTGCTCTCTCAACTGAAGTGATCTCACTAATTCTATAAAATATCGACTCACATTTTATAGATTTGTAGGTCCATTAATTATCTCTAATGAATACATACTATATTGTATGTAGATTCTCTATTGATGTACCACTTTCATCCACTGATTAATACCTCTTTACCACAGATGTACTGGGAAACTGAAAATATTTTCATAACCCTTACTATGACTTGTATGAAACTTTAATGCCTTGCATGCAAGATTTCAATTTTTTCATGAAACACCCATTATATGCAACTTCAATCTTATGTGAAGCTTTCTTATCTTGAACGCAGCTCCAATTCTTTCACGTAACTCCCTTTTCATAAAATTTTTACGCAATCCAGAATTCAGATTATCTCTAAGAGTTGGGATACCTCCAATGAGGGGGTCACCTCTTATTTATAGGCATCACCGTCCCCTGTGCGAAATATTCAATGCTTCTTGAAAGAGAATCTTTAAGTATGAAAAACCCCATTTGATGTTGCATTGGGCACGCAAGTTTCTTTCACACAACCTCATCTTTTGCCCACATTTCCAAATCTTTCATTCACTTCATGCCTTTGTCATATTTCAATGTTATGATCCTGAAACATGCATTGAGCACAATTTTCCATACCATCTTCAATCTTTCACGCAACTTTCTTTTCCAAAAACACACATCCTCGTTTTCCTGATTTTGAGGCCCAAAAATTTGGCAAACACTAGAAAATTGTACCACCTTGTATCTATTCTTTTTTTACCGCCTCCAGATCATCCATTCCATTGTCATGGTTCTTTGTCAATGTATCTTGTCAAAAATATGTATGGAACTCCATAAATAAAAAAATAAACCCTCTTTTTCAATAAACAAAATCAACCCAAAAATTCATTAATGTTTCCTTAAGGGATTTTTTCCCAACACATTTTAATAAAGAAATTGTTAATAAAAGGATAATTAAAAATTATAAATAAATGATAAATAGTAATTTTGTATGAATATTGTTATATAATATATTTATAATAAATATATATTTATTATATAGTATATTTGAACATGTGTGAAGCAATATGGGACTTGAGGTGAGTGTTTATATTATAATCTCATTTATTTTTAGGACTGTATATGCTAAATTTACATTAAGAAAAATTATATATATATTAACCTTTAAACCCGATATATTTTCTTATACTTAGGTTATTAGTATAATTTTAAATTAATAGTACCTCTTTCCTCTATTTGGTACTTAAAATGATCGAGAAAATTTTTTTAATGAAAATCTTATCTTATTTCCAGTTTGGTCAATAAATTTTTTATTCCATAAACATGATCTTCAAAATTGTTTTATATAAGTTTTTAACTATACTTGAAATTTCTTATAGGGTAATTTTCATTACATTATACTTTATTTATAAAGGTTTAAAAGGAATATTTTTAAACAAATTTTTTTTTGATTAGGTCATTTTTTAATTTTTTTTAAAGGTGTGAAAATAATTTTCTCTTCTAACATATAAAATATAAAAATATTTTCCAAATATCATGACTATTATTTAATTTGAATGTTCCTTTACATGTTTCCATTATTATTTTCAAAGAAAATATTTTTCTTAATATTTTTTGAATTTTTAGTTTTAAAATATACCAAAATAAAAGGGTATTTTCCCTCTTTTTAAAGAAATATTCGAGTGATATTTTAAAGGTATTTTTCATCTATGACAACATCCTTTACAGATTTATATGCTTCAATGGGTATTTTATATTAACATACCATCTAATTTCATTCTCTAAATAGATTATTATTATTTAATAATTATTATATGAAAAAAATTTCTTTCCCACACGTTAATTAAGTTATGATAAAATCATTATAAAATTCCTTTCTTTTATATGGGTTATTATATGATGAAATAATGAAATTTTTATGAAACCCATTTCCTTTATGTGGATTATGATATGATATATGATGAATGTTTTTTGATTTAGTGTAACACGTATGTATGGTTTTCATTATGTGATGGGTTGGCCTAGAATTATATACCCCCCAAATGCATTGGGTTAAAAATGATATCTCAAGAGATAATAAAGACTAGAATGGGGGTTGAACCCAATTAAGTAAAGGACTCTCACCAATATTAAAGTCTTGGGAGTAAACATTTACTATGGAAATTATGGAATGGGGAGGATATCCAATTCACAATGACTTCCTTTTGAAACAATTCTTGATTAAGGGAATGATTTTCTATGCTTTTGTGTATGACACTAAATTATGTATTACACTCATGATATGTTCTCATGGCTCATTCCTCACACTTATGACTTATTTATTTTTTTATGAAAAATATTTATTCCATGATTTATAATTAATTATCTTTGTCTGGACGGCTAATGATTTTTATAAGTTATGATCATGTTCACATACCCTTATATTTATCTTATTCTCACTTAGGATGATTGATTAATATCTCTTCTATTTACCCTTATGTGGAATCTAAACTCACACTTTCTTATGTTTCCTTTCTTGAGGTTATGATTAAGGGTTTTAATTATGGTATTTATAAGAAGATTACTATGTGATAAGAACATTATGGGAGATATTAAAGATATTTCATGAAAATAATTTGATTATGTATCTAGTCTCCAAAGATACTAAACCTTTATAGTTATGGGGAATGTATTATAATTATATTTATTGAATATTCGTCTAATATTATGTAACATATATGTGTGAAATTCTTGGGTCATCTCAATTGGTATTAGAGTAGGTTTTATTTATTTTTATAGATTAATTTTAGAAAACCTTAGTGAGAAACCTTAGCTAATACCTATGTATGGGAGAAATCATAAGTTATGTAAAAGAAAGGAGTTTGTTTTTCCTAGAAAATATATCCATATCTAGATACTAGTAAGTAGATGAGGCGATTTCATAGATGCACCTATGCATAACAACTCTAAAATGGTTGGATTGGGTATTAACCAAAACATCATTGGTGCATGATGAGTATACCTAAGACTACACACCTATCTCAGCACTCCCAAGGGATATTATTTGTTTAATTCATATTTTATTTATGAATAATTATAAAGGATTTAAATATAATATTACCATGAAGGGTATAGGTTAAACCTAAGGTGTCACATATTGAAAATAAGGTGTCATGATTTAGACTTATAAATGATTTTTCATGATTATATAATTACTCACTATAATTATTATTGCTCATTATATGCTATTTGGTTTTATTCAAAAGTTGAAACTAGGAGTAATAATTTTAACACTAAATGTGATGGAAAATGAAATGATTTTACTCATTAGAAACAAAATTAAATTGGATCTATAATGTGAAACCTTGTGATTATGTCTAACTATATCTCTCAATATATGATTAAAAAACTCAACTTAGGTAATTTTACAAATGAAACTAATAATAGAAAAATGTATTTTCATGGGAGTTCATTTAATGAAGACCATGAAGGAAGAAATATTTGAATTCCTATATATTAAGAATATGGGAAGAGTCACCCAAGTAAATGTCTCAAAGGAATGAGATGATATTTTATCTGTGGAAAATAAGGTTATATAGGAAGTAATTTTCAATGAAAAATGAAGATCTTAGTGAAAGGAAATAACATACATCCTAAATTACAATTTATAATTTCATTATATTATATGTGGGAAAATTTTGAATTATCAGAGTCAATGCCCTAATCCAAGGGGTTACTCCTAAATGGAGAAAGTGTGTATTCTATTTCAATCACTGAAGTGGATCGTTATGGTTAAGAAATACTTATCCTCCACTCTGGAGTTAGGGATTTCATGATAATGTTTTTAAGAATGTGTCTTATGAAAATATTATTTATTATTTATTAATTGAAATTTGATGTGATTTTGTGAATTGATAATATTTATCTATAGATATCCCATTTAAATTAATAGAATAAGGAAATCACATTTGATATTATGAACCAACCTATGATCATATTTTGGTACCAAGATGAATTCTAACTTCTAATAAAAATTATGTCCATTGTATGGGTCTCACTACCTATTCATGATGGATATTTATCTCTAATGGTTGGGGAGAATATAAACACCAAATATGTTCCTATTATTTGGGATTATGATAATTTATTTCCTGAAGACTTTCCAAGCATTCCACAAAATCTTGAATTTGAGTTCTCAATAGAACTCATGCCTGGTTCTACACCTATTTCAGAGAATCCATATAGAAGGGACCCAATTGAGTTGTGGGAATTGAAGAAGTAACTCCAATATAATCTTGATTAGGGATTTATATACCCTAGTGCATCAACATTTGGTGAACTTGTTATTTTTGTTAATAATAAATATGGTGTAATGTGTATTTTCATTGATTATTGAGAAATTAATAAGAACACAAACAATAAAAAATATCCTCTACCCTATATTGATGAATTTTTTGATCTATTGTGCATATCTCAACACTTTTTATAAAATTGGACCTTGTTTTGGATATCATTAATTGAGTTTTAAGAAGGAGTATATACTCTAGACATCCTTTTATTTGAGGTGTGGTCATTATGAATTTATAGTGATTCATTTTAACTTACCAATTCCCCAAAAATATTCATGGATCTGATGAATAAATTATTTATAGATTACCATGACATGTTTTTTGTATTATTTATAAATGATATTCTTATATATTTAAAGGGTAAGGAAGAGAATAAAAATCATTTGATAAATGTATTTAAGACCTTGAAGAAAGATAATTTTTATGAAAAATACATAAAGTGTGAATTCTAGCTATAAAAAGTTTTATTCTTGGTTCATATAATGTCAAGTGAGGGTATGTCGGTGGATCCTTCAAAGATGAAAGTTATTAAAAATAGACCAGACCAACCATAGTGATAGAGATTCATAGTTTTCTTAGGTTATATGGATACTAAAATTGATTTTTTAGGAATTTATCATGGATATATAATCAAATAACCAAGTTGACTCACAAGGGAGCCAAGTTAATTTGGATTGGTGAATATGAAGAAAAATTCAATGAGCTAAAAAGAAGGTTAATTATTACACATGTGCTTACACTAACCTATAGTGAATAAGGTTTTGTGATATTTAGTGATGCATCAAATAAGGTAATGGGATGAATCCTTATAAAAAAGTAAATGGTGGTAACTTATCCTCTCACTAATTAAAAACTCATGAGAAAAATTAACCAACTCAAGATTTAGAGATGACAGTAGTAATGTTTTCTTTGATTATATGGATCCATTATCTTTATGGTGAAATGTGTGATATATATATGGATAATAAAGTGTTGAAGTATATATTCACAAAAAAATTAGTTGAATATTTTTCAAATTATGTTGTTGGAGTTGATTAAATATTATAATATCTCGATACATTACCACTCAGGGAAGGAGAACAAGGTGGTTAATGATCTAATTTGTAAAGATCATAATAGTTTTTTTTAGAATAAGGATTGAATGATATCTAATAAATATACATTTGTATATGATTGGGATTGAAATAATTATGTAGGGGGTAGATATTTTTTTATTAGATGAATGTTTAACCATCTATTCATGTGAGGATTAAATAAGCACAGTATAATGATATGGAACTATAGAAGAAGGTGAGGAATTTTATTGAGTTAAAAAATGCCTATGATGAAATGATAGGGTTCATGAATCAAGTATGTGTCCCATAAATACAATATTTGAAGAAGTATTTATTGGATGAATCTCATATCTCATCGCTCTCTATTCATCCTAGATGTATGAAGATGTAAAGATATATAAAAGAGTATTTTAGGTGGGATAAAATGAAAAGGCATATTTTAAATTATGTATCTTGATGTATTGTATGTCATTAAGTTAGATTCGAGATATAAAATATAAATGGATTTAACAACCATTTTAAATACCATAATGGAGATGGGAAATCATAATTATGGATTTCACCATTAGACTCCCCAAAACTTCTAAAGGCCATAATTCTATTTGGGTGGTAGAAGGTCACCTTATGAATTAAACACAATTCATTATAATTAGATAATATTTATCTCTTAAAAAACATTCTAGAATATACATTAAGTGGTAAGGTTGCATGAAGTACCACATTCTATTGTATATAATTGAGACTCTATAATTACCTTGATGTTTTGAAGATGTATTTAGCAAGCTATGAATATGAAGTTAAATTTTATCATTGCATATCATCATCAAACAGATGGGTAGTCTAAGAGGACTATTCAAAACCAAGAAGATAATTTGAGATAATGTTCTATGTATTTGAAATTTGGTTGGTATAAACATCTTTCTATAGTCATTTTTTCTTACCAAAACAGATTTAACTCAAGCATTAATATGGCTCTTTATGAATCCTTCTCTGGAAAGAAGTGTGAAATTTTAATGTTCTCAGATGAAGTTGGAGAAAGAAATATATTGCGGCTTGAGCTAGCTAAGGAAATGTAAGAGAAGTTTAGAGATATTTATAAGAATATTAAGGAAGATAAAAGTTAATAAAAAAGTTATACTAATAATAATCATAAAGATCTAGAGTTTTAAATTTTTGATAAGGTATTCCTTTGAGTATCTCCTTGAAATAAAGTTATAGTATTTGGAGAGAAGGGAAATATGGGCCCTAGATATATCAGTCCCTTCAAAATTATTGATCATATTGGGATGATTTCTTACCAATAGTAACTAATACTAAATATATCTAAAGTTCATGATGCTTTCCATGTATTTATCCTAATTAAGTTCATACATGATACTTCACATGTACTAAAATCAGACATTATACCACTAGAAAAATATCTTTGTTATTAGGAACAGGCAATAGATATTTTTTGGATCGAAGAAAGAAAGTGTTGCAGAACAACACCACTCACATGGTAAAAGTTTTTGGAAAAACCATAAATTTTAGGAAGATATGTGGAAATCAAAAGATGTGATGAGGAAATAATATCCTCAGTTTTTTGTATTAGAGTAAAGAAATTTTTAGGGATAAATTCTTATAAGGTGTTAAAATGAAACACCTTATGTTTTTATGATTTATTTTTATTTAATAAATTTTAAGTTTTTGATAGATTGATTTACATAAAAAACTGAATTTATATGAATAATTTTTATAGATTATAAAATAAAGCACATTATATGGTATTTAAATGAAATATAAATCTAAAATAATTTCTAATTCACTTAGGAAATACTATTGTTCCTAAAGAACTATTTTGAAATATTTTGTTTATGAGCATTATTTTTATCATGTATGTTTTATTAAATGGTTAATTTATTTATTTAAAAATAAATTCAGAGTATTATACTTATAAAAATATTTTTTACTCATGTATAAAATTAATTCATTAGTTATCAATTGGTCATAAATGAAAATAAAATCATTTGGATGTAAAAGGATTTATTTTTTATAGAACTATTTTTTTGTGTAATGTGTTTTTATCTTAATAAATTAAATAATTATATATTGAATAATTATGTAAGTAAATTTATATAATAAATATAAAATCAAATATTTTAACATTCATTTTATGACAATTAATGAACATAAACATAGTTTTAGTCTTAAAATGTATTTTTTAGAAAAAATAATTTTCATTGTGTTATAAACACTTGTTTTAAAATGAATTTATTCCACTTATATAAATTGAATCTTATAAAATTGATTAAATATTTAGAATAACAATAATTAACATAATTTAATAAGTTCCACTTAATTTTTATTCATAATTAATAATAAAAATTGTAAAATTTTGTTACCATAGTTAGGGTTAAAAAGGGTTTACTAGGGGTTAGACTAAGAGATAAGTGTAAAAATGGAACTTAAAATTCTACTAATATTATTTGTTGAAGATATTTTCAGATTATATTATCGTATATTTTAATTTATCACCATTTTTATCCACTTTTAAAATAAATTTATTTTATATTATTTAGATCTTTTAATAAATTTCATGTGTGTCCCTCCCCTCACTTATAAAAGGAAACAACTGATCCTTCCTTATTCACAAATAGTTGAGTGATATCCTATCATTTTTACAACCTCAAAGGTACTGTGTCTTGTATGATGTCTTCCACATTTCATAGCTTCTCCATTATCATGCTGACCTATCTCACACTTTTGATCCTAAGGAGGTTGAATTAGATGTTGATGCTTCATTTGAGGAGTATCCAATATGCATAGTTGATCGGAGCATAAAGGCTCTTTAAGGCCGGTGTATCCCTTTAGTATGGGTGTAATGGTAGAACATCTATGTGTAGAATGATACCAAGGAGCAGGAGGCTGACGTATGTTCTCAGTGGCCAGAGTTGTTCTCAGATAGTGTTCTGCTTCCCTTAGAAACTGAACTATAGGATGAGTTTCTTTAAGGGGGGAAGACTATAAGAACCCAATTTTTCAATTAGGTATAGATGATTTTAAATTTGTAATAATTATTTATTTTGGACCTAATAATGATTCCTAATGTGTTCACGAAGGTTTAGGGGGTGTCTGGGGCTTGTTTGGAACTCGTAATCCCAGATGATAGAGAAAATAATTGGTCCACACTGTTAATAGAAACCATGTGACGTAGCCCACACAGTCTCTCATAACCATGTGGGGCTGGAAAATGGGTTGAAGTAGACCACACAGTTTTCCCTAACCATGTTTTAGGGGATTCATGCCCATAATAAAACTGCAGTCATTTTAGTATAAGTGTTTTTCATATTTAGCACATGATTTCTCAAACCATTCTGTCTAACCAAGTGAAGTTCCCCTTAAAGTAGTGAATGGAGCACGGTCGGTGCATGGTTTATCTAACTGTGTGGCCAAACCGTGTGACCTATGAATTTGGGTAAAATGACCACATTGCCCTTAATTTTCTAATTAAACCTTTCCCCTCTTTTGGTTTTTCTCTCTAGCGGATATAAAGGTCTCTCTTCTCCTTATTTGAGCTTTTTTGAATCTATTTTGTAAATTTTGATCCTTTATTTCCATCCAAACTTTGATTCAATCCTTTTTCATCACATTGGATGTGCATCGATAAGATATAAATTCCTATTTATTTGTTCTATGTTTCTCTTCTCCTTGACAAAGTTATTGAGGTGTAGGATCATATGCCTTGTTTTTAGGAAATTGATCCATTCTTCATATCTCTTCCAATATGGGCCAAACTAGTGATTGATACTATATGAGGAGAGTTGTACAAGTGCAAGATAGAAGATCTATAAATCATCCCTCAAGTTTCATCGTTTTATAAATTGTTGTGTGTGTGTGTCAATTTCATCAAGCATGGACTATCAAATTCATGTGTATTACTTATAGTCGATAGAACTGTATTCTAAGACTCTTGACATATATGTTATCCATCATTGGAGTTTATGACCTCAACATTGACCATCCCAAGTAGGGTGTTTTCCATAATTATTATTTTAGTAGTTTTTTAAGTCTATTTGCGCTATTGTTCTGGTGTGATTTGACTTAAACTTGATAATGTTAAGTGTTTCATTAAATCTATGAATGTAAATGGATAGAACATGTATTCTAAACACTTGAAACTTCTAAGGTAAGTGTTTTAATTAATTAATTAATGGTTAATTGGTTAATTGGAAAGTATATTATATATATGACTTGGACTAATTAAATGTAATTAAATAACTTGGTTGTGCATTTATAGAGAACCTTTCCATGCTTATGGAAGGTAGTGGAGTGAACCTAATGAATTGAATAAACTTATATGAATTAATAAATGGTTTCATGCCCTATTAGCCTTGTCACACTAATGAAAGGAAATAGCTTGAACCATATGACTTATTAAATGGAATGATTATTACATGGCCTAATTAAATTAATGAATCAAGTACAATATGCCTAATTTAATATAGACCAATTCATTATTATAGGAGTGGTCAAACTTGAGATATCCTTGGATTTATGAGGGAATTCCTTGATCACTCATGGTTTCCATTCTGATTCATGGATACTGGTTTCCAAGGTTGATACCCACCTTGGAACCCGATAATTATCTACTAGTTGATTCCCATTATGACACTGTAGAATCCATTTATTATTATTATAGTATTCCTTGGATATATCCGTGTAAATATCATGACATAAACAGACATGTGGAACCTTGGATAAACCCTTGATCTTAGTCATTTCATATCTTGTTTTAGCATGGTTGAATTCCTTAGACTCAGTTAGAAATTAAATTATTATGGGATACCTTGGGTGTTTCCACTTATATTACACTATTTCCCCTTTATCAAGGCTATATATTATTATTAAGTTGGCTCAACCCTTGAGGTTAAGGATGCCTTGGTTATTACATTGGATCATATTCATTATTATCATTATAGACGGATTATTATATCTTGGATCCTTTAATATTATTATCATGTAAAGATATCAGTGAAGTTTATACCTCACATGACCTAATTATATAAAATAGAACATAATAATTGGAATTGTTACATGTTCAGACACCATCTGGGGGTGAAGTATGAACTGGGGTATTTACATTACTATATTGCTTTACTTTCTTATATGCATGATTGCACACTATTTCAATTTATATTACATGGACTGGATGTTATAGATTCTATTAGTGGTGAACTATTGAGATTTATCTCACACGCTATCTGGGATTCCATTGGTAGTGTAAAGATTATTTGTATGCAGTTATTGACAAAGGGAAGCATCCCTTTTAGGAAACTTGATTGCATACTTGCATTTGGATAGAGCTGGATAGCAGATGACCGAGATAGAGTTTGGGATGCTTGGATAGTTTTTGGATTCTTTTTTCTTCTTTTGTATATCATGATATGATTTCTACCTTGTATCCATGTTTTATAGATTTATAGATACATGAAATGTATTATCAGCTTTTTTATATGATTATTTGTTGCTTTAGTTGTTTATTATTTATTCATGTTTATGTTGTGCCATCTTTTTACCATAATTCTTCTTCTATTTACCTATTATTACATTTTACTAATGATCTATACTCTGGTAATGAGGGAATAGTCTCCCCACAGACACACCCTAGGCCCTCATTGCAAGTCGGAAGCCTATAGAGTTTGGGGATATACGCTTGAGGCTATGTGTCTCACTAGGATCAGGTAATTTTGAGTGTCACCTGAGTTTGGGATGTCACACAATAGCCTATGTCACTTTCTTCCATTGAATCTAATATTATTATACCAAGTTTGTTGACTACCTCTAGAGAAAATAGTATTTTCCATCTTAGGTAGATCCAATTTGTCTGACCAAAACTAATTGGTGACCTCTTCACTACTTCACAGCCTAATCTATAGGACTATCCCAAGATAGATCTAGGAATACCTTTTTATTAAGCCCTGAATTTGACCCCAATTACTTCTCTTTATTCTAAAGTAAAAATAAACTATGTAATCCATAAAAAACAAAACCTATAAGATTCATATGAGGAATCCATCTATTAGTTTCTAATTACTAGGTTACTATTATTACTATATTTTTCCTATGGTTTCAACCTCCTACTGCCACTATGCTACACCTTTGTATCTAATGTAGTTTGGGATTTATAAATTTCATAATCTGGTCAATTCCCATGTGTATTCAATGATACTACATAGGCCAGTCAAATTTTTTGCATTGTTTCCATGGAATAGTTGTTACTTAGGTACAGTGACCTTTGATGCAAACCTTGGATTACCTCAAACCCTCTTTTCTCTTTCCCCTTTCTTTTTACAATTTTATTACACAGACTATCACCATCAACATTTTTATCATCTAGTGCATGTGTTAGGGCCCTATAACTCATTCAAGGATCCTTGAAACTCGAGAAATTTTCTATTTCAAACCCAATATCGATAGACACATTTCTTCACATCATCACTTATTATGGTTGATCGTAATAACATTTCACCACATAAGCCTCAAAATATTCAATATGTACCACCATAACATTAGGGAGAGAGACCAACACTACAAGAGTTCACCATTATAGAATATGTATTTCCATAAATTAGTGGTTTTGTGCACAACATCATTCATACTCAATGAACACTTTAAAAATAAAACCTGGAATCATCCATGTGATTCAGAACCAAGAAAAATTTATTGGACTTCAGAGTGAAGATCCACAAAATAATATTTCGAGTTTTCTAGAATTCCATGAGACCTTTAGGAGTCAAGGTGTAGAATCTAAATCTTTCAGACTTAGAGTTTTCCCCTTCACATTATGTGATAGATCTAAGTATTGGATCAAAATACAATCCCTTTAGTCGATTATGACTTGGGATGATTTAGCCAAGATATTTTTAGACAAATATTTCTCACCAATAAAAACATAGAAGCTGAAAAACAATATCCTTAACTTCACCTAGGAGGATGGAGAATCAACTTGTGAAAATGGGATTACTTTAAAGATATGACTCAAAATCCCCACATCACAGAATTGATGTGTGGATACAGCTTCAAACATTTTACCAAGGACCACAACCAGTTGTATGTATTGTAATAGACATCGTTGTTGATGGCGGTCTCAAGCTCAAGACACCAGAAGTTGGAAGAACAATTTTCAATGAAATATATCACAATTATAATATTTTTAAGAGATAATTAGGACCACCTTGATGTATAATTCACCATTTTGAAGAGAATACCCACCTTGAATCCCAAGTTGAATACCTCACAAAGAAACTAGAAACTTTTCTGCTACATTCTCTACCACTGCCATCTACTTCCCATGTTATGGAAATTCAAGCCTGTGAAATATGTGGAGGTATACACCCATACTAGGAATAAAGATTAGGAATGGAAGGACCCTAAAATAATTTCTATAATTACATAAATTTCAATCAATAAAATCAATAATTTCAGAAACCCCAACAATACCAGCAATTCTATTTTCAACAAAGACTAGATCAATAGTCATATAAAACCAATAAATGTTACTACCAATAGAGGAGTGGTAAATAACCCCCATAAAATGAGGTACCACATGGGTATCCACCTCAAAATACAGCTCCTTGACCTCAACAACCATTCCCTTAACAATTTTTTCCCCCTAGACCCAATAAATTTCCACCACAACAACAGTTTCAGTAATCTCTACTAATGAAGCCACAATAATCCATACCTTAACAATAAAATCTTAATAACCTTTTTACCACATTTTTTTAGAAGTTGGACCAGAGGATGAGTACCCAAGAAACAAAGATGAAAAATCAAAGGGCTTCCCTCTAAAATCTTGAGCACCAAGTGGGAAAAATATCCAAAACTCTACCAGAACAATTACCAGGTATATTGATCGATAATAATGATACACATATGAGATAGGTGGTTAAGGATATGGTCTTTAGGATTGAAAATTTTTCTTAATTTTCAACATCCATGCATATCCAAGGAAAAAAATTTAGAATAACTTAATATACAAGCAACAATCATTAGTAAAGATAGTGAAGATAGCACACATAAATCTCATCAAGAATGAAATATGGAATCAGAGCCAACTAAAGAAGCTATTTTATAATATCATCCAAAAATAAGAATATGTTTATGTGACAATTCCACCATATAAACCCCCTCTTCCCTTTTTAGAGATAATCATACAAGGTAAGATAGAGGGGAAATATAAAAAGTTTTTAGAGTTATTTAAGAAGTTGCACATTAATATTCCCATTTTAGGGGTCATCACTTAGATTACTACTTATAAAAAATTCGTGAAGGAGTTATCTCCTTGAATAGAGAATAATCCACATTATTTTAGTGGAAGATCCCACCATAGATGTGAGAACCCGAAAGATTCTTGATTCCTAACACTGTCAGAATGTGTTAATTAAAAAATACTTATACATCCTTGACACAAGTATTAATATCATGACTATGAGTATATTTGGAAGTTAGGGCTCAAATATTTGAAATCAAAAATATTTTCACATCAACTGTTTAGTCAATCAGTCAAGTACCATAAAGAACTTATCATAGGTTTTTTAGTATAGGTTTCTAAATGACTTTTTCCTTTTGATTTACTTATCTTGGATATGGAGGAAGAAGTATATGTCCCAATCATTCCAGGGAGACCATTTCTCATCACTGGAAATGCATTGATTAATGTGAATCAAGAAAGAATGGTTTTTATAGTTAATGATGAACAAGTAGTGTTCAATTTAGTGAAAGATTCCAAACATGGTGGAAATTAATTTGATTGTCAATCCATATTTTTTACCAATGAAAAATATGATTACATGACTATTGAGGAAGATAGAGAGACCTTGTCTCTTTGTGAATATGAGTGTAGTGATTACAAGGATGTGAATTAAAATGAACCTATGATGAGGGATACCATTCCACCATTCATACCTTCCTTCATCAATCCATTGATTTTATAATTGAAGCCTCTACCAAATACATTAAAGTACTCATTATTAGAAACTACATTTTCACTTCTAGTTATCATCAGTTAAAATATGAATCAATTACAATAATAAAAACTAATTAAAGTCTTGGAAACACATAAAAACTCAATTTATTGGGATATGGATGACATCAAGAGAATAAAACACATGATTTTCAGCCAAAAAATTATTGGAAGAAGTTGTCAAACCAAAACATCAACCCCAGAGGAAACTCACCCCTTCGAAGAAAGAAGTCATTAAAAATGAATTTTTGAAACTTCTAGACTCAAGTATCATATTTTCATCTCTAAAAACAAGTGGGTGATCCTACTGAAATTCATCCCAATAAAATTCATCTTGAAATTTATCAAAAACAATTAAGATGATTTAATCTCAACCTGAACAATTATTGGATAGTGAGTATGTGTTGATTATAGGAAACTCAACAAGGTGACTTGAAAAGAACATTTTTCACTCCCATTCATGGGACAGATGATTTAGAGATTATATAGATATGAATTATAGTATTTTCTTGATGGAGATATAATCTAGATACAACAAAATTGTTTTTGACCAAGATGATTACACAAATACCACATTCACATGACCTTTTATAACATTTTAATATCAAATGATATAATTTGGAATGTTTAGTGCACCATAAACTTTAAAACGGTGTATCAAGCACATATTTCATGAGATGACGGAGTAATTTTAGATATTTTCATGGATGATTTATCTGTGTACAGAAGATCCTTTGAGGTTTTCCTAAGGAAAATAGAGTTAGTTTTGTAGTGCTATTAAGATAATTATATAGTGCTAAACTTGTAATTCAACACTCTAAAAAATAGCCCGGTGGTCACTCCTATCATAGTATCTCCCGACTGGAATAAGGACTTTGACTTGATGCGTGATGCCAATGATTCTGTTGTGGTCATTATTTTAGAAATACAAGTTTGACACATCTTCTACCACATTTATTATTCCATCATAACCAAAATGAAGCTTGAGTAAATTATATGACCATAGAGAAGGATCTTCTAGAAGTGGTCTTTAATTTTGATAAATTTCGATCATACTTATTTCTTTCCAAAGTGGTGATATATATATATATATATATATCATGAAGCACTAAAATATCTTTTGAGAAAAAAGTATGAAAAAACCATGGAAACATAGGATAGGTTCTATATGTTAGAGTGGGTTTTCTAAATTTTAGGAAGGATTAATAATACTAGCATTTGGTTAGAGGTTCTTACCCAAATGTTGTGAAAATGCAATAATTCATGTCATTTAAAATTACACGACATGAATCTATCGGGGTCGGGAAAAATAAATTTTCATGATTTAAATGTCATGAATGATTTAAAAATGTTAAAACCAAAAGATTCCATTAAAATCCATGATTATAGGGTTCATTAGCTATCCCCCCTCCCTCGCATGTTCCTCCTCCCATCAGTCTCCCATCCCCCCACCCCTCTCCTGTTCGCTTCCTCCAACCTTTCTCCTCACTTCTTCCTATTATTCCTCTTCTAGTTGAGACTTGAGACCCTTCCCCTTTCTCCAATTCTCATTTATTCTCATCATTTTGGCATGCACAAATACCATTAGTGGAACATCTTCAAAAATAGTGACCCCACACTGTGATCATCCCACACCCAAATTCCTGATGTTTGATACTCCCCCGTCATTCGTAGATCTATTCACACCTTTGTAATGTCTAAGATTTAACCAAGGTACATACCATATAATTTTTTTATTCCAATTTATTAAATAGACCCAAGTCACATGCTCGCGCATTCTTTTGTAGGTCTTGAGTAGCAAATAAATTTTTTAAGGGTTACGTGGGATTTAGGCGAAATAATTCACCATGCCCTCACATAATGTTTGGGTTAAAAAGTTATTAAAAGAAGTTAAAGAAATAAAATAAATTTAAAGAAATAAAAATAAATGAAAAAGGATAAAATGAATAATAAAATAAAAAAAGTTATAAGAAAAATGAAAAATAAATAAAATGGGCTTAAGCTGTTTTTATTTATTTTTTATTTTATTTTTTCATTCCCTTTTTTTTTTTTTTTTTTTTTAATTTTTACTTATTTACTTATTTTATTTTTATTTTTTTCGTCTCTACCATACTTATTTTTGTTCCTTTTATTTTTTTTTCTCCCTCATTTTCCTCTCCTCCTATGTGTCGTACCCCTATCCATGTGGTGCGCCACCCTCCTTTTCCATTTTAGATCACCTCTGCTCCTCTGATTCTTCTCCATTTTCAATTTCATCAGAAGTGCAGTGAAGCTCTTAGTAATGATTATCATCTACTCTAATTTATTTTGGTTTTCATCCTCTCTTCATCAAACAATATTTCATGAAAGGTTTTTACTCAAAATTGGGGGTTTTATTAAATCCTATGATTTCTTCCATTTTAGGTAAAATCAAAGGTTGTTACTGGATGTGGGGTATACTATGAATACAAGGTGGGGCATCTATGATCTTTCTGGTCATTTTGTTGCTTTGTTAAATTATCACCATTTTCTCTCTCATTAGTGCCTACCGAAGAATCCCAAATAATCTATATTTATTTAATTAAACTATTTTACCTTGATCCTTCTGACCCTTGTTTAAGTCAAATCACTTCCTAGGTTTTTTTCATGTTCTTGGAAACCCATTTAGGTGTTCCAAAAACATTTTTATGCTTATATTTGGCCTTGAATATTTTATTTATCAACTATATTTTCATGTCTGATAAATTTGGCTGAATTTTTAAATGGAATAAATTATTTTGGATGAATTATAAACCATGAATTTGTTTTTCTTTGTTTTTTTTTTGCTTAAATAATTTTTGTTATAAGTCCGGTATTACTTTGTTCTTATTAAATTTCATTGCCTCTTCTTATATTGATAAAGTTTCAATTTTGTTTAATATTTTTTTATTATAATTAGATATGACTATTGGGATTGAATAATTAGTAAGCATGGAAGTGAATGGTTAATTAAAGGGGCTGAAATCAGGAATGCTTGCTCTATGATATATATTCCCCTATTGTTGTTTTAAATGAAATAGGTTTAGGGAGAGAATGTGGATCCTGTATTAAGAACCCACATTTGGAATCTCCATGCTTGATAGGTTACCACGCAATGCATTGGGTAAGATATGTTTTAGGCTCGCCTAACAAGGGATTTCCCTGGGATTTTTACTATACTATTGGGTGATACTAGTTCCCTAAGGGGAAACCAAGGATAGACCCATTAGCAAAATGGCTAAGTCAAGCCTTGATTGATACTCAGTCCCTTATGTGTGATACCAGGGACAAAATCAAAGTTACCATGCCACAAGAGAAACTTTTACTTTTGAAAGGATCGCCTTGGATGGGCTCGTGGCATTGGAAATAATTAAATTAATGTACCATAGCTATAACTTAGGGATGGGTTCGGACTCTACCTCTAAAATTTTCAATTTTAATATAAATACATGGGATGTTTTTATTGATACTTCACAGAGTTTACTTATGATTTGTGATACTTCTATTGTGCCTTTAGTGTGCCAGATATTGACATATGGATTAAACCACATGCCAAAGCACAGTATTAGGGGGTATTCCCTTTACTTTGGTCTGTCATGTTACGTAGACCTTGATATATATATATATATATATATATATATATTGCTTTACCAGGTATATCATTTAGACTTCTAACTCGGGCCAAAGCAGGTGGTATGGGATGGGTGTCCACTTTGGAACCTAGACCAAGTTAAAGTTGTGTTTTTATTAATTTAAATCACTTGCATTTATTATATATGGCTCACTTCTATTTGTATACAACACGAAATGGAAAGTTTTAGACACTATTGATATTGTCCTATAGAGATTATATCTCAAACCATGCTTAAGAACCGTTTGGTTCTTGAGTATAATCCATGTTCATGGGTATGGATACAGGGAAGCATGTATCTTCTGATACTTGATTGGTTTACTATTTTGGATAGAACTTTGGGGGAAGAGGACCAAGCCTATACTCGAGATTTTGTGTCATAGTTTTCAATATTTTTGTATGTTTTTTTAGAATACAGTCTATGCTTGTATCCTATACCCCTACACTTTGATTCATTTACTTTTGGCATCATATATTGGAATCATCATGGTATCTATTTTGACTATTCAGATTCCATATTTATTATTTATTATTTTGGGTCATTTATCTGCTTCTACTGCTATCTGTTTTTTTATCTATGATTCTGTTACTTGTTACATATATTGTTTTCCACTATGTTATACCTTATCCTATGAGGGAATATTCTCCCCCACAAACTTTACCAAGGCCCTTACTACAAGTTGATAGCCTATGGAATTTTGGGGGGATGTTATTGAGGTCTTGTGGTCCATCATCTTGGGGCCCAATTCAGTGGCACTCGGTGTAGAATGCTACAAAGTGGTATCAGAGGTGGTACTTTTCCTTTTTTTTCTTACTATTTTGGTTAGACAAGAGACGAGGATAAGGTAATTTTTAACTTACCCTATGCTTGGACGTAGCTAACCCATATACAGGGGAAACCCAAATTTCCTGGGTTGGGGATTTCAGTTTTTGATTATACCATTTATTATTGATATGAATTCACCATTAGGTGATTCACTTGTTTTATGTTGTTGTTGGTATTGGTATTCTTGACATGATGATTTTGAATATTTACGCCCAATGGCATGATGGAAATGCATTTAAATGTATCATATTAGGAACCATAGGCATTAAAATGATGTCCATATTGCCATTTCATATCTACTTTCAGTATGCATCTGCTTGTTTTTATGTGAGTGTTGTTGTGTTTAGTTGTGATGTCTTGTAGTACTTACTTGTTATAAATATAAAATGTGTACTATATATCAATATGAAATGAACACCTTAAGTGGAAATGTTAGACCTTAACTTGACTTTACCTTGGATGCCTTTCACCTGCCCTTTTATTACCACTCCCATACTTATTTTTCTCATATTCCATGGAATCTTATCTATGGTGTGTGTTTGAAAATTTTAGTAAAATTTCTCCGCAAAATCTTTGTTTCATATGCCATAAGAGTATCGATGATCACATTCCATGGTTAGTGGGTCCATAACCACCTATAGAACCTCTTATAGTGCCACATGTAGTGCCTCCTTTGGTACCTCCTCCTAATCTTCCATTGGGCAATATTTCCCAGTTCAGGGATAATCATCTTAGGTTCATACAGTTATTTAACAGTTTTCCCATACCTGCGCTGATTATGGAAGAACTTACGCATGACTTTCTATAGTGGAATCCTCCCACTTTCATAGGAAATGGAAGTCCCAATGTTGTAGATTCATGAATAGAAGCTATTAAACCCATCTTTAACTATCTTGAGACACTTCCATAGTGGAGGGTCAAACTCAATGTCTTTATGCTTTTTGAATCCACCAAGTATTGATGGGATGTCATTTCTCAGGTAGACCAACCCTTATACATGCTTTGGGATGACTTTTAGAAATCTTTATTTGCTAACTTATTTCCGCATACTATAAGAGAATATCGTGCTAGAGAGTTCTTACATCTTCATCAAGGATCTATTATAGTGTTATCATTTTTCTCCATCTCTAACTAGTGATGCACAGATGACTATGAGGTATTTTGAGGATGGTCTTGGATATGATATCTTCTCATAGGTGAATGTATTTCATTTTACAACCATTATAGAAATTATGAATAAAGCCCTAATTATATGAAGAAATGTCAGAGAAGATGATTCTATGATCCATGGAGGTTCAGTTCTGAGGTAGGTAAATGGTTATTCAAAAAATAAGAAGTGTTGTTTCAAGGGTGTATGTGGGGGAAATTCCAGTAAAATGACACATTCTGACAACACTATCATATGTCATCAGTGTGGCCGGATCTATCACAATAAACCTCAGTTCATGAGAAACCCGATGTAGTGCCGAGATTATAGCAAGATGGATCAACTTTATCATTTCTACCATTATTTTCCTTAAGAATCTAGTGGAAGAAGATCTGTGATAGTGCCTCAATTAGGTATGGGGTCTAAGGCTCCATTTCAGGTTGGGAGTTCATTTTCCATTGACCAATCATGTCGAGAAAATGGAGGCCAAGACTAAGGCAATCAAGTTCTAGAACAACAGCGTCAGCAGAGTGGAGCAACTCAGGATAGTTAGGTGGCACCTCTAGGATGAGGTTTAGGCCACATGTATGTAGTGCAACCAACACTAGTGGAGAAAAGTCTAGGGCCCTCTACTATTAGAGGTACTATCCTTATTGCCTATATTTTATTTTATGACCTTTTTTATATTTTCCCTTCAGACTCTTTCATATTTTCTGCAACTATTGAGATTTTTTTTCTTTACATCAATTACTTTTGTGGTGTTATGTATCTCACCACTCCTTTGAGGGTCAAAACAGATGGAATAAGCCATTTCTAGGAGTTCCTTCTTGAGATAGGTGGGTACCGTTTCTTCAGTAACTTCTTCATCCTAGAGATGATCGGCTTTGATTTCATTCTCAGTATGGACTAGCTCATTATTTATCATGCCCAATTGGATTTCTAATTCCATTTATTTTTCTTTAAAAAACTCAAATTAAGTATGTATATACACAAGGGAGAATGGTATATCCATGCAAATCGAGCTGGACCTAAGCATTCAAGGCTTGGAAGAGTGATAGCTTAGCTGTTAAGTGTCTTTATGAGCGATCAGGGAATGAAGTTAGTGAAATTACCTCCCATTATGAATAGTTTTAGGGAGGTATTCCCTGAGAATTTCTTTGGATTACCTTCTATGAGGGAATTTGAGTTCTCTATCAATATAGTGTCAAGTGTGGCACTAGTGTCCATTCCTCCTTATAGGATGGCACCAATAGAGCTATAGGAACTCAAGAAGTGGCTTGAAGATCTTGATACTAAGGGTTTTATAAGGCCTAGAACATCATCGTGGGGTTCACCAATCCTTTTCTATGATAAGGTTGATGGTAAACTCAGATTGTGTGTGGATTACCATCAACACAACCAACTTATAGTAAAAAATCATTATCCATTTCCTTGTATAGAAGACCTTTTCAACCAGCTCTGAGGAGAAACTATTTTCTACAAGATCGATCTGATGTCAGGCTATCATCAGGTGTGTATGAAAACATCATACATACCATGTACATATTTTTGGAGCATGTATGGCTTGTATGAGTTTTTGGTTATGTCATTCAGTCTGACAAACACACCAGTAATTTTCATGGATCTAATGAATCAGGTTTTCCACCCATACCTTGATTCCTTTTTGGTAGTCTTCATAGATGATATCTTGGGGTACTCGTGCTCCAAACACGACCATGCAACCAATCTTGATATCTTTCTAAGTACACTGAGAGATAACCAGTTATACATGATGCTCGGTAAATGCCAATTTTATATCAATAAGTTTAACTTCTTGGGTCATATCATATCTGAGTCAGACTTATCAATTGAAGCAGAAAAATTGAGCATAATAGTTACATGGGAGTATCCCAAGAATGTTTTTTATATACATAGCTTTTTAGGGATTTCTAGAAGTTACATACATATAATCCAGGATTTCTCCTGTTTATCCGTGCATATTACAACCTTGACTAAGAAGGGTGTGCAGTTCATCTACTATGAAGCTAGTGAGAAAGCTTGTCATAAGTTAAATAAAAGACTCAAATCATCTTCTATCCAAATTATTCTTGAGCGAGGAAGAAATTATATTGTTTACTATGATTCTTTAGGAGTCAGACTGGGTGTAGTTCTAATGTACGGTGAATGAGTTGTATCTTATGGATCCCTCTATATGAGGCCTCATTAGTGGAACTATCCTATGAACTACCTCAAATTAGAAGTTGTGGTTCATTCTATATGTTGTTGGAGACACTACTTATTGGGAGAGAGTTTTATTTTTTATACATATCATAAAATCATGAAATATATCTCCACTCATTGAGACTTAAATTTTAGGTAGTGTTGGTGGGTCGAATATCTATAGTAATTTGACTTTAAAATTGTATATAACCTTGGTAAGAGTAATGTCATGGATAACACTTTGAGCCACAAAACATAGACACTAGACTTCCAGATAGCCATCAGTGAGTGGTTGATGTTGACTTTGTTTTCTGAGATGTATCTAGAGGTTTAGGGTTAGCATGGGAAACAAGTTTTAATATCTCTTATAGTAAAATACTCTCTTCTCGAGTGAGTCTTCATGCAATAGTTATCTAATTAGGATAGGATTATTTTTAGGGAGAGCATCACAAGAGAGAACCCACCTCCTAGTTAGGTTGTTGATGGTAGTGAAACTCTACACTACCATGGTTGTGTATGGGTGCCTTCTGATATTCAGGAAGATCTGATGAGGGAATATCATGCCTCTATTTGGGTATTTCATCTTGAACATACCAAGATTTATTGAGATATTCATCATCAGTATTGGTGTAATTTTATGAAGAAGAAAATAATGGGGTTTGTTAACTAGTGCTCCACCTGTCAGCAGGTGAAGACAGAGCACCAATAGCCTACTGGACTTCTACAAAATCTATCCATTTCTGAGTGGAAATGGTACAACATCACCACGGATTTTGTTACAGGCTTGATGAGATCTCTTTGAGGCAGTGATAAAGTATGGGTGATTGTCGATAGGTTGACCAAAGTCACACACTTCCTACTCATTCAAGAGACCTTTTCTATTGATGAGTTAGGAAGCCTTTATATTAAAAATATAGTTTGACTTCATGGTGGTCCATGTTCTATCATGTTGGAAAAAGATGCTTGTTTCACATCATAATTATAGAAAGGGCTATAGAAGGATTTGAATTTACATGGGATTTTGAGTACTGCATATCCCCCCAGACTGATTGGAAGTCCAATCGGACCATTTGGGTGTTAGAGTATATGTTGTGGGCCTGTATCCTTGATTTTGGAGGTTCTTGGGAGAAACATATACCGCTAGTTGAGTTTTCTTATAATAAAATATTCCATGAAACAATTCAAATGTATCCATATGAGGCACTCTATGGTAGACCATTCCGTTCACCTCTATGTTGGCTCGAAGTAGGCAAGGTAGATCTTCAAGGTCCTCATATCATTTAGGAGACTTATGAGAATGTTCATATGATTCATAAGCATATGGATAAAACTTGGTCTAAACAGAATTTATATACTGGTCATCTTTACAGACCCCTAGAGTTTGAGGTAGAACATCGGGTATTTTTTTGTGTTTTTCTGAGGTTCGTTCACAGAAAAATTAGGAGACAGGGGAAGTTATCACTAAGATATTTCAGGTCATTTGAGAGAGTGGAGAGATTTGGGATGGTAGCTTATTGGTTATTGTTAACTCATAGGGATCATGACATGCATGATGTCTTCCATGTATCTTAGCTTCAAAAGTATCATCCTGACCTGTCTCATTTGTTTAAACCTGACTACATCGATCTTGAGGTGGATACATCCTTCGAGGATCATCTAATTTGTATCATCGATAGTAGCATGAAGGTTCTCTAAGGCAGCTCTGTTACTCTATTCTGGGTGCTATGGCATCACATACGCGTTCCAAATGAGACTTGGGAGTGGAAGACTAATGTGTGTGTGCAGTGGCTGGAACTCTTCTCAGACGACATTCCACTTAATTGGGCCCCAAGATGATGGGCTACAAGACCTCAAGAACATCCCCCAAATACCATAGGCTATCGACTAGTATTAAGGGCCTTGAGAATGTTTTTGGGGAGACTATGCCCTTATAGGATAAGGTATAACACAGTGGAAAACAATATATGTGACAAGTAACAGAAGCATAGATAAAAAAAATAGATAGCAGCAGAAGTAGATAAATGACCCAAAAGAATAAATAATAATTGTGGAAGCTGAATAGTCAAAACAGATACCATGATGATTTCAATATATGATGCCAAAAGTAAATGAATCAAAGTGTAGGGGTATGGGATACAATCATAGACTGTATGCTAACAAAAACTTCCAAAAATACTGAAAATTGTGACACAACATCTCAAGTATAGTCTTGGTCCTCTGCCCCCCAAGCTCTATCCAAAACAGTATACCAATCAAGCATTAGGATAGAAATTCCTCCCTGTATCCATACCTATGAACATGAATTCTACTTAGGTAACAAATGGTTCTTGGGCAGGTTTTGAGATATAATCATAGTAGGCCAACACCCACGGTGTCTAAACCTTTCCATTTCATGTTGTAGACAAATAGAAGTGCATAATATATAATAAATACAAGTGATTTAAGTATATAAAAACATAACTTTAACTTGGTCTTGGTTCCAAAGTGGACACCCATCCCATACCACCTGCTTTGGCCCGAGCTGAAAGTCTAAATGATATACCTGGTAAAGCAATATATATATATATATATATATCAAGGTCTAAGTAACATGACAGACCAAAGTAAATGGAATACCCCCTAATATTGTGATTTGGCATGGGGTTTAATCCATATGTCAATATCAAGCACATTAAAGGCATAATAGAAGTATCACAAAGCATAATAAAACTCTATGAAATATCAATAAAAATATCCCAAGTATTTATATTAAAATTGAAAATTTTAGAGGTGGAGTCTGAACCCATCAGTAAGTTATTTCTATGGTACATTCATTCAATTATATCCAATTCCACGAGTCCAACCAAGGCCATCCTTTAAAAAACACAAGTTTATCTTGTGGTATCGTAACTACGATTTTGTCCCTGGTATCACACATAAGGGACTGAGTATTAGTCGAGGCTTGACTTATCCATTTTTTCAACAGGTCCGTCCTCAGTTTCCCCTTAAGAAACTAGTATCACCCAATTTTATAGTAAAAATCCCAGGTAAATCCCTTGTTAGGTGATCCTAAAACATTGTTTTCCCAATGCATTGTATGGTAACATATCGAGCATAGAGATTCCAAATGTGGGTTCTTAATATAGGATCCACATTCTCTTCCTAACCCTATTTCATTTAAAACAACAAGAGAGGAAAATACATCACAGAGCAAGCATTCATGATTTCAACCCCTTTAATTAACCATTCACTGCCATGCTTACTAATTATTCAATCCCAATAGTCATAGCTAATTATAATAAAAAAAATATTGAACAAAATTTTAACTTTATCAGTGTAAGAAGAATCAATGACATTTAATAAGAAAAAAGTAAGACCAAACTTATAACAACAATTATTTAGGTAAAAAAATACAAATAAAACCAAATTCATGGTTTATAATTCATCCTAAATAATTTATTCCATTTAAAACATTATCCAAATTTATCACACATGCACATATAGTTGATAAATAAAATATTAAAGGAAAAATATAAACATAACAATATTTTTGGCACACCTAAATGGGTTTCCAACAACATCAAAATGACCTAGGAAGGTATTTTACATAAACATGGGTCAGAAGGATCAAGGTAAAATAGTTTAATTAAATAAATATGCATTATTTAGGATTCTTCGGTAGGCACCGATAAGAGACACAATGGTAATAATTAAATGAAGAAACAAAATTAAGAGAAAGATCATAGAATCGCAACCTTGTATTCATAGTATACCCCACATCCTGTAACAACCTTTGATTTGACCTAAAATGGAAGAAATCAGAGGATTTAATAAAACCCCCAATTTTGAGTAAAAACCTTCTATGATAGATTGCCTGATCAAGATAGTATGAAAACGAAAATAAATTAGTGCGGATGATAATCCTTACTGATAGATTCACTGTACTTCTTATGACATTAAAAATGGAGAAGAATCAGAGGTGCAGAGTTGATCTGAAATGGCAAAGGAGGGTGGCACACCAAATGGATAGGGGCGCGACACATAAGAGGAGGGGAAAATGAGGGAGAGAAAAAAAGGAACAAAAATAAATAGAGGAGAGAAGAAAAAAAACAAAAGAATTAAATAAGTAAAAATAAAAAATAAAATAAAAATAAAATAAAAGGGAAGAAAAAATAAATAAATAATAAATAAAAATGGGTTAATCCCAATTTAATTATTTTTCACTTTTCTTTTAACTTTTTTTATTTTATTATTTATTTTCTCCCTTTTAATTTATTTGGATTTCTTTAAATTTATTTTATTTCTTTTACTCCTTTTAATGACTTTTTAACCCAAACATTATGCCAGGGCATGGTGTATTATTTCGCCTAAATCTTGTGCAACCCTAAAAAAATTTATTTGCTACTCAGGACCTATGACAGACTACGCGAGCATGTGCCTTGGGTCTCTTTAATAAATTGGACTAAAACAATTATATGGAATGTACCTTGGTTAAATCTGAGACATTACAAAGGTGGGAGTGGATCTATGAATGATGGGGGAGGATCAAACATCATGAATTTGGGTGTGGGATGATCATAGTGTGGGGTCACTATTTTTGAAGATTTTACACTAATGGTCTTTGTGCATGACACAATGATGAGAATAAATTATAATTATAGAGAGGGTAAGGGTCTCGAGTTTCAACTAGAAGAGGAATAAGAGGAATAATGGAGGAGAAAGGTTGGAGGAAGCAAACAAGAGAGGGGTGGGGGGATGGGAGACTGATGGGAGGAGGAGCATGTGGGGGAGAGGGGATAACACATGAGCCCTAGAATCATTAATTTTAAAGTAATCTGGTGGTTTTAACATTGTGTAAATCATTCATGACATTTAAAACATGAAAATTTATTTTTCCCGACCCCGATAGATTCATGTAGTGTAATTTTACATGACATTAATTAGTCTGTTTTCACAACATTTGGGTAAGAACATCTAACCAAATGCTAGTATTACTAAGTCTTCCTAAAATTTAGAAAACCCACTATAACATATAGAACCTATCCTAGGATTCCATGGTTTTTCATCCTTTTTTCTCAAAAGTTATTTCAGTGCTTCATGATATATATACATCACCGCTTTGGAAAGCAAGAGGTATGATCGAAATTTATCAAAATTAAAGACCACTTCTACAATATCCTTCTCTATGGTCGTATAATTGACTCAAGATTCATTTTGGTTATGATGGAATAATAAATGTAGTGGAAGATGTGTCCAACTTGTATTCCTAAAACAACGACCACAACAGAATCATTGGCATCACACATCAAGTCAAAGTCCTTATCTCAGTTGGTAGATACTATGATAGGATCAACCACTAGGCTATTTTTTAGAGTGTTGAATTACCACCAACACTCTTACCACTACCATACTTATTTTTTTCATATTACATGGAATCTTTTCTACATTGTGTGTTTGGGAATTTTAGAAAAATTTCTCCACAAAATCTTTGTATCATACGCCATAAGAGTAGCGATGATCACATTTCGTAGTTGGTGGGTCCAGAACCACCTGTAAAACCTCTTGTAGTGCCATCTGTAGTGCCTCCTTTTGTACCTCATCCTAATATTCCATTGACCAATGATTCCCAATTCAAGGATAATCATCTTAGGTTCATACAGTTAGTTAATAGTGTTCTCAGGCCTTCTCTGACTATAGAATAACTTACGCATGACTTTCTACAGTGGAATCCTCTCACTTTCTTAGGGAATGGAAGTCCCAATGTTGTAGAGTCATGTATAGAAGATATTAAATCCACATTTAAACATCTTGAGACACTTCTACAGTGGAGGGTCAAAATCTTTGTCTTTATTCTTTTTGAATCCACAAAGTATTGATGGGATGTCACTTCTCAGGTAGACCAACCCTTAGACATGGTTTGGGATGACTTTTAGACATTTTTCTATGATTACTTTTTTCTGTATACTCTAAGAGAAGATCATTCTAGAGAGTTCTTACATCTTCAGCAAGGCTCTATTATAGTGTCATCATTTTTATCCATCTCTGACTGGTGATGCACAGATGACTATGAGGTAGTTTGAGGATGGACTTGGATATGTTATATGCTCACAGTTGAACGTCTTTCATTTTTCAACCATTATAGAAATCATTAATAAATCCCTAATTATAGGAAGAAATATCAAAGAATCTGATCCTATGAGCCATGGAGGTTCAGTTCCGAGGTAGGTAAATAGTTCTTTAGGAAATAAGAAGTGTTGTTTAGAGGGTGTATGTGGGGTAAATTCTAGCCAAATGATACATACTGACAGCACTATCATATGTCATCGGTGTGGAAGGATCGTTCATAATAAACATAGTGCATGAGAAACCCGATGGAGTGACGAGATTGTGGCAATATAGATCACCTTTATCATTTCTAACATTATTTTCCATAAGAATCCGGTGGAAGGCGATCTGTGATAGTTCCTACATTTGGTATCGGATCTAAGGCTCCATTTTAGCTTGGTGTTCATTTTCCATCGACCAATCAGGTCTAGAAAGAGGAGCCCATGGCTGAGGCAATCAAGTTCTACAACAACAGCTTCAGCAGAGTGGACCTACTCAGGCTAGTTAGGTGGCATCTCTAGAATGAGGTTTGGGCCACATGTATGCAGTGAAACCAGCACTAGTAGAGAAGAGTCTCGGGACCTCTACTATTATAGGTACTATCCTTATAGCCTCTACTTTATTTTATGACCTTTTTATATTGCTGCTTCACACACCATCATATCTACTACAACTATTGAGAGTTTTGTTCCTTCCATCGATTACTTCTATGGTGTTATGTCTCTCACCAATCCTTTGAGGGTCAGAACAGATAGAATAAGACATTTCCAGGAGTTCCCTCTTGAGATAGGTGGGTACTGTTTCATCTGTAATTTCTTCATCCTAGAGATGACCAGCTTTGATTTCATTCTCTATATGGACTAGCACATTATTTATCATGCCCAATTGGATTTCTATTTCCATTGAGTTTCCATTAAAAAACTCAAAGTAAGTTTGTATATACACATGGTAGAATGGGATATCCATGAAAATCGAGTTGGACCTAAGCAATCGTGGTTGGGCAGAGTGAAAGCATAGCTGTTAAGTGTCTTTATGAGCGATCAGGGAATGCAGTTTGTGAAATTACATCCCATTGTGGATTGTTTTAGGGAGGTATTCCCTTAGGATTTCCTTGGATTACCTACTTTTAGGGAAGTTGAATTCACTATCAAGCTAGTGTCAAGTGCGGCACCGGTGTCCACTCCTCCTTATAGGATGGCACCAACAGAGCTACAGGAACTCAAGAAGAGGCTTGAAGATCCTGAGTTTAAGGGTTTTATAAGACCTAGAACATCATCATGGGGTTCACCAGTACTTTTCTCTAAGAATGTGGATGGTAACCTCAGATTTTGTGTGGATTACCATTGACACAACCAACTTACAGTAAAAAATCAGTATCCATTTCCTTGTATAGAAGACCTCTTCAACTAGCTCTGAAGAGAAACTATTTTCTACAAGATTGATCTGAGGTCAGGCTATCATGAGGTGTGTATTAAAACATCAGATATACCATGTATATCTTTCTGAAGCATTTATGGCTTGTATGAGTTTTTGGTTTTGTCATTTAGCCTGACGAATGCACCAGAAATTTTCATGGCTCTGATGAATCAGTTTTTCCACCCATACCTTGATTCCTTTATGGTATTCTTCATAGATGATATCTTGGTGTACTCATTCTCTAGACACGAACATGCAACCTATCTTGAGATCTTTCTGAGTACACTAAGAGAGCACTAGCTATACGTGATGCTCGGTAAATTCCACTTTTAGATCAATAATTTTAACTTCTTGGTTCATATCATATCTGAGTCAGACATATCAATTGACCCAGAAAAAGTGATCACAATAGTTTCATGGGATTAGCCCAAGAATTTTTTTTATATACACAACTTCTTAGGGCTTTCTGGCTATTACATACATTTCATCCAGGATTTCTCCTGTTTAGCAGTGCATCTTACAACCTCGACTAAGAAGGGTGTGCGGTTCATCTAGTCTGAAGTTGGTGAGTAATATTTTCAGAATTTAAATAAAAGACTCACATAATCTCATATACTAATTCTTCATGATCCAGGAAGAAGTTATATTGTTTACTATGATGCTTCAGGAATCAGAATGGGTGCAGTTCTAATGTAGGGTGAATGATTTGTAGCTTATGGATCCCTCTATCTGAGGCCTCATGAGAGGAACTATCCTACGCATGACCTCAAATTAGAAGTTTTGGTTCATGCGCTTTTTTGTTGGAGACACTACTTATTGGGATAGATTTTCATTGTTTACACAGATCATAAAATCTTGAAATATATCTCTACTCGTTGAGACTTAAATTTGAGGTAGTGCAGGTGGGTCAAATGTCTATAGTAATTTGACTTTAAACTTTCATATACCCTTGGTAAGAGTAATTTCATGGATAACACTTTGAAACAAAAAACACAGACACAATCCATCTAGATAGCCATCAGTGAGTGGTAGATGATGACTTTGTTTTCAGATATGTATCTAGAGGTTTAGGAGTTGCACAGAAAACAAGTTCTAATAGCTCTTGTAGTGAAATACTCTCTTATGGAGTGAATCTTCATGTGATAGTTATCTAATTCAGAGGGGATTGTTTTGAGGGAGAGTGTCACATGAGAGAACCCACCTCTTAGTTAGGTTGTTGATGGTAATGAAACTCTACTCTACCATGGTTTTTTATGGGTGCCTTCTGATATTCAGGAAGAGCTGATGAGGGAATCTCATGCCTCTATTTGGGTATTTCATACTGAAGATACCAAGATTTATAGAGATATGCATCATCAGTATTGGTGTACTAGTATGAAGAAGCAAATAATGGGGTTCCTTAACTAGTGCTCCACATGTCAGCAGGTGAAGACAGAGCACCAATGGCCTATTGGACTTCTATAAACTCTAACCATTCCTGAGTGGAAATGGTACAACATCACCATGGATTTTGTTACAGGCTTGATGAGATCTCTTTAAGGCAGTGAGGAAGTATGGGTGATTGTCGATAGGTTGACCAAATTCACACACTTCCTACTCATCTGAGAGACTTTTTCTATTGATGAGTTAGGAAACCTTTATATTCAAAAGATAGTTTGAATTCATGGCATGCCCGGTTCTATCATGTTGAAAAAATATGCCTGTTTTACATCATGATTCTAGAAAGGGATACAGAAGTCTCTAGTTTCACATGTGTTTTTGAGTACTTCATATCACCCCTAGACTGACATGAAGTCCAATCGGACCATTCAGGTGTTATAGGATATGTTGTGGGCTTGTATCCTTGATTTTGGAGGTTCTTGGGGGAAACATATACCTCTAGTTGAGTTTTCTTATAATAAAATATTCCATTAAATAATTAAAGTGCATCCATATGAGGCACTCTATAGTAGACCGTTCCATTCACCTCTATGTTGGCTCAAAGTAGGAAAGGTAGCTCTTCTAGGTCCTCATATCATTTAGGAGACTTATGAGAATGTTCATATGATTCATAAGCATATGGATACAAATTTTTCTATATATAATTTTTATACCAATCGTCTTCAAAGACCCCTAGAGTTTGAGGTGGAACATCGGGTCTTTTGTGTGTTTTTTTGAGGTTCGGTCCCAGAAAAATTAGGAGATAGGGGAAGTTATCACCGAGATATGTCAGGTCATTTGAGAGAGTGGAGAGAGTTGGGATGGTAGCCTATCGGTTTTTGTTAACTCATAGGGATCATGCCAAGAATGATTTTTTCCATGTATCTCATCTTCAACAGTATCATCCAAACCTGTCTCATTTGTTTAAACCTGACTAGATCGAGCTTCTGGTGGATGCATCCTTCAAGGATCCCCTAATTCATATCATCGATAGTAGCATTAAGGTTCCTTAAGGCAGTTTGGTTTCTCTAGTCTGGGTTTTATGGCATCATAGACGTGTTCAGAATGAGACCTTGGAGTAGGAGACTGATGTGTGTGCACTATGGCTGGAACTCTTCTTAGACGACGTTCCACTAAATTGGGCCCCAAGATGATTGGCCACAAGACCTCAAGAACATCCCCCCAAATGACATAGGCTATCGACTAGTATTAAGGTCCTTGGGAAAGTTTGTGGGGAAACTATTCCCTCATAAGATAAGGTATAACACAGTGGAAAACAATATATGTAACAAGTAACATAAGCATAGATAAAAAAACAGATAGCAGTAGAAGCAGATAAATGATCCAAAAGAATAAATAATAAATGTGGAAGCTGAATAGTCAAAACAGATACCATGATGATTCCAATCTATGATGCCAAAAATAAAAGAATCAAAGTGTAGGGGTATGGGATACAAGAATAGACTTAATTCTAACAAAAACTTCCAAAAATACTGAAAATTGTGACACAACATCTTGAGTATAGTCTTGGTCCTCTGCCTCTCAAGCTCTATCCAAAATAGTAAACCAATTAGGAAATAGGAGAGACATGCTTCCCTATATCCATACCTATAGACTTGAATTTTACTTAGGTACCAAATGGTTCTTGAGCTAGGTTTGAGATATAATCTTAGTAGGCTAACACCAATAGAGTCTAAACCTTTCTATTTTGTGTTGTAGACAAATAGAAGTGCACTATATAAAATAAATACAAGTGATTTAAGTAAAAAAACATAACTTTTACTTGGTCTGGGTTCTAAAGTAGACACCCATCCCATACCACCTTCTTTAGCCCGAGATGGAAGTCTAAATGATATAACTTGTAAAGCAATATATATATATATATACCAAGGTCTAATTAACATGAAAGACCAAAGTAAATGGAATACCCCCTAATATTGTGCTTTGTCATGGGGTTTAATCCATATGTCAATATCAGGAACAATAAAAGTATCACAAAGCATAAGGAAACTCTATGCAGTATCAATAAAAACATCCCAAGTATTTATATTAAAATTGAAAATTTCAGAGGTGGAGTCTGAACCCATCCCTAAGTTATCACTATGGTACATTCATTCAATTGTATCCAATTCCATGAGCCCATCCAAGGAGATCCTTTCAAAAGTACAAGTTTCTCTCCCTAACCCTATTTCATTTAAAACAACAATAGAGGAATATATATCATAGAGCAATCATTCATGATTTCATCCCCTTTAATTAACCATTCACTACCATGCTTAATAATTATTAAATCTCAATAGTCATAGCTAATTATAATAACTAAATAGTAAACAAAATTCGAACTTTATTAGTGTAAGAAGAGTAAATGACATTTAATAAGAAAAAAGTAAGACCAGACTTATAACAACAATTATTTAGGCAAAAAAACACAAAGAAAAACCAAATTCATGGTTTATAATTCATCATAAATAATTTATTCCATTAAAAACTTCAGCAAAATTTATCACACATGCACACATAATTGATAAATAAAATATTCAAGGCCAAAGATAAACATAACAATATTTTTGGCACACCTAAATGGGTTTCCAACAACATTGAAACAACCATGGAAGGTATTTGACTTAAACAAGGGATAGAATGATCAAGGTAAAATAATTTAATTAAATAAATATTCATTATTCAGGATTCGTCGGTAGGCACCGATGAGAGACACAATGGTGCTAATTAAACAATGCAAAAAAATTATTAGAAAGATCATAGACACCCTACCTTGTATTCATAGTATACCCCACATCTCGTAACAACCTTTGATTTGACCTAAAATGGAAGAAATTAGAGGATTTAATAAAACCATAAATTTTGAGTAAAAAACTTCCATGACAAATTGCATGATGAAGAGAGGATGAAACCCAAAATATATTAGTGCAGATGATAATCCTTACTTATAGCTTCACTACACTTCTAATGACATTGAAAATAGAGATGAATCAGAGGTGTAGAGGTGATCTGAAACGGCGAAGGAGGGTGGCGCACCACATGGATAGCGGCGTGACACATAGGAGGAGAGAAAAATGTGGGAGAGAAAAAAATGAAATGAACAAAAATAAGTAGAGGATAGAAGAAATAAATAAATATAAAAAAAATAAATAAGGAAAAATTAAAATAAAATAAAAATAAAATAAAAGGGAAGAAAAAAATAAAAAAAAGGTTAATCCCATTTTAATTATATTTCACTTTTCTTCTAACTTTTTTTATTTTATTATTTATTTTCTCCCTTTTCATTTATTTTGATTTATTTAAATTTATTTTATTTATTTTACTCCTTTTAATTAACTTTTAACCCAAACATAATGCCAGGTTATGGTGTATTATTTCACCTAAATCCCGCACAACCCTTAAAAAATTTATTAGCTGCTCATGACCTACGACAGATTGTGCGAGCATGTGCCTTGGGTCTCTTTAATAAATTAGACTAAAAAAATTAGATGGTATGTACCTCAATTAAATTCGAGACATTACAAAGGTAGTAATGGATCTACGAATGATGATGGAGGATCAAACATCAGGAATTTGGGTGTTGGATGATCACCATGTGGGGTCACTATATTTGAAGAAGTTCCACTAATGGTCTTTGTACATTCCAAAATGATGAGAAGAAATGAGAATTGGGGAGAGGGGAAGGGTCTTGAGTCTCAACTATAAGATGAACAAGAGGAAGGATGGAGGATAAAGGTTGGAGGAAGTGAACAGGAGAGGGGTGGGGGATGGGAGACTGATGGGAGGAGGAGCATGCAGGGGAGGGTGGATAGCTCATGAGCCCTGGAATCATGGATTTTAAAGGAGTCTTTTGGTTTTAACATTGTGTAAATCATTCATGACATTTAAAACAAGAAAAATTATTTTTCCCAACCTTGATAGATTCATGTCGTGTAATTTTACTCGACATGAATTAGTCCATTTTCACAAAATTTGGGTAAGAACCTCTAACCAAATACTAGTATTACTAAGCCTTCATAAAATTTATAAAACCCACTCTAACATATGGAACCTATCCAAGGTTTCCATGGTTTTTCATCCTTTTTTCTCAAAAGTTATTTCAGTGCTTCAGAAAATATATACATCACCACTTTGGAAAGCAAGAGGTATGATCAAAATTTATCAAAATTAAACACCACTTCTAAGAGATCCTTCTCTATGGTCGTATAATTGACTCAATATTCAGTTTGGTTACGATTGAATAATAAATTTCATTAAAGATGTTTCCAACTTGTATTCATAAAACAATTACCACAATAGAATCATTGGCATCACACATCAAGTCAAAGTCCTTATCCCAGTTGGGAGATACTATGACCGGAGTGACCACCAGGTTATTTTTGAGAGTGTTGAATTACCACCAACACTTTTATCGCTTCCATAATTATTTTTCTTAGATTACATGGAATCTTTTCAATGGTTTGTATTTGGAAATTGTAGAAAAATGTCACCACAAAATCTTTATATCATACACCATAAGAGCGGTGATGATCACATTCCATAGTTGGTGGGTCTGGAACCACCTATAGAACCTCTTGTAGTGCCACCTGTAGTGCCTCCTTTGGTACCTCCTCTTAATCTTCCATTGGGAAATGATGCCCAGTTCAAGGATAATCATCTTAGGTTCATATAGTTAGTTAATAGTGGTCACAAGCCTACCCTGACTATAAAAGAACTTACGCTTGACTTTCTATAGTGGAATCCTCCCACTTTCTTAGGGAATGGAAGTCCCAATGTTGTAGAGTCATGGATAGAAGATATGAAATCCATCTTTAACCATCTTGAGACACATCCAGAGTGGAGGGTCAAACTCATTGTCTTTATTCTTTTTGAATCCACAAAGTATTGATGGGATGTCATTTCTCAGGCAGACCAACCCTTAGACAAGGTTTGGGATGACTTCTAGACATCTTTCTATGATAACTTATTTCGACATACTCTAAGTGCAGATCGTGCTAGAGAGTTCTTACATCTTCATCATGGATATATTATAGTGTTGGCATTTTTCTTCATCTTTGACCGGTGATGCACAGATAAAAATGAGGGAGTTTGAGGATGGAATTGGATATGTTATCTTCTCACGGGTGAATGTATTTCATTTTTCAATCGTTATAGAAATCATGAATAAATCTTTAATTATAGGAGGAAATATCATAGAAGTTAATCCTATGAGCCATAGAGGTTTAGTACCAAGGTAGGTAAATGGTTCTTCAGGAAACAAGAAGTGTTGTTTCGAGGGTGTATGTGGGGGAAATTCTAGCTAAATGACACATACTGATAGCACTATCATATGTCATCGGTGTGGCAGGATCGGTCATAATAAACCTTAGTGCCTGAGAAACCCGACGAAGTGTCGATATTGTGGAAATATGGATCACCTTTATCATTTCTGCCATTATTTTCCATAATAATCTAGTTTAAGAGGATCTGTGATAGTGCCTCCATTATGTATGGGATCTAAGTCTCCATTTCAGGCTGGGTGTTCATTTTCCATCCACCAATCGGGTCAAGAAAGTGGATTCCATGGCTGAGGCAATCAAGTTTTATAAAAACAGTATCAGCATAGTGGACCTACTCAGGATAGTTAGGTGGAATCTCTAGGATAAGGTTTAGTCTACATGTATGCATTGCAACCAGCACTAGTGGAGCAGAGTCTAGGGCCCTCTACTATTAGAGTTACTATCCTTATAGCCTCTACTTTATTTTATGACCTTTTTTATATTGGTGCTTCACACTCTTTCATATTTACTACAACTATTGAGAGTTTTGTTCTTTACATCAATTACTTCTATGGTGTTATGTCTCTCACCACTCCTTTGAGGGTTAGAACAAATGGAATAATCCATTTCCAGGAGTTCCCTCTTGAGATAGGTGGGTACTGTTTCTTTTGTAATTTCTTCATCCTAGAGATGACATGATTTGATTTCATTATCGGTATAGAATGGATCATTATTTATCATGACCAATTGGATTTCTATTTCCATCGAGTTTCCTTTAAAACACTCAAATTAAGTTTGTATATACACAAGGGAGAATGGGATATCCATGCAAATCGAGCTGGACCTAAGTATTCGAGGATGGGAAGAGTGATATCTTAGCTGGTAAGTGTCTTTATGAGTGATCAGGGAATGCAGTTAGTGAAATTACCTCCTGTTGTGGATTGTTTTACGGAGGTATTCCTTGAGGATTTCTATGGATTACCTCCTATGAGGGAAGTTGAGTTCATTATCAAGCTAGTGTCAATTGCGGCATCGGTGTCTATTCCTCCTTATAGGATGGAACCAACAGAGCTATAGGAACTCAAGAAGTGGCTTGAATATCTTGAGTCTAAGGGTTTTATAATACCTAGAACATCATCTTGGGTTCACCATCCATTTTCTATAAGAAGGTGGATGGTAACCTCATATTGTGCGTGGATTACCATCGACACAACCAACTTATGGTAAAAAAAACAGTATCCATTTCCTTGTATAGAATACCTCTTCAACCAGATATGAGAAGAAACTATTTTCTACAAGATCGATATGAGGTCAGGCTAACATCAGGTGTGTATGAAAACATCGGATATACCATGTACATCTTTCTAAAGCATGTATGGCTTGTATGAGTTTTTGGTTATGTCATTTAGTCTAACAAACGCACCAGCAATTTTCATGGCTCTGATGAATCAGGTTTTCCACCCATACCATGATTCCTTTTTTGAATTCCTCATAGATGATATCTTGGTGTACTCGTGCTCCTGACACGATCATGAAACCCATCTTGAGATCTTGATGAGTACACTGAGAGAGCACCAGCTATACGTCATGCTCGCTAAATTCAACCTTTAGATCAATAAGTTTAACTTCTTGGGTAATATAATATCTCATTCAGACGTATCAATTGACCCATAAAAATTGAGCACAATAGTTTCATGGGAGTAGACCAAGAATGTTTTTGATATACACATTTTCTTAGGGCTTTCTGGCTATTACATAAATTTCATCCAGGATTTCTCCTGTTTTTTAGTACATCTTAAAACCTTTAATAAGAAAGCTATGTAGTTCATCTAGTCTAAATATAGTGAGGAATCTTTTCAGACGTTAAAGAAAAGACTCACATAATCTCCTATCTTAATTTTTCTTGACCCAGGAAGAATTTATATAGTTTACTATGATTCTTCAGGAGTCGGACTGGGTGTAGTTCTAATGTATGGTAAATGAGTTGTAGCTTATGGATCCCTCTATCTGAGACCTCATGAGCGAAACTATCCTACACATGACCACAATTTAGAAGTCTTGGTTCATGCTATATGTTGTTCGAGACACTACTAATTGGGATAGAGTTTCATTTTTTACACAGATCATAAAATATTGAAATATATCTCCACTCATTGAGACTTAAATTTGAGGTTGTGTAGGTGGGTCGAATATCTACAGTAATTTGAATTTAAATTTTCATATACCCTTGGTAAGAGTAATGTAATGGATAACACTTTAAGCCACAAAACACAGACATAATCCATCCAGATAGCCATCAGTGAGTGGTAGATGATGACTTTGTTTTCTGAGATGTATCTAGAGGTTTAGGAGTAGCACAGAAAATAAGTTTTAATATCTCTTATAGTGAAATACTCTCTTATAGAGTGATTATTCATGCGATAGTTATCTAATTTGGAGGGTATTTTTTGAGGGATAGCATCATAGGAGAGAACCCGCCTCCTAGTTAGGTTGTTGATGGTAGTGAAACTCTTCTCTACCATGGTTGTGTATGGATGCCTTCTGATATTCAGGAAGAGATAATGAGGGAATTGCATGCCTCTATTTGGGTATTTCATCCTAAAATTACCAAGATTTATAGAGATATTCATCGTCATTATTGGTGTACTAGTTTGAAGAAGAAAATAATGGGGTTCGTTAACTGGTGCTCCACTTGTCAGCTGGTGAAGACAGAGCACCAATGGCCTACTGGACTTCTACAAACTCTATCCATTTCTGAGTGGAAATGGTACAAAATCACCATGGATTTTGTTGTAGTCTTGACGAGATCTCTTTGAGGTAGTAATGAAGTATGGGTGATTGTCGATAGGTTGACCAAAGTCACACACTTCCTACTCATCCGAGAGACCTTTTCTATTGATGAGTTAGGAAACATTTATATTCAAAATATAGTTTAACTTCATGGTGTGACTTGTTCTATCATGTTGGAAAAAGATGCATGTTTCACATCATGATTCTAGAAGGGTCTACAGAAGGCTCTAGGTTAACATGTGTTTTTGAGTACTGCATATCACCCCCAGACTGACGGGAAGTCCAATCGGGCCATTCAGGTGTTAGAGGATATGTTGTGGGCCTATATCCTTGATTTTGGAGGATCTTGGGAGAAACATATACCTCTAGTTGATTTTTATTATAATATAATATTCCATGAAACAATTCAAATGGATCTATATGAGGCACTCTATGGTAGACTGTTCTGTTCACCTCTATCTTGGCTTGAAGTAGGTAAGGTAGATCTTCTAGGTCTTCATATCATTTATAAGACTTATGAGAATGTCCATATGATTCATAACTATATGGATACAACTTGGTCTAGACATAATTTTTATACCGATTGTCTTCACAAACCCCTAGAGTTTGAGGTGGAACATCGGGTCTTTTTTTGTGTTTTTCTGAGGTTCGGTCACAGACAAATTACGAGACAGAGGAAGTTATCACTGAGATATATCGGTTCATTTGATAGAGTGGAGAGAGTTGGGACGGTATCCTATCAGTTGTTGTTAACTCATAGGGATCATGCCATGCATGATGTCTTCCATGTATCTGAACTTCAACAGTATCATCCAGACATGTCTCATTTTTTTAAACCTGACTACATTGAGCTTGAGGTGGATTCATCCTTCGAAGAGCATCTAATTCATTTAATCTGTAATAGAATGAAGTTTCTCTAAGGCAGTTCGGTTACTCTGTTCTGGGTTTTATGTCATCACAGATGCATTCAGAATGAGACCTGGGAGTGGGAGACGGATGTGTGTGCGCAGTGGCTAGAACTCTTCTCAGACGAAGTTCTACTACCCTCTAAAGGATAACTCAGGGATGAGTTTTCTTAAGTAGGGTAGGTTGTAACATCCCAAATTTAAACAAGGTATAGACAATTTAATTTCTTTATTCCAATTCCTTAAAGAAACCCAGGGCACATGCCCTTGCGGTCTGTCACAGGTCCCGAGTAGCAAATAATTTTTTTAAGGGTTGCGTAGGATTTATACAAAATAATACATCATGCCCTGGTGTAATGTTTGGGTTAAAAATTCATTAAAATACTTAAAAGAAATAAAATAAATTTAAATAAATCAAAATAAATGAAAAAGGAATAAAAATAAATAATAAAATAAAATGGGCTTAAATTTTTTTTATTATTTTTATTTTTTCTTTATTTATTTTCCCCTTCCCTTTTATTTTATTTTTATTTTATTTAACTTTTTATTTATTTCCTTATTTTTTTATTCTCTTCTATATTTCTTTCCTTTCCTTTCTTTTTTTCTCTCCCTCTCTTTTCCTCTCCTCCTATATGCCACACCCTCCCTGTCCAGGTGGTGCGCCACCCTCTTCCTCTACTTTGGATCATCACTAAACCTCCGATTACTCTATGTTTTCAATGCCTTTGGAAGCGCAGGGAAGCTCTCGGTAATTCTTATCATCCACACTAATTTATTTTTGGGTTTTATCCTCTCTTTTTCATGTAATCTATCATAGAAGGTTTTTACCCAAAATTGGGGTTTTTATTAAATCCTATGGTTTCTTCCATTTTAGGTCAAATAAAAGGTTGTTGTGGGACATGGGGTATACTACAACTATGAGATAGGGCATCTATGATCTTTTCCATTGTTTTGTTGCTTCTTTCAATTCACACTATTGTTCTACTCATTGGTTCCTACCGACAAATCCCAAACAATATGTATTAATTTAATTAAACTATTTTTCCTTGATCCTTGTGACCCTTGATTAGGAGAACCCTTCCTAGGTTTTTTCCATGCCATTGGACACCCCTTCGGGTGTGGTGACAATATTGGAATGTTTACCTTTGTCTTTGACTCTTTTATTTATCAATTACGTGTTCTTGTATTGTAAATTGGGTTGAAGTTTTAAATGGAATAAATTATTTAGGATGAATCATAAACCATGAATTTGGTTTTTTTTTTGTTTTTTGTTTTTGCCTAAATAATTGTTGTTATAAGTCTGGCAATGATTTATTATTATTAAATGTTGTTGAATCTTCTAACACTGATAAAGTATCAATTTTGTTTAATGTTGTGTTATAATAATTATTTATGACTGTTGGGCTTGAATAATTAGTAAGTGTGGTAGTGAATGGTTAATTAAAGGGGATGAAATCATGAATTCTTGCTCTATGATATATATTCCTCTCTTTTTGTTTAAAATTAAATCAAACTAGGGATATAATGTGGGTCTTGTATTAAGAACCCACATTTGGAATCTCCATGATTGATAGGTTACCACACAACACGTTGGGAAAGCGATTTTTTAGGCTCACCAAGCAAGGGATTTCCTTGGAATTTTTATTATACTATTGGGTGATACCGATTCCCTAAGGGGAAATCAAGGACGGGCCCATTAGAAAAATGATTACGCCAATCCTCAACTGATACTTGGTCCCTTATGTGTGATACTTGAGAAGGACTCATAGTTCCCATACCACGAGTGATACTTGGAATTTTTAAAGGATCGACTTGGATGGGCTCATGGAATTGGATATAATTGAATGGATATACCATAGTGATACCTTCAGTACAGGCTCGACCTCCACCTATGAAATTTGTCAATTTTAATATAAATGTTTCAGAAGTTTTTATTAATACTTCATATATTTTCCTTATTATTTGTGACACTTGTCTTGTTCCTTTAGTGTGCTTGATGTTGACATATAGATTAAACCCCAATCCAAATCACAATATTGGGGTATTCCCTTTACTTTATTCTGTCATGTTACTAAGACTTTGCTATATATATATATATATATATATTGATTTACTAGGTATATCACTTAGACTTCTGGATCTCGCTGAAGCATGTGGTATGGGACGAGTGTCCACTTCGAAACCCAGACCAAGTTATAGTTATTTTTTATTTATTTAAATCACTTGAATTTATTATATATGGAACACTGATATTTTTCTACAATATGAAATGGAAAGGTTTAGACACTTTGGGTGCCAGACAACTGAGTTTATATCTCACACCCTACTCGGGCACCATTTGGTAATTGAGTAGACTTTATGTTCATGGGTATGGATACAAGGAAGCATGTCACTCCTAATGCTTGATTACTTTGTTGTTTTGGATGGAACTTGGGGCAGAGGGTCAAACATATACTCGAGATTTTGTGTCACCATTTTCAGTTATTTGGAAATTTTTGTTAGCATGCAGTCTACGCTTATACCTCGTACCCCTGCACTTTGATTCATTTACTTTTGGCATCATACATTGGCATCATCATGTTATCTATTATAACTATTCATCTTCTGTGGTTATTATTTATTTTTTTGAGTCATTTATCTGATTTTTCTATTTTCTATTTTTTTTCTATGCTTATACTACTTGTTACATATATTGTTTTCCGTTGTGTTATACCTTATCCTAAGAGGGCATAGTCTCCCCCACAGACTTACCCAAGGTCCTCACTACTAGTCGGCAACCTCTAGTGTTTGGGAATATGTACTTGAGGTATTTTGGTCCAATGTTTCAGGGCCTGGTTTAGTGGCACTCAGGAAGGGATGCTACAAACTTCATACCCATCTAGTTCTTACACTCCCACATTCTCCATACATTCCCTATCTTCTTCCATCCAATCCTATGGAGATTCCCATCACCCACACCTTCACCCCTACCTACACTTTTCTGATCTTGAGAAATAGGTTCACTTAGTCCATATTTAGGATAATCCCAAGAGAAGCAAAAAAAAAACCTCGACCTTTCCATTCTTGAGATGATTCTAATTTACAAGGAATTCTTGGAGCTTATTCAGTTCATGAACTTTTCTAGAATTATCAAGGTATGTGAGTAGATGTAATGGGAGTTATTCTTGGATTTTCTATCCTTATTGGAGCTTGACGTTGCACATATCACCTTCCATACCATTGTCCAAATTTGGGATCTTAAATTTGGAGAGGTCAACATTGGTCAAGGTATTTATATTGTTGATTTCATTACTTCTCCTACTTATTCTACCTTACAGATTGATTTGAACAAGTAAGACACTCCCTAGAGTTGTGCACTGATCACCTACAATCCTTAGAGGATTCATGATTCATATACGGGGAAGAGCACTCGTTTGTAGGGTTCCACCTTACGAATAGTACATCGATCTCTTTCCCATGCTTGGATGGCCATAGGAGATTCTCATGGGAGCATCAGTCTGATAGAGGTGATCATTTTTGTATCATCTATGGAAGGTCCTATTGTCAACATGGCTCACTAATTAATACTCTACTATGAGTAATGGGCAAGTAGTTTTCATGTTACCTTGATGGGGGTAGCTTCATCACTCATCTAGCATATCATCTTGGATTTTTTTATTCCTCTAAACCCCTTTCCCCTCTGAGGAAGATGGAGCTGATTGATCTCATGATTCTCCACAAGATGGGGCTCTTACAAAAGTATGGGAAGCACTATGAGTTAACTCATGAGTATATCTAGGACACTGATGAGTCCCCCACTCCACTTTCCTAATCCCTACTTCTCCTAAACCCACATACACTCTTGTTTCCCTAACCTTAGATCCTACCATCCACCCTTCATCTATGGATACCAGAACTAAACCTGCCTATATCCCTACCTCTCCATCTGAGATGCCTTCCCCTTTCCATCCAAATCCTACTACACCCATTTTAGAAGACATATGGGATGTGCTCCCCTAACAAAATTTTCTTATCTGGTGTTTTCTAGATAACCAAAGGTGGATCTTCCATCATTTAATAATTCCCTATACTGATCCATCTTAGTTTATTGCTACTTCCCCACCACCAACCACTCCATATACTTTCCCCCCACCTACTACCATAGAACCTAATTCAACCTCTATGCCCACCCCATCCACCTTAGTCTTATAACACACCAATTTTGACCTTTATCTAGATCTTATAGACCCTGCTTCCCAGAAGGATTTTTTGATAAAACAGGCTTGATAAGGAAAGGCCCATATTATGCCATCCACATCTCAAGTTCCATTCATAGATCCAACTACTATAAATTTAGACCCAGTATAGATCGGAACCTCCCCTCCACCTTTGATGACTAATCCATCTGTCATGACCATGAAACCTTTTATAGTGATCGATCCACCTTCCTCAGCCTCCATTGTGTCCATAGATATGGTGGGGCAGATTCAAACACCCATTATTCAATAGGGGTATCTAATGATAATAGCGGTGAGTTTTTTTATATATTTTAATCTTTTCCATGCATACCCCTCCCCCTATATACTTTTTTTGGGTTTATTTTTTTACTCATTATACTCTCTATTCTTGGTTGTATCATGTATTATATCTAATGGATGGTATATGATATTTGAAAACATGGATTACTTATATTATCATTATCATTTTTTCATTTAGTCTGATATGTATCAGTCTTCTACCTTTGTTATAGATATCAATGAGTTATTTAGGACACCCATAGACCTTCCCCATTTGGCATTTCTTCGAGTGGATGGTTTATAGATATAGATCCAGGAGCTCTAGATATGACCCTCCTTGTTTCTATTGTTTCCACATGAGATGTTTAGTTAGTCCATTTCTAAGATGGTAAACCCCACCAAGAAACCCCATAAACTCAAGGATATAGCTACCATTTCTTTCAAGAGACGGTGGATAACTTAGTTTAAGGATGCCACCAATTGATATTTTATCCATCTATCTCTATGATGATATCATTCTTAACACTTTATGGGTGGAAACCCATATTTTTATTTTTTGGGTTTTTGTTGAGTTTCTTAGGACCTTTTATTTTTCTCTCTTTTGAATTATCATATCATCGTTCATTCAAGCCTTCATTAGAGCCAGATCTATGAATTTATCAGAGAAACTTTCTACTACTTTTTTTTGTGTGCAACTATATATTTTTATGCTTCCATATTTATTATCTCTTGTATACTTATGGTTTATCTATTACATATATTTTTCTTATAATATTTTTTGCAAGTGTCCATTTTCACATCATCATCCAGTAGTTTTTCCCCATGACATGACCTTCATTACAGGGAGCTCTTGATTCCCTATACTATATTTATTTCTATACCACATAACTTTCCAAAATAGTGTAGATTCTATTTCATTTAAGTATAGAGGATATGTTATTTAGCTTGATTGTGTTTAAACCTGGATTATTTCTTGTTTTCATTAGTCTAGAAGACATTTTTAATTGAAATCATTATTTAACTTGAAATATCATTACATCCATTTAAATAAAACAAAAAATTTGGTTGTAAAATGTTGAAATATATTTTTATTCCTACCTAAAATTTTAACATTATTACTAAGTTGATTAATTTACTTATGATTATTGTTTCTTATAATTTATTTTGATTGACTTATTACTTTTTCTTATACCCTGAGTTATTGCCCTTTTTTATTCCAATTACCAAGAGAATTTTGGACCTAAATTATAATTTTTTTTATATTTCTTGAGAGATAATTGGAGCATGTATACCTATTAAAAAATTTATTGGAATATTATCAATGATTTCAATGAATAAATAAACTTTTAAAATGATGGAGGAAATATTTTTTGATCCATTTATCATAAAATCCTCTTGTACATTTATCCTTATTAAGCCCATATAATCCATGAATGAATTTTTTAGGATTGAGCCATTTCACAAGCCCACTTTATCCCTTACTAACCTACTCTTGATATAATAGCTTGATTATCAATTGAATAACTGTGTGGGAGATGATCATTACTGATTTACATGGGATGATTACTACTAAGAATATGTATTGTGACATTTTCACATGATTTGTAGGAAGTAGTCCATTGGTCTTCTGATATAACACTCCTAATTATCCCATTAATATATATATATATAATAATTTATTTATTTATGGGTTGTGTATTAAGAAGGTAAAAAATAAACATTACTAGACCAATGAATCTTATGATGGATTATATGTGGTTATGTGATGGATGTTAGATCTGAACTAGACATGATTTTCAAAAAAAATAAATAAGATAATTTTATTGTACTTTTATGACACATCAATGGACCTGTATTAAGATTTTGGGAGTGTGGAGATTCTAATTTCTAGAGAATTTTATTAATTTCATTATTCCTGATGATCGTGTATTATACTTGATAGTTTACCCTCACTTTTTAGATTAATTTGTATCATCTATCCACTTACCCTCAGCCTCAGGGTCATTTGAACCATATTATTGAGGCCCTCATAATTAATTGTGTTTTTATTTATGGAGTTGAGATATTAGAACCAATGATAGCCTATGGTTATGAAAATGTATTCAAGCTTTGATAAAAACTCCAACTTCATTTTACCTTAAGTAATGAGATAAAATTCATGGTGAGGTAAATTAAAATATGGGTATAGCTTTTAAGGAATAGTTGATAAATTGTAATTAAAGAAAGAAAGTATCTAAATAAATAACCTAACCATGAGACATGAATGATTTTATCTGAATGGATGATTTTTTAGGACTATATTTTTTCACTAACACTTAGTTTTATTTTCTTGGTTGTAATGCACATTTCTTATTTAAAAAATATTTTGTCTGGGATCCTTATTGAGAAAATGTTTTCTTAAGGACAAGCAGTTGTTCAAGTGTATGGGAATTTGATAATATGAATTCATATATATATTGGATACATTTATTTAAGATATATTCATTCTTTATTCTATAATTAATTGTGTTTTTTATGGTTTTTATAAGAAATAGTAAATTGATTCTCAAAAGAGGAGCTACTATAATTTCAGTAATTTTAGAAATTAAACATCTTGAAACATGTTCATGATGAGAATTCCTCAAGAATAATACACTTTTAGACCAAATTACAACCCATGAAACTATTACAAGTCATGAAATCCTCTATAATAAATAAATACAAGATGTGAATACATTACATGACTTGAAAGTTTTGAGTTTTGAACCTACCGAATGATACATGATGTAAAATTTGGGAGATTCAATATTTCCAAATACTTTTGAGGATCTGATTACACAACATGAATTTCCATTAAAAATTATTAAATACTAAAAGGAAAATTTATGTTAATCTAGTACATTATGTGATAGAATTACACATATTGAGATTTGTGGGCCTATATATATTCTAGCACCCTGACGCTGGAAAAAAATGACACAAATGACTGAAGTTGTCTTATTTTCTTTTATGTTTTATTCTCCACTTTGTAACATACATTTTATTTTTCCATTATTTCTAGATTTTCTAATCCTTTAATATTGTGCATCATTACAAAATATTTATGGATTTCTCATTTTAATTACAATTGATGTTTCAGGGCTTATTACCGCTTTTATATCCAATTTTTGCATACCTTTATGCTTTCTTTACTCAAGTAAGAGTTTTGTTTTGTTTTTCTATTTCTTTAATAATGGATTAATTTAATATGAACTGGTTAATAAACATTTAAATCATGTTTCCTATTTATCATTCATTTAATACCATCATTTTAATGTGAGTCTAATTCTCTAGGGTTAAGGGTCAAGAGTAGGACTGGATTAAACCTAATGAATCCTTAAATCAGAACTTGGGTAAACCTTTGGAAAGTAATTAGGTTGAGAATTATTGTTAATTATATTATTTTGAAAAATCCTAATCCATTGAATTGTAATAGAAATAACCAGACCTAATTGGAGTAGAGAATACTAGGACCAATAGTCTATGATGCTTCCTTCACCTGAAGCTAAACTTATTGCACCTAGTTTGTTGACTACCTATAGAACAAATAGTATTTGTAATCTTAGGTAGATCCAATTTTTTGATCAAAATAAATTGGTGACCTTTGCACTGCTTTATATCCTAAAACATATAATTATCCCAATATAGATCTAAGAATACCTTTTTCCTAAGCCCTAAATTTGACCTTGATCCCTTCTATTTATTTTGAAATAAAACCAAACTACGTTAGCCTTATAAAACTAATCCTATGAGAGTATAGTGTGAAATCCATATTTCAGGTTCTAATCGCTAGGTTACCAACTTTTTCAACTTATACCTATGGGTTCAACCCCATGTTTCCACTATGTTATGCCTTTGTAGCTAGATTATTTTGGGATTTATAAATTTCTAATCTAATAAATGATCTTACAGAATTAATGAAGTTACATAGACTGATCAATATAAAATTTTGTAGAAGGAAATTTCTAATTTTTATAAATATAATAAATAGAATTTTCTTTTAAATTTTTTAGTTATAAATACATTTTATTTTTTCATCTAAATAAATATTTATATTCAAGTATCTTATTTTCATAAGTCTTATAGAATTTGGAATAAACTTAAAGTTACTCTCTTTGTAACTTGTAAATCTCTTGAGATCAAGAAAGTTATGCTTATGGATAATTATCAAAAAATTATTTTCTACTTGGTGGAACAATTTATCATATGCATCATAGATTTATGAAAATTATAAATAGTCTATAGCCTCTTGTATAAAACATATTATCATGAGATTGGTTAGTTAAAATGGTTATATATATTTTTACTTAAATAATGGGAATTTAAAAAGGAAAACTATATATGATATAAATCAAATTATAATGATAAGTCTAGATTATTTAATTGGTACATTGATGTAATATGGAATTCATTTGAAAAGATATGTAGAAAAAGAAAAGAAAATTAATAAAGTGCATTTATCACTACCAAAACATCAAATTTTGAATCTTATAAACCAAGTTCATCTAAGATAAGTTTAAGAATAATTTAATATGATAATGATTTACATCTAGTAGATGATGAACTAGATAATATTTCTAGAAGGTTGTTCAAAAATAATAATTTCTAGATAGATTATTTGAAATTAAATAAAGAAAAGAATTATTCTAAAGATTCAATATGTTATGAATGAAGAAAGTTAGGTTGTCATTGACTTAATTGTGCTGAACGAAAAAAGAAAGACAAAAATTATTCTAAAAAGGAAATTAATAAAGGTAGGAAATCCATATGCACATGGAGTGAAAGTGAAATTCACAATTCTTATATTAGTTAATCGGAATATAGTAAAAATTGTATAAAAATTGTTAGATTTTATGAAAATACTGATAGATTTTTTAGGGGAATATTGATTTTAGAATTTATTATGAATCTAATTCTTGATTCAAAAAAAATATGCTTCTATGGAATATACTAATTATGAATGTTAAAATTATTCATCTAATGATGAAAATGTTATTGAAACTTATGAATAAATAAAGGATTATTTTTTTGAATGTGAAGCCATTTAAAAAAATCTTTATAAGAAGTATAATTATTTTTAAAATGAAAAAACTGAGAGAAAAGAATGTTTTCTAAAAGCTGAGAAAATTATTATTGAATTTATAAAAGAGAATGTTAAGTTGATTTCTAATTTGGAAAATTAAAGAGTCAAGTAAATAATCTTAATTCTGATAAGAAGACTAAGAGAAAATTTAATTCATAGGAAATTAATCTAGAGTAAAATGATTGGAAAATGAGAAATTTTGAAAAGTGTAACACCTTAATATTTTATGAGATAGATTATTTTTAATTTCTTTGATGTATTGTGTTGTAAGCTACACCAAGATTAGATTTTATTATACTGACTGAAAATTATTTTTTTATTATAAAATAAAGGCAAATACCTTACACGGAACCAACATATCACGTTGGTTTGTAGTGGTGAAGACCTAATGCATCTCCTTGGACAAAAAAATTACATTCCCGGGGTAATGGTCCAAAACAAGAGTAGATCAACAAGGGTTCCTCCGGTCTACCACCTCTGGAAAGGGAATTTGCAGCAAAGTTGTCTTGTCTTGGGACATGTCGGACCACGTAGCCTCTAGGTATCATTAAGATGAAGTTACGGATCAGATAGATCAAAGACCATGGTATCTCACCCTTAGCCATGATCTCCCAAACCAATACCTCTGAGTTAGATTCGATTTCAGCGCAATCTAAGAAAAATATGCTATATAGCGTTATACCTGTGATAAAAGCACAGATCTATGCTTTAAGAGAGAAACCCAACCCATGGTAGCTGCTGAAGGCCAGCACAACAGAACAGTTACCATTATGGACCAGCCCTCCTCTACGCATCACTCCATGAAGAAGGTACCTTCCCACATTGAGTTTAAAATCGTTCGTCATAGGTTGCTAGCTGATCCAGGAACCAATAGAACTTGGAGACCCAATCGGCCTGTTGAGGAAATTACAGAGGGCGAGGGAGTAATGACCTTTCTTTAACAAGGATCTGAGGTCCTGGAATATGTTTCTCAGTCTTAGCTGGAGTAGGAAAACCGAAGGGTGGTTCTTTGTATGAGCCATGTTCCTAGATTCACAAATCGTCCAGAAAATAGCCATAGATGAGATGCACCTAATGTTTGATTCCATCTGTTCATATTCTCTACTTGAGAACCATACTGAATATAGTTCCTGAAAATAATTGCATGTCTCGGCCAAGACCCCCCCTCTAGTCAATCTAGAACAGAGTTCATTTTCCCATTCACTCGGAAAAAATAGTTGAGTAATCGACTCCACATGAGGAGAGACACAGCAGTAACATCTCGAGGCCATCTGAACCCCCTTCTTCTGGACATTGTCGTCAGTAGGGAGAGCAGAATTTCTGGCACACCAAACCAAAAAAACCAAACTTATTTGGAATCTATTTGCACCACAAAAGCACCCCCATCTCATCCCGAACACTATCTTGGTGGATCAGTAGGTGTAAATCTCTTCCATTGAAATTCCCTGACTTTGTGTCTGTAAAACATAGTCGATCCTCCTCCTCCGAGAGGGTAATTTCCTTAAAAGACTAAAACTGGTCCCTGTTCAGAATGGTTTCCATGAGCCTATGGTGGTAATATGCCTCCTTCACAGAGAAGTCTGGAACTGGAAAATATGGAAAATAGAGTCTCTCTTCAATCTAATTGTCCCTCCATAAGTTCACATTCCCATGACCCAGAACCCACCTGCCAGAATCCTGAAGAATCTCCAACTGGGACCTGATCGTTTTCCCCAATCTGTATAGCTTTCTAACCTCCCACTCCTCCTAATTGTTTCCATATTTCTTGTTAATGACATGTTCCCACATCGATCTCCCCTCCAAAAAATCCCAAGCTAGACGAGCTTGCATAGATTTCATGGAATCAGAAATGTCCCTCAGACCTACACCACCCTCCTTTACTGGTTTAGCCATCCGAGACCAAGCAGCCCAATGTGCCCTTCCCACAAAATTAGCATCCCAAATGAAATGGTTCATCACCTTCTCCATCGCCACAATCTTCCCCTTAGGAGGAGTAATAATAGATAACACGTTCATAGGAATGGAAGAGACCACACTGTTGATCAGAGTCACCCTTCCCCCAAAGGAAAGAAACATGTTCTTCCAATTCATGATTCTCCCATTCATTTTACTAAGAAGAACCTCAAAGAAAACCTTCTTCACCCAGCCCTTCGAAATAGGAGCCCCAAGATATGTCATGGGAAACTGGTTTCGGTTTATTCCCAGGATGGCTTGAATTTTCCGAGCTCTTCTCCTTGAAAAATTATTGGAAATGAACACATTACTTTTACCAGAATTCACCTGCTGACCACTGAGGCTTAGGTAAATTAACATGAGATGCATGAAATTAGCCAATGAAGATCTCCTTCCATTCAAAAATATAAGAATATCATCAGAAAACATAATATTAGAATAGATATCTAAAACTTTAGATCGATAAGGTCTGATCATCATTTTCCTGAAACAATTCTGTAAATTCTGTGATAGAGCTTCTTGAGAAAGGATGAATAAGGAGGGGGAAAGCGGATCTCCTTGCCTAACACCTCTCATGATTTTGAAGAAACCAAATCATTTTACCAATAGGGATATGGACATCCAAGGGGAAGAAAAGCATCGAAATCACAAATCACAAACCCCTTCCTGAAAACCCATCTTTCTCATCACCTAGAGAATGAAGATCCATTCCAGCTTTTCATAAGATTTATTCATGTCCACCTGAATAATAACATTGGAACCAAACGCCTTTCTATCAATATCAGTTAATAACTCCTGGGCCACTCCCACTACCCCTTGAATGCCTCTTCCTTGGATAAATCCATGTTTTTCATGGGAAATGATCCTCGGGAGCAGATTACTTAATCTCCTAGAAATAATGGACGCCAAGATTTTATAGGAGACATTGAAAAGGCATATGGGCCTATACTGGCTGATAGAACAAGGGTCTTTCACCTTAGGAATAATTACCACTCTAGACGCACATGATCCCCTGTTGATGGAACCTCCCTTAAATAAGTCAATCACGGCCTCAATCACACAAGGACCCACAAACTCCCAGTTTTTCACATAAAAAATAGTAGGGAATCCGTCCGGGCCTGGAGCACTATCCAAGGGAAAATTATGAACCACCTCCCATATCTCACTCTTAGATGGTAGGGATGTTAAAAATTCATTATCCCTGGAGTTAACCCTCCTTGCAATGTTCTCTATAAAAGCTTCTTGATAAATCAATAACTCTTCGTATCCTGAATTTTTCTAGTTCTTGCCTTTCAATAGTCGTTCGAAGTGGTCTAAACCCAGAATTCCAGCAACATTGATGTCAGAAGAGAAGGACCTTTCCTCAAACCTGATGTTGATTTTAGCATTCTTCCTTTATTTCAAACAAGCATGGAAGAAGCTTGTATTTCTGTCTCCTTCTTTGAGCCACCTGATTCTAGCACGCTGCCTATAACCCTTCTCTACCTCCAACAATCTTTGAGTTAAGATCGCCCGCTTATCGCATAATAGAATGAAGGATGTATCCTCCCACCTTTGAAGCAGCGAGTCTTCCAAACCTTCAATATCTCTTTGAAGCACCTCGATAGGGTCATTTGATGTTAGATGATCCATAAACCATTTGCAAATATCATCTTTCAATCTTTTGAGACATCTGAACAAACCAACCCAAGCCCTTCCATCTGTTTCCTGAATCCAAGACTCTCGCATCATTTGAGTGAAACCTTCCCTACTATGCCAATCTGCTGAATATAATAACCCTCTATAATCATGGCTCTCCTACACGATCTTCAAAAGAATTAGAGAGTGGTCTAAAAGGCCCTAGGAAAGATGAACAACTGAGGTCCATGAGAAAGAATATTGTCCCTAAATATTAGAGAAGCATCTATCCAGTCTACACCATATTCGGTTTCCTCCTCTACGGTTGTTGCACTAGATAAATTTACTCCCACTGAATCCCAAATATAACAAACCCTTGCTAGAAATAAAGTAGTTAAAATCAAGAATACTATTTTTAAACAACGGCGACCCTCCCCTCTTCTCTGAAATGTAAGATAAAGAAATAAAGTCTTCACCCATAAACCAGGGTAAATCCAATGCAGCAAAGGATCCAAGGTGATCCCATATCTCCCTTCTGATTAAAACATCACAGCTATCATAGAAAAAGGTAAAGAAAATAGAAGAACCTTTGAATCCCAGCTTCACCGTGATACATTGTTCATTCACCTACTTCAAATCCACCTGAAGTGAATTCTTCCAAAAAATCTAGATATTATTATTACATGGATGGCCATGCATAAAGTGACCAAAACCCATTTTCCTGGAAAAAAAACCCATCCTGCAAGAATTCTTAATTGGTTCTAAAATAACCACCATAAGGACCCTATTTCTACAGCACTCAGGGGCAACAAAGGCACATTTACCTTTCCCCCCTAAGCCACGAGCATTCCATATAAACTAATTAATGTGCTCCACAAATTTTATAACTCACTATGAAATTTTATTAGTATATTAAATATTTTGGTTAGAATTTATCTTCTTTTTTATTTTATTTAAAATCAAATAAATTAATAGTTTCAAAATTGAAACTATTGATATTTTATAAAAATAACATATTATTAAATTATTTAAAAATCACAAAAAAAATTAAAAAATACATAGTTAAAATTATAATGTCTAAAATGTCATAAAGTATCCAATTATGGAAAATTTACAACACATAAGTAAATATTTATAACCATTTACTATTTATAATATTATTACCACAATTAAAATTAAATAGATTAAATAAGGATAAATCAAAATGATAAGGTTTAAAATTAAATCAACCCATTTATAAATTTTATTGGTTGAGATGATTTCAACCCATACTCATATTATCTTTGAAATAATCCACCTTGGAGTCATTTGAATTTAAAAATTAATTTTTATTAATTTAGCAGTTTTGGTATTTCCAAAGATGCCCCTCCCCTATCTTATAAAAGGGCACATCTCCTTCTCTTTTAATCACACCTATAAATCCCTTTTACTCAACCAAACCCTACCCATTTCCTCTCCCAACTTCCTTCACTTCATCTTATAGGCCAAACTTTGGGTATAAATCCATCTTAAGGAGTCCTTTTTTTCAAATCAAAAGAAGATACTTGAAAAAGAGGTAATTATTTTATCACCTCTTTCAAAATTATTTTCTTCTTATACTTACTATTATTAATTTGTTTCCATAATAAAGTAATAAATCCATCATCATCTACATTCTGAGATGTTATTATAATTATGATACTACCTTATACCTCCTTTTATCCATCCTACGAATGAAAATATCATCATATGTGTGTACATATGGCTTACCATCTCTATGTCGTGGTGTGATTTATTATTCAATAGTACTTAATTTGGATGGATATAATAATGGTTATAATGGATTTAAATAATTAATATAACATTATAATTATTAGGTATAATTAATATACCATCCAATTCTATAATATTTAACCATTAAGTGAATGATATCATCTTTAGTGCGTATGTACGGCCTACCGTCTCCACGATGTGATGTGATTCATTCTACATGATCTTAGTTAAACCAAGATTATATACATGAATGTAATGAATAAACATGATATATATTATAAAAATATCATATTTTAAATGGTATAATTATAACTAAATAATTGGAACATGAACTTATCTGACAAAACAAGCATAAGAACATAAAGCAATTAATATCTGAATAACGGGTGACAATGAAATGTTACTAAAAAACAGATGATAATATGATCATATATGATATCATAAAAATGACTATGATTCAAGAATAAGTTAATAAAATTATTAAATCATTATACAAGAGGTTCGAATACATACAAATCATATCGGACATAAGGTAAGAGTTAATTTCACAATCTCCTTATTATTTGAGATTATTTATACGTAAGTATTTACTGGGGTATATTTATCATCCAAATCCATGCTTCCGAAATATGTAATATTATTTTTATTCTTATAAAAAATTTAAAGTCAATTTTAGCAGTTGGTAAATTTTTATTAAACGGTATGAAAGGAATCTTTTGGAATTTTTTGATATGAGGTACTTTTTGACTTTTTCGATAAAAGTACGAGTAGAATATTTTTTATCATACATGGCATGAACATATTTTTACATATTCATAATGCCTTATTTCCATGAAGCTTAAATTACATTATTTCAAGTTTGTTTTCAACTAAATTCTTTTCTTTTAAAATTGCACGGCGTTTTGAGAAAAGAAAACGTTTTTTTTTTAAATAAAGGATATTTTCCTCAATAATTAAGTTCGAGTGTCTTATCAAAATTATTTTCTATATAAGATGATGTTATTTAAATATGGTCATGTTTCTATCTCTATTATTACTATGAATTTATTGTGTTAATTATGGAATGAAATTTTATATGGATTATGTTATGATAGAATAATGTTTAAGAAACCCATTTTATTTCTTGGGTTCTACTATGATGAATGATTTATTTTTTTGTGGAACATGTAAGAATGATTTCATTATGCGATGGGTGGGACCTATATCTCCATCCAATGAATTGTGTAAAGATTTATATCTCATGAGATATAAATGACTAGAATTGAAATTAAATATGGTTCATTAATATAGGGCTACAATGACAAGTAAATCTGGTTCAGTAATACAGGGTCGGAATAGCAAGTAAATCTGGTTCAGTAATACAAGGATGGAACGGCAAGTAAACCTGGTTCATTAATGGACTTTTTCCACTATAATGGTCTTGGAAGCAATGCCTTAGATACTATAGAAATCATATTATGTGCTTATTTGTTTTCCAAAATTCCATGTTTTATGCCAATTCTATTTTCTCATGGTTCATGATTCCATTATGATTTATGACTTATGAACTTCCAAGATTTATTTCATGACACGAGATTTGGGTACATGTTAAATGTGGTATGTTTTTTTCAAAAGTTATGTTCATGTTTTTACATTCTTATGTTTATTTTTTTTAATATATTTTTCATGCTTAACCTTAGTGATCATTTGATATCACCACATTTCTTGTTTCTTTTCCCCCAAGATTTGAAGAATGGTATTACGTAAGATGTGTCAAAAAGGGGTTCTAGTTATGAAGGATAAAAAAGGATATGATGTAGATGTTTTATGAACCAGTCATTTATTTTTTCCAGTTTTCAAAGGCACTAAACTAATATGGTCTTTTGGATCCTATTTCTTTCGTGTATTAAGTATTCCACAAAATTAATGTAATGCCCATGTACGTAAATATTGGGTCTTTACAGTTGGTATCAGAGTGAAGGTTTAGTTGACCTTTGGAAAGTATTATGCGAAAAATTTAGTGAGATCCCTAGAGATATTTCTAAGGTATTTCTAGGGATGTACATAAGGGTAAGTCTAACTATAGGTTACAGTCCTAGAATTATGGTAACGATCATGAATAACCTAGGATTAAACCTAATATGTTAGAGATTGAAAATACTCCCCCTTGATTATGTTGTTTTCTAAGTATTATTTTTGCCTCTCACACTATTCTTTTTGGGTTTTAAATAATGTTTGGAACCTGAAGGAACCATCTTAATGATCAATGTAATGGGGAATGTAATAATTTTCCTCCTGAATCATTCTAGACTTCCAAATGATTAGAGAAGGGAACAACATTCTATTGAGTCCTTCATGAGGCATCATTCACCTTCTTTCAGTGGGTTTTCTGATCCACTTGTTGTGGAACAATAGATCAATACCATTGAAAAGATATTTTCCATCCTTCTCTATTTAGAACATGAAAAATTAATTTTGGTTGTTTGTTATTTATAAGTTGAATCAGGCTAGTGGTGGACTCTAATCAAGAATAAAAGGAAATAATATGAAATTGACTCCATGGAATGGGATGAGTTAAAGAACTTATTTGTAATAAGTAATTTCCTCACATTATTTGAACAAAGATGTAAAAGGAGTTACTTGGTCTTAAGAAAAAGGATGGTGAATATGTTAGTACATATGAGGAAAATTTTACAACACTTTCAAGGTATGCTTCCGGTTTTATCATCCAACCTGAAATTAAATTTGATCTATTCTTGAGTGGCTTAAAACCAAGTATTCAAAGGGAATTATCTATAAGAGACTTTAGTGGATATGAAGAGATTGTGTGTTATGATATCAAGGTAGAAATGGAAGTTGGTGTTACATATCAATCTCATGGTTTTGATAAGAAATGAAAGATGGAGTTTAAGGTAAAATCTCAAAGAGATGGTGAAAAGAAGATGAATGTTTCCTTATGCTCAAAGTGTGGAAAGAAATTTGGTGGAGATTGTCTTAAAGAAACTAGAAAATATTTTAAGTGTGGAAAAGAAGGTCATCGATCAGTTGAGTGTTGAAGTATTGGGAAAAAGGTTTCTAATTATTTGAATAGATAAAAGACTACAGAGAACGCACCACCCACACTTCAATGCTTCAAGTGCATGGAAATGGGGCATTATACTAACCAATTCCTTAATCCAAGGGTTATGGATTATTATTGACATCAAAAACCTCTTAATTCCAAAGGCAAAGGAAAATCACATGCGATCACTATTAGAGATGTTGAGTAATAAAATGAAGTAGTGTAATAATTAAGTGTTTTTGTAATGGGATTCAAAAATAGTTTTGTAGAATCTCTTTTATAGTATTATAAAATATTGGAATATCTATGTATTGGTCCATTGTGTTTTTCCATAAGTATATGGTACCGGTAACCATGAAAAGTGATTGAAATATTTTTAGAAAGCACATGATATGTGAATAATGAAGTGATAAAGAGATAATGAGATATTTGATAGTATTAATGACTTTATGACTAATATAAATACAAAGTGATATCATGGTTTGAGTATATAGAATTTTTGATATTTTTAGTGTGTGTAAAGAGTTAATTTTGACAGAATGCATGTTTTCACTAAGGTTCTATGGTAATTCATGTTATTATCATGTTTCAAGAGAATACATGATTAGGGTATTCACATGTTTGGAATGTGACAACCAAGAACTACCTTATGAGATATAGGAGATAAATGTTAAGTCTATTTAGTTCACATCTTTATAAATTTTTATATTTTCAATTTTTCGAAGGATTCTAATGTTATCCATTTATGGATAGTATAATTTATATTATGGTTGAAGTTTGTTAGGATAATGTTTTATCTCACTATAGGTAAACTGATGCATATTTGATAATATGTGATAACCTTTTTGTTTAGATAGATGGAATGACCTATCATTTTATCGCATGATTTTTTAACACTTCGAGAATAAAAAATTCAACTTCATTTTATTTAAATAATAGATAAAGTGGAAATTATTCAAGGAACATACAATGGAGAGATTTTACAAAAATCAAGTAAGTATTTATTCTTATGAAAAATTATTCAATATTAGGGAAAGGATCTTGAAAACCAAAAATATTATCTTAGTACCTTCTTATTCAATTAATTGTATGGTCCCTTAAATCATCATAGATTTATGGATTTCTTATTGTTAACTTTCTCCTAACCTTATTCTCTATCACTCTCCATAAGAACTTGATGGTTAGATTTTTCTTCCATATCCATGTTTTCACTTCCCACCTATGTTATCTTATGTGGAAACCCAGTGATGAGTTACTTTGGGTAACTTTTATGTTTCTAACATTCCTTTTTAAAATGAAGTTTTAGTATTCCATTTTATGATTGGGGTTTCTATGAAAGAAACATTTAAGTAGTAAACCATTTATAACCCCAATGAATTTAGAGGGAGAAATTAATTTTAAGGGGGGGTAGAATGTAACACCCTCAGATTTTATGAGATAGATTCTTTTTAATTTCTTTGATTTCTTGTGTTATACGCTACACCAAGATTAGCTTGCGCTATACGCAACACCATATTAGCTTGCAGTATACAAAACACTATTCTTAGCTTGTGTTACACATAATTTAAAGTTCTTTTGATAGAATTAATTTCACAAAAGAACGATTATAATTTTTAACTAAATATTATAACCTATTCATTATAATGGAGGGTATGAATTATATTAACTTCCTTCTAAAAAACTATTTAAATGAAAATAAGTGAGTCCATAAAATAATAAAATCCAAATTTATAGATTTTATTAGTGAAATATATATGTAATATATTAAATGTAATGTTTTAAATTAATATTATATGTTTTATAGATATGATATAAGAACAAATTAAATTTTTTAGATATAAAAAGTATTTTTCAAAAAATACATTTTTACCACCTTTTGATAGCGAACCATTTTAAAATCTGGTTTTTAAAAATTTTACAAGTTATATCTGAGATAATAAACTTATTATTTATAATAAGTAAATCAAAATATACCTTGTTTGAAATTTTGGTATTTTTATGATGAAACTCATATTTTTATGAATAGTGAAAAATATTGCATTTTAATTCAAAACTACATTTTTGTCTAATTTATTTATATATTTAGATTATATTTTTAATTGGTTTTAAATTGTAATTGGAAAAGTTTTTTAGAATTTAATCCAATTTTAGTAATTGGAAGTGATTTCACTTTTAAATTGTATATAAACACATGTCAGTCTTTTGATAGTTTTTACTTCTTAAAAACCTACCTTCTAGTTTTGACAATGAGAATTAATTTTAAATTAATTAATAAAACTTCTATGTTTAGAATTTTGAAAAATTGATTCAATTTTTGGAATAATTAGGTCCAAATTATGTTAATATGTTACTTTTATTTTTTGGATATTATGAATAGTAACTATGATAATTTTTATTTACCATAGTTAAAGGTAAATCAGGTAAATTAGGGTGACAAACAATATGATAAAGATAATAAAATTGACCTAAAACCTACCAAAATCCTATTAAATGAATTAAAGTCGACCAATATCACATAAGGGTTAGAATTGATTCATTTAATGTACTTTTTTCCATGAAAGTGATGTAATTATAATTTAAACAAAATAAAGTGACAACATGTCACTTTCTTCTCTCTTATAAGTATAATAATTTTAATGTAGTGATAAACTTGATAAAATTTATAACATAAATAGTATCCAGAAATATAATGAAATTTTCTAATTCATGTGAATTTATTTATAGTTTTTATAGATTAAATAATTGTCATTAATGATGACACAATAGTGATGTGGAAATTATTTTATTAATAGAAATATCAAATAAGTCATTTTAAAAATGTTAAACGAAATATAATATGAACTAATTAATGTGATCCATAAATTTTCTAGGTGACTATGACATGTTATTAGTGTATTAAATATATTTTTTAGAATTTACCTTCTCTATGGATTTTATTTAAAGTCAAATAAATTAATAGTGTCAAAATTGACACTATTGATATTTTATAAAAATAACATATTATTAAATTATTTAAGAATCACAAAAATATTTAAAAATTAAAAAGTGAAAATTATAAGGTCTAAAATTTTATAAAGTATCTAATTATGGAAAATTAACAACACATAAGTAAATATTTATAACTATTTAATATTTAGAATATTATTACCACAATTAAAATTAAATAGATTAAATAAGGATAAATCAAAATGATAAGGTTTAAAATAAAATAAAAACATGTATAAATTTTATTTGTTGAGATTATTTCGACCCATCCTCATATAATATTATAAATAATCCACTTTTTATGAAATTTAATTTTAAAATTAATTTATAATAATTTAATAGTTTTGGTATTTCCAAAGGTGCCCCTCCACTCTCTTATTAAAGGGCACATATCCTTCTCTTTTAATCACACCACTAAAGCCCTTTTCTTGGAAAAAACCTGACCATTTCCTCTCAAAAATTCTCTCAATTTATCCTAGAGGCCAAACTTTGGGCATAAATCAATCTTAAGGAGACCTTTTGTGAAAATCAAAAAAAGATACTTGAAAATGAGGTAACTATTTTATCACCTCTTTAAAAATTCTTTTCTTCTTTTACTTCTTATTCTTATGTTGTTTCCATAATAAAGTAATAAATACATAATATTATACATTCTAAGGTGTTATTATAATTATGTTACAACCTTATACCTCCTTTTATCCATCCTACAAATAACAATATTACCATACATGTGTACGTACGGCTTACCGTCTCCACACTGTGGTGTAATTTTTTATTCAATATTACTTAATTTGGATGGGTATAATGATGATTATATAGGATTTAAATAATTAATATAACATGATAATTATTATATATAATTAATATACCATACAATTCTATACTTTTTAACCAATAAGTGAATGATATTGTCGCTCATGCGTACGTACGGCCTATCATCTCCATGATGGGATGTGATTCATTCTACATGATCATCATTAAAAAACAATTATATATATGAATGGAATGAATTAATATGATATATATTATACTAATATCATTATATAAATGATATATATATAACCAAAGAATTATAACATGAACGTATCTAACAAAACATGCATAAGAACATAAAGCAGTTAATATCCGAATAACGAGTGATAATAAAATATTACTAACAAACAAATGATAATATGATAATATATGACATAATAAAAATTAATATGATTCTAGAATAATTCAATAAAATTATTTAAATCATTATAAAGGAGGTTTGGATACATACGAAGCATATCAGACATAAGGTAAGGGATAATTTCACAATCTCAATATTATTTGAGATTATTTATATGTAAGTTTTTACTAGGGTATATTTATCATCCAAATCCATGTTTCCTGAATATGTAATATTATTTTTATTCATATATAATTGTTTAAAGTAAATTTTACTCATTGGTAAATTTTTATAAAATGGTATGAAAGAAATCTTTTGGCATTTTTCGATACAAGGTACTTTTTGAATTTTATCATAAAAGTATGTGGATAATATTTTTTTTATCTTACACTGCATGAATGGATATTTACATATTAATAACACCTTATTTACATGTATATTACTTTACATGATTTCAATTTTATTTTCAACTAAATTCTTTTCTTTTAAAATTGTGTGGTATTTTGAGAAAAGAAAAAATTTTTAAGAAGAAATGATATTTTCCTCAAGAATTAAGTTCGATTGTTTTCTCAAAATTATTTTCCATATAAGATGATGCTCTTTAAATAGGGTTTTGTTTTTATCCCTGTCATTACTATGATTTTATTTTGCTAATGATGGAATAATATCTTATATGGATTACATTTTGATATAATGATGTTTAAGAAACCCATTTTATTTCTTGGGTTATGCTATGATGAATGATTTATGTTTTTGTAGAACATGTAAGAATAATTTCATTATGAGATGGGTGAGACATATATCTCCCTCCAATTACTTAGGTAAAGATTTATATCTCATGATATAGACATGAATATAATGGAAAGTAAATCTGGTTCGGTAATACAGGGCTGGAATGGCAATTAAATCTGGTTCAGTAATACAGGGTTGGAATAGAAAGTAATTCTAGTTCAGCAATACATGGCTGGAACAACAAGTAAACCCGGTTCAGTAATGGACTTTTTCCACTATGATGGTCTTGGAAAAAATTCCTTAGCTACAATAGAAATCATATTATGTGCTTATTTGTTTTTCACTATTTCATGTTTTATGCCAATGTTATTTTCTTATGGTTCATGATTCAATTATGATTTATGCCTTATGAACTACCAAGATTTATTTCATAACTCAAGATTTTGGTACATGTTAAATGTGGTATGTTTTTTTTTTTGAAAGTTATGTTCATGTTTTTACATTCTTATGTTTATGTTTTGTAATATATTTTCCATTCTTACCCTTACTGAGTATTTGAGCTCACCCCTTTTCATGTTTCTTTTATCCTAGGATTTGAAGAAGGGTATTAAGTAAGATGTTTCAAAAGGGGGTTCTAGTTATTAAGAATAAAGAAGGATATAATGTATATGTTTTAGGAACCAGTTGTTCATGTTTTCTAGTTTCCAAAGGCACTGAACAAATATGGTCTTTCAGTATCAATTCGTTTCATGTATTAAGTATTCTGTAAAAGTAATGTAATGTCCATGTATGTCAATATTGGGTATTTATAAGAATAATATTAAAAATTTATATTTTTCTCATGATAATGATAATTTTGTGATGTTGACATAAGAAATAGAGAGTTTTAAGAAACTATTGACTAAGTTTACAATTAGAAGAAAGGAGTTTAAAAATATGTACATACTACTAAGACCTAATAAAATATCAAATGGTATAGGTTGTAAAACCATAAAAAATCATTCTATTAGAAAAATTTAATAAAGGAGTATATTTAAAGAAAAAATGTTAATTGAACAAAATTCAATATTTTATAAGATCCAAAGACTTTATCTCAAAAGAACAGATTGCATAAAATCACTAGAGACCTAAGAAACTATCGGTTTTGAATGTATTGTTTGCAAATACTTTTGGACCTAAGAGAGTCTTCCTTATGAAGACTTGACTTCAAATACTCAAATTCACTTCACATCAGAAACAATTCACTTATTTTTTAGTTCCTGGTATTACTTATTAAATTTACCAAAACTAAATATTTTAAATTTTAGCATGTTTTATCTTGTTTTGTCATTTATTTTTATGTTTTTATTTATATAGAGAATTTATTATATCTATTCAGGGTGATTTCTTATCATTTTTTAGGAAAATTTCTAAAAAAATTAACTTTAAATTTCAAAATAACTTTTAAATTATAAGTTAGAATATATCTGGAACCTTCTTCAAAAGAAAAATTTTAAGTTATTTCAATAGTAAAGAACTTCTATATAGTTTTAACTATACTTCTATTTAATTCGTTATATTTTTAAAGACTTTTTTATTGTATATAATTTTAATGAACTGTGTTTAGTTTTTTGTAAAATCAAATTATATTATCTGTAAGTTAAGTCAACAGTAGTTGAAAAATTAGTTAATTTTCTAAAATAGAAATGACATCATATGTATTTGTGGGAAAGAATCATAGTCGTTAGATTATAGAAAATTGATGGACACTAATTGGAATCTCAAATTTACTATAACGCATTTATATAAATATGGACCCATATTTGGTTGGATGCATTCACTACGAAATAGTAGAAAATCACTTTCGGATTTTCATAATCATTATTCATTTTCTAATTTTACAATGATTTATACAATAAAACTTTCAATGAGAGAGATCATTTGAAAAGGGAGGATTAATTCAGAAATTTTTTAGAAGTGAAATTTTTTAAGTCTGTTATTGGTTTTTAGGGATGAAATTCATTAGTTTGACTAAATTAATAACATGAGTTATTTTATCCTCTAATTATTAAATAATTCTATGAATCTGCTAAATTTTCTAAATCAGATGGGCTAATACATATAAATTTTGGTCTCTTTAAACATAATTTTATTTTATTATTTAATAAATTCACCAATTTACATAAAATACCATTAGAAGGAGAATCACTATTTATTTCCCACAAACTACAAGAATCACATAGATATTTTAGAAAATATTATACTGAGGAAATGCTTTTTGAAATTAATAATAATGTATAGAAAACATGTCATTTACCACCAGAATTATGCATTGATTTTCAATGGGTTTGATCCTTTTCGTTACCAATAAAAGGTGAAAAGGACACCATTAATGAAAATTGGGGAAAAATTTTAGAAAAATTAATGATGTGATTCTCAAATGATTTTTTTATATTTTTTTAAAAAATAAGGGAAAATTATTATATTTTTTCTAAGGAGAAAATCTTTGGTTGTTTTATATTATAAAGGTGGTGAGTGTATCTTTATTTAGGGGAGACTTATATTTCATGATGATTTTTCAAAGGGATAAAATTATTAAGTTCATCAAAATATATGGAGATTACATGAAGTGTTTCTTTATAAAATAAGAAAAATATTTGTTTTTAATTCATTTTTTTCAAAAATAGGGTGATTTTTGAGTCAAAGACTCACTTTATCTTTTATTTCAAAATTAAAAATACAATATATTATATATTTGATTTAACTTGAGTATATTGTTTTATCTATAATGTATATAGAATAAATAAGTATTAAATTAAATACTAATAACCTAAGTTCTTGTGAAGTATGGATAGTTAAGGGATTTTTGAAAATATAATAATATAAGGAATATAGAAATATCATTAGTTTGAGGATTTATGAAAAAACTGAAACCTTAATGATTGGATAATTATTTTTGAAGAACTATAGTGTTGCTGGATGAATTCATTAGTATGTATATTAGAAAGTTGAATCCATATAAATATGAACCATAAATGGTTACCAATGCTTATAAAATGTACCTAAAGTTTAGAAAATTTAAATATTGAGAGATCTTTTAAAAATAGAGTTACAATTCGAGGAATGAGAGAACAAATAATTAATAACATGCATGATAAATAGTTTGTGTTGATCACTTGAAGTTGTGCAACTACTTATTACTTTGAGAGATTACGACTATTGTATTTTTTTTCTTTATGAGTGTTTATGCTAATAGCTTAAATTTTTTAGGAATCATAATAAAAGAGATTAGTATTTCTTTATGTTTTTGTTGAGTTTTTTATCATTCTAATTGATGCATTTTGTACTTGGAAGACAGATATGTGCTTCTGGTTGTAGAATTAGTGAATTACTTATTGGGATTATCTAGGTTTTCCATCATAATGATAAAACTGAGCTTCTGATAGGTTTATAAGTTAGGGATTCATGAGTTTTTAACACATGCCTTTTAGATGTGTTTAATTTTGAGGGTAACTTGGATCAGGTTTAGTATACATCATTCACATTGGGTTAAAAGTTAATTTTTATAATATCCTTTAAGTGTTACTTGGTTTGTTAATCGTAACTCAAAGTTTTTTATTTCCCATATACTAATTCTTTTACAAGTAATTAATAAAATTATGATAGTTTACTTTCTCATGCTGTTTATTATCTTTATCAGTAATTGTGAAATATAAATTGTTCTATTAATTATTTTCATACTTTTATTTTACTATAATTATTTTTTTAACATATCAGGTCTTTGTATTTATGATAATTTTAATACTCGAGGAGGATAAAAAATAGTTTTCCCCTCTTATAGTGTGTTTTCCATCCATATCATGGACTAATAAACATGATACAACTCAGGTGGGTATAATGTATTTAGACTTTTTATTTTATGTTTATGTATACATTGGGGAATATAAATTTGGTGGAATATTATTTGACTAAAAATACTCTCACTCAGGAAGTAATGGAAGTTTGGGAGAAGTGGTTGTTAAGGGGATTATTTTTTAATATTCACATAAAGGTGATATAGATAGTGAATGTTATAGTTATCGTTATCCTAAATGTGAAATTAATGTTGGAAAACTAAATAATATTGAGGTAATTTTATAATTGTGATTAAAAGAATTCAAAAGACACACTAAATCGTGGGAAGACCACTAAAAATTATTGTTTGTTTTGAATCTAGAACTTCATTTTAGAGGAAGTATGTTGGTTTATATAAATTAAAGGAGTTATTATTTGAAATTATTACATAATTGAAGTTGGATAGTGCATCATAGATTTACTAGGATATGTTAGGACATAAAATGTCAATTCTAGTGGTTAAGAATAATAAAGGGTATTGTGGAATATTATTCTTGATATCCATCTCTCTAGCTGCTAAAGGTAAGAACCAATGAAATTTTGTGTTATTATAGCCTTTTCTTATTCTTACATGGAAATAAAATTATAACTCTATTACTTTCATGATAATATTTCCAAGATCAACAAAGAAACATGATGGTGATAGGGAAGTGGTGGATCGACTCATCATGCTATTGAATTTGTTGCCTGTATGAGAAAAAAATAGTTAATTTTCATATAAATATTTATATAATAGGAGTTTTTATACTTAAATGGGTTTTAAGACTATCATATCATATAAAGATCCTCATTTTTCATCCAAATTTTAAAAGAGACTCTAGAATGATATGGGAATTTGATTTAAGATTAATATGGTATATCACCCTAAAATAGATAGATAGATATAATGTGTTATTCAAATTTTGAAAGATATTCTTTAATAATGTGTGACTGATTTTGGGAAATCTTGGAAAGATCATATTCCACTATTGGAGTTTTCTTATAAAAAAGTTACTAGTAATCAATTCATATGTCACCATTTAAGGAATTGTATGGTTGGATATATTGGTTACCATTATGATAGACAAAGTCTGGTGATAAGACTCATAATAGAACCATTTTTGTGTAAGGTATGTTAGATCTAGACATTTTTATTAATAATTACATGCTATTAGTTCATAAGTTGAATAATTATTTTGTTGATAATCAACTATAACCCTTGAGATTTGAGTTTGGAGATTGTGTGTTTTGAATATGACTCTGAGGTTGGTTCATCGAAAACATGATAAGTAAGTAAAACTATTTCAATGATATATATCCCCTTTTAAAATAAATATGTGTATTAGTGAATTAGATTACCAGTTTATGTTTCCATAATGTTATACAATAATTCATAACATTTTATGCATTTCTCAGTTAAATAAGTATCAACATGACATAGCTCATTTTTCATGTTTGTTGGTAGTTAAGTTGGGGCTTCATGCATCTTATGTGGAGATATAAATTCATGTTTTAGATTATAGTGAGGAGATCCTCAAAATATAAATTATTCTTTCAGTATCAGTTTTGTATAAGAAAAAAAAGATCCAGGTAAAGACTTATGTGAGGTAAGCTAAGATACAAAAACTATAGACAAATATTTTTTTATGATGAGAGTTCCCAATAATTTTTTTGAGATAAAAAGTCATATGGTGTAAATAACTATGATACATAGTCTTTGGGGTGTGTGTTATTTTTTTCATTGTTGATGAATATTGTATCTGTACTTGATGTTTTAAGGATGTATAATGGATTTATGGGACTAAATTATTCAAATAATGGGTTTTATTATTTCTAAAATGGATTTTTATTCCACCATCATATCCAAAATGATTTTTTTACCATGTAGTTCACATTTCAAGGGAATATATATTTCAAAGAGATGTTGGGAGAGTCTTCACCAAGCCACATAGTCCTAATGACTGTGTATCTAGGTCGTTCATTATGTATTTTTAGGTAATGGGAAAGATATGGTCCCCTATATTGTCTAGGAGATTGAGAATTTTTTCAGTTCATCTTAGGTTTGAGGTAGAGTGAATTAAATATTCAACTTTACAATCTCAAGTACCATGCAATTTGATCATTCATTTTAAGTTAAGATGTGAATTTTCATCTTAAATCATCTGAAACTCTACAGAATCACCTCATTATTCTCCCAAAAATTCCTAGATTTTTTTTTGGAGTACTAGAGTGATTTCAAAGGTATAACATCATATATATGAAGAATGTTGAGTGCATAATAGGGTGTTTGTCATAAGATATTGGGTAAGATCGTGATATATTTTTTCTATTTTCAAATTTCTTGATTTCCCTCATTATATTTCTTATATCCAAAGTTAGGGGTGTGATATCTATGAATATATGGCTATAAATTGTGGTTTATTATTCAATAAAATAAATATTTTAGGATTTATCCCATTAATGTGATCTTTGACCATGGATTTGGGAATTTTTCAGAATGATGCATCTAGGTTTTTTTTATACCATTTATGAGATTATATAATCTAGTATTCTTAGTTGTTTTATTATGATTGAATATTGTCTTAAATTTCATGATTCATGTTGAATTGTGGTGTGTTTTAAAAAGTTCAATTTGTTATAAATTGGTTTTACCCGAATATGAGGTGTTATTACATCAATTTTTGTTCTAAATTGAAAATATAAATTTATCAATGGGTTTGATTTTATTTTTTGAAAGATGTATGTGGACAGCTAGAAAAGTCTCCTAAGAAGGTCTACCACATGGTTAAGTATAAAAAAGTAGAAGAAACATGTCTCGTGATAAACCTAAATAAGGAAAAGCAATAGGTTACAACATGGAAGCAAGAGAACATATCCATGAGACATGAAAAGTCAATCCAAACAGACCAGACTGGAAAGATAAAACAAGACAATTCTAGAAAAGTCCATATGTGATTTTATCTCACCTTCAAACCATCCTGCTATGAAGATGAAGATAACAAGAGAAACTGGAATGCTATAGGATTCTAATCCCTTTACATGATTCTTGAAATAATACATATATATCCACAAAAAGGAAAAAAGTATGGTATGAGTACAAAGCCCAGTAGGATACCACTAAATAATCTATACAAGTTCTAATATCAAGAATTCATTAGTTCTATCTTTAAAAAATAAATCTTATAAATAATTTTCATAAAGTAAAACCATTTTATAAAAAATCCATTTTTTCATAAAATCATACCATATCAACAAAATCCATGAATATGTTAAGTATGAAAAAATAGGTAAGAAACCATGGATACACCGTATGATAAGAATGTGAACAAATAACCATGAAATATATCATCATGTGATAAACCAATCATAAATGAAAAAATCATAGCATTTGGTATCTAACCTGTGGGTATACATGCCAAACATGAAAGACAATCCTCAATACAAGCCTAAGGTATATCCAAATAATATAACCTCTAGTGGAATTACACACACTAAAGTGATAATAAACCTCTTATGTAATTACACACTCAAATAATGAAAAATATTTTTTAGATACACCCAAGATTACCCAATGTGTTGATTTTGTCAAAAGAAATTTCAAAACCATGATCACATTTAATAAAACATTTTCACATCAAGGAATTTTGACTTCTAGGCTTGAAATCTTATTTTAAAACCAAAACCACCCTTCAAATCACTTAATTAAACACTTGGTGTGCATAGATCCATTTTTTAAATAAAACCCCTTTAAAAACATTTATCACTTTCAATAATTCCATTCCAAAACAAAATCATTGATTTTCATTGAATAAGATAAAGGAATTGAAAATAACATATATAAATTCAAGAAATTAGTGCCTTGTATAGAGACAAAAACCTCAATAATGGTGGAAACCTAATAGCCTTTGATAACATAGATAAGAGATAGGTAGATCGGCCTCTGAAATACAAGTCATGTGGGAAAACTGTAAAGTTTTGATCAAGATCGCATACTAGTTATTAGACCTTTGAAAAATTTAGAACACCTCACTTATAAACCAATACCAACAAATATAAATAGGGATAGTGAGATCACGCATACTCTAAGTAAGACAACTCACCTCATTGGTGATCAACCGTGCCAATAAAAGTGATCTAGAGGAGGAAGGGACACCCAAACCAAATCAACAAGAGCTCGAGTTCAAGGGAGGAAAAGTGCCTACCAAATATGAGAAATAACAAACATGAAACATGATAAAAAAACTATTGGGACAAATTATTTATGGTGTAAACATATTTTTTATGGATTAAATATCACATAACTAATATACGTTAAAAAACGAGTCACCTTGAGTTAATGACCCCCGATCAATTATTTTACAGAATAAAAGAGAATATTACGATGTAAAATTGGATTTTACAACTTGAAATATTCTTGTGTCATAAACTATTTCATGGATTGTGGCCAAAAAAATTATGGCATAAATTCATTCTGCAACCACTACCCAGTAGTATCCCCTACAGAACCACCCATAAGGATTTCAATTCAACCCAAACCCAAAGTGTACCCTCTTAATCCTTTGACACATTTGTAACCAAACTCCATTAATTCAAATGAATACAACCATGAACTTTAGTTAATTTTCTTGATAAATGATCTTTATCCCTGAAAGGCCAAAAATGCACCCAAAAAAATGGAATCAAAACAAGCCTCAAGAAGTACTTGAAAGATGGTGTAAAGGGATGTTACAATCTCCCCCTCTATAAACAATTTATGTCCCAAAAAATTTCTCAATATATTGGACTTGTAAAAGGTGAAGGAAATTGTTGCCTCATCAATAATTCCCACTACCATGTCTTGTGGCTATACCATCTGCGCTGACATAGTACACAGACCAATGGAATTGTTTTACAATGTAGTACCTTATCTCAATGATCCATAATTTCTACTATCTTCTCAACTAAAGTGGTGTTAGCCTCAAGATAAATATCCCTCCATTCAATTACATGGTAAGGATCTAGTTAATACTTACTCGACTATGAAAAATGAAACATGTCATGAATAGAAGTCATACAAGATGGTAAGTCCAACTAATTTTCCACATTTCTAAAATTCTCCACAATATCAAAGGGAACAACAAACCTCATCACCAACTCACCTGATCTACCCAACTGACGGTGTCATAAGTGATGTGAAACTAGGATAAAAAAATGATATCCAACCTCAAACTCCAATGGTAAATGACAATGGTCCACATAGGATTTATGATGAATCTATGTCGTGACTAATCTCTTCTGGATCAAATGAGCATTTTCCATCATCTCCTGAATAGGACTCATCCCAACTAAGGAACACTCTCATAACTCTTCCTGGCATAAGGTAGATCTACATGGTTTCCCATAAAACACAACAAATGGGTCCATCCTAATTGATTCATGATACCTATTTTTATAGGAAAACATGACCATAGGAAAATTATTTTCCCAAGAACTACTAAAATCAAGACCACATGCCCATAGAAAATCCTTAATAACTTAGATAGTCTTCTCTATCTATCCATCCATTTACAAATGAAAATTCATGCTCAATTTTAACTAGAAACCCATAACCACTTGAAACCCATTCAAAATTTGGTCCTAGTGTCCTTGTCAGAAACAATCACAGAGGGAACCCCATGAAGTCCCAAAACTTCTCAGACATACAAGTCCTTGAGTTATTCCACTTTCATCATCTCTTTGATAGGGAGGAAATGCATTGATTTCATGAGTCAATAAATGAGCACCAAAATCATGTCCTTACAACTAGGAGTCCATGGTAAACCAATGATTTATTCTATAGAAATCTCATCCCACTTCTATACTAGAATGGGTAAGGGATACAACAAACTATTGACTCTCTAGTTCTCTTACTTAATTCTATTACACGTAAAACACCATGATACAAAATCTATAATTGATCATAACATCCCCTGCCACCAATAATAAGGTCTTAATTCATGAAAAATATTGTTAGTCCTAAAATTTTCAAACAAATAATAATGGTTCCCAATTTCCAACAACTTCTATCTCATAGAAATAGGAATTACCAACCTACTTTGGAAGCACAGGGCACCACTGGGAGACCAAGACCACTCACCTGAGGTATCCCCACCATTTAATATTTCACTAAAGTGTTAGAACTCGATTTAAGTACTTTATCTGGCTAAACCCCCTTATCAAATGGTGAACCATCCCTTATCTAATTCAACTACACATTCCCATAAGATTATTCCACATCAAAGATAATCTGAGAAAATAGACTCATCAGAGACCACTCATCCATTGATTCCTTCAAGACTTATGTCAGTAATTTCCTACTCAATGCATCAATGACCACATTACCTCTCTTGGAAGTATAATCAATTTCAAAATCAAAATTTTGAAGATAATAAACCTTGTATCTTTTTTGAAAGTTAAAATTTCTCTGAGTAAAAATATATTTCAGGATTTTATGATTAGAATACATTGTAAAGTGCTCCCCAAAGAGGTATTGATGCCACATTTTTAGTGAATTAATAACTTTCACTAACTCTGTTGGGACCACTTTGTGTATGAAGATTGTATTTGTTGTCAACAGTTGTCAACACTCATCAAAATGAAGAAGGAGATGAAGTAGGACTAAAAAGTAAGTGGATATTGGCTGAAGTGAGGTTTCCTGGAGAATTGTTATGGAATCATAGCATTGGATGTCATACTTGAGAAATTCTCTATGAATTCAATTTAGACGATTGTTGAACTGATACTAAGTTCAAATAAATTGTGTTAAAAGGTGACACAGTGTTTACAACAATGAATAATGGTGAAGTATCATCCATCTAAGTATGATTGAATAAGAATGAGGATTTAAAGAAGACCATGCAATGTTTCACGATTGCATGAGAACCATGCAAGATATTACTTGAAGAAAAGAATCATATGATTTGAATGAAGTAGAGAATGATGGTTGAAGAAGAATAGAGAGCATGGAAGGGCTTGGAATTCTAAGAAGGTCATGAATTACACAATTCCTTGAAATCATATTATTGTTGCACTGTTCTTAAAGTTCCAAATACATGTATCAATGGTGATACATTGTCTGCAACATTGAAGGTATTTGAAGAAGCTTCAATCCTCCACTTTTGTATGAAGAGAGATGATTGGAGTTCTTTGGAATTAACACTCCAAAAGGAATTGAGGATTTTAATTGAGGATTAATAAGTACTTTGGAATTCATATTCCAAAAAGAATGGACAAAACCAGACAATGCTTTGATGATATGTATTTCACAAATATCATAAGTTAAGAGAACTTGTGATGCAAGCCCTATGTAGTAAAGGGAGAGAAATGATGATGCCAGTCATATACAGTTTTTATTGGATACATCACAAAAGAACAGTTTAAGGTGGTGCCGTTTTCCAGTGTTTGCCAAATTTTTGGGCCTGAAAATCGGAAAATGTAAAGAAGTGATTTTGGAAAAGGAAAGAAAGCGGCGCGCAAGTCAAGACTGGCGCACAAATTTTGGCATGAAAGTATTGGCACGCAAGTATTGGCGTGCAAGTATAAGTGGCACGTAAGTCATATTTTAAAGATCATACAATCAAAATATGAAAAAGGAAATAAAGTGGTGCACAAGTTAAAGATTGACGCGCAAGTCAAAAAGTGGTGCGCAAGTATAAGTGGTGCGCAAGTGTATGGTGTGCGCAATTCATATTCCAACTTCATCATATCAAAATATGAAAAAGGAAGGAAAGTGTCGCACTAGTGATGGAAGGGTGTGCAAGTGATAGAGAGGCACGCAAGTATTGGCACACAAGTCTATGTAGTGCGCAAGTCAGAAAAATGCTTATAAATAGACGACTTGCCTCCTAATTTTTTAATGCTCAACACTTAAGAGAAAATTCGAGCTCTGACCACGCAAGTAGAAGAGGGTGCTCTGATCACGCAAGTAGTAGAGAGCGGCGTGCAAGATGAGGGATATTGATAAGGCACGCAAGTGGTGCTGTGCAAGTGTTGTTGCGCAAGTGGTGTCGCGCAAGGGGTGTCGCGCAAGGGGTGTCGCGCAAGTTGTGCTGCGCAAGTTGTGTCGTGCAAGTTTTGGCTCACAAGTTGTTAGAGGTGCGCAAGAGAAGAGTGTGTTTAAGCCAAATGTGGTGTGCAAGTTATGAGTTGGGAACAATTGTGGCGCGCAAGTATTTGGTGGCGCTCAAGTAGGGAGGCACGCAAGCAAGGTGGTGCGCAAGTAAGAATTGGCGAGCCAGCTGTGAGTTGTTCTAGAAGTTCTTACCAGCTTCTGATCAACTGAGTTGTGAATCTAGAAAGAAGAAGAAGAAGAAGAGCTCGGTGCAGATGGTTTTGCACTGAAAGAAAACGTGTGAAGAAGAGTAGGTTTCAATGCAGCTGGTTTTTCATTGAAGAAGCAGATGAAGAAGAAGAAGAAGAAGAAGGAAAAGAGTTCAACTACATTTCATATGCATGATCACATGCATTTATGAACAAGAGAAGAACTCACTCCGATGATTCCAAGTAACCCTATCTTCATTGCACGAATAATCACATTGGTATATGTGATTCTTTCTAAGAAAGAAGAAGAAGTGTTAGTGCATTCTGTTATTGCACTAAAGAAAAGGAAGAAGTCCTAGTGCATCTTTCACTTGTGAAGAAGAAAAGAATAAGACAAGAAGAATTTCTTGCCTAATGCTTTGTAAGTAATCATGTGAAGAGAACTGAAGAAGAGAAAGAGAAAAACCTACCTTTTGAAGAAGGAAGAAGACTGTCTCCATAGGAAGTATAAAGAACCAGCTAGAGGCTGCAAGTTAGACTAGGCTATCACCAGTCCAGGGAAGAGGATTTTTTCCCACCCCCCTCTAAAGTGTAGGGACTCACACTGGCTAGAGGATTGTTTTTCTAGCCACTCCATTGTAAAATAATATCACATTATAGTGGAGAATCCATGCACTGGTCATCCCCATGCATGGAAAGGACGTAGCTACTCTTATTGAGTGGTGAACCTTGTAAAAATATCGTGGGAATATTTTTACTGCTTTATATTATTGCATGAGATAGGAAAAAGATAATAAGAGAATCAATATCCTAACAGCTCAAGAGGTATTGGGATAAAAAGTTGGAATTGGTTTAAAAAGTCCCCAACACTGATTCACCCCCCCCCCCCCCTCTCAGTGTTAGGTATATCCCAAACTGGTCCTCTCAAACTCAAGATCATGGTTAGGGTAGTTCTTCTTATGAGGGAATAAATAGATAGAGTTTTAGGCCACCCCTTTTTTCATCTATATCAAGACACACCCCAAACTCATACTAGAAGCATCATAGAAAATATCATATCCCGAACCTGGTTTTGGAAAAATAAAAACTAGATCTGAAGTAAACCCCACCTTCAATTCCTTAAAAAATCTCAAAAAAATCATTCCAATCAAAATTTACACCCTTATGGGATAAATATTTCATTGTAGGTTTAATATTAGAGAAGTCCTGAACAAACCATCTGTAATAACCAGCTAACCCAAATAAACTTCCAATATCAAACACATTTCTAGGATATCATGGTACATAACTACTGTATCTTTTTAGGATCCACTAAGACACCCCTCTCAGATATAACATGCCCTAGAAACTTTACTTCTTGAATCTAGAATTCACACTTGGAAATATTACCATAGAAATGATGTTACATCAAGGTTCTAATAATGATATTTAAATGGTCCATGTATTTTTTGAATTGTAGTACATTAAAATATAGTCCAATGGCACAAAAATAATAGAGTCCAAGAACCGATGAAATATCTGGTTCATCAATGTTATAAATACTGCATGAGTGTTAGTGAGACTGAATGGAGTAACCATAACTCAAAATTCCTATACCATATCCTAAATGTTGTCTTAGGTATATCCTCTTCTTAGAATTTTAACTGGTGGTACCCTAACCAAAGTTAAATCTTTGAAAACTAATGATCCCCTCTAATTTGATCAAATAGATCATCAATCATAGAAAAGGGATATTTGTTATTAATAGACTCCTGATTTAACTTTTGATAATCCAATAAAAGTCTAAGTCTCTCATCTACCTTCTTAGAAAATAGGATAGATGAATCCCATGGTGACATGCTAGGAAGAATAAATCCCTTAACCTTGAGGTTAAAAAGTTAAATCATAAGTTACAATAACTCAGTAGGTTACATATGATATGATGGCATAGAAATAGGCATCATACCAGGTAGTAGGTCAATGGTAAACTCGGCCTATCTCTATGGCGGTAAATAAGAAAAATCATCTCAAAAGACCTTAGTGTATGCACACATAACCATTGGAATTTTAATTCAAAAACAAGGATCAACATCATCAATGAACATATCTCATAAATAACATAAGATCACCCTGTCATATGAAACGATTGGACCTGCTCTCCTGTACAAAAAAACCCACTTTCCTTGGAAGAAATGAGTGACTCCCTATGGAGATAAAATCTGAACACAATGATGATAATAATTGATATGGGTATTAACACTGATCATCCAATCCATTCCAACAATAAGGTCAAAGATATCAAGATCAAGCACCAAGAAGTCCCACTCCACCTTAAGGTCGACTATCATCACTCAACATACTTAACACTTGAAACCTTGTTCAGATATCTTTACCAAAGGCATAGAAAGATCCAAAAAGAGATACATACCCTATGAACCCAATCACAACACATCAAATAATTTTTACAATATAAAATAATTAGTAACACCTATATCAAGAAGATGAAATAAACATTGTACCACTAATAGTAGTCATCCTTACTTCAGATTCCTCTAGTGCATACTCCACCGTAAAAATACATTTGGTCTCAACTCCTCCCTAAATTTTCTTATCCACAAGACATCCCCCTTGAGCTGAGGATAAGACCCACCACCCTTGGAAGCATCTGAAAAAACCTGTAAACCCTTGGTAAGAGTGGATCCATCCTTGCTTCCTTGGGACATACTTCCACAAAAATGCCTTATATGACTTGATTGTTTGAAATGATGATAAGTCTTTGGAGCCTCTAGACTATTAGGCTTAGTATGAATAATCCTTATACACTGATAGAAAACAACCTATTATTGTCCTGATGAATCCCTTGAAACTGGTCTTGAAGAAAATTGATTCCCTTTTCACTTTTTTTTACAGAAGACACATACTAGATAACAAACGCACAAACTAAATCTCCACCCCAACCTATTATACCAGCTATTTCTACCTATTCCAAATCCACCTTATCAAATACCTCCATAAAGGTCATAAGGCACATGATAATAATCATTGAATGAATAACAACCCTTAATCTCAACTTAAACATCTAATTCTTTAGGTAATCATTGGTGACTAGCTCTGGTTCCAAATGCACCAACTCATCAAAATGGGTAGAATACTCTAGAAAGGTATGCTCCCCTTTATCTAAGGTCATAAAATCAAGGGTATTTTCTGCACATAAAATCTTAGGATAAAACTACTCATTGAATATTTTCTGTAAGGAATCTCATGTAAGATTCTCATGTAACTTAGCTTTCACAATAGATTCCCGCCACCTCTATCTCAGCCTCTCAAGCATGTATGTGGAAAAACCCACCTTATATTTCTCATGAGTATTCAAAATGTTAAATATCATCTCAATACACTCAAGATGCTTGATGTTATTAATATTTTCATGACTTATTTTATTCCCTCTTTACTAATTTTATATGAAATGTGCATAATTTGTGTGAAATATTAATGTTTCAATATTAAGTATAATTTTTGAGCATTTTTAGAAGTAGTCCAATTGAGTCAGTTTAATGTTTTAATAATAACTATCACTATACTAATCCGAATTGTGTTGTTATTTTTTTTTAGGATTCTCCTTTCAATATACAACATTTCATTATAAGGTACCATGAGCCAATTCTGTCATTTGAAGGGTCATATGGTCCTCACAAACAAGACCAAAGAATCTGTGAACAAATTGGACCAGCCTTAAAGATTGATTTAATGGGATCAATCCATTAGTCCAAAAACATTAACTATCCACCATAATTTTGGAGACACTACATGTCATCTTGGATAAAAATTTCAAGTCCTAAATCCAAGTACAAGGGGCCAAAATTAAGCTTTGAAGTCTAGCCCACCATTCTGACTGAGAAATAAAATCAGTATAGTATTAATGACATATCTCATGATGTAAGAATCAAATAGAGCTGGGATTTTTCAGTGTGAAAGAGGCGATATATGCGGCACACTTTGTTGAAGAAGTCATTCGGATTTGAAGGCATATTACTGTTCCAAAATCCATTCACATTTTGGCCATCGAAAAAGAATGGATAGAAATGGACAGTTTACCTTTGTTTAATAAAACCGCCATAACTTTGTATCCAATTATCCAAATGCCTCCAAATTTTGAAAGTAGTCATAAAAATTTATTATATAAAACTTTTAAGAAGGAGATATTTGGATATTCGGCTGTCTGAATAGCCAAATTGGCGATGCAAGTGGAGGGACATATTGGGAATGCAAACAGTCCACTCCTTGGGCTATAAATACTCTCCCCTTCTCTCCTTGAGATGGGTTGGCATTTCAGAAGAGAGGATATCGTATTGGCACGACCAAAGCCTTTCCAAAGTCTTGGGAGGATCTTCCATACTCAAGTTTTCACTTGAGATACCATTCCTCTTCTCTTTGTTTTCACTTAATTTTGTGTTCTTTGTTTTTGTAATTTTGTAAGTCTCTTTCTTTGTAATTCTGTTTTAAAGAAAGTTACTTATTCAATATCTCTTATTCTCATACACCTTTTGTAGTTTAATATTTATGCTCTTAAAATAGTTTAAATATAGTTTAATCCTCTTCCCTTCTTTTTCTTTCTCATTCAATCGAAAGTTTTTTTTTAATTATCATCATTGTTCGTGTGTGTGTCGACGTACCACTCTTTTCTTATCCCTTTCTTTTTCTTCTATTCTTAATTTATCATCATAATTATTATAACCAGAATATTAAAAACCCAAATGTCTGAGTAAATATCTCATTGGGGTGAGTTATAATTTAGGTATGTTAAGTGATTGAGAGTATTTTCTTGATTAGTATTCGTTAATTTAATATTGTGTATGTTGGACTTAATATGTCATGGATTAATGACATATTTTGTTTAGTATGTGGTTTCCATGGATTATTGGAACCAAAAATACACTACCATAAACATGTACTGATTGAGATTATAATCCTAATTAAGTTAAGTCTTGGATTAAATATTTAACACTTAGTAATTCTAATCAACATCAACTTGTGAAGTGGGTGTTAATTTAAATGCAATATAAACCAAAGATCAAGGATATCACAAGATTAACTACCTAATGATTAACTCACCCCAATATTTATCAATTTGTTAAATCAAACATCATCTATAAATTATTTCATAATCTCTGCAAACAAACTCCCCAATCAGAATACAATTAACTAAAAACAAACGACTATTACAAAGTATCATCGCCGAGGATTCGACCCGAGTGCTGCTATACACATTAGCAGAGCACCGAAACTTTAACCAATCGATAGGAGACAATCGTCCGTGCGTTTCAAATGGAGCCATTGCCGAGGATGGTGCTTTATGTAGTCATTAGTTTCTGGTTATTGTAAAAAAACCAAAAAAACAAAATTTAAAAAAAAAATGAAAAAAAAAACACAAAGAAAAACCTGTCTTCCTCTTTCTTCCAAAATCTCTCTGAATTCCCTGTAGCCTCCCAAACAATCCCTCAGATTTTTTTGACCTTTAAATTGAGTGAACACTTTGCCAACTTAGGAGGAACATAAGAGATACTCAAATAATTCAAGAACCAGTCCTCATCCAACCAGTTGAAATTGAAATGGCCAATCCTAGGGAACAAACCCTAAAAGAACTCGTTGCCCCTGATATGAATTACCAACCTATTGGTATTCAATATCCAAACATAGAAGCTGACTTCAAACTCAAATCGGGTTTGATTCATCTTCTCCCTCATTTTCATGGTCTAGCCGGTGAGGATCCACATCTTCACCTTAAAGAGTTCCAAGTAGTGTGCTCTACCATGAAGCCTCAAGGGGTTTCTGAAGAACAAATCAAACTCTGAGCATTCCCTTTTTCCCTAGCTGACACTGCTAAGTCATGGATCTACTACCTACCTCCTGGTTCCATAACTACATGGAATGACATGAAGCGACTATTCTTAGAGAAATTCTTTCCTGCTTCTCGTACTGCTTCTATCCAAAAGGAAATAAGTGGTATCTGTAAATTCCCAAGTAAATCACTCCATGAGTATTGGGAGAGGTTCAAAAAGCTTGTTGCAACCTGCCCACACCACCAAATTCTTGACCAACTCTTGATCCAATACTTCTATGAGGGGTTATTGGATATGGAGAGAACTCTCATATATGCCGCAAGTGGCGGTGCTCTTGTTGATAAAACTCTTGCAGCAGTAAGAGATCTCATAAGTAACATGGCTGCAAACACACAACAATTCCATACTCGAGCACATGCTCAAGTCAAACAAGCCCAAGATAATCAATCAATTAAGCCGAAAAAGATGACTGAGTGGATAAGTGAACTTACATGTCTTGTGCGACAGCTAGCTGTGGCCACCAAATCCCCAACCTCATCTCCTCTACAATCAATGTTTTCTGGACCTGTCAAAAATTGTGTAATCTGCAACTCTCCATCTCATCCAACTGACACATGTCCACAACTTCAAGAGGATCAATCCGATTCATTTGGACCAATGGAGCTCAATGCAGCATATGCTCAGCGGAACACCAATCCTCAACTATCAGGTCAGTTTGTTAGAAACTTCAACCAACCTCACTCTGATCCCTTCTCCTCTAACTTTAACCAAGGATTGAGGTATGGTAACCCCATGTCTCACCCCCCTCAATTCCCTCCTCAAAACCCAAACCAATTCCAATATGGTAAAGGTGGTGGTAACTTCCATCAACCTTATCCTTTTGTTCCTCAACCTCAAAGTAACAATCCTCCTCCTGGATTCCATTATCCTAGTGAGCCTTCCCAATTCCAAAACCAATACAATCGATTTCCCAAGAACCAAAAACAAGGAAATCCCAACCAGGGACAAGACTCTTCTTCCAAGCAACCATGGGAAAGTGCAGTGGAATATCTTTCCTCCTTCACCCGTTCTAGCCTTAAAAACATTGAAACTCAAATAGGTCAACTTGCATCCCACCTGAGCCAACAACAACAATCAAATTCTTCCCAACTCCCAGCTCAACCATTACCCAACCCCAAGGGTAATGTAAGTGCAATTTCACTTAGATCAGGAAAGCAACTTTCTATGCCTCAAGATAAATCCTCAAACCCTCCTTTGAATGTTAACCTAGAAAATGAAAAGAAAAAGAAACTTGAAAAGGAACCTGAATCCATTCCCTCACCTCCTTCAATTCCACTTAGGAATCCAATTCCTTTTCCTCAATCTGTTTCTAAACCAAGGAAGTCCTTTGAACCTGATCCTGAAATGCTTGACATGTTTAGACGTGTTGAATTCAACATTCCCCTCTTAGATGACATAAAACAAATTCTTAAGTATGCCAAGTTTCTCAAGGAGTTGTGTACCCACAAGAGGCAATTTAGGACCTTCAAAAATGTTCCCACCCAGCAGTCTATTCCCATAAAGTGCAAAGATCTGGGGACCTTTACGATTCCATGCCAAATTGGATGTTCAAACTTTGATTATGCACTCATAGACCTAGGATTCTCAATTAATTTCATGCCCAAATCCATATTCTCTGACCTTGGTCTAGGTACTTTACACCCAACGGGTGTTGTCATCCAGTTAGCCAATCAAAGCACAGCCAGTCCTGAGGGAATAATTGAGGATTTCCTTGTTCGAGTCAATGATCTTATCTTCCCTGCTGATTTCTATGTCCTTGACATGGAAGGTGAGACGAACTCTTCTCGATCTCCCCTAATTCTAGGAAGACCATTCCTCATGACTGCGAGAACCAAGATTGATGTCCATTCAGGCATCTTATCCATGAAATTCGGTGACCAACTGGTCAAGTTTGACATTTTCCAAGCCATGCGATACCCATCTGAGGACCACTCTCCATTCTCAATTAATACTTCTTAGGACACTTCTAAGAGTCAATCGAACCACAATCCACTATGTTCTTCGTGTTCTAATGACAAAGGATCTTGTGAAATCTGCACTATGATTAACCAAGTCATAAATGGTGATGTTGATGTGGACCTATCATTCATAGAATCCATCAATCTAGAGGAACTTGAAAACTATCTTGAATTCCACATCAATTCTGATCTCTACTGCTCCACCTTGGACAGTATTAAGGAAAATGAACTTGAAGCAACTAAAGTCCCTTCTTCTATTCCTGAGTTGTCGAACCCAAAAGTGAAAGATGAGACTGATCTGAAACCTCTTCCTTCACACCTGAAATATGCATTCCTCTTCCATGATCACTCATATCCTGTCATTATCTCTGCCACACTTACTGAAACCGAGGAGTCCAAACTTGTTCAAGTGTTAGATGAAAACAAAAAGGCCTTAGGTTGGACCCTAGATGACATACCAGGAATCAACCCTGCCCTTTTCATGCATCACATCCATCTTGAGGAGTCATCCAAACCAATTAGACAACCACAAAGAAGACTCAATCCACTCATCCTTGAGGTAGTTAGGGAAGAGATCACCAAGATTCTTCAAGCTGGTATTATCTACCCAATTTCTGATAGTGAATGGGTTAGTCTAATTCAAGTTGTACCTAAGAAGGGTGGGATAACTGTTGTCACAAATGAACATGGAGAGGTAGTCACAAATCGAGTGAAGAACAAATGGCGTGTGTGCATCGACTATAGGAAATTGAATGTTGAAACCCGAAAAGATCACTACCCTCTTCCATTCCTTGATCAAATTCTAGAAAGATTGGCCGGAAAGTCACACTATTGCTTTCTTGATGGATACACTGGCTATTTTCAAATCCCAATCTCACCTCAGGACCAAGAAAAGACTACTTTCACATGCCCCTTTGGAACATATGCATATAGAAGAATGCCTTTTGGACTTTGCAATGCTCCTGCAACATTCCAGAGGTGTATGATGAGTATCTTTTCAGAATTCATTGAACACTGCATGGAAGCCTTCATGGATGACTTCACTATTTATGGTGAGTCATTTGAATCTTGTTTGCATTCACTCTCTCTAGTCCTTAAAAAGTGTTTCAAGTGTAACCTTGTGTTAAATTTTGAAAAATGTCACTTCATGGTTGCAAATGGGATTGTTCTAGGGCACATAGTTTTAAAAGATGGTATTGAAGTCGATCCTGCCAAAATTGAAGTGATCCAATCACTTCTTGAACCCAAATCTATTCGATACATCCGTTCATTTCTCGGTCATGCTGGTTTATATCGGAGATTCATCCATAACTTCAGTAAAATTTCCCTCCCACTCACTTGTTTGCTCCAAAATGATGTCACTTTCCATTTCGATGAGGTTTTAAAGAGAGCCTTTATTGAACTCAAAACTGCTCTAACATCTGCCCCAATAATCCAACCCCCAGATTGTTCATTACCCTTTGATTTGATGTGTGATGCTTCTGATAGAGCCATTGGGGATGTTCTTGGTCAAAGAAGAGAAATAATTTCTCATGTAATCTATTATGCCTCAAAAACATTGGATGAAACTCAATCTCACTACACTGTCACTAAAAAGGAACTTCTATCAGTGGTTTTTCCTTAGATAAATTTCGGTCCTATCTCTTAGGTGCCAAAATCATCATCTTCACAGACCATTCTGCTATAAAGTTCTTACTCAAGAAAATTGATTCCAAACCGAGGATAATAAGATGGATCCTAATGCTCCAAGAATTTGACCTTGAAATAAAATATAGACCAGGAAAAGAAAACCATGTGGATAATCACTTGAGTAGAATTTCTAATTCTTCTCAATCTGAAATCATCGATCCTGAATTCCCCACTGAGCACCTTTCATCTCTCGCTCCAAAAATACCATGGTATGCCCCAATTGTAAATTATTTGGTTTCTGGTGTTTTTATTGAAAAGTTTACAAAAGAACGAAAAATGAAGTTGAAAAGTGATTCAAAATACTATTTTTGGGAAGAAAATAAACTTTGGAAAACTGGGGAAGACATGGTAATTATGAGATGTGTTGAAGAAAATGAGCATTATTCCATCTTAGAATTCTGTCACTCACTTTCTGAAGGTGGCCACTTTGGACCACAAAGGACCTCCCGAAAGGTCCTAGACTCTGGATTCTTGTGGCCTTCACTCTTCAAGGACTCACATGAGTTCTGTCAATCATGTACCACTTGACAAAAGTTCAGCACAATCTCTAAAAGAAATGAAATGCCCCAAAAGCCCTTAATATTTTGTGAAATCTTTGATGTTTGGGGCATCGATTTCATGGGACCATTTCCCCCTTCCAATGGATTCTCATACATTCTTCTTGCAGTCGATTATGTTTCAAGGTGGGTTGAGGCCAAACCCACTAGGAAGGATGATGCTCATACTGTTAGTGAGTTCCTAAAGACCCACATCTTCCAAATATTTGGCACACCACGTGCCTTGATCAGTGACTTAGGAACCCATTTTTGTAATAGAACCATGGAATCTCTTCTGAAAAAGAATGGTGTTGTACATAAAACTTCAACTGCATATCACCCTCAAACAAATGGCATGGATGAACTTTCTAATAGATAAGTGAAAAGGGTACTTGAGAGAATTGTTAAGCCCACCAGAAAATATTGGCTTGAGAGACTTGGTGAAGCCCTTTGGTCTTATCGAACTGCCTATAAAACACCCATTGGGATGTCTCCTTTTAGGCTAGTTTTTGGTAAAGTGTGTCACTTACCAGTTAAAATCCAACATAATTCTTTTTGGGCTGTGAAAACCTGTAATTTTGATTTTGAAAAATCTAGTGAAGAAAGACTGTTGCAATTGGCTGAACAGGAGGAGCTTTGACTTGATTCTTATGAGAATTCTAATCTCTACAAAGAAAAATCTAAGGCACTCCATGATAAACACATCCTGAGAAAGGTATTTCATGAAGGTGAAAAGGTAATTATCTTCAATTCTCGATTTCGTCTTCACCCATGTAAGCTTAATTCTCATTGGGAAGGTCCTTTTGTTATTACTAACATTTACCCATTTAGTGCAGTGCAAGTCCAAGACCCCTCTTCCAAAAGGACATTCACGGTTAATGGACATCGGTTAAAGCATCACCATGAGAGGATGCACAATCCTGGATCAACATCGACTTCCACTGGATCCCCAACTTCTCTAGCCAATCTACCACTAGATGGAGAAGGTGAACCGCCAAATCCAAACCAGTGGGAACCTCTTTCCCTTTAACTCTCTCTATCTCTTCCTCTCTCTCTACCTCTTTCTTCTTCTTCCTATCTCTTTCATTTTTTACCATTTTCTTTATCAAAACCTTTATTTTAACTTTCTCTTTTGTGTGGGAGTATCTTTACAAAAATAAAAACCTAAAAAACCAAAAAAAACCAAAAAAAACAATCACTTAAAAAAATACAAAAAAATTATAAGTCATGCTTACTCACCATCGAGTTTTGAAATTTTGTATAACCATTTTGGGGAGTTAACAGACATGTTTTCATCTCAAAAATTTTGTATTTTCATTATGACTTTGGATAAATAATTTTGTGTCAAAACCAACACATTTTGAATTCTTAATTTTTTATTTAGAAAATTATTTTCCCCAATCGTGAGAAAAAACATTTTCTTTCATGCCAAGGCCACCTATGGACATCTTTTCAAAATGTTTGTTTTCACCCCCATTTGTGATTATTGAGTTTTTGGACCTTCGAGCTGAATTTCCTACCTTAGTGTGTATTAATATGATGGAGGCATTTTCTGAACCACATGAGAATCACAATAGCCAAATAGCCTCCCATTTCCCTTACATTAATCCTGCTTTTGAAAGCCCCTTCAAGCCTATGAAAACCTTTTCTTTGATATCTACATTACAAGCCCAATACCTTATCTCACCCAATATCAACATGGATTTTCATTGCATAAGTTTTTTAAATTTAAGTGTGGGGGGAATGGATTTCATTTTTGGGTATCATTTCATTACTTTCTGGTGTGTTATAATATGCTTGAGGGCAAGTATCCATTTTAGTGTGGGGGGGAGGTTGTCATTCAGTTGTATTTGGGAATATATTGTACAAATTATATTGAAAAGTGTTCAAAAAAATTCAAAAAAATCAAAATCAAAAAAAAAAAGAAAAAATGGGTTGTGTCTTGGGTAGGTCAAAAATCACTCTTCCTCAACCTTTGATCTTATTATAACTATTACAATTAGTGTCGTGAGGAGATCAAACATGGGTTGTGATATGAGTGTGAGATCTGTTTCAAGGTCAACTTTCGAAAAAACAAAGAAAAAATAAGGAAAAGAAAAAAAAAATAACACTTGAATTATATTCTTATTGGGAGAAGTTTTTTGTTTTTTAAATATTCCATATTCTCATTACCTTAATATTTTTTTCCTCTATTGTGTCTTTCTTCACACAATCATTCCCTTGTAAATATGTGTTTTCATTTCCTTCCATGTTTTACTTCAAAAAAAATGTGCATTACTTTTTCTATGTTGGTATTTTAACCCTCTTCTTCTCTCTCTTGGACATTATATTCCTACCATCCCATAGCCACAGAAAAATCCCTTTAAAAGACCTCTTGATTATTGTTCACTTTGGATAGGGATTGGAAGTTGAGAGCTCTTTTCAAACTCTAAGATTTTCACTTTTGGTTGGTGAAAGAGTGAACCTCCACAAATGAATTTTATCATCTTGAGAGGTGTGAGTTTTGAGTGTCCACATTTTCCATTTCTAAATTTGAGCATTAAAAAATGAATTAGTTTTGGAACATTGTTTCTGTAACAAATTGTGGTGGAATTCAAAATGTATGAGTGAAATAGTCTAAACCTCCCCTGATTGGAGAAAACAAAATTTTAAAATCTGTTGGTGAGTAAAAATGATTTTGTCATGTTTTTATATTTGTTGCACATGAGGACATGCACAAAACTAAGTTCAGGGGAGTTGATGTTATTAATATTTTCATGACTTATTATATTCCCTCTTTACTGATTTTATATGAAATGTGCATAATTTTTGTGAAATATTAATGTTTTAATATTAAGTATAATTTTTGAGCATTTTTAGAAGTAGTCCAATTGAGTCAGTTTAATGTTTTACTAATAACTATCACTATACTGATCCAAATTGTGCTGTTATTGTTCTTTAGGATTCTCCTTTCAATATACAACATTTCATTAGAATGTACCATGATCCAATTCTACCATTTGAAGGGTCATATGGTCCTCACAAACAAGACCAAAGAATCTATGAACAAACTGGACCGGCCTTGAAGATTGATTTACTGGGCTCAATCCAGAAGTTTAAAAACCTTAAATCTCCACCATAATTCGGGGGACGATACATGTCATCTTGTATAAAAATTTCAAGTCCCAAATCCAAGTAAAAGGGTCCCAAATGAAGCTTTGAAGTCCAGCCCACCATTCTGGATGAGAAATAAAATATGTATAGTATTAATGACATATCTTATGATGTAAGCATAAAATAGAGCTGATATTTTTCAGTGTTAAATAGGAGATATATACGGCCGACTTTGTTGAAGAAGTCATTCATATTTTAAGGCATATTCCTGTTCCAAAATCCATTCACATTTTGGCCATCGAAAAACCATGGATTGAAATGGACAGTTTACCTTTGTTTAATAAAACCGCCATAACTTTGGTTCCAATTGTCCAAATGCTGCCAAATTTTTAAAGTAGTCATCCACATTTATTATATACAACTTTGAAGAATGAGATATTTGGATATTAGGCTGTCTGAATAGCCAAATTGGCGATGCAAGTGGAGGGACATATTGGGAATGCAAATAGTCCACTCTTTGGGCTATAAATACTCTCCCCTTATCTCCTTGAGAGGGGTTGGCATTTCAGAAGAGAGGAGATCATATTGGAACGACCAAAGCCTTTAAAAAGGCTTGGTAGGATCTTCCATACTCAATTTTTCACTTGAGAGACTTTTTCTCCTCTCTTTGTTTTCACTTAATTTCGTGTTCTTCGTTTTTGTAATTTTGTAAGTCTCTTTCTTTGTAATTCTATTTTAATGCAAGTTACTTCTTCAATATCTATTATTCTCATCCAAATTATGTAGTTTAATATTTATTCTCTTAAAATAGTTTAAATATATTTGAATCCCCTTCCCTTATTTTTCTTCTTCATTCAATTGAAAGTTTTTTTTTAATTATCATCATTATTCGTGTGTGTGTCGATGTACCACTCTTTTCTTATCCCTTTATTTTTCTTCTATTCTTAATTTATCATCATAATTATTATAACCAGAATATTAAAAACCCAAATGTATGAGTAAATATCTCATTGGGTTGAGTTATAATTTAGGTATGTTAAGTGATTGAGAGTATTTGCTCGATGAGTATTTGTTAATTTAACATTGTGTATGTTTGACTTAATATGTCATGGATTAATGACATATTTTGTTTAGCATGTGGTTTTCATAGATTATTAGAACCACAAATACACTACCATAAACATGTACTGATTGAGATTATAATCCTAATTAAGTTAAGGCTTGGATTAAATCTTTAACACTTAGGAATTCTAATCAACGTCAACTTGTGAAGTGGGTGTTAATTTAAATACAATATAAAGCAAATCTCAAGGATATCACAAGCTTAACTACCTAATGATGAACTCACCCCAATATTTATCAATTTGTTAAATCAAAAATCATCCATAAATTATTTCATAAGCTCTACAAACAAACCCCCCAATCAGAATACAATTAACTAAAAACAAACAACTATTACAAAGTATCATCGCCGAGGATTTGACCCGAGTGCTGCTATACACATTAGCAGAGCACCGGAACTTTGACCGGTCAATAGGTGAAAATCAGCCGCGCGTTTCACCGCTCCTATTATTCATGGGTTCCTTTGTCACCACATAATATAGTTGAATGTTTATTATTGAATTTTGAGTCATGGTCCACTTCTCATCCCTGGTTCCTGATACACACTTGACCTAGAGTCTGGATAGTGTGGAATACACCTTCTACCAAAGAAGGGACCACTAGAATATTTTCCTATGGAACCTACCTCATATCTTCTTCTTTCAGATTCTGAAGAGTTATTCTTGGTGGTATTATCTATTAAACACAAAATAATAACCAATAAAATTAAAATAAAATTACAAAATCATAATAAAAACTTCAAAAATCCATACTAATGCTTTAAAATAATAATAATTTAAAGAAATTGGTAATTAAATGAACAAAACACAATACATTAAAAAGTAACAAGTTCATTTAAATAAAACCCAAACCAAGTTTATTCAAATAACCCCAACCACCAAGTCTTAAGCTTGGAAAAAATCTATGACCACCCATGGTAACTCGGATTCATACATGAAAGTGAGCTGGCTAGGCACCCTCCAGAACTTAATATCTAAATTTCAACAGTCTTAACTCGGGTATACCAAAGAAACCAAACCAAACCTAGATAGTGTCACAACACTTCTGGTTGGGTATTCCATCTGATAACAATTTGAAACAAACCAACCCAGTTCAGGTAGACAAGTCACCCAAGAAGGTTCGACACATAGTGAAGTACAACAAAGAGGAAACAACATGCCTCATGATTAACATGAACAAGGAAAAACAAGAGGGTACAACATGGAATAAAAAGAACATATAGATTAAACATACAAATTTAATACAAAAAAATCAAACTAAAAAGATAAAACAAGACAAGTCCATGTGTGATCGTTCATCACCACCAAACCATCCCTCTATGAAGATGAAGTTAACAAGAGAAATTGGCATTCTACAGAATGTCCTTATCTTTACCTAAGTCCTACAAAAAAATATATACAACCACCCAAAGGACAAAATTAGGGTGTGAACACAAATCCCAATAGGATACCACCAAAGAATCTATACAAAATCTAATATAAATAATTCGTTGGTTCTAACTTTAATTAAAATCTAGTTTACAAAGCATTTCATAAAGTAAAACCATTTTATAAAACATTCCTCCAGTTTTAATAAAATAATAACATATCCACCAAATCTAGGAATATGTCAAGTATAAAAGAAAATATGTAAGAAATAATAGATACACTATATTATAATCATGTGAGCAAGTAACCATGAAATATACCATTGTGTGATAAACCAATCATCAATGAAAACGAACACCATTTGGGATCTAACCTATAGGTATATGCACTATAAATGAAAGAAAATTACCAATCTAGGCCTAAGGTGGATCCAACCAATATAACCTCTAGTGGAATTACACACACTAAAGTCAAAATAAACCTTGTGTGGCATTACACAAACAAATAGTAAAAATTCTATTCCCGATGCACCCAAGGTTACCCAGTGTAATAAGTTCGTAAAAATTCATTTCAAAACCATGATCACATTTAACAAAACATTTTCACATCAATTTATTTATGCTTCTGGTCTTAAAAACCAATTTTAAAACCAAAACCACCCTTTAAAACATTTAATCAAAAACTTAGTGTGCACAAATCCTCTTTTAAAGAAAACCCCTTTAAAACATGTATATCTTCCAAAAATTCCATTCCAAAACAAAAACATGAATTTTCATTGAATAACACAAAGAAATTGATAAAAAAATATAGAAATTCAATAAATTAACCCCTTGTAAAGAGACACCTAACTCAATAACAGAGGAAACCTAATTGCCTTCAACAATGTAGATTGTAAATTAGAAGTTTCACCTCTAAAAGACAAGGCATGAGGGAAAACTATAAAGGGTTGATCAATATTTCATCTCAATTATTATACCTTCAAAAAACGCACCACACACTACAGCCAAACCAAGATAAATAAAGCTAAATAGGGAGAGGGAAATCGCACATACCTGAAGGAGGACAACCCACCTGATGTGACCAATTTATTTATACATTTTCATACATTTTATTGATTTTATAAAACATGTTTTCACCATATACACATTATTTTATGAATAAAATGATTTATTTTGGTGTTTGTGGTGTTTTTTAGGTGTTTCCAATAAAATTCACAAATCAAAAGTGATCATAATAAAAAAAATACACGGTGTTTACTTTATAAACATGAATACTGTACCATTTCCCATACATGTTTTTTCCATCCCAAGTATAAGCCCATGTAGCCATCCAGAGACAACTCATCATGTACTCACTATTCACACATTATATACTCCCTTCTAGATGTGTTTGATAGATGATAGAGATTATAAATGACATGTATGTTGGCACCACATGTAATTTACCCTCACCAATAAACCTTTGATGATTAAAATTAAATGGGTGGTAAAAAAGACCACCTACAGGTAGTGAAAACAAGTCCAAAATTAGTTAACCTAATTATATGGTGTGTATTTTTAGGTATGCACCGTATAGTCTATTTTTCTATAAATAGAGATGTAAGACTCTGAGAACCAGGTTAGACATCCAAGGGGGGCTGCTAACACTATGTCATTCAATCTCCTTTGAATCTAAATCTATGTTTTCTTTAGTATTTTTAGGGAAATTTACCTTTCCTCCTTTTCTCCTCTCATATCCATGGTAGGGGTTGAGTTTCTGCTCAACTTGAACATCATTACCATGGTCATAAGAGGATGATTATCTAGTGTTGGGGTTATAATAAATATTACGGTTTTTTTGTAATTTCAATTCTAGTGTATTTATTTAATTATGATTTTTATCTTACAATTCCTTTGATGGATTGAATTACATAATCATTTTTGGTGTTGTATTATACCAAGAACAACACCAATTGTGAAAACTAAAGGATTTTAAATGAGTGAAACTGTGACCATTAGGTGAGTTTGTTTCCACTGGTTTAGGGGTAAAATAACTTAAATGTGTTTTAAGTGACTAATCACCAGACCAAGGGGTTATCCTTTTGTTATGTAATTTTCTATTGTCAGACCAAGAAACAACAATTTAATTGAATCCATTGGGTGTTAAATTATCATTACTAATTTTAATACTAAATAATTATTATTTCAATGAACCTTAATTTAGTTTTAACCCCAAAATGTTTGTTTTCTAGTTGTTCTATATCTTATTTCATTTTAATTTAATTTTTGAAAATCATTTCACTTTTTTTCATTTTTCCCCTTTGTTCATTTTTTCTGTATAATCAGTTAAGGCTCACTAACTTGAACTAATAACTACTTCGCCTTTTTTTCATATTGGATTGACCATGGCTATTACTAGCTACCAATTTAGTCGAATTAGAAGGTAACTTTTAATTTTTCATGCCATGCGATAAGAGTGGTCAAATTATGACACTATTGATGAAGAAATAGAAAGCAGTAGTGCATGTCTAAGTGAGGTTAGTTTACCCATAATTTTCCTTTTTTAATTATTTATTCTTTTCTTAGTACCCTCAACCCCACATTCTTATAGATTATTATTTGAATGTAGATTAGTAAAATTCTCCTAGAGAGGATTTTTATATGAATGATCTAGTGTTGTTGCACCCATATCTAGATGAGTATTATCCATACATGGATGATGGGTTTCAATATGAAGAATGATCATTTACATCCTTCAACCCACCCATCTCTTATTCTCCTCTAAAATAATATTTGGACAATACTGAAATATTATTATCAATGATGGAAGACTTTACCACATGCCAGTTAGACCAAAATGAAAGGATGGGAAGACTTGGTACCATGGTAGAGAAAATTTCAATGATAATCCACAATATGGATACTCTGGTTGAGTTTAAGACGGGGTGTTGTAACATTATTTCAATTAAGGATACATGTTATGATGTAGGCCTCACTTGTTATTCACAAATAATTTCTAAAAATAATTTTCAAAACACAAATTTTGAATATGGGAATTCTTTCTGAACCCTATGTTAATTATTTACCTACTCCAGAGAATGCCTTAAATTACTTTTAGTTTTTCATCATAACAAAGTAGGAACCTCAGAAGGTACAGGACGTACATGATCAAAACAAGGAATAAGTCCATCTTTGGCATTTGTTGGCCACATAGTTGGGATACTATAATTCGTCGTCCAGAACAACTAAAGGTCAAGAACTATGGCTAAAAGAATAAGACAATGGACATATGTGGTGTTTCGCATAGTTGAAGCCACATATTCCTTCGTATTATGGGTAAGTATCCTACCTCATGTCAATCCAAAGACCTAAAAAAGTCACTTTCTATGAGGCAACACAACCACTCTTCCCCTTTCCTTCTATTTTTAATAACTACATGACGTGTACTTCTCTTCCACATGCCGTGTACCACCATTTATTCTAGACACTATTTGAATAAGAATAAAATGAGTTCACACATTGTGTGTCACCTCAAACACATTGTTTAATTTTCTATTTAGTGTATATTATAATATAACTTTTTGTATAAACAAATATTGATTAAGTTAATAAATAGGAATGAAGCATGTGTCTATGGAAATGTCTCCAAAGTATATATGATCCATCACCAATTTGAATCTCACTACACTTTCCTTTGATACAGGATTCATTCTTTTTAATCCTATGTTTAAATTAAATAGTGTGTGTGATATTTTCAAAAGTAAAATAAACCATTTCAAAATAATAATAAAAACTGATGGTGGGGCTGAATTGGCTGGCAGGGTCATAACCCATGGGTCCAAAAGACCCAAGTTTGATTCCTTCTATCTAGTTTAGATCCATACTTTTTTAATAAAATAAAACCACATGTAATGTATTTCATTAAATTTCATTTTTTATGTTTTCATAAAAAAATTAGAAAATTTTTAAAAGTAAGAAATCACCTGAGGGTGATGTGGGTTGATTGGAAGAGTCATAATCTAGGGTCCAAAAGACCTAGGTTCAAACTTGGCTAGTCTCCCAACATCATCCCAATATTCAATAATTAAAATTGTGCACTGTGCATCCTTCTTTTCACCATGTAGTGATGAAACTAAGCTTTAAATGTTAAATGGTAATAAAATTTTAAGTACTGCAACATTTTCTCTAGTGATTGAGGGCACGCATTTAGATCGGCCTGGTCACCAGTTTGAATCATGCCCCAAGCACGAGACCAAAGGTTATAGTTCTCTTTTTAAAATTTTATAAAACACAACATGTATTTCTCCCATACACAATGTTTTTAGGTTTAGTTTCAGGTGTAAATATATATATTCCATTTTAAATTAAAAACAAAAATTAATAAATAGTTTATAATAATAATGTATTATATAGTAATTTCAAAAAAAAACTTACACGACTTGTATAGACTACTACACATCATGTGGTTTATCTATATAAACTGGGAAATCCTACCTATCCTAACCCCATGTCATGACCCCCCCCCCCTCCCCATTTACTTTCCCCTTAAGTTTACACCATAATTCGCTCACACCCCCACCTTCAATCCTCCATTTTGGTGCATTTTAAGCTGAAAATATTCCTCATTTTGATCCTTGATTTAGGTATGTTGTTCATCACCCTTTATTTCCATGTTTTACAAGCGTATAGGTTGATTTTTGAATCGGGAAGGCATTCAGCTGAAAACCCACTGTACACTGGAAAAATTGAAGAGCACACACCGTGTACCATCTGTACACAGCTACACATGCTCAATTAAAATTTGAAAATGCATGGCATGTGCATTAGGGACATGCCATATATAGCGCCCTTGTCTAGCCTTAGGAGAACCCATGTATTGACTTATACATGGCCAGTCTTACTGTTTCATACACACTATGTGTGTGTGTTTGGCATAAGAAGTGCACTCTTTATCAGAGAACTTGGTCATGTTAATTCACACATGGGTTGGCTTCCCATGTTCTCATAAATGGCATGTTCACTCTACACATGTCATGTACTATTTTTTCTACCCTTTTCTTGGTAGAGGAAATGTCTGGGTATCCACACACCCAGATTCCCATTTATGGACACACTGTGTGTACTCCTTACACATGTCGTGTATACATTTTATCTATACTCATGCCTACTCATCATGTGTATCCTGAGCACACGGGTTTACATCACTGGCCCAATACACACTGTGTACTCTGGATACCCATTTTATACACTTTTTTTTATTCTTTCTCACTGTTTTTCTTTATTTTTTATTTTATTTTCATTTTTTTTATTCTTTTATTTCCTTTTCGGATTATGAAAAATGATAATCTCACCAGTGGGAAGTGGCCCTTGCCCGCTATTATTTTGGATCAACTCAAACTCTATCGAGCCTAGCTTAGAAAACTATGATGGAATGCTGGGATAGATCTATTGAATCACTAGCCACCAGATTTCATGATGTTACCTACTCTCCCACCAGTAGCCACATCCTTAACATCAACCTCTATTTCATTGGACATCACGACCCCTTCCCCAACTATTGAGGGATCCAGTCTGGTGGATCATACTACTAGCATGACACCATCGGGTGTGACTGTGCCACCACCCACAGCTGCCAATACTTTAGTTCCCTCTATAGTAGTAGTTGATTCACTCACATCCATGATAGACAGACCTTCTACATCAGTAGCTGATTCTCCAACATAGTTGGCACCAGTAGAAGCTCAACCCCAGCCACACCCCTACCTGATCTTTGATGAATATCATCATATGGCAGACTGGCTATGGATAATTTCATGGAGGACGATTCATCTGAGTAGAATTTTCCTTGTCATTATTATTCCTCAATGCTTGGGAAAATGGGAGGAGATTAAGGAGCTCATCAGGAACACCCATATCATAGATACGCTCCAAGTCATCACTCCTACATTCAAAGATTTATTTTCAGAGTTTGCTACTAAATTCGAATTTTACAGGCTCATATAACAATAGATGCCCAGGGAAATCACTACTCCAGTTATATTTCATCTGGGTGGGTGAACTTTTTCTCTCACCATTGCAGAGTTTGGCCGAGGGTGTGGCTTATACCCCCATTCGGCCACCCAACCCCCTATTGCAACCCTCACCTACCCTGAGTTTTTTGACCTAATTTCTATATGAAGGGAGATTTCTAGACCTGACCACAAGTGCGCTCCTTCCTTGAAGAAGATAAACCTCATCATTTCTTCTACCCTCTATTTCATCCACCATTTCTTCAGATCCATTTTTCCCCCACTATGAGGATATGGGTTTCATGTATGGACATGATAAAGATCTACTTACCTACATCATTCGGCATGACTCTCCTGACCTCCCCTACTTCACCACCTCCTATTTTCACTCTATGATCATCGACTATTAGTGGAAACCTAAATGACAAGTTCTATGTCTCCCAATTGGCACACCACTTAGGGGTGTTTAAGCCATATCTCCCTAATGATCACTTAGGTTCTCCCTAGTGGATGGACTTTATCATTCTTATTTGCAAAATGATAGTCAAGAGGAAAGGAGACACCTTTTTTCTTGTGTAGGATGCCCCAACACCACCTGTGGTGAGAGATGACCAACTTAACCTTGATGATGTTGTTGCTCCAATCACACCCAATCCATTAGAAAACATTCCTTCTCCACCTCTTACCATTTCTTTCTCCCTTCTATATTCATATTACCTTCAATGTTATTTAGGCTTATCCACATTTCCACCTATACCCACACCCTAGGCTGATCTCCCAATTTCTCTCCCCTTGGCTACCTTGGACCACTACCATGACATCATGGATCATCACTAGGATATCATAGATCAGAGACTCGATCAGATAGAGGGGATATTGGGCCCCATTCTTCATCACCTGGGCATTCAATTCTCTCTAGTACCAGCTCATCATCCCAATCCTCAGCCTTTGGCACCACAGGCTTCGATTAAAGCTCTAAAAATGGATTATGTACTATTATCTATTATTGGACCAGATTCCACTTCTACTATTATGGTCCAGGATGTACCACCTGATCCAACCCTCTATAGTGAGGACCCAGCACATACAGCTTCTACTACAGGTACCCCATCCCTATCAGATTCCCCTGGAGCCAACAATGCCTCTCCTGGGGATAATTTTTGACTCTTAATGACACCTATTTATTTTGTTATTTATATCTATTTTGTGTGATTATTTTTATGTAATGGTTTGTATGCATGAAGAATTATTTTTTCATTTCATCGACAGTCACAGTTACTCTGGAACATCATGGGATTCCCTTTTTGACTTCTTTCTATATTTTTGGGCTCATTGTGACGGGAGTATTATTTTTGGAATTTATTTTTCTACTTTATTTTTCCTTACTACTTACACAGCACTCCCTTCCCCTGGCCTTGCTATTTCCTTCCACATCCTCTTCTTTTCTTTATTATTTCATTTATAGGACCATGAGTATTATTAAGTGTTGGGGAGTGTCTCTTGACTACACTGGTCTTTTCCCTTAAAATAATGTAAGAGACATCATTAATAGGTGAAATATTTTAAAACATAGATAATTTTTATTAATTATAATTATAAATAATAAATACATAAATGGAAATTTTAAAAGTTACATGCTTATTTTAATTTTAAATTATTTTAAAAACAATTGTTGATATAGTTTGGTTTTTTATTTAAATTTTTGGCCCCTTTCATTTATTAGACTGGTCATTCTTATTCATGTAATGACTTGATTGACCCATTATTATCCTTATTCCTGATAATTATTTTGATCCCTTTGACATATTACTTATTATACCCTCTTTCATAAGATATTATTAGGATATGTATAACTACTAGAACTTGTGAGTTTTTCTCTTCAAAACATGAAGATTTTGAATCACATTAAAATGATTGAGGTATTTTGGTTGATATTTTCAGCCCCTTTTACCTTGAGACCCACCCTACATCTGACCTCCATTGAAATACTTAAAGGTCATGAACTGCCTTGATAATAAGCTACATTATATTCATATTTATCCTTCATACCCTAATTCTTTGGTAATTGTGCAAGATTATTCTTTTGAGATTTTAAGAGGGGGTTTGGCTATTTAAGGTATATTTTAGTGATCAACCATGAAATTAAGTGTGGGGAAGAGTGCCTCTTTTTCATTGGGGAATAATGGTTCCAAAACCACTATTCATTGTATTTCTAAGTGGTCCCCTATAAAAAATGATAAAAAATCAAAAGAGTGCCAAATTCATTTATTATACTTATTGATGGTTTATGAACCCATGATGGAAGGAGAATACCATGGTGATGTTAACTTTTGAGAGATCTTGATGGGGATTCATTTTCATTGAGATTTTTTATTGAATATCATGCTTTATTGTTTAAGAATTCAGCCTCCTTTTTCAAGTCTCTAATATTTTTTTATCATTACATACCTACCCTTAGCCTCAAAAACATATGAACCTTATTAAAATACCTCATGATTTTTGTGATTTGACTTCTAAGTGGAGAATGATAATACTTTCAAGCCTATAGATAGAGTTCATATGCTTGAGATTGAGCATAACTCTGATTAAATAATCTTGAGTGATGAGTGTGTCATTTTCTAGTGAGGTAAATCATCAAGTGGCATGTGTATTTATGAAAAGTTGAAAATGTGAATAAAAGAGGGTGAAAGTATTTAATTGAAATGTATATGAGGTATGATTAGAATATCTTTGGAATTGAAATATTTTTTTTACCTTTTTAAAATCCTTTATTATGGATATAATATTTATAAGTATAATTAATTTAATGCTTTCCTTTTTAGAGTTCGGATTCTATTAATTGAATTTTGAGATTTTTCTTGAGGGGAAACAAATAACTAAGTGTGGGGGAGTTTGATGTGCCCGATTTTTTTATACCTTTTCATATACTATATTGAGTTTCTAAAACAAATTTTCACCAGATACACATTATTTTATGGATCAAATTCTTTATTTTGGTGATTTTAGTGTTTTCCAAGTGTTTCTAGTCAAAGTCACAATCGGGAGTGATCAGAATAAATAATTTATTTATACATGATGTGTGCTTTATAACCACATGTTGTGTACCATTTCCAAGATATGGTTTTTCTCACCCAAGTACACACCCATGTAGCCAACCAGAGAAAACATGTCATGTAATCACTATTCACACACTATGTATATCCTTCTAGATGTGGTTGATGTATGATAGAGCTTCTATAGACCATGCATGTTAGTTCCACATGCCATGTACCCTCATTAACCATCCACCGATTCTTCAAATTAAATGGTTGTAAAATAGGATCACCTAAAGGTGGAGAAAATAGGGCCCAAATCAATTGACTCAAGTAAATGGTGTGTAATTTTGGGTACACGTAGTGTAGTCTATTTTTCTATACATAGAGAGGTGGGCCTCTAAGATCCAGGTTGTATATCCAAGGGTGAGGTGTCATTCGATCTCCCCCAAATCAAAATACCAGTTTTTTTTTGTTTTTATTTTATTTTTAGTGTAATCTCCCTTTATCCCTTTTCTACTCTCGTATCCATGGTAGGGGTTGAGTTTCTGATCAACCTACACATTGTGACAATGGTCAAAAGAGGATGAATCTTTGGTGTTGGGATTTTAATAATGATTATAATTTTTTTTAATTTCAATTCTAGTGTGTTTCTTTTATGATGATTTTTATCTTATAATTCCTTTAATGAATTTAATTTCACAATCACTATCGGTATTGTATCAGACCAAGAATGAAACCAATGGAGAAAACTAAAGGATTTGAAATGATCAAATCCATGACTATTGGGTGATTTTGTTTCCACTTTTAGGGGTAAAAGAACTTAAATGTGTTTTAAGTGATTAATCACCATGACTAAGGGGTTATCCTTTTGTACACATAATTATCTATTATCTAACCAATAAACAACTATTTAATTGAATCCTCATGGTAAAAAATTATCATTAATAATTTTAATATTAATGAATGATTACTACCATAAACCTTAATTGAGTTGCAACCCCGATATGTTTGTTTTATGATTATTCCGTCTCTTCTTCTATTTTAATTGAATTTTTGAAAATTTCTTCACTTTTTCATCATTTTTTCCCTTCATTCATTTTGTTTGGATAATCAGCTAAGGCTCACCAAATTTATCTAATCACTGTTTCTATATTTTTCATGTGGGATTAAACTTGACTACCATTAACTTCCAAGTTAGTCATATTAGAATGGAACTTTCAATTCTTCGTGCATCGTGATGGGAGAAATCAAATTATGGTGTTGTTGCCAGGTAAAAAATCATTAATGCATGTATGAGTGTGGTTGGTTTACCTAGAATTTTCCTTTTTCAATTATTGATTATTTTCAGGGGACCCTCAACCCCACATTATTATGGATTTTTATTCAACTATAGATTTGTATGATCCACTTGGAGATAATTTTTATCTGAATGATCCAGTGTTGTTATACCTATATCCATAAGAGTATTATAAATACATGGATGATGTGTTTAAATATGAGGAATACCCACATACATCCTTCAACCCACCCATCTCTTATTCTCCTCTAGAAGTGTCTTCGAGTAATACCAAAAGATTATTATCAATGATGGAAGACTTTACCACATGATAGTTGGACCAAACCAAAAGTCTGGGAAGACCTGGTACCATGGTAGAGAAACTTTTAGAGATAATCAAGAATATAGATACTCTAGTTGAATTAAGACTGGGTGTTCAAACCTTATTTAAACTAAGGAGACATGTTATGATGTGGACCCCATTTGTAATTTACTAATAATTTCTGAAAATGATTTTCAAAACATAAATTTTAAATATGGGAACATGGCATGTCATGCTAATATCAAATTTGATAAATTATTTATTTTTGAACCCTCAGTTGATTATTTATCTACTTTAGAGGATTCCAGCAATTATTTTCATGTTTTAAGCATAATGAATCAAGAACCTTGGAAGGTGGAGGACTCACTTGATCAAAATAATGCATAATTCCACCTTCGATATTTGTTGGATATGGAGAAAGGATACTGTAATCCAACACCTAGACCACCCGAAGGTCAAGAAATGTGGCTAAAAGATGAGGGCAGTGGACATATGTGGTTGTTCACACAGTGGAAGCTACACTTGTCTTTAGGTTACGGGTAAGTATCCTACCTAAGGTCAGGCTAAAGACCTAAAACAAAGGCACTTTTTGGGAGGAAACCCATTCACTCTTCTCATTCTATTCTGTTTTTAATAACTACACAACATGTACTTCTCTTCCACATGCTGTGTACCACCAATTCTTCTGACCACTATTTGAATAAGAATAAAATGAGGTTACACGTCATGTATCACCTCACACATGGATTTTAATTTTTTTTAGTGTATATTATAATAAAAAAATTTGTATAAACAAATATTTATTAATTTAATAAAAAATTAATGAATCATGTGCTTATAGAAAGGTCTCAGAAGTGTATCTAAGTCGTCACCAGTTTGAATCGCTCTGCACATGCCTTTGGTACAGGATTTATTCTTTTAAATCTTGTGTTTTAATTAAACAGTGTGTGTGATGTTTTAAAAAGTAACTTAAAGCATTTAAAAATAAAAGAAAACCAATGGTGGGGTTGAATTGGATGGCAGGATCATAACCCACGGGTTCAAAAGACCCAGGTTCGAGTCCTTCTAGCCAGTTCAGTTTCATCCTTTTTCACTAAAATAAAACCACATGTCCTATATTTCAGTAAACTTCACGTGTCACATTTTCATTAAAAATTAAAATGTTTTTAGAAATAACAAATCACCTGAGGGTGATGTGGGTTGATTGGAAGAGTCATAACCTAGGGTCCAAAAGACTTGGGTTCAAGCTTGGTTAATATCTCTACATCATCCCAATATTCAATAATTAAAACCACACACCACGCATAATTATTTTCACCATGTAGTACTACAACTAAGATTTAAATATTAAAATTTAATAAAACTTTTAGTATTATAGCCTTCGCTCCAATGGTTGAGGGCACGCATTTGGATTATCCCATTCTCCAGTTTGAATCATGCCCCGAGCACTGGACTGAAGGTTGTAGTTCTCTTTTTAGAATTTTAGAAAACACAATGTGTATTTCTCCTACACACGATGTGTATAAGTTTAGTTTCATATGTAAATATATTTTCCTTTTTTAATTATAAACAAAACTAATAAATAGTTTATAATAATAATCATGTCTTAAATAATAATTTTAAAAGAACACTTACACAGCATGTATGGACTACTACACACTATGTGGTTTTGTAATATAAGTTAGGAATCCCTATTCGGTCTGGCCATGTGTCATGACCCCCCCCCCCCCATTTTATTTCCCTCAAATCTTCCATCGTACGCGGATCACACCCCCTCCATTAAATCCTCCATTTAGGTGTCTTTCGGACATAAAAATATTTCTCATTTTGATCCTTGATCTAGGTATGTCATTCCTCGCCCTCTATTTTAGTGTTTTAAAATCATATAGGGTGAGTTGTGAATTGGGTAAGCATTCAGCCAAAACCCATAGTACACAATAAAAATTGAAGAACATGCATCATGTACCATTTGAACATGTCCACACATACTCAATTATAAATTTGAAAACACATGGCGTGTGCATTCAGGACACGATGTGTACAGTACCTCTACCCAACCTAAGGAGAACTTGTGTCTTGACTTATACATGGCCATGTTTACCATCTCATACTCACGATGTGTGTGTTTGGAAAAAATTATGTACACTTTCTTATAGAACTTCTCCATGTTAAGTTACACATAGGTTTATTTCCCATGTTCTCATACACAGTGTGTTCACTCTACGCAAGTTGTGTACTATGTTTTCTACCCTCCTCTTAAAAGAAAACATGTCTGGGTATCCACACATCCATATTTCCATTTATGCACACACGGAATGTACTCCTTATATACGTCATGTATGCCTTTTGGCCACACTCATTCCTACTCAGCGTGTGTATCTAGAGCACACAGTTTCACATCACTAGCCCACTACACACCGTGTACTCTGGATACACACACCGTTTACTTTTGTTTTTATATTTTCTCATTGTTTTTCTTTATTTTTCATTTTATTTTCATTTATTTTCTTATTTTATTTCCTTTTAATATTATGGTAAATACATATCGCGCCAATGGGAAGTGGAATGTGCCTGCTGCTGATGGGGAGTGACCCAAACTCTGTTGAGTCTGGATTAGGACACCATTAGGGCATTCCACGACAGATCTACTGACTCATCAGTTTCTAGCTTTGGAAATGTTGCCACATCTCCCACTGAAAACCACATCCTCAACATCAGATTCTGGTATAGTAGACACTGAGACCCCTTCCCCAACTACCGTGGGATCAAGTGCAGTGGATCCTACTACTAGCGTGACACCATCGGGTGTGACCGTACCACCACCCATAGTTTCCAGTACTTTAGATCCATTTACAACAGTAGGTGATTCACCTATTTCCATGATAGTCAGACCTTATACATCATTATCTGATGCTCCAACATATCCAGCACCAATAGTAACCTAACCCCATCCACATCTCTTCCTGATCTTTGATGGGTTTTATCATATGGTAGACCGGCTATGGATATTTCCACATCAGATGATTCAGATGAGTGATTGCTTCCTTAAAATCATTGTTCCTTAGAATTTGGGAATATGGGAGGAGATTGAGGAGATCCTCAGGCACACCCACCTCATCAACATGTTCCAAGTTAGAACTCATACATTTAGATATTTATTTTTAGAGTTTTCTACTACATTTGAGTTTGATGGACCCATATACCAAGAGATGCCTAGTGACACCACTACTCCAGTCAGATTCTGGCTAGGCTAATGACATTTTTCCCTCACCATGGAAGAGTTTGGATGAGGATGTGGATTCTACCCCCATCTAGCCACCCGACCCCCTATTGCATCCCTCACCTACCCTCAGTATTCTAACCTCATTTATGTGTGGTTGGAACTTGCTGGACCTGTCCACAAGTATGCTCCCACCTCATAGAAGAGCACTCTCATCATTTCCCCTACCATATGTTTCATCCATAATCACTTCAGTTCCATTTTTACCCTCCATGAGTATATGGGTTTCAGGTATAGAAGTGATATGGAGTTCCTTGCCTGTATCATCCGGCATGATTATCCAGACCTCCCCTGCTTCGTCACCTCCTATTTCCACTCTATGATCATCGGTCATTATGGAAATCTAAATGGTGGGTTCTACACCACTCGATTGGAACACCACCTGGGTTTTATGAACCCCTCCCTCCAAAGATACCCCTCCTGGTATGGAAATTGAGAAAGGGAGATAATGACCTCTAAGTCCTGCCTCCAGTAGGCCCTAGGTCAGCGACTAGCATCAAGGATATACAGATCACACGATATGGAAGACATTTACCTTTTTAGTGAAACAAGATTAGGAGATATGATGGATCATCCAAAAATAAATCAAATACATATACAAAAGAAAGCAAAAAACCATCCCATATTCATGCATAAAATAGAACTAGTATAAATACAATAAAAATCCAAAGTAAAGTACCCAAATATAGGTTAATGTAGAGATTCAGCAACTATCAAGATCCAAGAAAGTAGGGTACAGCATGGTCTGAGAAATCCTCCTATAAACCTAGAAGCATATTATATACGTAAGGTGATCATACTAGTATACTCAATAGGAAAACCATAGTTTCTCATGAACATTTGAAAGAAGCATACTAATGCCCCTATGAGAAAATAGCAGAATCAAAAAGCACCTAGTAGGTATACTAACCTTCCCAATCTCACCAAGTTATGCTCACCAAATAACACAAGTCAAGTAATGTAATATAATGCACATCAATAATAGGGTAACCCACACAACTTCCCACTAATTAGTTGCTCTTTCTTAATGGAAAACGTCCTCGTACTCCCACCTCTTATGAAAGTACCACGTAACAACCTACTCACACACACCTGGGCCTCACAGACCAAACCAGATCCCACCTATAGACACCTAGGCCACAAATCACATCACATCCCACCCGCATAAACCTGGGTTACAAACCACGTCACGTCCTGCCTGTAGACACCTAGGCCATAAACCACATCACATCCCGCTCGTAGACACCTGGTCCACAAACCACATCACATCCCACCCTCATACACCTGGTCCACAACCCATACCTCATCCTGAAGACACCTAGAAAAGCATAACAAATCTCATCTCGGAGACACCTAGTAAAGAACAAATCACCCGCACACACCTGGGTCTCACAAACCACAACCTACGTAAAGAATCTTGGTCTATTGCCACCTAGAAGGAGGGATCAGGGAAGAGCGGGTGGCCATCCACCCATCCTCCCTCTGGGATGTTTGGGAAAGACACCCTCCCTCATGACGATGGAGGTTTTCAGCACATAGTGCTCAAATAGGTTGGGTGTGTATAGAAATCACAAGGAAAATACAAGTATATATATATATATGATACCAACCACTCATTCCCAACCTATGGGTTCTCAAACAAACAACCAACACACAACACTGCCAACTTTGATGCTACATCTAAATGCACAATATCACACAAAATGCCACAAAATCCATTCACATTCCCAAACAATTTAATTAACCATTTCCATCATGTTATATAAACCAAACTGATCAATTTGAGTATTTATTAATAAATTATTTATTTATTCCATCACCACCTAGGAAAATACCAAGCACAACACACAACAAGAAACATTGTTTTCAGAAGGTGATGATCCCTGATAAATGAATTCTTCTTCACATTAAATACACATCATTCCATGGCCTCCATTTTTAACATCCATTCACACTATAACATATATTGATCTCTAGATACAGGGTTAAGATTTTTTCATGTTACTCTTGAAAAAAATCCATGCGAATTACCCATACCAATCACTAATGTCCTTCTTCAAACTCATCTTGCTCAGGTCACATACCAACAGAACCAACCCCCAACTCACAACCCCATTCGATAACACATTATCGCACAACTAGTTTCATAGCCTCACTGCACAACACTTATCATCCATTCAACAATCAATCAATATCTCAATCTGAGATTCCATTACACCACCCAATCCATCCCACAACACACATCCGTTCTCACAACCAAACTATAGCACCAACTAGCATAGACCCCCACACACATAACATCACCACACACACCAAGACAAACCATAAACCCAGATTTAATAAGACATCCCTTATTTAATTTCACTTGTCAATTCATGGGTTATCACAGAAATTGTATGATCCTGGGGAATCCATTTATTAACCAAATACATGTGATTAATCTATTTTCATATATAAGTATTCAACCAAATGAAAAAAACCTGCATTCCATAATCTATTTAGTGTGAAAACAAAGCCACTAACGGACACAATTTTCAATGGGGAATTGGGCCCAAATAATCACAAGATCACAAACAAAATCAAGGTTATAAAAGCATACGATTAGCCCCATTTTCCCCTCAATTTCAATTAATCAATTCTTTGTCTTCAATTAGGATAGCATAACCATGACTCACAGGTAAATAGAAGTAAAACCCCTCCCGTATGATGTAAAATAAGAAGAAAAGAAGGAAATCCTACCTTAAGGAATCTTTCCAATTATTGCACACCACAGGGCAAGGAAGAATTCTTGTAAACCACAACCACACCATGAAAATGGTGGATCAACCTACACCGCACCAATGATTGTCCAAAAAAAACCCAAAGCATCCCCAAACTAAAGAAACACCACCACAGCAGATCCCCAGGAGAAGAACAAGAGAAAATGAATAAGAAAGAGAAGATAACTCGCCAAGGATAGACTACAGATCTCCAACGAATTTCCACTGGGATTTACAGATCTAGGAGGGAGTGAAAGGGTTCAAAGAACACTTTGGAACACATAGGGTTCTCCTAAAATGATAGGAAAAAGGAAAACCTATATGAATTAAAGAGGTTTCATCCGAAAAATAATTTTAAAACTGCACATGATTGGGGTATTACATGACATGTAATACCCTTTTGTAAGAACCCAGTTTTTTTTTTGCGAAATAATTTGGAATATTCTTGATGTTATTCTGGAGCAGCGCCTTCAGATGGCGTGCAATTCCGAGCCCCGGAGTGGCCGGAATTAAATCTTCAGTGCGTTCACACTGGACACGGCAAATAAATGCGATAACTCCTAAACGGTGATCTGAATCAGAGATCTGAGTGTAATGATGGGTCTGTAATGGGTTTTTTACCCTAGTAACGACATAAAACTTGTCAGTACAGGACGTTTGGACCCCTCGCCTGCTTTCAGAACGTAAGACGGATAATTAAATTAATTAATTAATTCGTTTAATGGTTAAACTCGAGTATCTCTTAAACGGTGGCTTGGATTGGGAAACTGAGGGCACCATTGAGTTTGGAGCGTGCCTTTTACCCTAGGAAAGGTGTAAGTTTCGCGGGCGCGGGCTGTCTGTGGAAAATGGCCCCAGGGGCGTTTTCGTAATTTGGAGGCCTCGGGCGCGGTTGTTGAAACTTTTGAACGAGGCCTCGGATTAAAATTCTTAGACCGCCGTTGCGTTAAGAGCATGGTTTTTAGCCTAGGTGAGGCTTAATCCTGACCCCGTCGGGAGTTCGGGTTCGGGCCGACGGGAGGGTGGTTAAGTGTTTTCTATTTAAACACTTAACCCACCCCCTCCCTCTTCTTCTTCTTCGCCTGGACAGAGGCAGATAGAATCCCCTCCCTATCCTCCTCCAGCTCCAGCGAGTCTGCTCCAGTGAGGCGCCGCAACTCTGGCGGTCTGTTCGTGAAGCATCGGGCGAAGCCCAACAAGATAGGAGGTTTTGGTTTGTGTTTTCATTTCCGAACCTACATTTGAATAAAATTTTATGTGTCTATTTTCTGTTAAATCTTCGAATAAATCCCATAGACGTATATTATACATTTTGTTCTTTTCATCACTTCTTTCGGAATCGAAATCCGAGTTACGAGGAGGCCACAGCGGTTCGCCGAAGTTTGCGGGAATTTCGGGAGTTTTGAGGGTTTTCCGGCGGTCCGGCGAGGCCCAGGCAGCGGCGTGCGGTGGTTCCAGGCGGCGGGGGCTCCTCGGAAGGCGGCAGGCTCGACGGAGGCGGCGGCTCTCAGCGTAGCGGCCGCGCTTCAGGCGGCAGGCGGCGGACGCCCGCGGTGCTCCGCGGTGGACAGGGGTCGCGACATGCGACCCCGCGGGGGAGCACGACCCGCGTCGCGCGGGTCATCGCGCGGCGACCAGCCTCAACCGGTCGGCCAAGCGGTGGACAGAGTCCACCGCCGGACCGCACGGCCAAGCTGCGGGCTAGGCGTGGTGATCCGGGCCGGCCAGGCATGGTGAGCCAGGCCGGCCAGCGCGGGTCGGCCCAGACCGGGCGGACCGGTCGGCCTAGGCCGGTCCAGCCCAAGGGGCCTTGCCCCTCAGGTTTTGGACACCGGTATTTTCTGCTACGGATGTCCGTTTTGTGTTCCGTCTATGGAGACGCATTCCTTGGATCGAGAGGAACGTTTTGAGATGGTTTCGGGAAATTTTAATTCCCAGAACGGGAGTTCGGTAGCACGACGCGTGCTTTAAGTGGAATGACGTTTTCTCCGGGGGTTCTTGTTTTAGGCGGCGTGGACACATCGGACGTTCATTTTGCATGTCGTCTTCAGAAGCGTGGACCTTGCGTCGAGGGGAATGTTTTGAGAAGGTTTCGGGAATTTTTAATTCCCAAAACGAGGGGCCTCGGAGGCGCGACGCGTCTTTAAGTGAATCTACCTTTTTCCGGGGGATCTTGTTTTGGGCGACGCGGACACGTCCGACGTCCGATTCAAGCGTCGTCAGTGGCGTTGGGACCCTGGCACCGAGACGGAGCTTTCCAGGGTGGTTTCAGGCGTTGAGGCCAAAGTTGAGTCATGGGTCCCACAACCCGTCTTTTGAGCTGCGTGCAGCGTTTCACAACTTTTTCATCGGGCGTCTGTTCGGGGCGTGCGAGCAGTCGATTTTGGATGTTTTTCCGAGGGGATTGATTTGGCGTAGTCTGGCCACTCTAATTCTGCATGCTGGTGCGGGCCCCGCGAGGGCCGTTTCGGGAGTTGACGGTGGTTTTCAGCATTATCATCGGGTGTCTGTTTTAGACAAGTGATTAGTCAAACTTGTGTACTTTTTCGAGAGGATCGCAACGGTGTAATCCGTTCGTTGTGTTTCGAGACCGGGTTGCGGGTCACACGAAGTGCCGCTCATGTGCGGTGCGCCGGAATGCATCTTTTTCTCCGGATATCCGTTGCGCTCAAGTGAGCAGTCTTTTTGACGTGTTTTTTCGAGGGGGTCGCAATGGTGCGATGCGCCCGACTATTTTCGGGGCTGAGGCTTGGGATCACGGGACGTCGTTCGGGCGTGAGGCGGTGTTGGTGACTTTTCCGTTGGATATCCGCTTGAGGCGAGTAAGTAGTCTATCTCGCATGTCTTTCTGCAAGGATTACAATGGTGTAATCTGTTTAGGCGAGTGGAGCCTCTTACGCGATCTTATTAAATCTGAAAATATAAAGGGTGCCCCGGTGGCGGTTCTTCTACCGTGTTTGTAGCGGACCTATGGCGTGTGATCGCATGCACTCCTAGGAGAGTGAGGTTGGTGCCTAAAGAGATGTGGTTGGCTATGCCTCAGCTGTTGAGGTGGCAGGATGGAGTTGTTACGTTACGCCTTTACATTGACGTTGGGTGTTGGGTGTACGTTAGCCTTTGGGCTGGAGACGTGGTATACTCTGGGAGTATACGAGAGTGCTGGGAGGTACATGTGGATGTTGGTACCTGAGAATATTTGTGCGCTTGGTCAGGGTTAACATGGGGCCACATGTCGTGTGGGCCCCAAGAGCGTGACGTGTTCTGCTTTGCATAATTTTGACCTCTCGCGACGTAGAGGGTCCCTAGGTTCCCGATTGTTGACCAGCGGGGTTGAGGTTTTTCCCCTGGCTTTGTGCTCGATGGTTTAGATCAGAAGGGTTGAGTGGTTTCCCATGGTTTTGTTCCGGATTCGGGTGGTTGCACAATACCCACTCCGTGTTCGGTTGGCTAGTTTTGTACCCTCCAGTGGAGATGGCCAGAGCAGTTTTGGGTTTCTCACTGACTTCTATGGTTTACCCTCCAGTAGAGACTGGGCAGTGGGTCACCCGACACTCTTAGGGTCTACCCTCCAGCAGAGACTGGGCAGTGGGTCACCCGACACTCTTAGGGTCTACCCTCTAGTAGAGACTGGGCAGTGGGTCACCCGACACTCTTAGGGTCTACCCTCCAGTAGAGACTGGGCAGTGGGTCACCCAACCTCTTAGGGTCTACCCTTTAGCAGAGACTGGGTAGTGGGTCACCCGACGACTTCTTAGGGTCTACCCTCCAGCAGGGCTGGGCAGTGGGTCGCCCGTCACTAGTTCCAGGTCTACCCTCCAACAAGGCTGGGCAGTGGGTCGTCTGTCGACTTATTCCAGGTATACCCTCCAGCGGAGCAGGGCAGTGGGTCGCCTGATGATGTATTAGGGTCTACCCTCCAACGGAGCTGGGCAGTGGGTCGCCTAATGATGTATTAGGGTTTACCCTCTAGTAGGGCTGGGTAGTGGGTCACCCGATATCTTGTTAGGGTTTACCCTTCAGTAGGGCTGGGCAGTGGGTCACCCGATATCATATTATGAATTACCCTTCAGCAGGGCTGGGTAGTGGGACACCCGTTGACATTCCAGACTCAGTCCTTTCTACTAGGCTAGTTTGTGGCTTCCTTCGTGATTACCGGAGTAGGACCCTTGGTTGTACGGGTCACTGATGGAATGACCTTTGATTTGAGGTGTTCTCTTGACTGGGTGACATATTCGAGGTGTGGTTTGACTTTCCCCAGAACTCTCAAGTACGAGGGGCTCTTTCCCCCACCGAGACGCGTCCTTGTGACGCAACCTAAAACTGTGTGGGCGAGTCAGTGTCACCTAAAGCGGATAGTGTCGAGGTGCGGTGGTTTGAGCCCCTTGACTTGTAGTTCGGGGTAGACGTGCGGTATGCTGGGCATCGATGGTGGTTAATTCTAGGACTGTTGGCGACTCGCTTTCTTGGGCTGAGCTACGGGATGGATATCCCCTTATGATCCTGTTTGGGTTTCTTGACAAAGCATATATATGTATATTCCTCATTCCAGTACCCTCTTCTTGGGCTTGGTTACTCTCCCTCTAGGAGAGGCGAAGACATGTGGGGTATGCCATGTGCTTTCTGTGTCTAGATTCTCATGGTTTGATGAGTCTACTCTCCTACTATAGGTAGTGAAGACTCGATGGGAAGTTCATCTTCTCACCGTTTCCAGCTCCTTGTGTCTGGAAGAGTCTACCTCCTTTCTCTTGCTGGGTTGAGCTGGACTCTTTACTACTATACTCTTGACTTCACTCTCTATTGTACTTCTTTAATTTACTGTTCGATCTACTGCTCACCCTTCGATACCTCCTTTTTTGCTCCCTCGAGCCTTCCGGGGTATCCTACTGAGTATTTTTATACTCACCCATGCTTGAGATTTTCTCGTACTTGGTGTGCCCTTGCAGATGACGGACAGGTTGGTCATGATGTCAGAGGAGCTTAGGAGCCGGGATATTATACCGCGTGCGGTGGTCATTGTCGGGTTCCATGTGTGGGACCCTCCCAGCTATTTACTGTTGTTTTACCTGTTTTCGGGTTGTGGCACTTTTTGGTTGGGCGCGTGTTTCGACCCTTTTCTTTTCAGTTTACCTTCAGCTTGTACTTTGTACTATTTAGAGGTCGATGCACATCTGTGGTTTATATATATATATTAGTTGCTGTTTTACTCTACTTGTCCTTTCTTTTACTCTGCACTTTTGCATTGAGTGTGTTGAGCATGTGTGTACAGGTACTTAGGAAAAGGTCTCCCTGAGTTGTTGTGCCTTCGGCGCTGGTTGCTAGCCCCTGGACTATAGAGGCGGGCTTGGGGTAGTTGCAGCTCGAGCCCGGGTAGGGTCGGGTCGTGACAAAGTGGTATCAAAGGTGTTTCATTCCTTGAGACATTGTTCGGACATCCCTAAAATAAAATGAATTGGTTAGGATTTAGGGAAACATTGTTAACGTGTCTTGAGAGCGGTTCTCAGGCCAGGGAGTCCAGTGATGGTGCGGCGACTGACGTATCTATTCACCAGCACCTTGATAACCCGCTTGTCGACTCGACATGATGAGACACTTGTTTCAGGGAAAATTGGTTTGTGCATCACATAGGATTGAGTCTTTGACTGTCCTTCTTAAGTCAGCTCCCCATTGTTGTTACTATTATATACATATATGCTCATCTGACCGCGGCACTCCTTGATAATATTCAGGATGTTTCCGCGAAGACAACCATCAAGGATACTAGCTTTGGTTCGTGATGACGACCCTGTGAGCTACGAGGCCACAGTCCAGGACCCATCATGCGATCCCCTTTCTCCGGGTGGGCTAGTAGCAGCACCCCCACCTGCTGAGCAACAGACAGCTTCAGCAGAGCAAGCTAAGCTTGAGCGAAGGTTGAGCGCGCTCCGTGAGTTCCAACGGTAGAGACCGCTGAGGTTCAGTGGTGAGCCAGACCCTCAGGTAGCGGAGGTTTTTCTAGAGATAGTGGTTTTCCTTTTCAGGCTTGTGCAGACGCCGACAGATCATAGAGTGGCTTTGGCAGCCACCCTTTTTCATGGAGTATCTTGGCATTGGTGGATTCGGGTGACTCAGCTTCTTGACAAGTCGTCGCTTTCGTGGGGCGACTTTCAGTTGTTGTTTTGTGAGGATTTTTTCCCCACCTGCTTGCACTCCATTCGGATTCAGGAGCTCCTTCAGTTTCAGTAGGGAGGGATAATGGTGGCCGAGTACGTGGCTAGTTTCGCAGATCGTGCACGCTTTTACCCGAACTTGGTCCATGACGACAACATCTGAGTGCGGAAGTTTGAACAGGGTCTTCGCTGGGATATTCATGTTGTCATAGTACCCTTGGGAATTTCCACATATGTCGGGGTGCTAGAGCAGGCGCTGGTGACAGAGAGCTTCTTGTCACGTTCTTGAGTTGGTGGTGGCAACAGGCACGTTGGAGCCGAGATGTCTGCCGCAGCTAGCGGGCATCGGCAAGCAGGACCTCGACGTAGGTGGATTTCTGATAACTGGACTCAGGGACGTGGTCGTACACCATAGTGGCACCAGAGGGCACCAGTGCGGCCCGAAGAGAGTTGGTTCTATGCTTGCGATGGGCGAGGTCACCTGGCACGGGACTGCCCGACCAGGAATGTAGAGAGCTTTGGGCAGGCAGTAGGTGCACCACCACGACAGAGGCAGTGCCATGATCAGAGTAGTACCCATAGAGGTGGTGCTAGCAGAGGAGCGGGGGGAGCTGGTAGTGGGGGACGACTTTATGAGATCTTCCCATCACCACTAGGTGGTCCACGTCAGGCTCCGGGAGCTGACAGTTGGGACCACGGACATCCATGAGCCTTGAATGTCTACGATCCTACAGGGCATGAGGTGATAAGAGGTACGCTCTACAGCCCTTCTACTTTTTGTAGTAGAATTGTTAGACTCTACGTGTGAAATGATTTTCTCCCCGATCCTTGCTTGAGGTGTTACCAGGGTGACGTGAGGCGTCGGTGTAATCCTGTGTTGGTAAGGTAAAAAGGCATGAGACCTTTTTCTTTAGTCGATGGTCTTGACTCCTTCACTTCCGAGCATGTAAGAGAGTCTTGGTTGCGAGACATCGACTGTGAAACCTTGCGTGACCACATATCCTTGGGTGTTTCACCATATGGATACTCTGAAGAAGGGAATCATTGGGCCTTGTTCCAGGTGCGGGCGGTGATTCCAGTCGCGGCGTGCGACTTAGGGGTTCGGTCGGGGAGTTGAGCTACCCCCGAGAGCCTTCGAGCCATTTGAGACCGTGTGAAGGGATGGCGAGGTTCTATATCGCCTTTCCCTAACCCCAAAAGTTGGTTTGGGTGCATAGAATCTCCCGCGTGACTCACCTGAGGAGATGTGTGCATGCTTATATGCTCGTCATCGGCGAGGGCAGATCTCACATGAACAGATCAAATCCTTTGGTCTGTGTGTGGTGACACAGAACTGTGCAATAGTTCTTTTGGGTACGGGAGAGCCAGGTGCGGGCTTAGTACCCTGATTTGTTCCATGGTTTTGCTTTTCGGGGATGAAAATCTTGAATGAGGGAATGATGTAAGAACCCAGTTTTTTCTGCGAAAGACTTTGGAATATTCTTGATGTTATTCCGGAGCAGCGCCTTCAGATGGCATTCAATTCTGAGCCCCGGAGTGGCTGGAATTAAATTTTCAGTGCGTTCACACTGGACACACCAAATAAATGGGATAAATCCTAAATGGTGATCCGGATCAGAGATCTGAGTGTACGGATGAGTCCGGAATGGGGTGTTTACCCTAGGAATGACATAAAACTTGTTGGCGCAGGACGTTTGGACCCCTCGCCCGCTTTCAGAACGTTAGATGGATAATTAAATTAATTAATTAATTCTTTTAATGGTTAAACTCGAGTATCTCTTAAACGGTGGCTCGGATTGGGAAATCGAGGTCACCATTGAGTTTGGATCGTGTCGTTTACCCTAGTAGGGGTGTAAGTTTCACGGGCGCGGGTCGTCTGTGGAAAATGGCCCCAGGAGCATTTTCGTAATTTGGCGGCCTTGAGAGCGGTTGTTGCAAATTTTGAACGAGGCCTCAGATTAAAATTACGAGACCACCGTTGCATTCAGAGCATGGTTTTTATCCTAGGGGAGGCTTAATCCCGACCCCGTCGGGAGTTCGGGTTCGGGCCGACGGGCGGGTGGTTAGGTGTTTTCTATTTAAACACTTAACCCACCCCCCTCCCTCTTCTTCCTCTTCACATGGACAGCGGAAGACGGTAGCCCCTCCCTCTCCTCCTCCATCTCCGGCAAGGCAGCTCCGGTGAGGCGCGGAAACTCCGGCGGTCTGTCCGTGAAGCGTCGGGCGAAGCCCAACAAGGTATGAGGTTTTGGTTTGCGTTTTCATTTCCGAACCAACCTTTGAATCAAATTTTATGCATCGATTTGCTATTAAATCTTAGAATAAATTCCATATACATGTATTATACATTTTTTTCTTTCTATCTCTTCTTTTGGAATCAAAATCCGAGTTACGAGGAGGTCGCAACAGTTCGCCGAAGTTTGCGGGAATTTCAGGAGTTTTGAGGGTTTTCCGGCGGTCCGGCGAGGCCCAGGCGGCGGCGTGCGGTGGTTCCAGGCGGTGGGGGCTCCTCGGCAGTCGGCAGGCTCAACGGCAGCGGTGGCTCTCAGCGCAGCGGCCGCGCTTCAGGTGGCAGGCGACTGACGCCCGCGGCGCTCCGCAGTGGACCGGGGTCGTGGAATGCGACCCCGCGCGGGAGCACGACCCGCGTCGCACGGGTCGTCGTGCGGTGACCGGCCTCGGCCGGTCGACCAAGCGGTGGACCGAGTCCACCACCGGCCCGTGCGGCCAAGCCGCGGACCGGGCGTGGCGATCCGGGCCGGCAAACGCAGCCCGGCCCAGACCGGGCGGACCGGCCGGCCCAGGCCGATCCAGCCCAAGGGGCCTTGCCCCTCAGGTTTTGAACGCCCGTATTTTCCGCTACGGACGTCTGTTTTGTGTGCCATCTACGGAGACACATTCCTTGGATCGAGGGGAACGTTTTGAGATGGTTTCAGAAAATTTTAATTCCCAGGACGGGAGTTCGGTAGCACGACGCGTGCTTTAAGTGGAATGACGTTTTCTACGGGGGTCCTTGTTTTAGGTGGCACAGACACATCCGGCGTCTGTTTTGCGTGCCGTCTACGGCAGCATGGACCTCGCGTCGAGGGGAATGTTTTGAGATGGTTTCGGGAATTTTTGATTCCCGAAACGAGGGGGCTCAGAGGCGCGACGCGTCTTTAAGTGAATCGACTTTTTTCCGGGGGATCTTGTTTTGGGCGGCGCGGACACGTCCGACGTCCGATTCAAGCGCCGTCAGTGGAGTTGGAACCCTAGCACCGAGGCGGAGCTTTCCAGGGTTGTTTCAGGTGTTGAGGCCGAAGTTGAGGTGTGGGCCCCACGGCCCATCTTTTGAGTTGCGTGCAACGTTTCACGACTTTTTCATCGGGCGTCCATTCGGGGCGTGCGAACAGTCGATTCTGGATGTTTTTCCGAGGGGATTGCTTTGGTGTAGTCTTCATGCTCTAATTCCACACACTGGTGTGGGCACCGTGAGGGTCGTTTTGGGAGTTGACGGTGGTTTTCAGCATTATCACCGGGTGTCTGTTTTGGACAAGTGATTAGTCAAACTTGTGTACTTTTTCGAGAGGATCGCAACGGTGCGATCCGTTCTTTATGTTTCGGGACCGGGTTGCGGGTCCCACGAAGCGCCGCTCGTGTTCAGTGCACTAAAATGCATATTTTTCTCCGGATATCCATTGCGCTCAAGTGAGCAGTCTTTTTGACGTGTTTTTTCGAGGGGATCGCAATGGTGCAATGCGCCCGACTGTTTTCGGGGCTGCGGCTTGGGATCACGAGACGTCGTTCAGGCGTGAGGCGATGTTGGTGACTTTTTCGTCGGATATCCTCTTGAGGCGAGTAATTAGTCTATCTCGCATGTCTTTCTGCGAGGATTACAACAGTGTAATCTGTTTAGGCGAGCGGAGCCTCTTACGCAATCTTATTAAATCTGGAAATATGAAAGGTGCCCCGGTGGCGGTTCTTCTACTGTGTTTGTAGCAGACCTATGGTGTGTGATCGCATGCACTCCTGTGAGAGTGAGGTTGGTGTCTAAAGAGATGTCTTGGTTGTGCCTCAACTGTTGAGGTGGCAGGTTGGAGTTGTTATGTTACGCCTTCGCGTTCACGTTGGGTGCCGGGTGCATGTTAGCCTTTGGGCTGGAGACGTGGTATACTCTGGGAGTATACAGAACCGCTGGGAGGTACATGTTGATGTTGGTACCTAAGAATTTTTGTGCGCTTGTTCGGGGTTAACTTGGGGCCACAGGTCATGTGGGCCCCAGGAGCATGAGGTGTTCTGCTTTGCGTACTTTTGACCTCTCGCAGCATAGAGGGCCCCTCGGTTCCCGATTGTTGACCAGTAGGGTTGAGGTTTTTCCCCTAGCTCTGTGCTCGATGGTTTAGACCAGTAGAGTTGAGTGGTTTCCCCTGGTTTTGTTCCGGAGTCGGGTGGTTGCACGATACCCACTATGTGTTCGGTTGACCAGTGTTGTACCCTCCAGTGGAGATGGCCAGAGCAGTTTTGGGTTGCTCACTGACTTCTAGGGTTTACCCTCCAGCAGAGACTGGGTAGTGGGTCACCCGACACTCTTGAGGTCTACCCTCCAGCATAGACTGGGCAGTGGGTCACCCGACACTCTTAGGGTCTACCCTCCAGTAGAGACTGGGTAGTGGTTCACCCGACACTCTTAGGGTCTACCCTCCAGAAGAGACTGGGAAGTGGGTCACCCGACCTCTTAGGGTCTACCCTCCAGCAGAGACTCAGCAGTGGGTCACCCGACGACCTCTTAGGGTCTACCCTCTGGCAGGGCTGGGTAGTGGGTCGCCTGTCGTCTAGTTCCAGGTCTACCCTCCAGCAAGTCTGGGCAGTGGGTCACCTATTGACTTATTCCAGGTCTACCCTCCAGCGGAGCTGGGCAGTGGGTCACCTGATGATGTATTAGGGTCTACCCTCCAGCGGAGCTGGGTAGTGGGTCACCTGATGATGTATTAGGGTTTACCCTCCAGCAGGGATGGGCAGTGGGTCACCTTATATCTTGTTTGGGTTTACCCTCCAGTAGGTCTGGGTAGTGGGTCACCCGATATCGTATTATGAATTACCCTCCAGCAGGTCTAGGCAGTGGGACACCCGTTGACATTCCAGACTTAGTCCTTTCTACTAGGCTGGTCTGTGGCTTCCTCCGTGATTACCGGAGCAGGACCCTTGGTTGTACGAGACAATGATGAAACGACCTTGGCTTTGAGGTGTTCTCTCGACTGGGTGACAGAGTCAAGGTGTGGTTTGACTTTCCCCAGAACTCTCATGTACGAGGGGTGCTTTCCCCCACCGAGACGCGTCCTTGTGGCGTGACCTAAAACCGTGCAGGTGAGTCAGTGCCACCTAAAGCGAATAGTGTCGAGGTGCAGTGGTTTGATCCCCTTGACTTGTAGTTCGGGGCAGACGTTCGGAATGCTGGGCATCGATGGTGGTTACTTCTGGGACTGTTGGCGACTCACTTTCTTGGGCTGAGCTACGGTATGGAGATCCCCTTACGATCCTATTTGGGTTTCTTTACAGAGCATATATATGTATATTCCTCGTTCCAGTACCCTCTTCTTGGGATTGGTTACTCTCCCTATAGGAGAGGCGAAGACGTGCAGGGTATGCCATGTGCTTTCTGTGTCTAGCTTCTTGTGGTTGGATGAGTCTACTCTCCTACTATAGGTAGCAAAGACTCAACGGGAATTTCATCTTCTCACCATTTCCAGCTCCTTGTGTCTGGACGAGTCTACCTCCTTTCTCTTGCTGGGTTGAGCTGGACTCTTTACTGTTGTACTCATGACTGAACTCTCAGTTGTACTCTTTTAATTTCATGTTTGATCTACTTCTCACCCTTTGGTACCTCCTTTGTTGCTCCCTCGAGCCTTCCGGGGTATCCTACTGAGTATTTTTATACTCACCCATGCTTGGGCTTTGCCCGCACTTGGTGTGCCCTTGAAGACGACGGATAGGTTGGTCGTGACGTTAGAGGATCTTAGGAGCTGGGAGCTTGGACCGTGTGTGGTGGTCATTGTCGGGTTCCAGGTGTGGGACCCTCCCAGTTGTTTACTGTTGTTTTACCTGTTGTCGGGTTGTGGCACTTTTTGGTTGGGCGCATTTTTTTCCCCTTTTCTTTTCAGTTTACCTTCATCTTGCACTTTGTACTGTTTAGAGGTGGATGCACATCTGTGGTTTATATATATATAGTAGTTTCTCTTTTACTCTACTTGTCCTTTCTTTTACTCTGCACTTTTGCATTGAGTGTGTTGCGCGTGTGTGTACAGGTACTTAGGCAAAGGCCTCTTTGAGTTGTTGTGCCTTCGGCGCTGGTCGTCATCCCCTGGCCTATGGAGGCGGGCTTGGGGTAGTTGCGGCTCGAGCCCGGGTAGGGTCAGGTCGTTACACCTTTCATGTCATGTAATACTCAGGGTTCCATTTTCACTGAAAAGTGTGTCTCCTATTCATTTTATTTTATTTTTTCAACCCCAAAATATTAAACATTGAAAAAACTTCAAGAAAAATCATGAAACTATATTTCAAATCATGTAATCCAATTACACGATGTGTAATTTCCCTTTTTCCATCCTTTAGCAACTGAACTTCTCGAAACTCCCTCTGAGCCTCCTCCAAATACATTTAATGAAAAAAACCCACAATGTAATGGACCAAAAAGGCATGGAACATTACATCAGATACCTCACAAATGATTCTCTCCCTTGAGAATCCAAAACCAAGCCCAGAAGAAAAGGGGTCTGAAAAACCACCCAGTGAGATACCTCTCAAGGATCTCATCACACCTCAAATGATACTAGTGGCTAAACACACCAGACCAAATGACCACAACCACACTGCACAACATCACCATTGCAACCACAAGAATCTCCTCCATCACAACCACACTTCTACACAACCACTGCACAAATGTCTCAACCTATGCACAGCCCAAACCAACAACCGCTATGGCTGACTAACTGCACTGTCCTGAACACAAAAATTAGGGAATTCCATCTTCCATGTCAAGATACTCTCTTCTCTGGTTAGTGTTGAATCACCCACATGGGTTTAATCGCACCACAATTAATGCATCTCGATTAGTAATCAAGTCCTCCCCTTTCCACATGTCACATCTTCATCACACAGCACGCCAATCCTAAACCAAGGAAACAACTCATCTCATAAAACAAAAGGATCTAAAAATTACATTACAAAGAAAAGAAGAGAAAAAAAACTCAAAAAAATCTGAGTACTGGGCATGCATATACTCTTCTCGGTCCCAAGTACTCTCCTCCATGCCACCATGCCTCCATAACGCATGAACCAAATGGTCCACCCACACAAAACCTTCTCTCGATGATTCTGGATCTCCACTAGCCATTCCACAAACATTGCATAATTCTCAATATCTAACTCTCCATAGTTGATGACATGGGATTCATTGTGAAGATACTGATGAAGCTTAGAGAAATAAAATTCATCATGGATTTTATCCAACTGTGGTGGTAATGCCAACTGGTATTCCACCTTTCCAACTTACCCCAACACCTCAAAGGGTCCAACAAACCTAGGATAAAGCTTACTCCCTCTGCCAAACCTTTTCTTCCCACATTGAGGGGAAACATTCAAGAACACGTGGTCCCCAACCTCAAACTCCAAGGTCCTCCTTCTGTGATTGTCATACGACTTCTGCCAGTCCTAATCTGCTTTCATCTTCTCATGAATAAGATGAACCCTCTCTGTTGTTCTCTGCACTACCTTGGGACCAAGAACAGTGGTCTCCCAAACCTCTATCCAACACAACAGTGAACAACACAGTCTTCCATAAAAATATTCAAATGGATCCATGCCAATAGAAGAATGATAACTATTATTATAAGTAACCTCTACCAAGGGTAGGTGACACACCTAAGATCCACCAAATTCCAAGACACATTCTCACAACATATCCTCCAATGTATGGATAGAATATTATGTATTCCCATCTGTCTGAGGGTGGAAAGTAGTATTGAGGTGTAATTGGATGCCAAAATCATGTTTCAATCCCCTCTAGAATTTTAAGGTGAAATGTGTGTCCCGATCTGAGACAATGGATCTCAAAAATCCATGTATCCACACCACCTCATCCACATACCTCTTGTCCAAGGCATCCACTACACCCGACTCCTTGATCACTAAGAAGTGATCTGATTTCTTCATCCAATACACTATCACCCAGATAGTATCGTAACCTCCTTGAGATTTTGGTAACCCTATGATGAAATCCATCGATATGTCATCCCACTTACACTCAGAAACATCCAAGGGTTGCAACAAACCACTGGGAACATGGTACTCAGACTTTACCTACTAGAAGACCAAGTACTTTTCCACAAACTCTTCCACTTCCCACTTCATCCCAGGATACCAAAATTGTGTCCTCAAGCCACATTACATCTTTAAAATTTTTGGGTGTACCGCTAAAGGTGAGCTATTAAACTCATGAAGGACTCCCTCGTGCATTTCCAATGAAACAAACAACTTCTCATGGAACAACATCTGGTTTCAACCATCCTATGACCATCCCTTTGGAGCATCACCATGGCCAACACAATCACACAACATCTTTTCCTCTGAGTCTCCCCACTGAAACTCTTCCACATGTTGCATCAAAGAAGACTACATTTTCATATGAAATAAGAATACACTACTATTTTCCACTCCTATATCCAAGTGAAAGGCTTCAAACTCCTCCATCGCTCTCCAAGCATCTGTAGATTCATGAAAAACCTCCTTCTGTGACTTTATACTCAAATCATCAGCCATGACATTCCCCTTTCCTGAGCTGTAGGAGATCTCAAAATTGTAGTCCTGAAGAAACTTCATCCACCTCCACTATCTCAAGTTCATATCTTGATGGGAAAAGATATACCTCAAACTTTTGTGATTCATGAAGACCACAAAGCACCCCCCCCAGTGAGGTAATGTCGCCACAACTTTAGCGCAAACAAGACTACTTCTAGTTCCAGATCGTGGGTGGCATAGTTACGCTCATGGGGACATAACTTCCTAGACCCATAAGATATCACTTATCACTATTTCATCAAGATTTATCCCAAGTCCAGACAGGAAGTGTCACAAAATGCCTCAAACATCACCCCTTCCCCAGGAAACTGAAGTACTACAACACTAATAAACCTCCTCTTTAGATAACTAAATGATGCCCAAAAATTCTCAATCCACAAAAAAATATTATTCCTTATTTTTCAAAGATATCAATGGGGCTAAAACTCGAGAGAAATCGAGTACAAACCTCTGATAGTATCCCACATGACCAAGAAAACGGTGAACTTATACCACATTCTTGGGTGATGTCCATGAAACAACTAATTCCAACTTCTAAGGGTCTACATATACACCCTACTGAGACACCACATTCCTTAAGAAATTCACTTCCCATGTCCATAACTTATACTTGGAAAACTTTTTGTAGAGCTGGTGGCATCAAAGAACCTGTAAGATAGCTCTGAGATGCTTGGTATGTCCCTCCTCTAACTTTGAGTAGACTTAAATGTCATCGATGAATATGATGATGGACCAGTCTGGGAACTCACAAAAAAACAGAGTTCATGAGTCCTATAAACACATCTGGTGAGTTTTTCACACCAAAAAACATGACTACAAACTTGAAGTGCCCATACCTACATCTGAAAGTAGTATTCGGGACATATCTCTCCTTCACCCTCAACTGGTGATATCCAGACCATAGATCAATCTTATAAAACCAAATTTCTACTCTTAGTTGGTCTAAAATATTTTATATCCTCAGAAGAGGGTAATGGTTCTTGATTGTTACTTGATTCAACCTCTAGTAGTCTATCCGCAGCCTCAAACTATCATTCGTCTTTTTAGCGAACACTGAAGCACACCATGGTGACACGGTGGGCTGGATAAAACCCTTCTTCATCAGATCATATATCTTAATCCTTAACTACTATATCTAATAAGGATCCATCAAAATCGAAGAAGCACCAGGCTACAAGTCTATCCCAAACTAAACATCATGTCGAGGGGGTAACATCACAAACTCATTGGGGAAAAATCTATAAACTCATCAAAAACTCTGGGAACCTCTGAAATTTTATCATCCATTGATTCTATAGATTTATCATCCAATAAAGAAAGAAGGGGCACCACATGCTGACTTCCCATATAATAACTCTGCTCTCCCATGAAAACTGAATGTTGGCCATCCACGTCTAAAAACACGACTCTCCTCTAGAAACATTCAATAATGTAATGCACGGAATAAAATTAGTCCATGCTGAGAATGATATAGTGTGGTTGTATCTGTATTAAGAATATATCTCTATAGTACTGATGAGGTCCCATCATCAGTCTACATCCCCAGCACACATCAAACAAGTTGTTCTGGCCTCTGACAAGCATACTCAACACCAGGGGAATGGGAATCCTTTATACATCTAGTCCTAGAGCATGGGCTAGAGTGGGTGAAATAAAGGAGTGTGAAGCTCCTGAATCAAACAAAACACAAGCAAGGGTACTGAACAAATTGATCGTACCTCTGACGACATTGGGCCCTCCTAGAACTACTGCCTCTTCCGTGTGAAACTGACCACACCCGACTCCTCTACCTCTCCACTGATGACTGCCTCCATGACTGTAACACCCCGAGATTTTATGAAAAATATTCTTTTTAATTTCATTAATGTCTTGTGTTGTATGCTACACCAAAAGGAGTTTGCACAACACGCATCCTTGACTTGCCTTGCATTACATGCAATCGCGACCTTCCTCAATAGCGTGTGTAGTACGCAATACCGAGTTTCACTAAACAACGATATGCTATTAAAATATTATTAAAACTAGCCATTATGAATAGTAATAACCACTTTTTGAAATTTTGTAAATTTTATTTTTCAAAATGGAATTCATTTTTGGATTTGGAATATCAAAATTAGCTTAGGGTGAAATTTTGGTGATTTTCGGATAACTTTCATATTTTGATGAATAGTAAAAAATACTAAATTTTAATTAAAAAAAACTTTTTCAATCGAAACAATTAATAGTGATAAATTATTAATTTGAGTGGTTTTAAAGTATATTTAGAATATATTTTTACAATTTAATACAATGTTGGTCATTGGATGTAATTTCACATTTAAACCAGTTATAAACAAGTGTCAATCTTTTGATAGTTATTATCTCTTAAAAACACGCTATTTGTTTTGACGACGAGAATTAATTTTTAAATTAGTTAATGCAACTGATATGTTTTGAATTTGGTAAAATAGACATCATTTTTGAGTTCATAGTATCAAATATAGCTTAGGCCTAATTTTTGGTATTTGTCTGAAAAATTTCAATTTTTGATGAATAGTGAAACCACTAAGTGGTAGTTAAAAAAAACTGAATTGTTCATAAAACTTAATTTTACCGCTTCTGTGAGTGGAATTTCAAAAATCCGAGAGACATGGTTGATGTCAGTAAGTAAAATGTGGTTCAATGAGATGCAAATAATTTTTTGGTGAATAGTAACTTTTTACTTTCTTTTACCACGGTTAAAAGTAAATAGGGTAATTAAGGGTAGAAATGATATTATTATTACCCTAAAACATATCCTAATTCTATTGGACAAGTGTAATTCGACCAAAAACAAACTTAGGAATAAAATATGACCATTTAGGCCCACTTGGATTAGATTAGGACATTTATTATTAATTTATTTAAAGAAGGGTTAAAATAGTTAAAATCAAAGTTTAATAAGTAAAAAAAATTTAATATGGGGTTATACATAAGATAAATTAAACTATAAATATTCATTAGAAATATAAAAAGATTTCCTACATAATGGTATTTTATTTGTAATTTTTAGACATTAAATAATTTAATTTATTTATGACACAATGATGATGCAGTAATTATCTTATTAATGAAATATTGACATAATTGATGTTATAAACACCAAAATAAATGTAATTTGAGACTTTTTATGAATCCCACTAATTTTCTAGGTTAATATGACATGTTAGTATTGATTTAATTAACTTGGTTAGAACTAATAATTCTGTTATGATTTTCACAAAAATCAATTACTAAATTGTGTCAAAATTGACATAAAATAGTTTTTAAAACAAATATTATATTGGTAATTGTTATTTTATTCCTAAAAATCTAAGGTTCTGCCAAGTGACTGAGATAAGGTTATATATATTAATAATTAACAACTTGGGGTTCGTTTGGCTTGTTATAGTAAGTTTATTAACCTTATAGTATAAGAACACAAGAAGACATGGTAAAAGTAAAATTATTTAACTTAATGTTAAATCTAAATGATAAGGTTAAAATAGGAACCTAAACTTGTCTAAATTCTATTAGATTAGAGGATTTCGACCAATCCCCACCTTATCTTAGAAATATATCAATTTGGAGCTATTTAAATCTAACTTGACTTTATAATAAAATAATAGTTTTAGTTATTCCAAAGGTGCCCCTCTCCTCCCTTATAAAAGGACACCTCCTCCCTCTCTTCCTCACACAACTTTGAGCCTTCAAGCTCAGCCAACCCCTGACAAATTATCTTCTCCACTTACCTAGAAACATCCTAGAGGTTCTGGTCTTCCTCAAAGACCAATTTTAGTGCCCTAAGAGGAGGTCTCAAAGAGGCGCTTCAAAGAAGAGGTAATTTCCGTTACCTATTCTTTCACCTTTATTTCTTCTTCCACTTATTCTTAATAGGTTGTTTCATTATGAAGTAATAACATCAGTATCACTCATATACTGATATTTTATTATAAGTATGAAACAACCCTATTTCACCATCTATCCATCCTACGGAAAACGAAATCACCGCGCGTGCGTACGTACGGAATACCGTCTCCACGCCGTGGTGTAATCTATTTTCCACCACCACCTTACATGGATGGGTATAATGGTGTAAAGAATAACTATACATAGTTATTATAACATCATATTGATTCTGATATATTGTATCATCCACTCCAATTCAATTCAATAATTATGGAAATGATATCATCGCTCGTGCGTACGTACGGACTACCGTCTCCACAACGCGATGAGATTCATTCTCCATGTTAACCATTTAAGAATGATTATAAAGTATATATAAGCAATAATAATGAAATATATGACATTATAAAGCTACTGGACTTATCTGTATATATATGTATGTCATCTACTTAATTCCATTCAATTCAATAACGAAAAGAAAACAGCGTTCATGCGTACGTACGGCCTACCGTCTCCATCAACGGTGTATTTCTTTCCATTTAGCGATCCATTATATATATATGTATATTCTGAATATATATTATATATAAATCATGTTTTATATTCTATAATTAAGTAATAATGATCTAAGTAATCATATGAATAATTACAAGTTAAAAGACGAACGACAAATGAGACGATTTTACCCAAAACGCTACTTTAACATGAATTTACAAAAGAACGGGTAATATAAAGTCATAAGTGAACCATATATGATATAATAACAATGAATATTATTCTGTAATAAGTCAATGACATTATTTAAATCATTATACAGGAGGTTCGGACACTTACGAAGCAAATCGGATCTAAGGTAAGGGAATTATCACAATCTCATTTTTATCCGAGATTGTTTATACTTTGGCATTTACCGGGGTGTATTTTATCATCCACATCCATGTTTCCTCAATATGTAATATTTATATCCTTCTACAATAGTTTATATCCAATTTTACCTTTCGGTGAGTTTTTAGTAAAAGATAGGAAAGGAATCTTTTGTCGTTTTCCGTACGAGGTACTTTTTGACTTTTCCGACAAAAGTACGAGAAGAATGTTTTTTTAACTTATATGGTATGAATGGATTTTTAAAACATTATTTCTAAGAAGCTTCCTTTACAAGTTTTCAAGTTTATTTTTAGTCAACTTCTTTTAGTTTATAATTTTATGACATATTAAGAAAGGAAAAGTGTTTTTGAAGTAGAAAGGATATTTTCCTCAAGAATGGAGTTCATGTGTTTTATCAAAATTATTTTCCATATAATATAATATAGGGTTCTGTTTCTATCCCTATTATTACATGGATTTGATTATGTTATGATGGAAATATTTTTATGAATTCCTTTATCTTATATGAATTGTTTTATGATGTCATGTTGTTTAAGAATCCCATTTTTACTACATGGGTTATGCAATGATGTATGATTTATGATTTTGTGGCACACATAAGAATGGTATCATTATGAGATGGGTGGGACCTATATCTCCCTCCAATTCATTGGGTAAAGATTTTATATCTCATGAGATAGACATGGCTGGAATGGTAGGTTATACCAGTTTAGTGAAACAGGACTGAAACGAGGGTGACTCGGTTCAGAAAGGGACTTTGTCCACTAAGATAGTCTTGGAAATGAGTCTTGACTAACAAGAAATGATTCTCTATGATTATGTGTGTATGCCACAAAGTTTAATGTTTTATGTTATGATTATTGTGATTACATTTCACTGCCATGAGTTATCCCAGGTTATGGAATTATGATCTCTTTTACAGGTTAAGATTTCCAAAAGTTATGTGCTTATGTATATGATGTAATTGATATTTCTTTTGTTTACCCTTACTGAGCATTTGAGCTCACCCTTTTATGTTTTCTTTTCCCCGGGATATAAATAAAGGTTTTAGGTATAAAAAAGATCTTTATGGGAGATGTTGAAGATCTTTCACCAGGATTAGAAGATTATATTCCGAGTTTCCAAAGACACTAAACTATTACGATCCTTGTGTGTGTGTTTTTGTTATGTACTAAGTATTCTGCAAATGTAATGTAATGTACATGTACGTCAAGCTTCGGGTCTCTACAGTTGGTATCAGAGGAAAGGTTTAGTCAACCTTTGGAAACTAGGATGCGAAAGCGTTAGTGAGATCCCTAGAGATATTTCTAAGGTATGTCTAGGGATGTCCCTAAGGATAAGTATACATATAAGATACAGTCCTAGAACTACGGTAACGATCATAGAATTTAACCAAAGAAGTTAGATATTGAGGATACTCCCCCTTTATAAAGTTGTTTTCCCTAGCATGATTTTTTCCTCTCACACTATTCTTTTTGGGTTTTAGACGATGGCTGGAACCCGAAGGAATCGTGTTGATCAATGCAATGGACAATGCAATGATTGTCCTCCTGGACAAACAAATGTTATGGGAGATGGAGTGAAAAATCTTATTGCTATACTTACACAAGCTATGAATCATTCTGGACTTCCAAATGAGCAGAGAAGGGAACGATATTCTATTGAGTCCTTCATGAGGCAATGTCCACCTTCTTTCAGTGGGACTTCTGATCCACTTGTTGCTGAACAATAGATCAGTACCACTGAAAGGATATTTTCAGTTCTTCAATGTTCTGAGCATGATAAATTCATCTTAGCAGTATATCGTTTGGAAGATGAATCTGATCAATGGTGGAATCTTATCAAGAATACGAGGCCAAGAGATGAAATTGATTCCATGGAATGGGACGAGTTCAAGAACTTGTTTTTCAGTAAGTACTTCCCTCGTATTCTTCGAACAAAGATGGAAAAGGAGTTTCTTGAGCTAAAGCAGAAGGATGATGAATCTGTTGGTATATACGAAGCGAATTTTACAAGACTTGCAAGGTATGCATCAGGCATTATCATCCAACCTGAAAGTAAAGTTGATCGATTTTTCAGTGGCTTAAAACCAAGTCTTCGAAGGGCATTAGCTATAAGAGACTTCAGTAGCTATGAAGAAATTGTGTGTTGTGCTATCAAGGTAGAAATGGAAGTTGGTGTTACATATCCATCTCATGGTTTTGACAAGAAACGAAAGATGGAGTTCAAGGAGAAATCTCAGAATAATGGTGAAAAGAAGATGAATGTTTCCTTATGCACAAAGTGTGGAAAGAAGCATGGTGGAGATTGTCTTAAAGGGACTAGAAAATGTTTTAAGTGTGGAAAATAAGGTCATCAAGCAGTTGAGTGTCGAAGTAATGGAAAAAGGGTTTCTAATGATGTGAATAAAGCAAACACTGCAGAGAACGCACCACCAACACTTCAATGCTTCAAGTGCAAGGAAATAGGGCATTATGCTAATAAATGCCCTAATCCAAGGGTTAGTGATGATCAACATGAGCAACTACTTAAGGCAAAGGACAAAGGTAAGTCACATGCGATCACTATTGGCGATGTTGAATATGACAACGATGTGGTGGAATGATTAAGTGTTTATGTAATGGGATTCCAAAATAGTGTTGTATATAGTATCGTGGAATATTGGAATATTTATGTATTGGTCTATTGTGGTTTTCAATAATTTTATGGTACCAATAACCATGGAAAGTGATTGAGATATTTTTGGAAAAAGAATGATATGCGCATAATGAAGGGAAATGAGAAAATGAAATATTTGACAGTATTCATGAGCTCATGATTGATATAAGGACTAAGTGATGTCATGGTTTGAGTATATAGAATTTTGAGGATTTTGGTATGTGGAAAGTGTTAACTTTTAACTGCATTCATGTTTTCACTAAGGTTCAATGGGTATTCATTCTTCAAGAGAATACATGATTAAGGTATTCACATGTTTGTAATTTGACCAACAATATATATCTTATGATATATGGGGGATAAATGATGGCATTCACGTGATTGTTCTGTAACATTTCAAGTAATCATTTTCTTTATACTATAAGCTTGGACCGAAGTATTTTAGATAAGCCTAAAGATTAGAATGGATTATGTTGGACATAAGTTAGGATAAAACGTTTTTCGATATTATTGATGGGATGTTATAGTAATATAGCTTTAGAAAAAGGACAACCTGCAGGATGGGCGATAGCCCATCGCGTCGGACAAGGCTGTGGGAATCGAACCCAAAACCGAAGTGCGACTGGCCTTTATCGCCTACCACTGGCCTACAGGAAGTCCCTGTTTAGTAGAAACTAGTTTTATTATATTAAGCAGTATGATATATGAAGTATAAGTCCATTTTAGGCACCATATATGATTAATCTCACTATAGAATGACTTATGTATATTTAATAACTTTTGCTAACCTTTTGTTTGAGACAGATGGAATGACCCGTCATTCTATCACATGATCTACTAACACTTCACGAATAACAAATTCAACTTCATTTATTTAAGAGATGAAGTGGAAATTGTTAAAGGCACGAACAACAGTGAGATTGTACCAAAATAAAGTAAGTATTTATTCTAATTCAAATTCTTCAACTTTAGAGAAGTGATCTTGAAAACCAAAAATGTTGTCCTAGTGCTCTTATATCAGATTAATCAGATGGTACCTTAGATCGTCACAAATTTATGGATTTGTGATTGTTGGCTTTTCCATAGCCATGTTCTCTACCACTCTCCATCAGAACATGATGGTTAGATTTTTCTTCCATATCCATATTTTCACCTATGTGGAAACCCAGTGATTAGTTTATTTGGGTAACCGTTACGTTTCATACTTTCATTTTTAAAGATTGTTTTTGGTATTCCTTTTTACGATGTGGGTTTCTATTAAAGAAACTTTCGAATAGTAAACCATTTATAACCCCGACGAATTTCGAGGGCGAAATTCATTTTAAGGGGGGTAGAATGTAACACCCCAAGATTTTATGAAAAATATTTTTTTTAATTTCATTAATGTCTTGTGTTGTATGCTACACCAAAAGGAGCTTGCACAACACGCATCCTTGACTTGCCTTGCATTACACGCAATCGCGACCTTCATCAATAGCGTGTGTAGTACGCAATACCGAGTTTCACTAAACAGCGATATGCTATTAAAATATTATTAAAACTAGCCGTTATGAATAGTAATAACCACTTTTTGAAATTTTGTAAATTTTATTTTTCAAAATGGAATTCATTTTTGGATTCGAAATATCGAAATTATCTTAGGGTGAAATTTTGGTGATTTTTGGATAACTTTCATATTTTGATGAATAGTGAAAATTACTAAATTTTAATTAAAAACAGCTTTTTCAATCGAAATAATTAATAGTGATAAATTATTAATTTGAGTGGTTTTAAAGTATATTTAGAATATATTTTTACAATTTAATACAATGTTGGTCATTGGATGTAATTTCACATTTAAATCAGTTATAAACAAGTGTCAATCTTTTGATAGTTATTATCTCTTAAAAACACGCTATTTGTTTTGACGACAGGAATTAATTTTTAAAATATTTAATGCAACTGATATGTTTTGAATTTGGTAAAATAGACATCATTTTTGAGTTCATAATATCAAATATATCTTAGGCCTAATTTTTGGTATTTGTCTGAAAACTTTCAATTTTTGATGAATAGTGAAACCACTAAGTGGTAGTTAAAAAAAAACTGAATTGTTCATAAAACTTAATTTTACCACTTCTGTGAGTGGAATTTCAAAAATCCGAGAGACACGGTTGATGTCAGTAAGTAAAATGTGGTTCAATGAGATGAAAATAATTTTTTGGTGAATAGTAACTTTTTACTTTTTTTTACCACGGTTAAAAGTAAATAGGGTAATTAAGGGTAGAAATGATATTATTATTACCCTAACACATGTCCTAATTCTATTGGACAAGTCTAATTCGACCAAAAACAAACTTAGGAATAAAATATGACCATTTAGGCCCACTTGGATTAGATTAGGACATTTATTATTAATTTATTTAAAGAAGGGTTAAAATAGTTAAAATCAAAGTTTAATAAGTAAAAAAACTTTAATATGGGGTTATACATAAGATAAATTTGACTATAAATATTCATTAGAAAGCTAAAAAGTTTTCCTACATAATGGTATTTTATTTTTAATTTTTAGACATTAAATAATTTAATTTATTTATGACACAATGATGATGCAGTAATTATCTTATTAATGAAATATTGACATAATTGATGTTATAAACACCAAAATAAATGTAATTTGAGACTTTTTATGAATCCCACTAATTTTCTAGGTTAATATGACATGTTAGTATTTATTTAATTAACTTGGTTAGAACTAATAATTCTGTTATGATTTTCACAAAAATCAATTACTAAATAGTGTCAAAATTGACATAAAATAGTTTTTAAAACAAATATTATATTGGTAATTGTTATTTTATTCCTAAAAATATAAGGTTCGGACAAGTGACTTAGATAAGGTTATATATATTAATAATTAACAACTTGGGGTTCGTTTGGCTTGTTATAGTAAGTTTATTAACCTTATAGTATAAGAACACAAGAAGACATGGTAAAAGTAAAATTATTTAACTTAATGTTAAATCTAAATGATAAGGTTAAAATAGGAACCTAAACTTGTCTAAATTCTATTGGATGAGAGGATTTCGACCCATACCCACCTTAGCTTTGAAATATATCAATTTGGAGCTATTTAAAACCGAACTTTACTTTATAATAAAATAATAGTTTTAGTTATTTCAAAGGTGCCCCTCTCCTCCCTTATAAAAGGACACCTCCTCCCTCTCTTCCTCACACAACTTTGAGCCTTCAAGCTCGGACAAACCCTACCAAATTCTCTTCTCCACTTCTCTAGAAACATCCTAGAGGTTCTGGTCTTCCTCAAAGACCAATTTTAGTGCCCTAAGAGGAGGTCTCAAAGAGGCGCTTCAAAGAAGAGGTAATTTCCGTTACCAATTCTTTCACCTTTATTTCTTCTTCCACTTCTTCTTCTTAGGTTGTTTCATTATGAAGTAATAACATCAGTATCGCTCATAGACTTATATGTTATTATAAGTATGAAACAACCTTATTTCACCATTTATCCATCCTACGGAAAACGAAATCACCGCGCGTGCATACGTACGGAATACCGTCTCCACGCCGTGGTGTAATCTATTTTCCACCACCACCTTACATGGATGGGTATAATGGTGTAAAGAATAACTATACATAGTTATTAGAACATCATATTGATTCTGATATATTGTATCATCCACTCCAATTCAATTCAATAATTATGGAAATGATATCATCGCTCGTGCGTACGTACGGACTACCGTCTCCACGACGCGATGAGATTCATTCTCCATGTTAACCATTTAAGAATGATTATAAAGTATATATAATCAATAATAATGAAATATATGACATTATAAAGCTACTGGACTTATGTGTATATATATGTATGTAATCTACTTAATTCCATTCAATTCAATAACGAAAAGAAAACAGCGTTCATGCGTACGTACGGCCTACCGTCTCCATGAACGGTGTATTTCTTTCCATTTAGCGATCCATTATATATATGTATATTCTGAATATATATTATATATAAATCATTTTTTATATTCTATAATTAATTAATAATGATCTAAGTAATCATATGAATAATTACAAGTTAAAACACGAACGACAAATGAGACGATTTTACCCAAAACGCTACTTTAACATGAATTTACAAAAGAACGGGTAATATAAAGTCATAAGTGAACCATATATGATATAATAAAAATGAATATGATTCTGTAATAAGTCAATGACATTATTTAAATCATTATACAGGAGGTTCGGACACTTACAAAGCAAATCGGACCTAAGGTAAAGGAATTATCACAATCTCATTTTTATCCGAGATTGTTTATACTTTGGCATTTACTGGGGTGTATTTTATCATCCACATACATGTTTCCTCAATATGTAATATTTATATCCTTCTACAATAGTTTATATCCAATTTTACCTTTCGGTGAGTTTTTAGTAAAAGATATGAAAGGAATCTTTTGTCGTTTTCCGTATGAGGTACTTTTTGACTTTTCCAACAAAAGTACGAGAAGAATGTTTTTTTTAACTTATACGGAATGAATGGATTTTTAAAACATTATTTCTAAGAAGATTCCTTTACAAGTTTTCAAGTTTATTTTTAGTCAACTTCTTTTAGTTTATAATTGTATGACATATTAAGAAAGGAAAAGTGTTTTTGAAGTAGAAAGGATATTTTCCTCAAGAATGGAGTTCATGTGTTTTATCAAAATTATTTTCCATATAAGATAATATAGGGTTCTGTTTCTATCCCTATTATTACATGGATTTGATTATGTTATGATGGAAATATTTTTATGAATTCCTTTATCTTATATGAATTGTTTTATGATGTCATGTTGTTTAAGAATCCCATTTTTACTACATGGGTTATGCAATGATGTATGATTTATGATTTTGTGGCACACATAAGAATGGTATCATTATGAGATGGGTGGGACATATATCTCCCTCCAATTCATTGGGTAAAGATTTTATATCTCATGAGATAGACATGGCTGGAATGGTAGGTTATACCGGTTCAGTGAAACAGGATTGAAACGAGGGTGACTCGGTTCAGAAAGGGACTTTGTCCACTAAGATAGTCTTGACAATGAGTCTTGACTAACAAGAAATGATTCTATATGATTATGTGTGTATGCCACAAAGTTTAATGTTTTAATTTATGATTATTGTGATTACATTTCACTGCCATGAGTTATCCCAGGTTATTAAATTATGATCTCTTTTACAGGTTAAGATTTCCAAAAGTTATGTGCTTATGTATATGATGTGATTGATATTTATTTTGTTTACCCTTACTGAGCATTTGAGATCACCCTTTTATGTTTTCTTTTCCCCAGGATATAAAGAAAGGTTTTAGGTATAAAAAAAAGAAGATCTTTATGGGAGATGTTCAAGATCTTTCACCAGGATTAGAAGATTATATTCCGAGTTTCCAAAGACACTAAACTATTACGATCCTTGTGTGTGTGTTTTTGTTATGTAATAAGTATTCCGCAAATGTAATGTAATGTACATATACGTCAAGATTCAGGTCTCTACAATGACTATGCCCGGGTCAAGTCCTGTGAACATGAGGAACATCCTGTGGTTGGTCTCTACCTACTCCATCTCCCCTCGGTGGAGTAAAAGCCTATTGTTCCTACTGCTGAAGCTGTCTCATCGGTAACTACTACTGAGGCTGACATTGAGCCTATCCACCACCACCAAAATGATCTTGAATAGATATTGGAAACTGTTTTTGAATATGGATAAGAATTATATAGAAGAAACACCTCATCCTCAAGCCCATAGGAAAAGCATGAGAACCACTGGAATTAGAAGGCCGAAAAGGTAGCTGTTGAGGTCGACTCCCTACTAGTCAAAACCTCGAAGGTCCTAGTGCCTGAGACCTATCATTGGAAACCCTACCTATCAAAGAACTCTGCTGGATCCCCTCTCATGGTAGACCTCCTCATGATTGCATCCTATTTATAACATCTATCTTCTTCTGAACTTCTAAGTATGTTGGCAACATGAAAGGAGAAACTGCATACTAGATCGAAGGATGTAGCGCCTCCTCAAGACATCTCGCATGAGACTCCTCATCCAAAAAGAGATCTAGAGAAAAAAGAAGGTCCTTGAACTTGATCCCAAGCTCCCACACTGACATACTCCCCTACTAAAGGGAGAGTACCTCCTGCCTCTTCTCAACCTTCATGGTCGATGAAAGGAAATCCACTCGAAAATCCTTCTCAAAGTCGACCCACAAAATGTCTACCTCTTTCCTCTACCCTAGGTACAACATCCACTACTAACACACAACACCCTGCATCTGACTAACTACCAAAGGAACCCAGTACTCCTTCAAGGCCCAGATCAAACTAAAGGTGATATCAAGCTCCTTGAGCTAGCTTTATATCTTCATGTCGGAAACACTACCCTCGTACTTTCCCAAAGCCTTCCATCGGAAAGAACACAACATCCTCTACCACTAGTCATCCTCCTCAACTGGATTAACCCTCCATTGATCAACCGAGTTAGCCTGTTGAACCTCAACTTCTTGAGCCACACACAGACGACAACTGAGGGCCATAGTTGAAATGAAAACAAGGATTTCCTAAGCTTGAGTAGTATGGAATTTTATTAAAACTTATATTAAATCATTTTACTCATTTTATCCATTTTAACTTTCCCAAAACAACCCAATTCAAGCAATAACACAAGTTATTATGATGCATGTACCTTTCCTAGGTCTCTACCCTACAAGTAGGTCCATCTTACTTGGCCGCTCAATAAGCTCAGAGTCTGTGCATTGGATAATGGGGGGACCCTAAAATCCCATGTCCTAACTGGTCTCCCTGGCCTATGTCACACACCAAGGTCAATTGGAACCATTATCATACCATCCCATACAATCCTCACTGTAGCTAACTCCAAACTCCATCCTATATCTCAATCATCCACTCTGATACCATTCTGTCATGACCCCTTCATCCAAAGACACCCCTCATGGAATGGAAATGGAGAAAGGGAGATAATGACCCCTGAGTCCTACCTCCAGTAGGCCTCGGGTCAGAGACTAGCACCAAAGGTATACATATCACACAATATGGAATGCATTACCCTTTTTAGTGAAAAACGATCGGGAGATATGATTTATCATCTACAAAACAACTCCAAGAAATAAACAAAAGATATCCAAAAACCACCCCACATGCATATATAAAATAGAACTATTACAAATACAATAAAACTCCAAAGTAAAGTACCCAAAAGAAAGCTAAAGCAACGACACAGCAATTGTCAATATCTAACCTAGTATGGTCTATAATGGTCCGCAAAATCCTCTTGGAAACCTGAAACAAGTTTATATATGTATGGTGAGTATACAAGTATACTCAGTAGAAAAACCAAAGTCTCTCATGCACATGTGAAAGAAGCATACTAATGCCCCTGTGAGAAAACAGAAGAACCAAATATCACCTAGTAGGTATACTAACCTTCCCAACCTCACTAAGGTATGCTCACCAAATAATGTGAGTCAAGTAGTGTAATATAATGAACATCGATAATAGGGTACCCTGCACCACATCCCACTGATTAGACACTCTTGGATAATGGAAAACATCCTCGCGCTCCCATATCTTCTGAAAGTACCACATCACAACCTTCCCAGACACACTTAGTCCTCAAAAACCACACCACATCCCACCCATAGACACCTGGGCTACAAACCACATCACATACCACCCACAAACACCTGGGCCACAAACCACATCACATCCCATCTACAGACACCTTGGCCACAAATCATATAACATCCCGCTCGCAGACACCTGGTTCACAACCCACATCTCATCCCGAAGACACCTGGGAAAGCACAAATCGCCTACACACATCTAGGCCTCACAAACCACAACCTACATGAAGAATCTTATGTTATCACCACCTGGAAGAGGGAGCAGGGAAGAGTGGGTGGCCATCCATCCATCCTCCCACCTGGATGTCTGGGAAATAATCCATCCCCCATGATGATGGGGGTGTTTGGTGCATAATTATCAACTAGGGTGGGGTGTGTATAGAAATCATAAGGAAAATACAAGTATATGCATATATGATACCAACCACTCATTCCCAACCTATGGTTTCTAAATAGACAACCAACTCACAACACTGTCAACTTCACTGCTACCTTTAAATGCACAACACCACACAACAAGCCACAAAACCCATTCACATTCCCAACCAATTTAATTAACCATTTCCATCTTTTTAGACAAACCAACCCAAGCCATTCCAGGCTTCATTAATCCATTATTTATTTATTCCATCACCACTTGGTAAACTACCAAGAACTGCACACAAAAAACAACACAGTTTTAAAAAGGTGAAGAGCCCTGATAAATGAAGGTGACTTCACATTAAAGACACGTCGTTCCATGACCTCCACATTTAATACCCATTCATGTTATAACATATATCAATCTCTAGATATAGGGTGAAGCTTTTTTCACGTTACTCATAGAGAAACTATGAGAAAATTACCCATACCAATCATTATTGTCCTTCTTTAAACTCGTCCATCTCAGGTCATGTACCAATAGAACCAATCCCCAACTAACAACCCCATTTGATAAGGCATTACCGCACAACCAGTTTTTTATCCTTGTTGCACAACACTTCTCATCAATCTATAATCAATCAATCTCTCAACCTGAGATTCCATTACACCACCCAAGCCATCCCACAACACACGCTTGTGCACACAACCAAACTACAGCACCAACCATAACGGACTCGCACACACATCACATTACCACACACACCAAGGAAAAGCACAAACCCAAATTTAATAAGGCAACCCTTATTTAATTCCACTTTTTAATTTAGGGGTTATCACAGAAACTATATGATCCTGGGGAATCCATTCATTAGCTAAATATACGTGATTAGTCCATTTTCATATATAAGTTTCCAAACAAATTAAAACAAAATGCATTCCATAATCTATTTAGTGTGCAAACAAAGCCACCAATAGGCACAATTTTCAGCAAGGCATCAGGCTTGAACAATCACAAGATCACAAACAATATCAAGGTTGTAAAAGCATACGAACAACCCCATTTTCCCCGCGATTTCAAATAATCGATTATTTATCTTCAATTAGGCGAACGAAACCACGATTCAAAGGTAAATAGAAGTAAAACCCCTCTTGAATGATGCACAACAAGGAGAAATAAAGGAAATAATACTTCAAGGAAGCTTTCCAATTGTTGTACACCCCAGGACAAGGAAGAACGCTCATGAACCACAACCGCACCATGAAAACGGTGGATCAACCTAAACTGCACCAAGGATTCGTCAAAGCGCAACTCAACACATCTCCAAACCAAAGAAACACCACCACATAAAATCCTCAAGATAATAATGGAATAAAATGAATTATAAAGAGAAGAGAACTCACCCAGATCAACCACAGATCGCCAACGAACATCCACCGGGATCCACAGATCGAAGAGGGGGGGAAGAGCTCGAAGAACACTTTGAGGCACCTAGGATTTTCCCAAAATTATAGGAAAAAGGAAAACATGGCTAAATAAATTAGGTTTCTTCCAAAAAATAATTTTAAAACTGCACCTGATCTTGGTATTACATGACGTGTAATACCCTTTCATGTTGTGTAATACCTAGGGTTCGGTTTTCACCAAAAAACATGTTGCCTCTTCATTTATTTTATTTTTAAAACCCTGAAATATTACACATAGTGAAACCTTTAATACAAACTATGAAACGGGATTTAACATCGTGTAATACAGTTCCATGAAGTGCAATCACCCTTCTTCCAGACTTTAGAAACCAAACTTCTCCAAACTCCCTCTGATCCTCCTTTGAACAATTCCAACAACCAAAACGTGCAAAGTAACAGACCAGGAATGCATGGACCTTACACTAGGGGTGTTTGAGTTATCTCCCCCTCACAATCACTTATGTTCTCCCCAGTGGATGAAATTTGTCCTATTTACACTACTAGAAACAGGAATTATACCAATGGTTCTATACCAATGTTTTTACCAAATTGTTGGTATAGGTACCATAAAATGAACCTATACCAACGGTTTTGAAAAACTTTTGGTATATGTATGCCCCTATACCAACAGTTTTTCAAAACCATTGGTATAGGTCCCAAAAATCTTAGTACCTATACAAACGGTTCTAAAAACCATTGGTATAGGTAACCAGATTTTTTATGAATTCTTTTGTCAAATATCATCAAATAAATCAATATATATATATTATTTATTTATATATATATATATATATACAATTATATTCACAAATATAATTGTAGCATAGTGGTCATGTCTTTGATATATAAGCGGGAGGTTGTGGGTTCAAATCTCGGCTGCATCTTTTATTTTACATTACATAACCCAATGGTTTTCCAAACCGTTGGTAGAGACCTATACTAACTGTTTTCCCAAAATTGTTGGTATAGGTATATACTGACAGCAAATCAACCAACGGCCCTCCAAACCATTGGTATAGCCTATACCAATGGTTTGGGTACCTATAAGAATGGTTCCAAACCATTGGTATAAACTATTTTTTCAAAAGTGTTACTCATATGAGGATGGTCGAGAGGTGGGAAGACACCTTTGTGCTCATTCAAGATTCCCCAACACCACCTATAGTGAGAGATAACCCACTTACCTCTAATGGTGCTACTGCTTTCATCCCACCCCACCCACCAGTGGATATTCCTTCTCCACCTCTTCCCATGTCTTCCTCCCTTATATATTTTTCTTCCCTTCCATCTTCTTCAGGCCCATCCATAGCTCCACCTCCACCCACACCTTTGGTCGATCTCCCAGTTTCTCTCTACCTGACCAACTTGGACCACCGCTAAGACATCATGGAGAACCGCCAGACTATCATGGATTATATACTCAACCAGATATAGGGGATATTGGACCTCATTCTTTAGCACCTAAGCAATTAGTTCTCCCCAACACCAGCTCTTCATCCCAATCCTCGACTGTTGGCACTGCAGGCCTCGATTATAGATTTGGCCACATATTCTGTGTTATTATATACTATTGGACTAGATGCCACTTTTACTACTATGGGCTAGGATGTACTACCTAAACCCACCCTCTATAGTGAAGACTCAGCACCTATAGCTTATACTATAGCTACCCCATCCCTCGTAGATCCCCCTGGAGCTGACAGTACCTCTTCTAAGGTTATACCATGAATCTTTCCGACACCTAGTTCTTTTATTATATATATCTCTCTTTTTTATTCTTGAAATTTGATGGTTTGTATGTATACATAATTCTTTTTCCATTTCATCGACAGTCACGGGTACTCTAGCGCATCATAGGATTCCCCTTTTAACTTATTTCCATCTTTTCGAGCTCTCCATAAGGGGAGAATTATTTTTTGTGTTTATTTTACTACTTTATTTTTTATTACTTCTTTAACTGCTCTCCCTTACCCTGTCCTATTTATGTCCTTCCACATCCTCTTCTCTTCATTAGTATCATACTTGGAGGGCCATGTGTAGTATTAAGTGTGGGGGAGTGTCTCTTGACTACATTGGCCTTTTCCCCTAAACTGATCTAGGAGACATCATTAATAGATGAAATATTTTAAAGTGTGGGAAATTTTTGATTAATTATAATTATAAATAATAAAGTCATAAATGGTAATTTTAAAAGTTACATGCTTATTTTAATTTTAAATTATTTTAAAAATGATTAGTGTTATAGTTTGATTTTTTATTTAAATTTTTTTCCATTTTCATTTATTAGACTGGTCATTTTTATTCATGTCATGACCATATTGACCCATTATTATCCTCATTCTCGAGAGGTATTCTAATCCCTTTTACATATTCCTTCTTATACCCTCTTTCTTGAGTGATTCTTGGGGTATGCATAACTACTAGAACTTGAGAGTTTTTCTCTTCAAAACTTGAAGATTTTGAATCACATTAAAATGACTGAGGCATTTGATTGATATTTTCAGCCCCTTTGACCTTGAGACCCACCCTGCATCTAACATCCATGAAAGCCTTAGAGACCATTCACTTCCTTGATATGAAGATACATTATAAGCCTATTTGTCCTTCCTACCCTAAGTCTTTGACAATAGTGCTTGATTATTCATTTTTAATGTGGGGGAGAGTGTTTCTTTTTAATTTGGACTGAAGGGTCCCAAAACCACTATTCATTATATTCCTAAGCGGTCCCCTATAAAAATGATGAAAATTTCAAAAGATGACCGAATTCATTCATTAAACTTATTGATGGTTTATGAACCCGTGATGGAAAGGGAAGATCATGGTGATGTTGATCTTTGAGAGATCTTGATGGGGATGAATTTTCATTGAGCTTTATTATTGAATATCATGATTTATTGTTTAAGAATTCAGTCTCTTTTTTCAATCCTCTAAAATTATTTTAACATCATTACCTAACTACCCTAGCCTCAGAAACATCTGAACCTTATTAAAAGACCTCATGATTGTGATTTGACTTCTAAGTGGAGAATGAGAATACTTGCAAGCCTGTGAATAGAGTGCATATGCTTGAGATTGAGCATAAATCTGATTAAAGTATCTTGAGTGATGAGTGTGTCATTTTACAGTTAGGTAAATCATCAAGTGGCATGTGTATATATGAAAAGTTAAAAATTTTGAATAAAAGAGGATGAAAGTCTTTAATTGAAATATATATGAGGCGTGATTAGAATATATTTGGAATTGAAATATATTTTGTTCCTTTTTAAAATACTTTTCTATGGCTATAATATTTATAAGTATAATTAATTGAATGCTTCGCTTTTTAGAGTTTGCATTTTATTAATTGGATGTTGAGATTTTGCTTGAGGGCAAGCAAATGACCAAGTGTGGGGGAGTTTAATGTGCCTAATTTTTTTATACCTTTTCATACATTTTATTGAGTTTCTAAAGCACGTTTTCACTAGATATAAATTCTTTTATAGATCAAATGCTTTATTTCGGTGTTTGCGTTTTTTTTTTCAGGTGTTTCCAGTCAAAGTCAAAAATTAGGAGTGATCAGAATAAAAAAAATATTTATACACAATGTATACTTTATAAACACATGTCGTGTACCATTTCCCAGACACGATTCTTCTAGCCTGAGTACACACCCATGTAGCTTACCAGAGACAACACGTCATGTACTCACTGCTCACACACAGTGTACATCCTTTTAGATGCATTTGATGGATGATAAAGCTTTTACACACCATGTATGTCGGTGCCACACATCATGTACCCTCACCAACTGACCAACAACGCTTCAAATTCAATGGGCGGCACAGTGGATCACCTATCGGTGGAGAAAACAAGGCCAAAATCAGTTGACCCAAGTACACGGCATGTAATTTTGGGTACACGCCATGTAGTCTATTTTTCTATAAATAAAGTGGTAGGCCTCTAAGATCCAGGTTGGGCACCCAAGGGGGAGGTGCTTCTGCTCTGCTGTTTGATCTCCCCCAAATCCAAATCTAAGTTTTCTTCTATTTTTATTTCTATTCTAGTGTAATTTCTCTTTCCCACTTTCTCCTCTCGTGTCCATGGTAGGGGTTGAGTTTTTTATCAACCCGCACATCGTGACCATGGTCATAAGAGGCAGATTCTTTGGTGTTGGGGTTATAATAAATATTATTGGTTTGTTGTAATTTCATTTTTTGTGTGTTGCTTTTATTATGATTTTTATCTAACAATTCATTTAATGAATTGAATTCTACAATCATTGTTGGTGTTGTATCGGACCAAGAATGACACCAATGGAAACAACTAAAGGAGTTGTAATGAGCGAACCCATGACCATTGGGTGAGTTTGTTTCCACTGTTTTAGGGGTAAAAGAACTTAAATGTGTTTTGAGTGATTAACCACCATACCAAGGGGTTATCATTGTGTACATGTAATTGTTTGTTGTCAGACCAAGAAACAACAATTTAATTGAATCCTCATGGTAAACAATTATCATTAATAATTTTAATACTAGAGAATGATTATCGCAATAAACCTTAATTGAGTTACAACCTCAACATATTTGTTTTCTGATTATTTTGTCTCTTCTTCTGTTTTAACTGAATTTTGGAAAATCTTTTCACATTTTCATCATTTTTTCCCATTGTTCATTTTGTTTGGATAATCGGTTGAGACTCGCCGACTTGCGCTAATCACCGCTTCTCTATTTTCCCTATGGGATTGACCTCGACTGTTGTTAGCTACCAAATTAGTCAAATTATAAGGGAACTTTCAATTTTTTGCGCCTCACGATGGGAGTAGTCACCACCGCACTGGCGATCTACCGCACCAAGCAAAGCGATTTGGGGGAGGAAGGGACACCCAAACCGACTCAACGAGGGCTAGGGTTCGGGGGAGGAAAAGTGCTTGCCGAATAGGAGAAACATTAGATGTGCAGCGCGATAAAAACTTATTTGGTTGAAGGATTTACAACGTATACACCTTTTTTAGGGCATAAATATCTTATAACTCATATACGTCGAAAAATATATCGTCTCGAGTTAATTACCCCCAATCGTTTATTTTATGGCGTAAAAGAGAATCTTACGGTGTAAAATAGGATTTTATTGACTGTAATATTCTTGTGTCATAAAATGTTTCACGTCTTGTGGCCAACAAACAATTTATGTTGTAAACCAAATATTTATGGCGTAAATTCCTTTCACAGCCACCACCCAGTAGCATCCCCCTATAGAACTGCCCAAAAAGCTTCCAATTCAACCCAGGCCCAAAGTGCACCCTCTAAAACCTTCGATGCTTTTATACTCGGACTCCATTAATTCAAACAAACATACATCTCTGAAATTTAGGCCATTTTACCGGCAAATGCTCTTCATCCCCGAGAGGCCACAAACACACCCAAACAAAAAGAGAATCAAAACAAGAGTCAAGAAGTACATAGAAGAAGGTAATGGGATGTTACATGAACTGTTTTTCATTTGGTGGTAATGATTTTGATGATATTGGATTTTAATTAGAAAAAGGATTTTGATGGAAAATGCCTTTGGAAAGGGCTCAATTTTTTTATAATTGCTCTAATGTGTTTGATTTGGGAATTTTTGCTTGGGGTGAGTGACAAAATGAATTTCCCTTAGAACTGTTGTTGAAACCTATATTTATTCATGGTAAAGTGGAGACTTAGAAAGAATGTGTTAAGATAAGAAACAACTTAGATGATTGGGGACATAAGGCAACACCCCACTCATTGTCATGGTAGAGTAGATGGTTTAGGGTTTTTTGAACGGGTGATTACTTGGTTCACGTACACACACATACCGGACAAATGATGATTTGAGACAGGTATCTAGTTAGCATTTATTTGTTTCGGTTATGATTTGATATTCCTCAAGACAACTTTGATTTGGGGGAATGAGGAGTTTCCATTCACTTTGGGGAAAAGAGGAGTTCCCGTGTAATGTAATTTGGGAAACATGGAGTTTCTATGGATTTAGGGAAATAAAGAGTTTTATGGATTTTGAAAATAAGGACAGGGAGTTTTCTTGGATTTTGGAAAAAATGGTAGGTTTCGAAAATTATGTTTTTAGATAGACAATGTGATTAGTGAATTACTATGAAAACAGTGTTTTGATTTGTGATTTTCTAAAAAAGTGTGAAATTTCAAAATGATTAGTTACACTTGGTTTCGGTAACTTGGATTAAGAAATGATTAGATAGATCAATATTAAAAAAAACTACATTTGATTTATCATTGTTGATTGACATTGCATTATTGAGATTGATCATGCATGAAAGAATATTGGAGTTGTTGGGAAAATCCTTCCGAGTTTATACTCATCATCTGCATGTGCACGTTGACATTTAGACATAATTGGTCATGATGCAAGAAAAGGGAAAACTTCATTCTTCATTAGTGGTGAGTCGTAGATCCACCTTGGAGATATGGTAGAGAAGTTGAGGTTCTCGATTCATGTTACTTTATTTAACTTGAGTTAACATGTGCCTTGTTTATTTTCCTTAATTGTGGGAATTGTAAACCAAATATATTTTTTATGCAAGTTTTGTTAAATTGTTTTTATTTGAAGATCTTTTTTACATTTGCATGAATCATTTTGGTTAATGTTTTGAGGGAAAATGGTTCCGCATTTATTTATTATTATTGAATTCTACCTATATTACCATATTGTTTTATATTTTTTCTAATGAATTACACTTAAATTACTTGATGCCATTGTATCGGCCATCACCCGAGCCCCTTTTGGGTTGACGGATTCTGCGGCCGATTCAGTCAACAAATACCGAACGGGGCGCATAGAAAATTCAAAGGGTTGTTACACGTCCATTATCCTCATCCACAAGACCGTGTTTTTTCAAAGTCTGTGAGGGGTCGAAAATATAAACGGCTGGGCCACGAGGCGCATTATTTCAACGGTAGATATCGATTCATAAATGTGCGTTTGTTCTCGTCCACACGTACTTAACCTTTTGCGAGTCTCCCCTGTGTGCCCGCAGAAAGTCAACATGAGTCGATGTGGAGGGGGAATCTCCCCGTCCCCTTCCCTAACTTCTTCCTCCCCAACTCTATTTTACTAATTTGATTCCTAGGTTAAACATTAGAGTGATTACTTATTAGATGGTTTTGCAGTGTAAAATTTTAACGTTTTTTTATAGATGGTTTTGCAGTTTTATTTTTTTTGGTTAATCATAAAGTGATGTTAATGTGAGAAGCCTAGAAAATATATTTTCCATATCGGTCAACATTAACAAAATTTTAGCACATCAGTTAATTTTTAAACCCGATATGATAAAGTTAAAAAAAAATACGAGGTTTTAAAAAAAGAGGACATTTTTCACATTGGATATCATTATCAATTGACATAAAAAACTTTGTGTTTTCAAAAATTAAATATTTGATTTTAGCATCACCTATTAAAATAATCGATCTTAAAAACAAATTATTATGTTTTAAATGTTGTGCGTACGTATGTCTTCACCTGTTTTGTATCAAAAAAACAATAGCAACAACATAAAGCAGAATATCTTAAAATCATAATCACACGTACAACGCAACACATGGAATTCAACATTGTTATTGTTATCAAAGTATGAAGTACCAACATGAAATATAAAAATGTTCTATTTAGTAAATAAAAATGATACAACATATGTAGTGGTTGTTAGGCAGTAGGAATGCAGTAACAAAACAACCACAATGGAGCCGTAGGATCACTGGTGTTGTGCACAGATGAACCAAGAACCGAACAGCAACTAAAACTGTGCAGAAGAATAAAAGGAACACAATGATTTTCGTGCTTCGGCCCCTTGGGGACCTACTACATGGCAAGAACACCACCCTACGCACGCTTTTATTATTAATGCTCAAAAGGAAACGAATTAGATTACGAGATACAGCAGACCAACATGAAACAACCCAGGTCCACTACAAATGGTGATAACAGAACAGCAGTAAACAATCTAACGAACCGGTGTAATAACCCAAGAAACTGGAGCGAAAAGAAAGACTTACTGAGCCGGACTATGTCCGGCTGTCCTGTTCTCTTTAAGTTGCTGGAATCGGATGTGGTTGCCCTGTTAGAACTCAACGAAGGATGGACTCACCAGATCTGCACTTCCGGTCTTCGGATCCAAAGCTTGACCACACATCTTCACACGAAGGATGTCGTAGATGCTCCACCACGAACTGTATGCAGCGTGGAGGGGATCTATCCTCCGCTGAGGATGAAAGAAGCCGCGGGAGTCGTTTGGATCTGGTTTGAGCGAATGAAAACCACCAGCGTTGAGGAATCACCAAGAAGCAGAACTGAAGCTGTCTATCTTGTGCCAACCAGAGGGCGACGCAGAAGTAAAGAAACCCCCTACTAATCCCTAACCGTGTAACAACCTGAGCAGCAAGGAGGCTGCCACAAAGCCAGGCCGTTCAAAACAGGCGGACGGCCAAGATAACTTTGGCGGTAAAGAGATAAAGGGCCATAAATACAACGGGATTGCCAGCGTGTAAAATAGATAAGCATATTAAATAAAAACTACAGCGTGAAACGGGATAAAAAGAAAATGAAATTTTGATATGAAAATAAATGAAATTCGTAATACAAAATTTCACAAATTTCCGCCATTTTCAATTAAAATTGGCAATGTTCTTGCACCTAAGGTTATGGAACAGGAACCAAGTTCATTCTATCTAAACAAAACTTGAACTTAGATAAAGCCACTGCTTTAGTCAAACTATCAGCTGTGTTTTTATCAGTATGTATCTTGTTGACACATATGATTCCCTGTTCTATAACATCTCTAATAAAATGTAATCTAATATCTATGTGCTTTGATTTTCCATGGCAAACTAAAATTTTAGATAAATGGAGTGCAGATTGACTATCAGAAAAAACATTAATGACTGAATTATAAAGTTTGAGTTCAGAAGACAAGCCTTTAAGCCATATGGCTTCCTTTACCGCCTCGGTAAGCGCAATGTACTCAGACTCTGTAGTTGAAAGGGCAACTACAGACTGCATGTTGCACTTCCAAGAGACAGAGCCACTGCAGGCAGTGAACACGTATCCAGTTAATGATTTTCTGGTATCAATGTTACCTGCATATTCAGCATCTACAAAACCTTCCAAAATATCAGAAGCATCAATATTTTTACCATAGCACAAAGATAAATCAGATGTACAAGAGAGATATCGAAGAAGCCACTTGAGGGCATGCCAATGAGGCTTCCTAGGTGCGACCATAAATCTGCTCAAGGTGCAGATTGCAAAGGCAATGTCTGGCCTGGTGCAAATCATTGAGTACATTATACTACCAACAATGTTAGCATATGGAATTTTAGACATAAATTGCACGTCATTATCAACAGTGGGTGCTTGTGTTAAAGATAACTTAAAGTGTTGATCAAGAGGCACATTAACAGGTTTGAGAGATTCAAACATGTATCTCTTTAGGATCTTTGAAAGATAAGCACACTGAGACAAGTATAGCAATTTGTTTGGTCTATCTCTAATGATTTCAACACCCCAACTCTGCTTAGCTGCACCTAAGTCTTTCATCTCAAAATTGCCTTTTAATTGGGATTTAATAGAAGTGATAAAACTTATATTTTTTACATATGATTAGCATGTCATCTACATAGAGCAGAAGGTAAATCATACAACCTTGGATTGATTTGAAGTAAACACATGCATCATATTGACTCCTGGTGAATTGGTTATTAACATGAAGGAATCAAATTTTTTATACCATTGCCTAGATGCTTACTTTAAACCATACAATGACTTATTTAATAGGAAAACTTGATTCGGCTTGAATTCTTTAGAATAACCATCAGGAGGCTTCATATAGATTTTTTCATTCAAATCCTCATGTAAAAAAACAGTCTTAACATCTAGTTGTTCGATGTGCAGATCGAGATAAGCAGCAAAAGCTAGTAGGAGCCTAATGGAAGAGTGTTTGACAACAGGAGAAAAGAGTTCAGCATAGTCGATTCCCTCTCTTCGAAGGAATCATTTGGCAACTAGTCTTGCCTTAAACTTGACTTTATTTCCCACGGTGTTGTCTTCCTTTCTCTTGTAGATCCACTTGGACCCAATCACTTTAGAATTAGGTGGCTTGTTGACAATGGTCCACGTGTGGGTTTTCATTAGAGATTGCATCTTTTCATTCATGGCAAAGATCCAATGTTTTGAATCTTTGTCTTTTAAAGCTTGCTTATATGATTGTGGATCATCATCAATGAGATCCTGAGCCACATGAAAGGCATATGAAGCCATATCATACTGGCTAAACCGAGTTAGAGGTCTTGGAACCCTCCTTTGTCTATCTCGGGTTAATTGATAATCCTCATGAGTGGTAGAAGGTCCAGAATCAGAATCTGAACCAGAACTGAACTCAGAATCAGCCGCAATAGTGGGATGAGGAGGAGGTGGAGTAGGCTGGATATTAGTCTCCACATGAGCTGGCGGCTCATGTTCATCAGACTTATGATGGTCTGGTTCACTACTTCCAGGTGTAACGGTCCTGGTTTTAGGGGAAGATGACTCATGAAAGACCACATCTCTACTAATAATGCACTTTTGGTATCCCAGCTTATCTACCCAGAGTTTGTATCCCTTAACTCCCTCGGGATAACCAACGAAAATGCACTTGAGGGCGCTAGGTTCAAGTTTATCAGTCTTGACGTGAGCATAGGTTGTAGACCCGAAAACCCTTAAGTAGGAATACGAAGGGGGGTTACCGGTCCAGAGTTCTTCAGGAGTTTTGAACTGATTTGTAGAAGAGGGACACCTGTTGATCAGGTATACAGCAGTGCTGGTGGCCTCGGCCCAAAAGGATTTGGGGAGGCCCGAGTATGCAAGCATACTACAGACTCTTTCAAGTATAGTCTGATTCATCCTCTCTTTAAGGCCATTCTGTTAGGGAGTTTCCCTAAGAGTTCTATGCCTTTTAATTCCTTCAAACTCACAATATTGAATGAACTCAGTGGACAGGTACTCAAGCCCATTGTCCGTTCTAATGGTCTTAATTTTCTTTCAAGTTTGGTTTTCAACCGAAGCTTTCCAGGTTTTAAAGGTTTGGAAAACATCTGATTTATTCTTGAGGATGTAAACCCAGACCTTCCTGGAGTAATCATCAATAAAGGTGACGAAATAGGATCCTCCACCATGCGAGGTGGTCCTGGCTGGCCCCCACAAATCCGAATGGATATACTCTAGTGGGGCAGCAGCCTTGAAGGAGGACCTCTTGAAGCTCACCCTTTTGGCCTTTACCACACAATCTTCGCAAAATGGAAGGTTCGAAGGTGTGATGTCACTCAACAGCCCGTGCTTGTTGAGTTCTTCTAGCCCCTTGGAGCTAACATGCCCCAACCGTCTATGCTGGACCTTAGTGTTGTCAGTGTTTGTATTGTAAACACTACCCAACTGTCTCGAATGGGTCTTGTCATTCAGGACATACAATCCATTCACAAGGGACCCTTTTAAGATGGTTCTATATCCCTTAGAGACTTTAATAGAACCCGATTCTGATCTAAAGGTGTACCCCTTTTGATCAAGGACTCCTAAGGAAATCAAGTTTCGTTGCAGGTTGGGGACCCACCTCACATCAAGTAGGGTAATGACTGATCGATCGTCCAATTCTACCAGGACAGACCCTCTACCCTCAACCTTGCATTTCTTGTTGTTTCCTAAAAGGACATCCCCTTCCACTTTCTCAACCAGCTCTAAGAAAGACTCTCTATGCGGACACATGTGGAAGGAATAGCCAGAGTCTAAGACCCACTCACGATCGAGTGTATGGCTGGAAACATTCAAGACTTCGGTAGTGTCGTATCCAGAGTCGACAAGAAGAGACTGGTCAGTGGATTGTGTGCGTTCTAATTCACGCTTAAGCTTTCTACACTCGGGCTTATTATGCCCAGGCTTCCCGTAGTGGAAATATGTGACTTTTCTATCTTTGGGATTACCCTTCAGCTTTGGTTCTTGCCTAGGTTCTTTGCTACCTTTACTTTTGTCCCTATTAAACTGTTTATTTTTACCTTTACCCTGAGGTCTCCCCTAGTAAACAAACTCCCGACCTCGCCTTTAACTTTAGGTTTAGAGTGAAGTTCTTTTGACAGAAAGGGCAGACTTGACTTCTTCTAGAGTCAAGGAGTCTCGACCATACATCATGGTCTCGACCAGGGTGCTATAACTATGGTCAAGAGAGATCAGAAGAATAATGGTCTGATCCTCATCATCTACAGAAACATCAATGTTGGCCAAGTCCAACATGATTTTGTTGAATTCATCTAGATGAGATTTTATAGAAGTATCAAGTTTCATCCTAAAGGTGAACATACAGTGCTTCTTATAAAGTCTTCCTACTAAGGAAGCAGTCATGTATAACTTTTCAAGTTTTAGCCATATTCCAGCAGCAGTACACTCATATTCCACTTCCCTAAGAACCTTATCTCCCAAGGAAAGTAAGAGCGAACTATGGGCTTTAACAAGAGTGTCGGGGGGAACAGGTTGGTATTCTGTAACGGTTTGACCAGTTTCATTAACGATTGAAATGGGTTTAGTAGGCCCAGATAGGGAATCAATAAGGCCTTGTTGGACTAATAATGCCCTCATTTTTATTCACCATAAATTGAAGTCATTGTCTCCATTGAACTTTTCGATTTCATATCGCATTGTAGACATTTTTATCCAGATGAGTAGATGTCGAATGATTGGGGACAATGATAAGAGTACACCCCCAAAAATCGACCGATCTCACTGGGTAAACATGTATCGTGAGATATGAAGGCGAAATAATTCGGTGAATACAATGATTTCACCCGATAAGAAAGGGAAAAACAACAACAATATACAGACAGAATTTAAACACGGTTTAAATGCGGGAATCAAATAAAGAAAACCCAAATTAATGAATTTCAAACTAAGTACTATGAACCGTGAGAAAAATATAACTTGGAAGTTTGTGAATATGATGCAAATAGGGTACAAAAAGGTTTTCAATAGAATATTGGCAGCCAAGAGGTATAACCGAGTATAAGAAAACAATAAAACTGCTGCACAGGTATGTCAGGAACAAGAAACAGCCGTAAAATAGAATGTAAACAAAGACAACAAAAGGGCAGATTATCAAACTAATAGCAGAATGCAGATTGCTTGATAAAGAACAACTGTAAACACAAAATACAGCAAGCAAATCACATAAGCACAAAGTGCCATAGACTGAATTTAAGCAAAGAAGCAAACTAAAAGCACATCAGCCATGTTGGATCTGATATCACATGTAGTGGTTGTTAGGCAGTAGGAATGCAGTAACAAAACAACCACAATGGAGCCGTAGGATCACTGGTGTTGTGCACAGATGAACTAAGAACCGAACATCAACTAAAACTGTGCAGAAAAATAAAAGGAACGCAATGATTTATGTGCTTCAGCCCCTTGGGGACATACTGCATAGCAAGAACACCACCCTACGCACACTTTTATTATTAATTCTCAAAAGAAAACGAACCAGATTACAAGATACAGCAGACCAACATGAAACAACATAGGTCCACTGCAAATGGTGATAACAGAACAACAATAAACAATCTAATGAACCAGTGTAATAACCCAAGAAACTGGAGCGAAAAGAAAGACTTACAGAGCCGAACTATGTCCGACAGTCCTGTTCTCTTTAAATTGCTGGAATCGAATACGGTTTCCCTGTTAGAACTCAACGAAGGATGGACTCACTAGATCTGCACTTCCAGTCTTCGGATCCAAAGCTTGACCACACATCTTCATACGAAGGATGCCGTAGACGCTCCACCATAAACTGTGTGCGGCATGGAGATCGGAAGGCCAAGCGATCTATCCTCCGCTGAGGATGAAAGAATCCGCAGGAGTCTTCTGGATCTGGTTTGAGGGAATGAAAACCACCAGCGTTGAGGAATCACCAAGAAGCATAACTGAAGCTGTCTATCTTGTGCTAACTGAAGTGAAAAAACCCTATGCTAATCCCTAACTGCGTAACAACCTGAGTAGCAGGGAGGCTTCCATGAAGCCAGGCCGTTTAAAACAGGCAGACGACCAAGATAACTTTGGTGGTAAAGAGATCAAGGGCCAGAAATACAACGAGATTGACGGCGTGTAAAACAGATGATCATATTAAATAAAAACTACAACGTGAAACAGGATGAAAAGAATATGAAATTTTGATATGAAAATAAATGAAATTCTTAATACCAAATTTCACAACATATAATTAAATGAAATCATTGTAAGTTGAGTGTAACTACAAAAATAGCCCTCTCATACTCTTGTGGGGCATCATTGTCTCACATTTTATGTTTGGTGAGGATATGCTTTTCTTTATCAATGGATAACTATGGTATCTGCAGTGGACAATGGATCTTAAAAGACAATGGTATTTGGAGTGGACAATGGATCAACCAGGAGGAAAGCGGTGTTTTCATTTCTAAGAAATGTTCGAACAGACGCATCGGAATAATTCAAGAAAGGCTTGACATTTAAATGTGTCAACTGCCAATGGAGTATCTCGGTGCTCCCATCTGGGACGGGAGGGTTGAGAAAGTTCTTTTTTAAGGCATGATCAATCGGATCACTAGGGGTGCATGAAACTGGAAGAATCGCTTCCTTTCTTTCGGATAACACTCATGAATATTGTTCTTCAATTCCTATGCATGTTTTGTCAATTATCAAAGCACCCAAGGGAACCATCAAGATGATTGAAAAAATCACGGCAACCTTCATCTGGGATGCGAATCAGGACGTAAGACATCACTAGGCATCACGAGAAAGAATGGAGAAACAAATTGATGAAGGCAGAATTAGATTGCAAAGCATTTCGAAAACAATGCACGACATGCAGGCGAAGCATGCATGGGATATCATCGAAGGGAAATCACTATGGGTGAAATTTATGAGGAACATAAATGGAGTGAACTGGAGAGATTAGATTGATCAAATGGGGAGGGGATCTAGCCTATCAGGGTGCATTGTTGATCACCTGGAGGTGTTGAAGAAGGAAGTTCGTTGGGTTGTGGGACGCAGGTATGTTAGCCACTAGATGGAGGTTGGTGATACACTCTATTTCTCGGGCTTCCCAGTGCTGGATATCTCTTTAAGGGAAGCCAACAGGTTTCCTGATTTGATCAACGCAACACTCAATCAGCAACAAAAGAGTTTTTACGATAATATTAGTTTGGTGGAAGATTCGGATAGATGTGTTTTTTTAGATTTGTTTTATGGACGTTTTCGTGGCAGGGATTATCATATGTGGGTAGGATTTTTTTTTTACGTTTAAAAAAAAACTATTTTTCAGAAAACACTTACAGCAATTTTTTTTTTAAAAATGCACCGCAAAGTCGGCATCCCGGATGCCACCTTTGCATTTCGGGGGCAAGGCGGCATCCGCGATGCCGCCTTTCTCCTAAAAAAATATTTTCTTTTTTGAAAATTTTTATTTTTATTTTTTGTTTTGTTTTGTTTATATATATATATATATATATATATATATATATAAACAAAACAAAAAATTTCAGCATAATTTCTCTGCTATTAAAGATCCAGCGCTACAGCCATTACAGCAGTCTGGATTCTGACAGAAACTGTTACCCAGGCCTCCCTTTTATAAGAGGGTTTTCCCTGAAAATCATTCTGCATTTTCGATGTGGGATTAAGGTTCTACCTTTACTATGCAGTACATTCTGCATTTCTGATGTGAGATTCTGTTTCAAGTACGTGAATTTGAAATACAATAAAATATAAACTATAAGACCAATATAAATGAAATTTTAAACATTGATTAAAAATATAATAAATAGTTGAAAACGAAAAGAATTTCCTCAAAAATGTTGATGAAAAATAGTCTATAACCTTTCAAAACCGCCTACTTGAAACTTAAAAATGTTTCAAATACGTGAACTTGAAAGACTGTAAAATATAAACTATAAAACGAATATAATTGAAACTTTAAACATTGATTAAACATATAATAAATAGTTGAAAATAAAATGAAATTTCCAAAAAAATGTTGGTGAAAAGTAATTTATAAGCTTTCAAAACCGCATACTTGAAACTTAAAATTTTTCAAGTACGTGACTTTGAAAGACTACAAAATATAAACTATAAGGCCAATATAAATGAAACTTAAAACATGGATTAAACATATAAAAAATAGTTGAAAAAAAAATCATAAAAAATGATGATAAAAAATAATTTATAAGCTTTCAAAACCACTTACTTGAAACATAAGAAGTTTCAAGTACGTGATTTTGAAAGCTTATAAAATATAAATTATATGACCAATATAAATGAAACTTAATACATTAATTAAACATAAAACAAATATTTGAAAATAAAAAATAATTTCGTAAAAAATATTGATGAAATATAATTTATAAGCTTTTAAAATGACCAACATGAAACTTAAAAATGTTCCAAGCACGTGACTTTGAAATCCTATAAAATATAAACTATAAGACCGATATAAATGAAACATAAAACACAGATTAAACATATAACAAATAGTCGAAAATAAAAAGAATTTCGTAAAAAATGTTCATGAAAAATAATTTATAAGCTTTCAAAATCACCTACTTAAAACTTAAAATGATTAAAGTATGCGGTTTTGAAAGACTAAAATATAAACTATAAGACCGATATAATTTAAAGTTAAAACATGGATTAAACATATAATAATTTATTTAACTATCAAATTAATATTATTAATAATTAATTATATAATAGTTAATTAGTAATATAATTATTCATTATAATTATTCATTAGTAATTATTAAAAATTATTATATAATAAATAAGTAGTTAATTAGTATTATATTTATTCATTATAATTATTCATTATAACTATTAAATATGTCATAATTAATTAGTTAATTAGTAATATTATCATTAATTATATAATAATTAATTAGTAATATAATTATTACATATATAATAAATATTTAGTTAATTAGAAATACAATTAATAATTATAACTAATTAATTAGTAATTAGTAATTATTAATTATTAATTAGTGAATTAGTAATATAAATATTTATTATAATTATTCATTATAATTAGTAATTAGTAATTAATAATTATTAATAAGTAATTAGTAATTATTAATTAGTTAATTAGTAATATAAATATTAATTATAACTATTCATTAAATTATTAATTATTAATTATTACTCATTAATTATTACTTATATAATAAATAATTAGTTAATTATTAATATAACTATTAATTATATAATAATTAATTAGTTAATTAGTAATATAATTATAATCTTTCAAAGTCACATACTTGAAACATTTTTAAGTTTCAAGTAGGCGGTTTTGAAAGATTATAAATTATTTTTCATTAACATTTTTTTGGAAATTGCTTTTGTTTTCAACTATTTCTTATATGTTTAATCAATGTTTAATGTTTCATTTATATTGGTCTTCTATTTTATGTTTTATGGTTTTTCAAAGTCACGTACTTGAAAAATTTTAAGTTTCAAGTATGCGGTTTTGAAAGCTTATAAATTACTTTTTATCAACATTTTTTTGGAAATTTCTTGTGTTTTCAACTATTTATTATATGTTTAATCAATGTTTAAAGTTTCAATTATATTCGTTTTATAGTTTATATTTTACAGTCTTTCAAATTCACGTATTTGAATCATTTTTAAGTTTCAAGTAGGCAGTTTTGAAAGGTTATAGATTATTTTTCATCAACATTTTTTAGGAAATTCTTTTTTTTTCAACTATTTATTATATTTTTAATAAATGTTCAAAATTGCATTTATATTGGCCTTATAGTTTATATTTTATTGTATTTCAAAGTCACGTACTTGAAACAGAATCCCACATCGGAAATGCAGAATGTACTGCGCAGAAAAGGTAGAACCTTAATCCCACATCGAAAATGCAGAATGATTTTCAGGGCAAGCCCTCTTATAATGAATAATTATAATAAATATTTATATTACTGATTAACTAATTAATAATTACCAATTACTAATTAATTAGTTATAATTATTAATTATATTTCTAATTAACTAAATATTTATTATATATGTAATAATTAAGTATTATATAATTGATAATTTTATTACTAATTAACTAATTAGTTATTATATAATTAATGATTAATAAACACTAATCACCAAATTACAAATTATATACTAATTAATTAGTTATTCCGGAATATAAATATTAATTATATACTAATTAAATAGTTAATTAGTAATAGAATTATTAATTATATAATTTGTAATTAGGTAATTAGTAATTATTAATGTTTTATTATTATGTTTGTATGGTTATATAAATATATATAAATAAAACCTAATTTACCCCCTCCTGAGATTCCACTCTGACCAACAAGTAAAAATAGTATTTTGATTTCAGTACACATAAAACATGTAAACAATAATGTACAATCAATGAATATGTCTGTGGTGAGGAGATTCCGTCCCACATGGTGGTCTGCGAATAGGACATCCGCATCGAGTGCGCAGTGGAGTCTGATGACCTAGAGAAGGCTGATCCTCGGGCACTGAAACGTCGACTGTCGCATCCTCCATCTGTGTGTCAGTGGGAGGAGCTGTCAACTGCATCTTGTACTGCCATTCGAATCCTCCTCCCACTAGGGTGGTAGAAGGACCTGCCTCCATCGCAGAGGGGAACAAAGCCTGTGATGGAGCTATACCCCAAGATGACGACGACTCTAGAATCCAAGGTTGTGAAGGATCTGGAACCCAAGATGGAGAGAACTGCGGATATCCTGTCAGGAAAGACGGATCACATGCCACCTGAGGCACATCCTGAATAGGCTGATCCTGGACTACTAGAGGCCCGACCTCTGCCTGTGGAACAGGCGAGGCCTCACGTGCAGCACAACGCTGTCTACGTCGCCGTGGTCGTGGCTCCTCAGCACCAGCAGCAGCTGCAGGATGTTCCTCTGGGGTAGGAACCTCCTGTCTCCGAGCCAGACGCGTGAAGATGCTCCCGGAAAGCGCATGAAAAGATGCCCTCACCTCCAGCGTTGTAGCATGGACGGCTGCCCGGCTAAAGACCCCCTCCTCCTCTTCATCACTCATGCGAACAAGCTGCTCTGTGTGACTTCCCTGTAAGTAGATTCAAATGGAATTAGAAAATAATTCAATAAACAAACTAATAGGAATTTATTAACTTACCATCCTCTGCATCTCTATGCCAGCTTGGGTAAGATATAGTATAGACTTCAGTCTATACCATGGTGCATAGTCAACCTGCTCTGAAAGAGAGAATCGATTTGTAGGAACACCCTGAATACGTAACTCTGCACGTCTGTGCCAGTAGTCGATAAAACTCGCATGTACTTGGGACCAGTCATCATCCTGCCTCCCTGTCAGCTTCATCCCATGAAGCTTGTCTGTCTGTCTAGATGGTAATGGAATCGACTGAGTACGAAAAAATTGGCGCATGACCATGTCAGGCTGATGCCACTCAATAATATGAAAGTGAATGAGGGGCACTACAGCCATAGCATCCTCAAGCCCAACAGTGTAGTATGCTGGCAACTGGTCCATAATACTCCAGTATGGAAGCCATGAAATCTGAAATGACAAGTGATTTTGTCAAAAAAACACCCAACAAAAAACCAAAATTGATGTTATTATTAAAAATGTTAGACAGTGATAGATTGTATATACATACCTGATCAGGTAAGAGACAGTTCAACTGTAGCCGATATACGCCCAAATGTTGTCTCGGAACCACGTCAAAATTGTGTCACTGACACCACCTATAAAATACAACGATAATGACAAATAATGAGAAGTTATAATCAATAACTCATAGTAGAATAAAAAACCAATAGAAATGACTTATCATACCAGCGTCCATGCGGAGCGTCATGCAGCACCTCCATCTCGACCGGTGGACCAGCAAGGTCAGGGCGGAATGCTGGGATGCGCTCCCATGCCCACATCTGAATAAGGATGACGCATCCTCCAAGACCTGTACGGTCCCTATGGGATAGTCTGCATAATGATCTGTATGTGTATGCCAAGTAGGCTGATCCCCAACTATACGTCCCAGCCCGATCAAAGTCCTCTAGTAGGGGTAGATACATCATATGCACGTGCATCCCCGAGTGATCAGTACACATGGTCCCACCAATGAGTCGTAAGATATATGCACGGGCGTAACGCATGATGGTCTACTCATCATCATCATCCTGTAAATGTGGAATCTACGACTCCAACCAACGCATAGATATGGACGATCCATCTGTAGCCCTACGGTCGGACAAAATATCAACGCCTAACAAGCGTTGAGCAAGGTCTGTCCAAGCTGCACGAGTGGGTCCAATAACGGGTCTCCCCTGGATAGGCAGACCGAGAAGCACTGCGACATCCTTGAGGGTGATGGTCATCTCTCCCTCAGGCAAGTGGAATGTGTGTGTCTCTGGTCTCCATCTCTCAACGAGGGCAGCAAGTAGGTAATGATCTAAAAATGTGAAATCTAATACGGCAAGGCCATAGAAGCCAGCACGATGCAAGTAAGGTCTAATGGCATGTGGAGGCTCCATGTGATGAAAATGGTGCGCTCGACGCACCTTCACAAATCGATCTGGATGACCCTCTAACACGGCCTGCGAAATATGGGTAGGCTGCTGAGTGAGTAGTATGGTATCATCCATCTGCATATAAACAAAGAAAATGAGTCGTAAGTGTAAAATGTAAATATAACATTATGATGTTTTTAGAATTTATCTAATTGTATGTATTAAATATCTTATGCTAATTATTATGTTACTATAAATTTGTTATAGAACAGTTTGCTAAAATATCCTGCATGTTTGCATTGGGGTTTAAGTTGGAGGGTTTAGGGTTAAATTTTTTAATATTAACGTCCAGGAAACATGTTAATGGGTTAACTGACATATACTTTTCAATATGGGTTAAGTGTTCCGCTTTCAGAGTTTTGAAATAAATTCTATTATCTCATATTTAAAGTTATTTCTTGAAAGCATGAATATTAATATGAAATAAGTTATGTTATCTAAAATATTGAGTCCTGAATTTGATTACACATATTTTGGGGGAGCTTTATGATTAACTACTTATGGATTGGATTAAGATAAACCATGTCAATTAGTAATGATGTTTTTAGAATTTATCTAATTGTATTTATTCAATATCTTATGCTAATTATTATGATACTATAAATTTGTTATAGAACAGTTTGCTAAAATATCCTGCATGTTTGCATTGGGGTTTAGGTTGGAGGGTTTAGGGTTAAATTTTTTAATATTAACGTCCAGGAAACATGTTAATGGGTTAACTGACATTTACTTTTCAATATGGGTTAAGTGTTCCGCTTTTGGAGTTTTGAAATAAATTCTATTATCTCATATTTATAGTTATTTCTTGAAAGAATGAATATTAATATGAAATAAGTTATGTTATCTAAAATATTGAGTCTTGAATTTGGTTACACATATTTTGGGGGAGCTTTATGATTAACTACTTATGGATTGGATTAAGATAAACCATGTCAATTAGTAATGATGTTTTTAAAATTTATCTAATTGTATGTATTCAATATCTTATGGTAATTATTATGATACTATAAATTTGTAATAGAACAGTTTGCTAAAATATCCTGCATGTTTAGATTGGGGTTTAGGTTGGAGGGTTTAGGGTTAAAATTTTTAATATTAACGTCCAGGAAACATGTTAATGGGTTAACTGACATACACTTTTCAATATGGGTTAAGTGTTCCGCTTTCGGAGTTTTGAAATAAATTCTATTATCTCATATTTATAGTTATTTCTTGAAAGCATGAATATTAATATGAAAACTTATCTCAGATGTTTGGGGTTCAGAAAACCAAGGAATAAAGAAGAGATAACAACATTTAGTTTACAATATGGGAATGTCACAATGAAGACAATACATCATTATGAATGAGACTGTGAAGTCGACCCAACAACGTTAGGGCATTGCTTCCGGTTATGACCTTCTTTATGACATATTGTGCATCGCAAACTCTGTCCTTGTTCTTGAGGTCAGTCCATCTCATTACGCATCCGACTCGCCTTTGGTCTCCCACGAGGACGTAACCGATTCATGTCAGGTATCACTATCGGCTGGCCTTCAGGCATTGGGAAATAACGATACTCCCCAATAGGTGTCCATGGTGCAGCATAACAGTTGGCAATGATATCCATCCGGTACACTGGATCAACATATGATTCCCATGATATTTTCACAGAGGCACATGCTGCGATGGCGTGTGTACATGGAAACCGTAAGTCCTGAAATTTTCCACATTGGCATTGCCTTGTTTCCAGTAATACCACTATTTTTTCTCCGATGCGATTTGTGATGGGGTCTGAACGCTCTTGAACTTCAAATCGGGAGTCTTCTCTTCGAAAGAGACAGACGTGATAACCAGAATCTTCTTCAATATTTTTTTCAATCTCTCGTTGAAAGTGTCTTCCATATCTTAGCCCTTGATGTATTCCGTCTGATGCTAGTTTTTGTCTATCCACAAAGTACTTCACGCATCGATATAATGTCTCCTGAACTAAGGCGGTTATAGGTAGCTTGCGAAGTCCTTTAAAGATACCATTGATTCACTCCACAATGTTTGTCGTCATGTGTCCGTACCTCTTTCCCCCGTCGTATGCCAATTTCCATTTCTCTTTTGGAATCAGCATCATATAATCATAAACTTCTTGATTAGCCTGACGAATTTGTTCAAAACGTTCTCCAAATCTTCGTTGGTCCGACTCATATGCTACAAAACGTAGATGATATTTCACATAAATTGATTTTATATTTATATTGAAACAGTAAAACAGAACGAATAAAATACGTACCAAGCCTCGTGATTGCCTTCTTCATCAGTTCGTTGTGGAATTTTTTATGCACATTTCTATCAATGTGTCTAATGCAGAACCGATGATGTGCATTTGGGTATCTCCATGTATCAGGATCTGCATTGATTGCCTCATTAATTTCTCGATGACGATAAGATATCAAACAAACTCCCTGAATGTTGGTGAAATGGTTGCTGATACATGCCAGAAACCAACTCCATGATTCATAGTTTTCTTTCTCTACAATGGCAAAGGAAAGAGGAAGAGGTGAACGGTTTCCATCTTGGGTTGCCGCAATCAACAATACGCCCATGTATTTTCCATACAGAAATGTTCCATCAATCTGAATAAATTGTTTGCAAAAACGAAATGCGGAGATACAAGGAAGGAATTCCCAGAACAACCGATGAAATTGAACACGAGATGGATCAAGTCGATTATCAGAAGACACATGTTCATTTGTATCCAGATGGAAGACAACTTGGTTATGATGCCTCAGTATGGCTAAAAATTGTGGCAATACTCGATATGAGTCATCCCAATCACCATATACCTTCACAATTGCCTTATGTTTCGCCATCTATGCTTTATTATAGGAAATTTTATAACCGAATGTCTGTAGAATCCTCTCTTTCACAAGGTATATTGGAACATCTTGGCATGTCCTAATAATCTCAACAACAATAGATGACACAAATTCTGCATCCAATGAAGTATGATCTTGTGTGAGACTTGGCTGAATGCAAGTATGAGCCTCCTCAATCCTTGAGATTCTCCAACCTCCAAATGTAATGTCTAGAATAGCCCTTAAGCGAAATCTACAATCATCCCCATACTTCACGCACCGTATAACATATTTACTATGGCATGATTCGTGAACTACATAGTTGAAGTTTCTCTCAATGTGAAATCTCTTTAACGTTCTTTTTAAGGCATCTTTACTGGGAAAATTCCTTCCAATATATAAGGTTTTGTACACCTCACTAAACCTATCTGGTACAACTCCAGGGAACTCAGTTGTCGGTGTGAGAACAGTATTATCGAATTCAGGCACGCGTGTCATTGCTTCTGACCAAGATGAATGTAGAGACCCGAAGCCTGACGTACATGGACATTACATTACTTTTGTGGAATACTTAGTACATAACAAAAACACACACACAAGGATCGTAATAGTTTAGTGTCTTTGATAACTCAGAACGTAATCTTCTAATCGTGGTGAAAGATATTCAATATCTCCCATAAAGATCTTCCTTTTCTTTACCTAAAACCTTTCTTTATATCCTGGGGAAAATAAAACATAAAAGGGTGAGCTCAAATGCTCAGTAAGGGTAAACAAAAGAAAAATCAATCACATCATATTCATAAGAACATAACTTTTGGAAATCTTAACCTGCAAAAGAGAGCATAATTTTCATAACATGGGATAAATCATAGTAGTGAAATGAAATCCCAATAAGCATAACATAAAACATGAAACTTTGTGGCATATACACATAATCATAGAGAATCATTTCTTGTTAGTTAGGACTTATTGCCAAGACTATCTTAGTGGACAAAGTCCCTTTCTTAATCGAGTCACCCTTGTTTCAGTCCTGTTTCACTGAACCGGTATAACCTACCATTCCAGCCATGTCTATCTCATGAGATATTAAATCTTTACCCAATTCATTGGAGGGAGATATAGGTCCCACCCATCTCATAATGATACCATTCTTATGTGTGCCACAAAATCATAAATCATACATCATTGCATAACCCATGTAATAAAAATGGGAATCTTAAACATTGTGACATCATAAAACATTTCATATAAGATAAAGGAATTCATAAAAATAATTCCATCACAACATGATCAAATCAATGTAATAATAGGGATAAAAACAGAACCCTTTATTATCTTAGATGGAAAATAATTTTGATAAAACACTTGAACTCCATTCTTGAGGAAAATATCCTTTCTTCTTCAAAAACATTTTTTCCTTTCATAACACGTCATACGACTTTAAAATAAAAGAAGTTGATTAAAAATAAACTTGAAAACTTGTAAAGGAAGCTTCTTGGAAATAATGTTTTAAAAACCCATTAATGCCGTATAAGTTAAAAAAACATTCTTCGTACTTTTGTCGGAAAAGTCAAAAAGTACCTCGTACGAAAAACGACAAAATATTCCTTTCTTATATTTTACTAAAAATTCACCGAAGGGTAAAATTGGATTTAAACAATTGTAGGTGGATGGAAATAATATTACATATTGAGGAAACATGGATGTGGATGATAAAATACACCCCAGTAAATGCCAAAGTAAAAACAATCTCGGATAAAAATGAGATTGTGATATTTTCCCTTACCTTAGGTCCGCTTTGCTTTGTACGTGTCTGAAGCTCCTGTATAATGGTTTAAATAATGTTATTGACTTATTCCAGAATCATAAATATTGATATGATATCATATATGGTTATATTCTTAGCTTCTTGTTAGTAATATTTCATTGTTACTTGTTACTCGGGTCCTTATTGCCTTTTGTTCTTAAGCGTGTTTTGCCGAATAAATTCTTATTATTCTTTTAAGGTTATAGATACCTTATATCCAGAATGGTATTAGTGTAACATATATCATATTTATTCATTCAATTCATTTATATAATTACTATGTAATGATGATCATGTAGAACGAGTCGCATCACATCGTGGAGACGGTATTCCGTACGTACGCACGAGTGATGATATCGTTCCTATGATCGTGGAATTGTATTTGAGTATATATATATTATTTCAGTATCAATATTACATTATAATAATCATAAATAGTTTCTCATTACACCATTATACCCATCCTTGTAAGGTGATGGTGGAAAATAGATTACACCACGGCGTGGAGACGGTATTCCGTACGTACGCACGCGCGGTGATTTCATTTTTCCGTAGGATGGATAGAAGGTGAATTAGGGTTGTTTCATATTTATAATAACATATCAGTATGTAAGTAATACTGATGTTATTACTTTATAATGAAACAACTAAAGAAGAAGAAGTTGAAGAAGAAAGAAATTGAAAAGATCGGTAATGGATATTACCTCTTCTTTGGAACGCCTCTTTGAATCCTCCACTTAGGGAACTAAGATTGGTCTTTGAAGAAGACCAGGACCTCTAGGATTATTCTAGGGAAGTGGAGAGGAGAAAATGGCAGGGGTTGGCCGAGCTTGAGTGCTCAAATTCGTGTGAGGAGGAGGGGGAGGTGGTTCCCTTTTATAAGGGAGGAGAGGGGAACCTTAGGAATATCTCAAAATATTATTTTATATTAAAGTCAAAATCGGTTTATAATGGTTCCAAAGGGTCTTATTTCGAAGCTAAAGTGGGTATGGGTCGAAATACTATCATCCAATAGGATTTAGACAAGTTTAGGGTATTATTTTAACCTTATCAATTAGATTTAACTCTAAGTTAAATAATTTAACTTTTACCATGTCTTTTTGTTTTCTTTCTCTATATGGTTAATACAATTACTATAACATGCCAAACTAACCCCAAATTGTATATTATTAATACATATATCCTTATCTAAGTCATTTGGCCGAACCTTAGATTTTTATGAATAAAATAACAATTAATAATATAATATTTTATTTAAAAACTATTTTGTGTCAATTTTGACACTATTTGATATATGATTTTTGTGAAAGTCATAAAAGAATTATATGTTCGAAACAAGTTGATTAAATCAACACTAATATATCATAGTAACCTAGAAAATTAGTGGAATTCATAAAAAGTCTTAAATTACATTTATTTTGGTATTTATAATATCAATTATGTCAATATTTCATTAATAAGATAATTACTACATCATCTTTGTGTCATAACTAAATTAAATTATTTGATGTCTAAAAATTACAAATAAAATACCATCATGTAGGAAATATTTTTATCTTTCTAATGAATATTTACAATCGAATTTATCTTATTTAAACCCTATATTAAAAATGTTTTAGTAAATATACTTTGATTTTAACTCTTTTAACTCTTCTTTTAATTAAATAATAATAAATGTCCTAATCTAATCCAAGTGGGCCTAAATGATAATATTTTACACTTAAGGTTGTTTTTGGTTGAGATAAACTTGTCCAATAGAATTAGGACATGTGTTAGTGTAATATTAATATCATTCTTATCCTTAATTACCCTATTTACTTTTAACCGTGGTAAATAAAAGTAAAAAGTTACTATTCACCAAAAATTATTTTCATCTCATTGAACCACATTTTACTTACTGACATCAACCGTGTCTCTCGGATTTTTGAAATTCCATTCACAGAAGCGGTAAAATTAAGTTTTATGAAAAATTCAGTTTTTTAACTACCACTTAGTAGTTTCACTATTCATCAAAAATTGATGTTTTTCAGAACAATGCCAAAATTTCATGCTAAGCTATATTTCATATTCCGAATTCAAAAATAAAATATATTTTACCAAATTCATAACATAGAAGTTTCATTAATTAATTTTATAATTAAATCCCGCTGTTAAAATAAATAGCATGTTTTTAAGAAACAATATCTATCAAAAGATTGACACTTGATTATGTCTGGTTTAAATGTGAAATTACATTCAATGACCAAAATTGTATTAAATTGTAAAAATATATTCTAAATATACTTTAAAACCAATCAAATTAATAATTTATCACTATTAATTATTTCGATTAAAAAAGTTGTTTTTAATTATAATTTAGTAATTTTCACTATTCATCAGAATATGAAAGTTATCCGAAAAGTACCAAAATTTCACCTTAGGCTAAATTCGATACTCCGAATCCAAAAATGAAGTCCATTTTGAGAGCTAAAATTTCTAAAATTTAAAAAGTGGTTATTACTATTCATAACGGCTAGTTTTAATAATATTTTAATAGCATATCGTTGTTTCGTGAAACTCAGTATTGCGTACTACACACGCTATCGAGGAAGGTTGCAATTGCGTGTAATGCAAGGCAAGTCAAAGATGCGTGTTGTGCAAGCTCCTTTTGGTGTAGCGTACAACACAAGACATTAATAAAATTAAAAAGAATATTTTTCATAAAATCTCGGGCTGTTACATTCTACCCCCCTTAAAATGAATTTCGCCCTCGAAATTCGTCGGGGTTATAAATGGTTTACTATTCGAAAGTTTCTTTAATAGAAACCCACATCGTAAAAAGGAATATCAAAACCAATCTTTAAAAACAAAAGTATGAAATGTAACGGTTACCCAAATAAACTAATCACTGGGTTTCCACATAGGTGAAAATATGGATATGGAAGAGAAATCTAACCATCATGTTCTGATGGAGAGTGGTAGAGAACATGGCTATGGAAAATCCAGCAATCATAAAGCCATAAATTTGTGACGATCTATGGTACCATCTGATTCATCAGATATAAGATCACTAGGACAACATTTTTGGTTTTCGAGATCGTTTCCCTAAAGTTAAGGAATTTGAATTAGAATAAATACTTACTTTATTTTGGTACAATCTCACTGTTGTTCGTGCCTTTAACAATTTCCACTTCATCTCTTAAATAAATGAAGTTGAATTTGTTATTCGTGAAGTGTTAGTAGATCATGTGATAGAATGACGGGTCATTCCATCTGTCTCAAACAAAAGGTTAGCAAAAAAAATTATATACATAAGTCGATCTATAGTGAGATTAATCATATATGGTTCCTAAAATGGACTTATACATCATATTTCATACATCTTAATATAATAAAACTAGTTTCTACTAAACAGGGACTTCCTGTAGGCCAGTGGTAGGCGATAAAGGCCAGTCGCACTTCGGTTGTGGGTTCGATTTCCACAGCCTTGTCCGACGCGATGGGCTGTCGCCCGTCCTGCAGGTTTTCCTTTTTCTAAAACTATATTATTATAACATCCCATCAATAATATCGAGAAAACTTCTATCCTTAAACAATACTAACTTATTTCCAACATAATCCATTTCAATCTTTAGGCTTATCCATAATACTGCAGTCCACTCTCATAACATAGTGAAAACGATTACCAGAGATTTAACACCATCGTCGATCCCCATATATCATAAGATATGTTTTGTTGGTCACATTCCAAACATTAAAAGTCCTTAATCATGTATTCTCTTGAATACCTTAGTGAAAACATGAATGCAGTTAAAATTTAACACTTTCCACATACCAAAATCCTCAAAATTCTATATACTCAAACAATGATATCACTTAGTCCTTATATCAATCATGAGCTCATGAATACTGTTAAACATTTCGTTTTCTCATTTTCCCTTCATTATTCTCATATCATCTTATTTCCAAAAATATCTCAATCACTTTGAATACCACATTAGACCAATACATAAATATTCCAATACTTTATGATACAACATTATTTTGGAATCCCATTACATAAACACTTAATCATTCCACCACATCGTTATCATATTCAACATCGCCAATGGTGATCGCATGTGACTTCCCTTTGTCCTTTTCCTTAAGCGGTTGCTCATGTCGATCATCACTAACCCTTGGATTAGGACATTTATTAGCATAATTCCCCATTTCCTTGCACTTGAAGCATTGAAGTGTTGGTGGTGCGTTCTCTGCAGTGTTTGCTTTATTCACATCATTAGAAACCCTTTTTCCATTACTTCGACACTCAGCTGCTCGATGACCTTCTTTTCCACACTTAAAACATTTTCTAGTCCCTTTAAGACAATCTCCACCATGCTTCTTTCCACACTTTGTGCATAAGGAAACATTCATCTTCTTTTCACCATTATTCTGAGATTTCTCCTTGAACTCCATCTTTCGTTTCTTGTCAAAACCATAAGATGGATATATAACACCAACTTCCATTTCTACCTTGATAGCACAACGCACAATTTCTTCATAGCTACTGAAGTCTCTTATAGCTAATGCCCTTCGAAGACTTGGTTTTAAGCCACTGAAAAATCGATCAACTTTACTTTCAGGTTGGATGATAATGCCAGATGCATACCTTGCAAGTATTGTAAAATTCGCTTCGTATATACCAACAGATTCATCATCCTTCTGCTTTAGTTCAAGAAACTCCTTCTCCATCTTTGTTCGAAGAATACGAGGGAAGTACTTACTGAAAAACAAGTTCTTGAACTCGTCCCATTCCATGGACTCAATTTCATCTCTTGGCCTCGTATTCTTGATAAGATTCCACCATTGATCAGCTTCAGCTTCTAAACGATATACTGCTAAGATGACTTTATCATGTTCAGAACATTGAAGAACTGAAAATATCTTTTCAGTGGTACTGATCCATTGTTCAACAACAAGTGGATTGGAAGTCCCACTGAAAGAAGGTGGACGTTGCCTCATGAAGGACTCAATAGAATGCTGTTCCTTTCTCTGCTCATTTGGAAGTCCAGAATGATTCATAGCTTGTGTAAGTATAGCAATAAGATTTTGCACTCCATCTCCCATAACATTTGTTTTTTCAGGAGGGCAATCATTGCATTGTCCATTGCATTGATCAACACGGTTCCTTCGGGTTCCAGCCATCATCTAAAACCCAAAAAGAATAGTCTGAGAGGAAAAAATCATGCTAGGGAAAACAACATAATAAAGGGGGAGTACCTTCAATATCTAACATCTTAGGTTTAATTCTATGATCGTTAGCGTAATTCTAGTACTATAACCTATACGTATACTTAACCTTAGGGACATCACTAGACATACCTTAGAAATATCTCTAGGGATCTCACTAAAGTTCTCGCATCCTAGTTTCCAAAGGTTGACTAAACCTTTCCTCTGATACCAACTGTAGAGACCCGAAGCCTGACGTACATGGACATTACATTACTTTTGCGGAATACTTAGTACATAACAAAAACACACACACAAGGATCGTAATAGTTTAGTGTCTTTGGAAACTCAGAACGTAATCTTCTAATCGTGGTGAAAGATCTTCAATATCTCCCATAAAGATCTTCCCTTTTTTTTACCTAAAACCTTTCTTTATATCTTGGGGAAAAGAAAACATAAAAGGGTTATCTCAAATGCTCAGTAAGGGTAAACAAAAGAAAAATCAATCACATCATATTCATAAGAACATAACTTTTGGAAATCTTAACCTGCAAAAGAGAGCATAATTTCATAACATGGGATAAATCATAGTAGTGAAATGAAATCCCAATAAGCATAACATAAAACATGAAACTTTGTGGCATACACACATAATCATAGAGAATCATTTCTTGTTAGTCATGACTTATTTCCAAGACTATCTTAGTGGACAAAGTCCCTTTCTGAATCGAGTCACCCTCGTTTCAGTCCTGTTTCACTGAACCGGTATAACCTACCATTCCAGCCATGTCTATCTCATGAGATATGAAATCTTTACCCAATTCATTGGAGGGAGATATAGGTCCCACCCATCTCATAATGATACCATTCTTATGTGTGCCACAAAATCATAAATCATACATCATTGCATAACCCATGTAATAAAAATGGGAATCTTAAACATCGTGACATCATAAAACATTTCATATAAGATAAAGGAATTCATAAAAATAATTCCATCACAACATGATCAAATCAATGTAATAATAGGGATAAAAATATAACCCTTTATTATCTTAGATGGAAAATAATTTTGATAAAACAATTGAACTCCATTCTTGAGGAAAATATCCTTTCTTCTTCAAAAACATTTTTTCCTTTCATAACATGTCATACGACTTTAAAATAAAAGAAGTTGATTAAAAATAAACTTTAAAACTTGTAAAGGAAGCTTCTTGGAAATAATGTTTTAAAAATCCATTAATGCCGTATAAGTTAAAAAAAACATTCTTCGTACTTTTGTCGGAAAAGTCAAAAAGTACCTCGTACGAAAAACGACAAAATATTCCTTTCTTATCTTTTACTAAAAATTCACAGAAGGGTAAAATTGGATTTAAAAAATTGTAGGTGCATGGAAATAATATTACATATTGAGGAAACATGGATGTGGATGATAAAATACACCCCAGTAAATGCCAAAGTAAAAACAATCTCGGATAAAAATGAGATTGTGATATTTTCCCTTACCTTAGGTCCGATTTGCTTTGTACGTGTCCGAAGCTCCTGTATAATGGTTTAAATAATGTTATTGACTTATTCCAGAATCATACATATTGATATGATATCATATATGGTTATATTCTTAGCTTCTTGTTAGTAATATTTCATTGTTACTTGTTACTCGGGTCCTTATTGCCTTTTGTTCTTATGCGTGTTTTGCCGAATAAATTATTATTCTTCTTTTAAGGTTATAGATACCTTATATCCAGAATGGTATTAGTGTAACATATATCATATTTATTCATTCAATTCATTTATATAATTACTATGTAATGATGATCATGTAGAACGAGTCGCATCACATCGTGGAGACGGTATTCCGTACGTACACACGAGTGATGATATCATTCCTATGATCGTGGAATTGTATTTGAGTATATATATATTATTTCAGTATCAATATTACATTATAATAATCATAAATAGTTTCTCATTACACCATTATACCCATCCTTGTAAGGTGATGGTGGAAAACAGATTACACCACGGCGTGGAGACGGTATTCCGTACGTACGCACGCGCGGTGATTTCATTTTTCCGTAGGATGGATAGAAGGTGAATTAGGGTTGTTTCATATTTATAATAACATATCAGTATGTAAGTAATACTGATGTTATTACTTTATAATGAAACAACTAAAGAAGAAGAAGTTGAAGAAGAAAGAAATTGAAAAGATCGGTAATGGATATTACCTCTTCTTTGGAACGCCTCTTTGAATCCTCCACTTAGGGAACTAAGATTGGTCTTTTAAGAAGACCAGGACCTCTAGGATTATTCTAGGGAAGTGGAGAGGAGAAAATGGTAGGGGTTGGCCGAGCTTGAGTGCTCAAATTCGTGTGAGGAGGAGGGGGAGGAGGGGCCCTTTTATAAGGGAGGAGAGGGGCACCTTAGGAATATCTCAAAATATTATTTTATATTAAAGTCAAAATCGGTTTATAATGGTTCAAAAGGGTCTTATTTAGAAGCTAAAGTGGGGATGGGTCGAAATCCTATCATCCAGTAGTATTTAGAAAAGTTTAGGGTATTATTTTAACCTTATCAATCAGATTTAACTCAAAGTTAAATAATTTAACTTTTTCCGTGTCTTTTTGTTTTCTTTCACTATATGGTTAATACACTTACTATAACATGACAAACGAACCCCAAATTGTATATCATTAATACATATATACTTATCTAAGTCATTTGGACGAACCTTAGATTTTTAGGAATAAAATAACAATTAATAATATAATATTTGATTTAAAAACTATTTTGTGTCAATTTTGACACTATTTGATATATGATTTTTGTGAAAGTCATAAAAGAATTATATGTTCGAAAAAAGTTGATTAAATCAACACTAATATATCATAGTAACCTAGAAAATTAGTGTAATTCATAAAAAGTCTTAAATTACATTTATTTTGGTATTTATAATATCAATTATGTCAATATTTCATTAATAAGATAATTACTGCATCATCTTTGTGTCATAAATAAATTAAATTATTTGATGTCTAAAAATTAAAAATAAAATACCATCATGTAGGAAATCTTTTTAGATTTCTAATGAATATTTACAATTTAATTTATCTTATGTAAAACCTTATATTAAAAATGTTTTAGTAAATATACTTTGATTTTAACTCTTTTAACTCTTCTTTGAATTAAATAATAATAAATGTCCTAATCTAATCCAAGTGGGCCTAAATGATAATATTTTACACTTAAGGTTGTTTTTGGTCGAGATACACTTGTCCAATAGAATTAGGACATGTGTTAGGGTAATATTAATATCATTCTTATCCTTAATTACCCTATTTACTTTTAACCGTGGTAAATAAAAGTAAAAAGTTACTATTTACCAAAAATTATTTTCATCTCATTGAACCACATTTTACTTACTGACATCAACCGTGTCTCTCGGATTTTTGAAATTCCATTCACAGAAGCGGTAAAATTAAGTTTTATGAAAAATTCAGTTTTTTAACTACCACTTAGTAGTTTCACTATTCATCAAAAATTGATGTTTTTCAGAACAATGCCAAAATTTCATCCTAAGCTATATTTTATATTCCAAATTCAAAAATGAAATATATTTTACCAAATTCATAACATAGAAGTTGCATTAATTAATTTTATAATTAAATCCCGCTGTTAAAACAAATAGCGTGTTTTTAAGAAACAATATCTATCAAAAGATTGACACTTGATTATGTCTGGTTTAAATGTGAAATTACATTCAATGACCAATATTGTATTAAATTGTAAAAATATATTCTAAATATACTTTAAAACCACTCAAATTAATAATTTATCACTATTAATTATTTCGATTAAAAAAGTTGTTTTTAATTATAATTTAGTAATTTTCACTATTCATCAGAATATGAAAGTTATCCGAAAAGTACCAAAATTTCACCTTAGGCTAAATTCGATACTCCGAATCCAAAAATGAAGTCCATTTTGAGAGCTAAAATTTCTAAAATTTAAGAAGTGGTTATTACTATTCATAACGGCTAGTTTTAATAATATTTTAATAGCATATCATTGTTTCGTGAAACTCAGTATTGCGTACTACACACGCTATCGAGGAAGGTTGCGATTGCGTGTAATGCAAGGCAAGTCAAAGATGCGTGTTGTGCAAGCTCCTTTTGGTGTAGCGTACAACACAAAACATTAATAAAATTAAAAAGAATATTTTTCATAAAATCTCGGGTTGTTACAATGAAAATAGTGGTGGATGATTTATTGACCGAGGTTGATGTACAACAATTGCATTTCTCAAAACCTCCTCTCTATCTTCTGTTGGTCCCTCCTCATCATCACTGTTGTCTCCATCTGATCCATCATTACGAAACTCTTCATCAGAATTCAGATTGACATGTATATCTGGGAGATTATCTAGGTTGTCCTCTTCCGCTGCATCATTTGGAATAGGCTCAATGTTATGGGGTAGACTGTCTTCAACCACTCTTGTATTTCTACGTCTTTGTACAAGTGGACGTTGTTGTTGTACAGTAGTAACAAAAATGTATAACTCCATCATGGTACCATCTAACCGTTGAGAAAATAAATTAATTGCTTGGAACCACTACGCATCAGCCACCAATGGACAAGCTATATGCCATAGTGTTGTTGGAAATTGCAAATGTCTATAGCTCATAGACATGATCTCTTGATCGGGTCCCAGATTTAAGAAAACACAAATTCTCTCTTGAAGGTCACTTATGGTAACACAATCAACTGTACTAACCACCGTAATTGGTTGTGTACTGTAAGAAGCTCCTTGCTCAGTTTGAATAATCTCCCCATAACAGTACACACAGGCAAACATGGCTCTCTACGTCAAAAATGTTTCTTTCATCAAAATTATGATAGTGTAACAAAATATTAACAATTATGTTTGACGATATGATGTTTATTATAATATAATTTTAGTGTGCCTTTCTATACCATAAACTAAGCTACTGATGTTTGACCATATGATATTTATTAGAATGTAATTTTAGAGCGCCTTTTTATTTAGTTTGTTTGTTCTTCTTCATTTCACTTTATATGTTCATTAGTATCGTTAGCTAATCCTTATATGAATTCATGTTTTAATCCTATGTTATTTATTAATTATTCTAAAATTAACTAATAATTACTAATCGTTAATTATTCTATTATTCTATAATTAACTAATAATAACTTTAATTCGTTAATTCTTATGTCCTTATTTGATTCTATAACATTATATTTATCATTTATCATTGATAAATATACTGATCATTAGTATCTTTAACTAATCATTATATGAATCCATGTTTTAATCCTATGTTATTTATTAATTATTCTAAAATTAACTAATAACAACTAATCGTTAATTATTCTATTATTTTATAATTAACTAATAATAACTTTAATTCGTTAATTCTTATGTCCTTATTTGATTCTATAACATTATATTTATCATTTATCATTGATAAATATACTGATTTTATTTTTCTTCTCTTAGAAATTTTAGTAGTTTATAAAGAAAATATGAATCATCTTAAGCATATTCCCCAGGAGTGTCAAACCAGGATGCAGCAAGGCCCGTTATCGTGCACCAGTTCCCGTTCGAGTCTAGCTCGAAGCGGTGTTTTCGGGTTTTACCCCTATGTACATCTGTGCCAGAGCCACATCCACTTGTTTGTATCCAGACAGGAATTTAATTGCGTAGATAACCACATAATCTTTAAGCTACCAAAATTTCTAAATACTTAATCTTAAGTTAATCTATACTTAATCTATACTACCTAACAGTAATTATTTAAAACTATATATAACTAATTACAAAAACTAAATAACCAAATATTAAGAACTACCTAAACTACTTAACAAATGAAAGATTTAAAACTAAACAAAATTAAATTAATTAAATAAAAACATTAAATTAATTAAAGAAACATACCTATAAATGAAGCTTTGTAAAAACTCGCACAACAAAAGAATTTTTTAGAGAGAGAGAGAAATTCGGAGAGATGAAGTGAGGATGGAGAGAGGAAGGCAATGATCAAGTGAGGAGAGGGGGGGGGTGGCCGCCCTTTTATAGGGAGTTCAGACGAAGGCGGCATCGCGGAAGCCGCCTTTCGCCTCTGCGTATGGCCAAAGGAGGCATCACGGAAGTCGCCTTTTGGCTTACCCTGAGGCGAAAGGCGGCCTCCCCCCGGCCGCCTTTTCCATATCATCGATCCGGGCCAAAGGCGGCGCGGGGGAGCAAAGGCGGCATCGCAGATGCCGCCTTTGTGCGCTAAAACAAAGGCGGCATCTGCGATGCCGCCTTTGTAGCGTATTTTTTAAAAAAAATCTGACCTAGGAAGTTTTTCAGAATTTTTTTTTTAGAAAAATGTATTTAAAAAAAAATCCTATGTGGGTGCATGAAAATAGTGAGAAGGAAGAATGGGTAACAAAACTTTGGAGCAAGGAGATCCCAGCTAAGATAAATTTTCTAGTCTGGAGGTTGAGGAATCATGCCTTACCCACAGATGAAAATGTTCAAAAAAGGGGGTGTACATGGTTTCATGTTGCCGGTGGTGTACATATCCAAACTCAGAGATTACTTGGAACCTCTTTTTTGAAAGTGAGTGGGTGCTGGGCATTTGGAATTACGTGGGACAGTTCATAGGAACCTATAGGACCGGGTCTTCCATGTTGGATGTTATTGCATTATGGTTCCAGGGTGCTGGAGAGCATGGTGTGGAGGTGAAGATATGAAACATTATATTTGCAGTGGTTTGATGGGTAATTTAGGAGGCTCGGAACAAGGAAAAAGAAGGCAGACAATGTTCTCAGTTATTTTTTCAGGTGCGTGTGAAATCCCTGGTGGCAGAGCTTGCTATGCTCTTCGAAGGTGGGGGTCGTCAGCCTTGCTGAGGCGGTTTCTTCCAAGCACAATTGGCATCCCAGATAGGGGGAGTGGAAGTAGACAGGGCAAGTGGGTGAAATGGAATCCACTAGGTTTCGCGTTAAAGCTGAATTTCAATGGCTCATGTGCACTCGGGGAAATGAGAGGAGGTGTGGTCTTGTTTAGGATGGCAGGGGTTTAGTATTTTTGGGGTTCAGTGCTTATTTTGGTCCAGGTAACTCTCTTATAGAAAAAGTTAGGGCGATGTCTAGTGGCCTCTCGTTGTGCAAGATTTATAATATTAACATCTCGGAAGTGGAATCGGACTCAAAAGTGCTGGTTGGGTTTCTCAACGATAAAGCCACCCCCCCTGGGATCTAACTTATTTAATTCGAAAATGTAGGTTGATCATTGAGCAGGTAGTTGTTGTTGGTCATACATGGAGATAAGGGAATTTTGATGGTGATGTCTTGGCTAGTAAGGGGAGTCCAAGTGAGAGTATTATTTTATATACTTGTTTGGGGTCATTACCAAATGACTGCAAAATCATTGTAAGGGGTGACGCCCTTGATCTTCACTGTTTTCGTCCCCTTGATCTTGGGGGTTTATTAATAAAAAGTCAATTTTCAGTCATATGGTGAATTGTCATAAACATTTGAAGGTACCGGGGCGCTCAATGGAGGTTGGTGGGATAGGGATTTTAAAATTTTCATCATTGAGGTGATGTAACTTTTCTTCATCAACAATGTTGTGGTGGCTGGAAAGTAATAGGACAATTCCAGAACAACCACAAATAGAACCGGATCACTGGAGTTGTGTACAAATGATCAAACAAGCAAAAATTAATAAAGCAGTGTAGAAAGAATAAAGGAAGGCAAGGATTTATGTGCTTCGGAACCTTTGGGACCTATTGCACGACAAGAACACCACACACATGCGCTTTTTATTACTCCTCAAAAGAAACAGACCAGATTACATGATTCAACAATCACAACTCACAGGAAGCAAGTGATACAAATGAGATCTAAGAAATAGAAACATATACCGATCAAGAGTGAGAGCAAGGGTAAAGTAAGAACTCACAATGCCGGACAAAAATCCAGTCGTCCTGATCACTTCAAACCCCTGTGGATGCAGACGCCGGTGCTTGCTGTTTGGACTCGCAGAAGGAGGATCTCGCCAGATCCATGGTTGTGGTATTCAGGTTCAAAGGAGCGGCCACACGTCTTCGTCGTAGAAGGATGTTGCGGAACTCCACTAGGAATCATGCACCAGCAGTGTGCAGGGAGATCAATAGGCCACCGAACCTATCCTCCGTTGAGGATGAAACCACCAGAATCCAAGAGAAACGAACAAGAACCAGGGGGACAGAAATAATTGGTGTAAATCACTCGAGACAGCCCGAAGCAGGGGTGATGAAACCCCCTGCAAACAGAGTAATCGCGTAACAAAACTCCTAATCCAGGGTTGCCATGACGGGAACTGGTGAAACCGAAAGCCGAACAAACCCGAACAGCAAGGCAGCAGATGGACGGTCCAGGATTTTCAGTCGGTGCAAAAGATCGACGACCACAACTTAGCCTCAGCAAAACATGAGGATTGCCAGCATGTAACCCATACACTAAAAGCACGGTGAAACAGTAAATGGGAAAATTTTAATATGAAAACAGAAAATGAATTAAAGGTAACAAAATAATTCACAAACAATCCAAGCCCTGGTATGATCCGAGGATCTCTCATAAATTCAAAGAGCACATAAATTAAAACTAGAAACATACCTATTTTGATCTTAAGTCATGCTTGACTGCAACTCGTTGTCAGTGATCGTTGCTTGAAGGATCCATAGTAGGATCTATCTAGATCATCCACACTCACTTCAAAAATCCAATGGAGCATTGTACGTCAAATTTTGGATGCTAGCACGGAGATCTGACGATGACTTTGACACCCCTATGATCACTACATCGATATGCCTTTGATGCTAGAGGGAGATCATGATCTGAGCGCCTGGATCGAGAGTCTCGATCTAGAAAGTGGGAAAAGAGACAGAGGGTTTGGATTTCTTGTTGTGAATAGTACATGGAAAGAGCCTCTCTCCTCCTGTCATACCCCGACCTATCTAATTAATTTATTTTATTATTTCCTTTGGTTTTTAAAGTTTTTGTTGGGGTTCGAGTTGAGTCTCGGACGAAATTTTTTAGTTTTGTCAAAAAGTGCGTGTTTTTGGGTCGACGTCGTTCGGCGCACGGGCAGAGAGCGTTTTGGAAACCCCACGCGGCTTCGCCCAGACATCAGCACGATCCGCATGTCTTCAGAAAATTAAAATGAGAAACTTTTATAATTTATTGTGTTATTTATTGTTGTTAATGATTTTATTATTATTATTAAAGTGAACTGAATATTTTAATTATTTATATTTTATCGGTATGATTATTATTATTATTATTAGTATTATTATTAATAAGGCTTTATTATTATTATTATTGTAATCAAGATATTATTATTATTATTATTATTATTATTAAGAGTGTTATTATTATTAAGAATGAAATAATTGTCATTTTCTTCATTATTAATATTTTTATAAGTCGTGCAGGGTAACCACACAATTGTCCGACACATTAAATAAATAAGAAGGGGTTTAATTGAAAAATAAACTATGTTAAGCAAATGTTCTACATTTACAGATAATAATTATATTTTATTATATTTGTTATGGTTATAATTATTATTATTATTTTTATCAATGGTATAATTATTTATGAGCATTAGTTACTGACTTTACCAAGAATTTTATAACGATTATTATAAAAGTTGTTATTATTATTGTTATTATTATTTTTAGGAAGTTTATTATTATTATTATTGTAGGTAAAAAAACTATTACTAGTAATTTATTAAGAATTTAATTGTCATATTATTAATTTCTTTTAAGTTTTTAATTGAAAAATAATAATAATAATAACAATATAGGGTATAACCCTAATTTCCGGTGCTACCCCCATCTCCCCCCTTATCTTACCCCCAGCGCATAGCCCCTCAGCGTGGCCTCCTTGTTGCGCGGTGCTTCTCCACCAAAAATATTTGGCGAGGCTCCCCCAGTGTCACGACCACCACCAGTGTGACCCCTCACCGGCATGCACCACCCAGCCGCGCGACTCCCTCCTCCAGTCACTCCCCCCCGGTGCTGCCTCCTCCATACCGCCAACTTCCTCCCCTCTCCCCCCTCGATGGTTGCATCTAGGTTTAGCTCCTCTCTGTCGTTGAATACTTAGCCCTGATTTGGCGGTGGTTGGGGATTCAACGGCTGCTGGACCTGCTAAGCCAACGGTAGGAGGCAGGTTCGGGGATTCCAAGATTAGGGTTCTCTCGATTGTTGTGAAAAGGGTTGTTTTGGCTGGCATGGTTTCTAGTTGCTCTCAGGAGGTCGAGGATGCTCCTTATTTAGTGAATTTTTCCATCAGGGATTCGTGTCATTCGATTGGGGCTGGGAAGGGGCCTTCTCGGTTGGATTCGGTTGTTTCGTGATGGGTGTTGCCTGCGGTTAGGAGCTCGGTGATTGGAGGTGCTTTGGGGGGGGGGGGGGGTCGACGATGGTTGTTGCTTCTCCTCCGGTTACTAAAATGGTTGTTGGAGACTCGATTCCTGCAAGTGTAATCGGGAAGCCTCTCTTTGCCCATAAAGACACGGTTGATATCAGTAAAATTATATTTTCACTCATTTGTGTCGAGATATCAGCTGAGCATGATCTACCAAAGGTGATTTTAGTGGACTTGGGTTCCGACTCTTCCTCCTCCATTAAAGGAGTATGGATGGGTTCCCAAAATGTGTAACTCCTGTAGAATTTTTTCTCACCATGTTAACCAGTGTAAGAAGAAGCCCGAGGCAGAATCACATAAAGTATGGACCCAAGTCACCCCAAAGAAGCGGGTTTATCCAAAGAAGGAACCATGAGCTGCTGCTTTTGAATCAGAGGGATTTTTGGCCCGTCCTCTTCTTGGTAAGAGGATGATGGAATCCAGTGCTCCCACCTTTGGTAAGTCAGTGTCCTCCTCCTCTAGGTCTTCAAGTTCTGTTGTAGTTGATCCTTATGATTCTCTTGTCGAAGAAGCTCATTCGACCCTCTCTCTCTCTCCTTTCCAGCCCGCCTTGCAGCCATCGTCCGACCGGCATCGCCCCCCCCCCCCTCTTCCTGTTGGGCCACCCGTGCCGCTCCCGTCCTGCATCGACAACACCCCGACATCGTTCCCCTTTCCCATACACACTCTTAGTTTACAATTGGGTGCACGACGAACGCCCGCTGCCGAAGGAAAGCGGTTCGAGCTCATTCTGATTCATCTACACCAGTGTTGAGGTGAGTTTTCCCTATTTATTCATTTGGATTATTAGAAGTTAGTGTTTCTGTGTTATTAGTTATTTTGTGATTGTTGCAGCGTGTCGGTGAGGAAAACTCGTGATATTGTAGTCGTCAGATTGTGCGTACTTGTGCGTCTGTGCGAGGCGTGACATGCCATTGTGTTTGGATAGTGAGCCAAGTTAGGTCTCCCACTGCACTTTCCCTTGAATTTAGAGTTTATTTATTTCTTGTCATTTCATTGATTTTCAATAAATGTGAAATAATATTAAATAATTATTTTTAGAATAATGATTTGCTATAAATGAGACTATTTATTTTTATGCATCCCAATGAAATTATTTTGTTGATGAATTTTCGTGCAATAGTGAAAAATACCCATTTTTCCTTTGAACATAATTCACAGATTTTCATGTGAGGTTCTGGTTTGATGGAAAATGTTTTCTTCTGACGTGTGATCAAATGTTTTGGTTTCACTTGAGAAATGGTGTATCTTTTAAAAGTTGCATAAGGCTCGTTTGACACTTTGATAAAATAAATTATTTTTGAAAACTTTCTTTGGGGTGACTCAGGGGTGATCTTATTGTGCACGTCGATTTTGTGGGTTGTTGTGCGAGATGTTTGTGCATTGAAATTTGTTGCTTGTTTGACATTGTTGACTCACCCCCTTTTATTATTATACGTGTTGACATGGGAACCCGGCATAATAAGTGAATATTCTAAGAACGATTGCTACACTAGTTTAGAATATGCACTTGCTAGTGGCCCTTAGTATAGACTAATCTCTACTAGGGGATTGGGCTCCTTGGTTAGGTCAGGTAGGGCAACATTAGGCATTTAGGCGTTATGACGTCATCGAGAGTAGTCATGCCTTCAGGATGAGTCACATGTATTGTACATTATAGATTGTTCACGAGCTCCTAGGTTCGACCCATGTTTTCTTTAGTGCTTATTTGTATGTGGCTGACGATTGAGAGACCTATTTCGGTTTTTGGTCCTTGTTTGCTACTTTCCCATTGCCCTTATTGTGTTTTGTGTGTTGTGTGTGGTTTTCCTCTTGACTAACAACCAAAATTTGGTTTTTTAAATTGTTTTTGAAAATTTATTTAAAATATAATCCACATTTTCCCTTCAAACATTTTTTTTGAATTTAAAAGGAAAATGGACTATTACTTGTTTTGGAAATATAAGTGTCTGTAGAAACCCATATTTTATATAATTTAGTTCAAATTTGGAATTATTAAACTCTTTATTTAAAAGTAGTGCTTTGAGAATAGATTGTTGGGCACACCTACTAAGTTTTAATACTAACGCCTATAGTGTTTTCTTATTTTTAGTTTCTATTGCAGGTTCGATTTGAGCTTGCTCGCCATAGGCCAGAGTTGGTTGTGGTTTGGTGAGTGACTCTCGGGGTCGTGAGGAGTTCTGGTTGTGGTCAGTTTAGTTTGTTGTTGTTGGTTTTTCTTCATTTTTCGTGTCATTTATTTACTTCGTGTTGTTCTATTTTATTTCTACTACTTAGTTTGCTTTCATTGAGAGAAATTGTTCTCATTTGTACTCTATTGATGCCTTGGCGCTTGTCGCCAGCCCGGGAGGATCGGGAACGCCTCTCGGGCCTTTATGCGGATTGGCTCGGGTGACCAGTTGTAAGAACCCGGTTCTTAGTTTTGAGGTATAGGCTTCTTCTTTTCCCTTTTCCTTAAGTGTTTTTGAGAAAATATGAAAAATGGGGAAAAATCCCAAATTTTGGAACTACACACCATGTACTTTTCCACATGCCGTGTACTTTTGGCCACGTGGGATGGGTACACGGGACGTGTAGCCATGTCGGCGACGAAGGGTGCAGGAACCGACTACACACCGTGTAGTGGTCCTTTACATGCCGTGTAGTCAGTCGGCAGGCCCAAACAGTAAGGCGGTGGAGCAGTCGCCAGCTGGGTGACAGTACACGCCGTGTACTCGGGAGTACATGCTGTGTACTCATGTCGATGGATGAACAGTGTGGCGGTGCCGCCAGAGGAACAATTAAATGAAGGAAGTACACGTCGTTTACTTGGAAGTACACGCCGTGTACTTTGTTTTTTTCGCTTAAATGGGCATTAGCCTCCCATATTCATAGGGAAGGCTTAGAACCAGACGAGAGGAGCGGGAGGGGATGACCGGGCCTTTGAAGATCCGTCGATCGTGAACCGGGAATCCGATTCCGCCTCAGACGATCTCGTTGGAACCGCACGAGTAAGCCCTCTCTTCTCCTAGAGTGTTGATTACCAATTATTTCCCTAACGGGAGTTATTTGAAGTTGAATGAAAGTTTTATTACCTCATATCTACGCCGTTCTTGGGTGTTTCTGGGATCGATGATCGTGTATACTGCTCGTTGACGTATAAAGTAGGTGGCTTGGTGTTAATTTTTCCAACTATCGTGTGTTTTGTGCGTTTTTGTGCCAAGAATCCATGTTGGGGTGTCGTGTGGGTGAGGCCATAGTTATTTTAAATACCTAGATTTGAATAGGTGATTTAAATGTGATATTAAAATTCTGGTTGGGATCATTGCTTGGATCCGGAGCCACCCCGGGGGTGTGTTCCACTGTTTAGCCGTTTGTCCAGGATACCCGAGGGTATGCCTTTAAGTAGTAATTATAGTATTTCCTTGAGAGGAATTTCTTGTTTACTGATTGTTTATATGTTGGGCATGACCCAGTAACCTGTTTAGCCTAAGGGTGTTATTGTGATTAGCCTATGGGCACTGCACTATTTAGCCTGAGGGCAGTAGTTATTTTTCCTGTGGGAAACTTTTCGTGCCTCAGGGCTTGACTTCTGTGCCTGAGGGCGACACTTCTTACGCCTGAGGGCAATTTCTGTTATGCCTGAGGGCAATACCTACGGGTTGGATTCTGATTACCTGAGGGTAAGGTTTTACTTGTCTGAGGACGCTGACTGATTATCTAGAAATTCGCCGTGGTGATTTATAAATATTAAATGGATTAAATGAATAATTAAATGGAAATATAACCGGTAAGTTAGTTACTTTTTAGTACTACTTAGTTTATTGCATTTTACTACTGCACACTGTTGTTGCATGCTTACACGCAGTTGGGCACGGGACTTTGGTGGGTGCCTACTGAGACATATTTCTCACACCCTGTTTGGGTCATGCTTTTCGGCCCAAACAAATTACGTTTCTGCAGGTGTAGATAAGGGCAAGATCCCTTATATAGGTTCTTGACTGTTTCCATGGAGTAGAAGGTCATGGGACTGAGCCTAGGCTTGCGATGCCGCTGCCAGCTGTTTTGTTTTGTTTTGTTATACTCTGCTTTTTGTTGTACTGTATTGATGTATAACATGTTCTGGCTATTTTCTTAGAACTTGATACATGTAACATCATTATTTATACACTGTTGGTTGTATCTATTGTAATTGTTTATTTCTGTTGTGTATGGTTCATTGCTTCTGCTGATTGTTGTATGTTTTTATTTAAATTCTGTTGTGCTACACTTTGACAAATGAGGGCATAGTTTTCCCACTATCAGACCTGGGCCCTCGATGCTAGTCAGCAGCCTCTGGCATTTGGGGAAATGCGCTTGAGGTCACATGGCGAACCGGGTTCGGGGCACCCGTTGCGTGGCACCCGGGTCTGGGATGTTACAAAGTGGTATCATAGGGGGTTATTTTCTTTGACTTACTATTTGGAGCCGTAGTCAGGGATAGGACGAACGGTAGTGGGTAATAAACTGTGCCCGAGCGTAGCTAACCCATGTACAGGGAAAATCCAGTCTACCTCATATTTTTGCAATTATTTTGATTTTGAAAATTTTATAGTTGATATGTTTTCACCGTTGGGTGATGCACTTGAGATTGTGCTGTTATAATTTATCTGTGGGTTCTATTTAGTTTCAACCCGATGAGATGAGTGTATGCCGTCTCATGCATCATATAGGCACATGCTAGATATCATAGGTCATGCATAGTTTCTATTCCATGTAGGTGCATTAGAAATTGCATGTTGTTGTGATAGTTGTTGTGCTATAAAAGCATGTTGTTGTGATAGCTGCTTTGATAAATACCTGCTATGTGATAGGGTAATTTAATTTGAGTCTGTTTATAGAATGAATGCCAAACTTTGGTCTTTGGGTAGTATGGGACCCCATTGACAGGAATTTGGTGGATTATTAGCTGTTTATTTAGTTATAACACAGAGAAGATGTCAAACTTTGATTCGTGGGGAGTATGGGCCCTCACGGGTCAGAATTTGACACTTAGGTGTTGTTTTTTGGTATTTTATGGGTTCCGGGGAAGTTTCTGAGGCATACTGTCTGGAAACCCAGTATACACGCCATGAAGTACTTTAAACACGCCATGTATGGCTTTCTGTTCGGGAAGAAAAATGAACTTTTTGAGTACACGCTGTGTACCAGGAGTACACGTCGTGTAGTCTCTTCCTGTGTCACAAACCATGTGGGTGGCGACACGGGTTGGGAGAGGCTTGGGTAAAACACACCGTGTGCTGAATGTACATGCCGTGTAGTGTCGACCCGGAGTCCGGTCGTGTAACTAACAACACGATTTGATGAACTCCTTTACAGAACATTCCGTTTCAATGATGAACACACCGTGTATGTGACCTGGGGACTCGATCGTGTAACTAACAACACAGGTCGGTGTCACCCCTCCTTGAACATGCCGTGTACCTATGGGACACGCCGTGTAGTTTTGTCCGAGGAAATACCATGTGGTGTTAGCCGTGTGGCTAGGGAAATAGGGTGATGTACACGCCGTGTAGTTTTAAGCCGAGTAGTCGGCCGTGTCACGAGCGACACAGGCATTTGGAAAATAACACCATACACACCGTGTAGATTAAATACACGCCGTGTAGTTTGTGTTCAACGGGAGCCGTGTGGCTCAGCCGTGTAGAAGGACCCAGGTAGGGGAAGGGAAGTCAAGTACACGCCGTGTAGTCATTGTACACGTAGTGTAGTCTTGTTTTGAAAATCTTGAAATACCTTCTCCCTCTTGTTCCCTTTGTGGTTCATTCGCTTTCAGTCTTGGTAAATCTTGATCTAAGGTGTGTTCTGACCTTGTAGTGTCATGTCGCCTAGACGACCTCGCGTTGTTCACCAGGAGAGCGACGACGACTATACTCCAGAGATGGTGGGCCATGGGCTACCAGTTGATCCTCCAGTAGAGCCAGATGCAACGCCGACTGTTATACCAAAGACAGGTGTGAAGGCACAGTTCCGTGAAGGCTTTATGAGGTTCATGCAGACCTTTCATGGAGCACTGTAGGCTGCCACATCTATGGATGAGCTGACTCGTATCTTTCAGCAGCAACATCCGCCTACGTTTTCAGGGGATGACATACCACAGGCTGGGGATTCTTGGTTGGGGTCAATTCAGACTATTTTCGAGCATCTTGAGACGCCTCCATGGCGGAGGGTCAAGCTCACGACATATATGCTGTGTGATTCCTCCAAGAGGTGGTGGGATGTTAGAACCCATTCAGAGCATCATAGAGACATGGCGTGGGAAGATTTTCAGGCAGTCTTCTATGACTTCTTTTTCCCAGAGACGCTGAGGGTAGATAGAGCTCGAGAGTTCATGAATCTATAGAAGGGAGCTATGTAAGTGATGGACTATTCTGCTCATTTCACCAAGCTTCAGCATTTTTCACCCGTGCTAGTGGGTGATGATACGTTGAGAGCCAGACATTTTGAGGATGGTCTTCGTTATGACATCTGAGCGCTGGTGAACGTTTTCAGGTTGCCTTCTGTACATGCTATTTTGAATGAGGCGCTGATTACAGAGAGGAACCTTTGGGAATCTAGTGGTGTGGGCCAAGGTGGTTTAGCACCAGTTACTGGTACTATTTCTACTGGAAAGAGGAAGAGACAGATGGACTTCTCTCAGGGTGGCAGTACAATCCAGGCAGCTTCTTTAGGTGGCTCGGTCAGGTGCTACCAGTGTGGTAGAGAGGGGAACAAGAGACCGTAGTGTCCACATGATCTAGTGGAGTGCCGAGATTGCGGTAAGATGGGCCATCTACAACGCTTTTGCAGGGCATTTCCACTGATGGCTAGTGAGAGGGGTTCTGTACGGACTCCGCGTGCGGGAGCAGGACCAGTGGATTCTTACCAGTCGGGGAACTGGAATATGTCAGGGCGTGCAGGAAGAGATGGTGGTCATGGCCATGGTAGCCAGACACCAAGATCTCAGAGGCAACAGGGCGGGACAGCTCACGGTATCCAGGTTGTGTCGTAGGGCTGATCCACTGGGCAGGCATATGTAGTGTAACAGACCCAGCAAGAGTAGGATCCCGGACCTTCTACAGTCAGAGGTACTATTCTAGTAGCTTCTATATTATCTTCAATACTTTTTGATATGGGTACTACACATAGTTTAATATTTGTACCCATTGTAGAGAGCCTTGGGATCAGTGTTTCTTCTTCTTTTGATATCATGATGCTAGACACTCCATTGGGGACTAGAACGGCTAGTGTGCGTTAGTGCAAGGAGTGCCCCCTTGAGGTTGGAGGGTGTCACTTTCTTTGGGACCTCTATGTCTTAGAGATGACGATCTATGATATCATTCTTGGAATGGACTGGTTGGTTCCCTTCCGAGCCTTTGTAGATTGCTATCGTCACAGGGTGCGTTTCACATCACCAGAAGACAGAGAGTTTCTATAAAAGGGTGAATGGGATGTTCAGGCAAGTCGAGCTGGACCAGAGCATCATGGGAGAGGTGGAGTCACAGCCCATATTGTGAGTTTGTATTTGGATGATCAGGGGACTTGTCAGACGGATTTTCCTCCAGTTGTTGATCGTTTCAGGGATGTCTTCCCAAACGACTTTTCAGGTCTACCTCCAGAGCGAGAGGTGGATTTCTCTATTGATCTCATGCCAGGAGCATCACCGGTGTCCATTCCTCCTTATATGATGGCTACACCTAAGCTGCAAGAGATCAAGAGGCAGTTAGATGAGTTACAGGTAAAGGGTTTTATCCGACCCAGTACTTCTCCGTGGGGTTCGCCGGTCCTTTTTGTGAAGAAGGTGGACAGTACCCTCAGACTTTGCATGGATTATCAGAAGATAAACCAGTTGATGATCAATAAATGATATCCTTTTCCGATAATTGATGATCTTTTTGATCAACTTCGTGGAGCACGAGTGTTCTCGAAGATTGAATTGAGATCCGGATATCATCAGTTGCGCGTGAGACCATCAGATATACTACTTACAGCTTTTTAGAGTAGATATGGTCTGTACGAGTATTTGGTTATGCCATTCGGACTCACAAATGCGCCAGTAGTTTTCATGGCTCTGATGAATCATGTGTTCCATCCGTATCTTGATTCTTTTGGGGTAGTATTTTTGGATGACATCTTGGTGTACTCTCACACTCAACACAACCATGCCACCCATCTTGAGATCGTATTGAGTACACTGAGAGAGAATCGTCTATATGATAAGCTCTCAAAGTGCCACTTTTGGATGGACCAGATTCACTTCCTGGGTCATATCATCTCAGAGGTAGGAGTTGCAGTGGACCCAGAGAAGGTGAGAGCAGTAGTTTCCTGGGAGCATCCTAAGAACGTGTATGAAATACAGATTTTCTTGGGGCTGGATGGTTACTACAGATGCTTCATACAGGACTTCTCATGCTTAACAGCACCGTTTAAGGGTCTGACTAAGAAGGGTGTGAAGTTCGTTTGGTCAGAAGCTTGCGAGGCAGCTTTTCAGGACCTGAAATGAAGGTTGACATCATCACTGATCCTAATACTCCCAGAGTAGGGGAAGAGCTATACAGTTTACTATGATGCATCAGGTATTGGGCTAGGAGCAGTGTTGATGCAGGGTGATCGAGTTGTTGCATAAAGGTCTCGGCAGTTGAGGCCACATGAGAAGAATTACCCGGCACATGATCTCGATTTGGCTGCAGTTGTGCATGCATTGCCATATTGGAGACATTATCTTTTGGGAGAGCATTTTGTGGTTTTCACCGACCACAAAAGCCTCAAGTATATCTTTACTCAGCGTGACCTGAATCTGAGGTAGAGGAGGTGGGTCGAGTACCTACAGTCCTTCGATTTTGAGTTTGCCTATACACCTGGTAAAGTTAATTCAGTAGTTGATGCACTGAGCAGGAAGACTTAGATATAGGATGTGAAGGAGGCTAGTGGCGAGTGAAAGCTTATGGCCTTATTCTCTGAGATGCATCTGGAGGTGCACGATAGTCAAGGGAATACTTATCTTTCCTCGTTAGCTATGAAATCTACCCTCCTGGATAGAGTGAGGATGAGACATCTATCTGATTCAGAAGGCCTAGTTCTACGGGAGTCGGTGGCGAGTGAGGAACCTCCTCCTAGTTGGGCGATAGACGATGATGAGGTTCTGCGTTTCCATGGACGAGTATGGGTTCCAGGGGATATACGCAAGGAGATGATGCGGGAGTTTCATGTTTCAGCTTGGGAAATTCATCCCGGGGTTACCAAGATGTACCGAGACTTGAGACGTCAGTACTGGTGGCCGGGTATGAAGAGAGATATAGCTGGTTTTGTTACGAGGTATTCCACCTGTCAGCAGGTGAAGGCGGAGCACCAGAGGCTAGCTGGACTGTTACAGTAGTTACCCATTCCAGAGTGGAAATGGGATGATGTCGCGATAGACTTCATGATAGGGTTGCCGAGTTCACCTAGAGGAAATACTGCTGTGTGGGTTGTTGTGGACAGACTCACGAAAGTAGCTCACTTTTTGCCGATCAAGGAGACCTTCGGTGTTGACGAGATCAGAAGGTTGTATATCCGAGAGATCGTACATCTTCATGGGGACCCTCGTTCTATCATTTCATATAGGGAGGCCCTCTTTACGTCTCATTTTTGGCAGAGTTTTCATAGGGAACTGGGTATATAGGTGCTTCTGAGCACAACATACCACCCTCAGACCGATGGCCAGTTAGAGCGTACGATACAGGTGCTAGAGGACATGCTGCGTGCATGCGTCCTAGACTTTGGGGGCTCTTGGGAGAAGCATATAACCTTAGTCGAGTTTTCCTATAACAATAGTTTTCAGGAAACTATCGAGATGGTACCATACGAGGCTTTATATGGTAGGCCATGCCGATCACCTTTATGCTGGCCAGAGGCAGGTGAGGCAGCTTTACTGGGACTGCATCTCGTACATGAGACTTCTGAGCAGGTCCAGTTGATTCAGAAGCGGATGGCTACCATGCAGTCTCATCAGAAGTCTTATGTTGATTACCGCAGACGACCTTTGGAGTTTGTGGTCGGGGATCAGGTTTTCTTGCGTGTTTTTCCGAGGCTGGGACACAGGCGGATCAGGAGACAGGGTAATCTTTCACCGAGGTATGTAGGTCTATTTGAGATTCTGGAGAGAGTCGGG